>OY735887.1:691526-1375552 GCA_963506565.1 Tachystola acroxantha
CATGTTTAGTAAGACCTTTGTGTATCTAGTTGTTTATAGGAGATCAATGTGTCATTCCTATATGTAACATAAATACAACATGTGTTTTTGATCCAATGACAGGTAATATGGTGCGGGAAGGAGTCCACCCTCGTAAGGCTTTAGCTAAAACCCCGCACGACATGTTGCCTGGAGGGTGCGGGGGTGAGGCACTATGGAGCCGCCACAGACTCATAGTGCCGACTTGCCCCAACAGGGTCTGACCCGTCCTGTTGGGGGATGTCACTCCGAGCTCCGATCGGGTGACTTAATGCGAGGAGAGCATGTGGGCGCCAACCCTTATGCTGGTCAGCGAGTGGCAGGAGAAAATGAATCTATTGAAACCCCTAATCCTACAATTACCGATATAGATAAGAGATATATAGATTTTGAAGAAATAAACAATCAGCAACAGATTAAATTAGATTTAGTATGCAATGACAGTCAAACTAAAGAGATTCCAGCACTAAATACTTCTATCGACACCCCTGAATATTCACTCACTCATGGAGTTATGTATATAGATAAGAGAGACATAGATTTTGAAGATTTAATCAGACGTCAGGAAATAAATATACCCCAAGAGGTCAACTACGCCATAGCCGCTTATAATGCTCTGGAAGATGCAAATATGCGAGAAATTCTAAAACCTAAAGCGTTCACTCGGTTAGACGCCTTAGAACTTTTAACTGTAGAGAGCAAAAAAATTTACGGAACGTCAGCAAGACCGGTGGACCTGACCAAATCAGAAAGAATTACTTTAATTTCAATGGCTCTAGCTGAAAAATTAAATAATCCTCTTTCTAGAGCACACGAGCAAAAATTAGCAAAGGTTATCTGTTGTTATATTTCCAATGTTGAGAAAAAAATCAAAGATTGCAAAAACAATTGGCCGTTTTTTAAGAAAAAACATAAAGCTTGGCTTAGCACGCCGTTTGAAAACTGTCTTCCTAAAGAATTACTTAGCAATGACAGTGAAACTAAAGAGATTCCCGGATCTGATAATTCCATTGGGACACCTAATTCTTCACTCACTCCTACATTGAACGATAGAGATAAAGGAGACGTCAATTTTGAAGATTTAATCAGACGTCAGCAAAAAATAAATATACCCCAAGAGGTCAACTACGCCATAGCCGCTTATAATGCTCTGGAAGATGCAAATATGCGAGAAATACTAAAACCTAAACCGTTCACTCGGTTAGACGCTTTAGAACTTTTAACTGCTGAGAGCAAAAAAATTTACGGAAGGTCAGCAAGACCGTTGGACCTGACCAAATCAGAAAGAATTACTTTAATTTCAATGGCTCTAGCTGAAAAATTAAATAATCCACTTTCTAGTGCACATGAGGAAAAATTAGCAAAGGTTATCTGTTGTTATATTTCCAATGTTGAGAAAAAAATCAAAGATTGCAAAAACAATTGGCCGTTTTTCAAGAAAAAATATAAAGCTTGGCTTAGCACGCCGTTTGAAAACTGTCTACCTAAAGAATTACTATGCAATGACAGTGAAGATATTCCAGCACTAAATACTTATATCGAAAGCCCTGATTCTTCACTCACTACTCCATCAATCGATAGTGATAGAAACGTAGATTTTGAAGAATTATTCAGACGTCAGCAAAGACAGATAAATGTATTAGATTTAGAATGCAATGACATTGAAACTGAAGAGATTTCGCCTTCTAGCGAAACCTCTGAATCTTTAATTCCTACATTTAGAGATAAAAGAGTAGATTTTGAAGATTTAAGCAAACGCCAGCAACGAAGACAGATAAAAAGACTCCAATCGACATTAGAGGGCGAATCACCTAAAAAGTTAATCAAAGCTTTTGCCCAGACGATTACAAGTCACAATGAGAGACTTAGTAAGAAAGATGCACGTGATTTGGAAGAATTAATAAATCGATATCTCGAGAATCCAGTTGATATGATTACTAAAATGAATAGACCAGAAATAAAGCCTTATACCCCAGAAGAAGCGTTACGTATAATGATTGATAGAAAATTTAGTGCGACTACATACAATATTTTGCAACAGGATTTTAAAAACAGAGGTTGTAATTTATTTCCACCATACAGCCAGGTTTTGGAAGCAAAACAGTCGCGAGTCTTAAACGATAGTGTACAAACGGCTTGTGTTATGGATGACAGTGAATATACACCTTTTCTAGATAACGACTAATGATGGTGTTTGTAGAATATGATATTGATTCCAAATTCTAGTTTTTGGCAATCTAAGTCAAAGTCAAATGACAATGCCAGATTCTGCCCCACCATCAACCGCAAGTTGTACAAGATAACGAATAAGTGTAAAAAAATGTCCGTCTTTTATTAAAATTATTGGTTTAAAATAAAGTTTTGTACAAGTTGCGATTCGAAAAAAACAGCTTAATTAAGAATTCAGAAAATAGTAAGAAATCGAAGCGATTTATTCATTGTTTTTGTTATTCTTCGTTGCGAGAGTAGTAGAAAATGATACTTATTATGATTATACAATATGAAACCTGTAATAAGTCCCCAACAAAATGATAGGTACAGCTTAAATGGTCTCGTAGTTTTGTAGGTGGGGTAAAGCTCCATTGAAATGTGGCAATGTCTTTTCCGTCTATTCCTATCCGCCCCCAAGGATGGGGGAAAATGGGAATACACGTAAATTTCTAGCCGTGGGCAGGACTTGAACCTGCGACCTTGTCACGAAATGACATGATTTTGTTTCCTACGTAATACGTAACCATCATTTGGTACAATAAAGTATTTTTTTTAAAGTATTTCATTGCAATTTTATTTTATTACGGGCATTGCTAGTAAATAATAAAATCCTTAAAATGTTTTATAAATCATTTTATTCTTAAATAACATTGTACAAATATCGAATTATCAATAATTGAAATATTTCTCGAGGTTTACGCGAGAAACTAATACTACACAAATCTAGCTCATTATTTTATATACAAAATATCCATGAGCAGTGCCGTAACTAGGAGGGGCCATGGAGCCTCCATGGCGCCATGGAGGGGCGCAGAAATAACCAGACCTGGATCAAACTTTGGGACATATTCCTTGATCTCCTATAAACAACTAGATACACAAAGGACTTACTAAAACAATTTAAAAATCGTCCAAATAAGGGTCCATTGTTAACGTCCAAATAATGTCCAATAAAGCAAATGAGGGTCCATTCATCCGTTAGGACCTTCTTTGCGCTCGGACATTTTTAGAAGGCAGACTGTGTATCTGGTTTTAGGAGACCAATGGACATATTTCATAAATCATCTAAAAACATTAAAATTATTGGTTTAAAATAAAATTTTGTACAAGTTGCGAGTCGAAAAAAACAGCTTAATTGAGAATTCAGAAATAAGTAAGAAATCGAAGCGAATTATTCATTGTTTTAGTTATTCTTCTATAGGAGTTGCGAGAGTAGTAGAAAATGATACTGATTATGATTATGCAACATGAAACCTGTAATAAGTCCCCAACAAAATGATAGGTACAGCTTAAATGGTCACGTAGTTTTGTAGGGCAAAGCTCCATTGAAATGTGGCAATGTCTTTTATTTTTATGGTCTATTTTTTGTCACAGCCGGGTAAGATTATAACAGTTTTCAAGGGGGCGGTTATATAAACTCTGACGGGGCGCTTAAAATGCTAGTTACGGCACTGTGAATGAGACAGTCTTTTTTATTTTCATACGTCTTTCATTACAACTACACCCTTCATCAAGGGGTTGTCTCCACCGATCCCGGGATCCGTTTGGATTGGAAACGGATCCCGGCAGTTTGTCTCCACCGATACCGGGATCGGTTTCCAACACAAAAAATAATTAATGTTTGTATCCACCGATCCCGCGGCTACAAGAAATAAATTATATTAATTGTGGAAACAGATCACGGTGTACAGAGATAAGAAAGGAATTATATTATTTTTCCAAAAAAAATCTTTTCACCTAATTTTCCAAACAATAGGAAGTTATAAATAAAACATATTAATTAATTTCATGAAGTTATACAGAGTGTTGTTTTGATTAACGACGAGCGACTAAGGGGTGGTAGCCTAAATAATCTTAGTTCCAAAAATTGTGTTTATATTATTTTTAATTAACATAATTACTTTTAGAATTAAAACTATAGTGAGCCATTACTACAAATTATTATATATAAACGGATGTCACTCACTTATATTGTTGAAGTCGGCAATTGATATCCGATAGATATTGATATATGAGTGATATCCGTTTATATATAATAACATAATTACTATTAAAAATAGTATTTTCTCTTGAAATTATCGCAGCGCATGGGCGCTGTCATTGTACGGTACAAACACGCCCGACGCACGCTGTCAGTGGCCCGGCCATAGCCCACGAATGTATGACAACAAATTTTATTATTTGTGGATTTAAAAAAAATTAAGTTATACGTTTTATATTTTTTGGGCATTAGTGTCGTGTATATAACCATAAGTCGCTCATCGTTGACCAAAACAACACCCTGTATATTAATTAACAATAAAATCTTTTAACTTACATACTTAATCAAAAATCACAGAAATTATCAGTCACATACCTAAATAAAGGATCTCTTAGGTACTTATTATATTGTATCCATGCGCTGCGATAATTTAAAGAGAAAATATTTTTTTTAATAGTAATTATGTTATTATATAGGTATAAATAAACGGATATCACTCACTTATATTGTTGAAGTCTAATTGCCGACTTCAACAATATAAGTCAGTGACATCCGTTTATTATATAGTATTTGTAGTAATGGCTCACTATAGTTTTAATTCTAAAAGTAATTAATTATGTTAATTAAAAATAATATAAACACAATTTTTGGAACTAAGATTATTTAGACTACCACCCCTTAGTCGCTCGTCGTTAATCAAAACAACACTCTGTATAACTTCATGAAATTAATTAATATGTTTTATTTATAACTTCCTATTGTTTGGAAAATTAGGTGAAAAGATTTTTTTTGGAAAAATAATATAATTCCTTTCTTATCTCTGTACACCGTGATCTGTTTCCACAATTAATATAATTTATTTCTTGTAGCCGCGGGATCGGTGGATACAAACATTAATTATTTTTTGTGTTGGAAACCGATCCCGGTATCGGTGGAGACAAACTGCCGGGATCCGTTTCCAATCCAAACGGATCCTGGGATCGGTGGAGACAACCCCCTTCATCAAACATTCGGACCATAATATACAGGATATAACGTAAATGTATTAGCCATATACCTAGTTTAACTCGTTCACAGTCCAGTGCCCCATATACAGGGTGTAAAATAAAGGGTATATGAAGCCGAAGGGAGGGTGTTCAGTATCGGTAACTGAACAACTTCTGTAACTACGACTTTTCGAATAAAAAATAAAAATAAATTAATGTCTCATACAAATCGATCAGCTGACCGGTACGAAATGTATGAAAGGTAAGAAATAAATTCGCGAAAATCGAAAAGTCGTAGAACAAAAGTTGTTAAGTTACCGATAGTGAACACCTTCCCTTCGGCTTCATATACCCTTTACGTTACAATCTGTATGGAGCACGATGAACTAGCTTCACAAATCCGTGCCCCACATATGTGGCACTAAGGGTATTTTTTTTTTTTTTTTTTTCTGAAGGTAAGTAAATACGATGTCCTTGGTGGATGCTGCTGTCCATTCACGTCCTATTGTCTTCAGAAGAGTGCTCAGAGTGCTCCACCCAGTGTTGAAGTGCTCACATAACAAATTTGATGTATTTCGACTTGTATAGAGATTGAAATAATATGCGGCACTTACAAGGATATCAAAACATTTTTGTACAGTCGAAGACAGAGATAAGTATACAGGGGGCCTCAATAAGGTTGAGATTTTCTCAAAAACTACTGGACCGAATTTAATAATACTTTTACAGTTACATAGTTTTAACTTTTATCTATCAAACAGTGAAAGAATTTTTGCAATAGGTCAAGTAGTTTTTGAGAAAATCTCAACCTTAAAAACTCTCCTGTACACCTTTCTCTGTGTTCCACCGTACTGTGCGTGATCGTGTTAAAATTAAACTGCATTGTTGTCCCTTTCACACTTCGTTAAAAACGTTACGTTAGAGAGGGACAGATGGCTTAAACGTTTAACTCCGATTACTCTGATTAAATTTTTATAGCCTGTCACTTCTACAATCAAAACGAATCTAACGACACCTCATATGTTAAAATCCATATACCGCAGCCCAAATCAAGTGTCTTATTTTGTAAACAAATATGATCGTCTAATTACATGTGATGTAACACTGACGGAACTGATTGATCGAACCTGTTCATCATTGTGAAAATAAAGTGATATCTAATAAGATGAAATTAACTATGCGATAATCACAGAACAGCTTAAAATGTTAGTAGAGTAAACTACCCTATAGTTTTTGTTTACTAAATAAGACACTTGATTTGGGTTTCAGTTTTATATACATACAATCGGGTATAACGGTCGTTGGCGAAGACTTTAACGGGACTGTGAGCGCTAATAAAAATCATTTACCCTGCTAATCGTACATTCGTGACGTCACTACACGCATATCGATGTCGTCATTCGATCTGGAGCCCGCCTCGTCCTTGGGTCAGGAGGAAGCCCCGGGGGCGCTGGTGCCGGGCGGGGGCGGAGGCCGCACGGGCGCGAGGGCGGAGTACAGCTTGGTGATCGCAGTGTGGACGGTACTCTCGAGGGTCTCGTCGTCAGGGCAATGGACCTCCTGCGAATGAAATAACAATTTAAAAAAATATATTTGACATCAATAAGATTGTTCACAATTTTTTCTTGTAATCAGAGTCTCCTAGTAGGCTTTTATGCCTGTGCCTAAATGACAAGTACATTACCATGAGGGATGACCTTCGCAAGATGGCTGGCAGGGACTGGATGCAGAGGGCCGAGAGTAAGGTTGAGTGGCGCGCTTTGGGAGAGGCCTGCGTCCAGCAGTGGACTGATACGGGGTGATGATGGCTTCGGCGATGCCAGTGTTTAGACACTAAATGGTAGACCATCAAGCCAGCTATTGACATCCTGCCATTAATCTTATCAAGCCTACCCTCGATCAAGTAAATTTTCAGTCCATTTTTTCCATTTTACTTGGGAGACTCCGGGTACAGGAGGGTGACCGCGACTTCAATCGTTTCCGTTATCGTTTTTGTAAAAATATTGTATTGCAAACAAATGGCAAAAAATTAGTTTTCTTAATTTTTATCGATAAAAGTACTAGATAAGATACTTAGTAGGGACGTCAACATTGTCCAGGGGGGAGGGGGTGGGGGCAGCAGGGGCATTGGACATTATTTGGACGTTAACAATGGACCCTTCATCATCAGTCTATTTATATTGCCCCACTGCTCGGGCACAGACCTTCCCTTACATCGAGGGAGCTCGGGCCATAATCCACCACGCGGGCCCAGTGCGGGTTGGCGGATTTCACATGCCTTAGATTTTTTTTTTTTTTTTTTCTTCTACGACATGCAGGTTTCATCACGATGTTTTCCTTCACCGTTTTTTTTGAGAGCACTCGGTAAATGTACGTAAGTTTTTCCATCGAAAAAACCGAGGATAACTCATTGGTACATGGCTGCCCTAGCTGGGAATCGAACCTGGGACCTCCATATTGCAAGTCCATTGATCCAACCACTGAGCCACCGAGCTCGAACAATGGACCCTTACTTGGACGTTTTTTTAAATTGTTTTAGTAAGACCTTTGTGTATCTAGTTGTTTATAGGAGATCAATGAAGTTAAGTCTTTGATGTGAGATGAATAAAGGTTTATTTTATTATTTATTATACATACTTGTTTTTCTTTTCTTTTTTCTCTCGTAAGGTTTAGTAACTAAACCTATTTGTCAAAGTTATTCAGGCCGCCCGTAGGCCTTTGACGTGGCCTAACGACTGCTGCCGAGCGACAGCAACCGGGACCAACTGCTTAACGTGCGCCCCGAGGCACGGAGGGGCTCAGATGACAGTGTCACTAGCGGAACACCCATCCAGGTACTGACCTCGCCCAACGATGCTTAACTTGTACGATCGTTTTCAACGCTTACTCGCAACTGGCCTACGAACCCCGTACATACTTGTGTAGTTTAATAAAAAAAAAGTCATTTTCTACTGATACTGGCTGATGAGCCTCCGAGTCCCTCACCATGGCCTGCAGGTCTATGTCGGCCCGCTTCCCGTTGACCGCCACGTGCAGCTTGTCTCCCTTGAACATCTTGGGCACCGAGTCCTCGCCGAACATGTCTTGCAGCATCTCGATCACGCACTCCTGATAACAACATAAAGTTATTTTAGAATTAATAATTTTTTTTTAATTTATTTATTAATTTTTAACAATATTGCAATGTTACATTTGTCGCCAAACTGCAATGCAGTTTGTTGGCGTAGCTCTCTTACTTAGTAGTTTTACACTGCGACGACGACCGGGTCTTTTCACCCCTAACTTCGGGGGAGAAGTGCGGGCCTTGAGGTATACCCTCTCTACCCGGGCATGAGCTCGCCGGATAATGATCCGACGGTGATATTAGTCCCGCTTGGTATGCGGGATATGGGAGTTGGGCGTTTTACACTGCAATGGTAGCACACTCGACAGCACATCAATGACAACACTCGCAGTACGATTTCTATTTCATGGACAGATAATAAGGACGGTCCAAAGTACAAAGTGTTACACTTGATTTGCTTTCGTTTGTGCAAATACCTACTTAATTAAAATTTTACTTAATTTAAGAATATATTCCTTATTTAAGGATTTAATTTTAATTTGACACTGTTGTTTAATCCAGTTATGTTTTACATGTATCTCTTAAATAAGAATTTATTTGACATCAATAAGGTTGTTAACATTTTTCTGTAATCGGAGTCTCCTTTTAGGCTTTTATGCCTGTGCCAGGAGGCTCCGCTCTTCATTAGCCATAACAATAATGTGCACAGTAGGTACTTATAAATATATATGTCACTAACTTAAAATAATTAAAACTATAGTGAGCCATTACTACAAATTATTATACAAGGAAAGGGTATATGAAGCCGAAGGAAGGGTGTTCAGTATCGGTAACTGAACAACTTTTGTTCTACTTTTCGAATAAAAAATAAATTAATGTCTCATACAAATCGATCAGCCGACCGGTACGAAATGTATGAAAAGTCAAAAAATAAATTCGCGATAATGGAAAAGTCGTATAACAAAAGTTGTTCAGTTACCGATACTGAACACCCTCCCTGTGACATTATACACAAAACACCCCTGTAGACATTAAACTGAACATTATCAAATAATTTCGCAACCGTCGTTTCCCGCCATTTTCAAGAGAACCAAAGTAATAAATGTCATTGTGGATTTTAAAGTGTGGTAAAGACAAAAAAATGGTGGCCCTGAAAAAAAAAATTTCCAAAAAAAAATTATCATTTAGATTTTTATTTCCCATAGCGCATATGCAAGAAAATATCAAGACATATGAAAATAGCATTGATCAGCCTAGCCGTTCGGCATTGACTGTAGGCCTATATCATTTACCTTGAAGTGCATGCGATCCAGTTTGGGCGCGAGCGGCAGGGATTTGGGCGCGGGCAGCGTGGACGCGGTCAGTATGGCGGCCACCAGCGCGTCCGCGTACATGTCACTCACGGGCTGGGCCTGCCACTGAAATATACAACGTATGGGGATGTGATAAGGGTCTGGAATCGATTGAAGTATATATAGTTACAGACAGTTTTGGCCATAGTACAACTATTTCGAGCCAAACACCCCAGCATAGTTACTTCTAACCACAATATAGACATTTAACGCTAAGATATTTACTACGAGCCACAATATAGACACTTCGAACGCCAATACATTTACTTCGAGCCACAATATACCTACTTCAAATTCCAATATAGCCACTTCAAATCACAATAGTTACTTCAAACCAATACATTTACTTCGAGCTACAACATAGCTACTTCGAGCCACAATATACCTATTTCGAATCCCAATATAGCTACTTTCAAACCCCAATAGTTACTTCAGACCCCAATACATTTACTTCGAGCTACTTCGAGCCACAATATACCTATTTCGAATCCCAATATAGCTACTTTCAAATCCCAATAGTTACTTCAGACCCCAATACATTTACTTCGAGCTACTTCGAGCCACAATATACCTATTTCGAATCCCAATATAGCTACTTTCAAATCCCAATAGTTACTTCAGACCCCAATACATTTACTTCGAGCTACTTCGAGCCACAATATACCTATTTCGAATCCCAATATATCTACTTTCAAACCCCAATAGTTACTTCAAACTCCAATACATTTACTTCGAGCTCCAACAAACTACTTCGAACCATCACAGCCACTTCCAATCCCATTAGTTACTATGAACCCCAATATATTTATTTCGAGCCATATTATACAGGATGTAACGTAAAGGGTATATGAAGCCGAAGGGAGGGTGTTCAGTATCGGTAACTGAATACCTTTTGTTCTACGACTTTTCCAATAAAAAATAAAAATCAATTATTGTCTCATACAAATCGATCAGCTGACCGGTACGAAATGTATGAAAAGTCAAAAAATAAAGTCGCGAAAATCGAAAAGTCGTAAAACAAAAGTTGTTCAGTTACCGATACTGAACACTCTCCCTTCGGCTTCATATACCCTTTACGTTACACTCTGTATTATATACTTTCACACACCCCAATACACAATTTTCGAGCCACAATATAGCTATTTCGAGCAAGGCTAAAACCTACCTCGAGCGTGATCATGTTGTTTTCCAGCGACAGCTCGACGCATCCGTACAGCTTCCATCGTGTTTCTGACAGGAAGTCTATCCCGCCCGCGAGCTGCATGACCACGTGCCTCAGCAGCGGCACGGAGCCCGCGTAGTGGATCGACATGCGCTGCGTCACTTCAGATTGGGTCAGCTCAGTGTATTCTAGAAGAAAATAAATAATTCGGTATTTTGGTAATTACATTGAATTATTATTATTTGTGATGAAACCTGCATGTCGTAGAAGAAGAAAAAATCTAAGGCATGTGAAATCCGCCAACCCGCACTGGGCCCGCGTGGTGGATTATGGCCCGAGCTCCCTCGATGTAAGGGAAGGTCTGTGCCCGAGCAGTGGGGCAATATAAATAGACTGATGATGATTGAATTATTAATAACTAGCTGTACCCCACAACTTCGTTTGCGTAGAGGAGGAGGATGGAGGAGATCAGGAGGTAGATCTTCCTCTCTGGATCCTTGTTTCCACATCACATACCGCCATGGCTTATAGCCTATGAGCTGTCCGGATATTTCAGCTATCTCCTAGTGAAACTCCCATCAAAATCCCTTCAGTAGTTATAGCGTGATACTTGCACAAAGTCACAGACAGACTAAAATTCTACAAATTAGTGTTTTGGTATCAGTATCGATCCTAAAACACATTACAATTATTCTTTTCAAAAAATATCCAATGTACAGACATCTTATTATATGTATAGAATATAGATAATTCAAATTTTAATGACATGTAAAAGAAATATTTACCAAATAAATGGATATGAATACATTTAAAGGCTCCCTTATAATTAGATTTAACCAGGTATTACGATGATAATCTGTGTTAAGTGCAAAAACATCGTTGTTTTAACATCGCGTTTTCTCAACATCGAACACCTCTAGTTTCAGTCATGCCACAGATAATTATGGCGCACGGTGTTTTTGATCGACGTTGGAAAGTTGTTTGTTTTAACACTTTATTGCACAACACAGACAAATACATAAAAAACATCCAGAAGAAACAAATGGGTACAAAGGGCGAGCTTATCTCAAAAGAGATTTCTACCAGCAAACCCGCGAAAGAGAGAGCAGTGTTAAAAGTGGTTGTCGTTGTGGTTGCATTTTACATGAAAGATTTTGGTGTTTTAAAGGCCTAAATTTTTTTTATAATATTTTGTACGGTGTAATAGAACTATTATTAACTATTTAAGACTCGATCATTAATTATTAACTATTTAAAACTCAGCAATTTTGGGTCAACTAGACTATTAATTCTATTACATAGTCTCAACTCAACTATGCAATGATCTAGCATAGATAGTTAGTCATAGACTTGTATATCGTGAGTGATAAATACTGACTGTCCAAGTCCTGCGGCGCCAGTATGTGGTAGTTGAAGTTCCGTTTGACGAGGATGCCCTGCAGCGGCATGCCAGGCGCCGGCGGCTGCATCGCCAGCGAACCCATCACCTGGCAATGACAATATTTATTTATTTAGGTGTACATAACAAGTGACAATCAATACATAGTAATCAGGACACAGAACAGTGGTTTAAATCTAGATTGTTACCCAAACACAGTACACACAGAATGATAATAATACACACGATATTGTTATGAAAAAAAAAATTTTTAGTGTAAATAAACTACATTCTTACATGGTTGATGAGTATAAATAAACTACATATCAATAAACCATATAATTTATATACATAATACATATTTTATATAAGAAAACACATACTATTTTAGAAGATCCTTTACACATTTTTTAAATGTAAAATAGCGCACTCACAAGAGGTGATCTTTCGGATTCGAATATTCTTAGCCTTCCATGAGCCAACTAGCGCCGCCAATCTTAAAAAAAATAATCTTCCATTATAATCAATTTGATTAAAAAGCTATTTACAAAATGTTTATTACGATAAATACTATTTTTCAATATACAATACATGGCATAATTGCGACAAGCTAAGTTGTAGTTCACAAATGTGCCAAAAGCGGCCGTTTTTCGCAATTATGCGAACTACTTACCGACATTGAATCACGTTATAAATAAGCATTTAAAAAATAGTATTTATCGTAATAAACATTTCGTAAATAACTTTTTTTTTTAAATTGAAAATTATAAGAATATTTGGAAGATATTATTTTTTTAAGATTGGCGGCGCTAGTTGGCTCTATGAAGGCTCTTAAGAAGGCGTATTACAGATTACAGGATAGATATCTATTTAAACGATGAACATGCATAATGTGTGTCGCCGGTTCCGCATGAGGGATAAAGTGTAGATTACTAACAATAGTAATAGTTGTGTAATACCTAGTTATTAAATAACTATGTCATATTATTTTAAAAGATGTGCTGCTGAGAGTTTTTTTGCCACTTTTTCTCCTCAGCGTTGGCACCTTTTCCTTGCAAAGTGGTGTAAATGTAAATTCAAAAATATGTTGACGTGCAAAAATGTACACAACGTGCTTACTTGCAATAAAGAAATGACAATGCCAGATTCTGCCCCACCATCAACCGCATGATGAACAAGATAACGAATAAATGTAAAAATAACACCGTTTTTTATTAAAATTATTGGTTTAAAATAAAGATTTGTACATCAATCGAGTCGAAAAACAACTTAATTAGGAATTTTTTGAATTCTTAATTAAGCAGTTTTTGTCGATTTCGACGAATAGTAAGAAATCGAAGCGAATTATTCATTGTTTTTGTTATTCTTCTATAGAGTTGCGAGAGTAGTAGAAAATGATACTGATTATGATTATGCAATATGAAACCTGTAATAAGTTCCCAACAAAATGATACACAGTACAGCTTCAATGGTCATGTAGTTTTTTAGGTGGGGCAAAGCGGCAATGTCTTTTAAAACTATGTCCTGTAAAAGAATTACTAAAAGTCCAGTAGTTTTTGAGACAATCTCAACCTTATTGTGGCCCCCTGTATACTTATCTCTGTCGTCGTGTGTACCTTGGCCGTCTTGTCGCCGCGGAAGGTGAGCGCGAGGAGCTGCGTGTTGCGCGGCGTGTGGATGGCGAGCCGGCCGCGGTGCTCGCGCTGCAGGGCAGCCTTCAGGCGAGACATCTCGTTCTGCTCGCCGTGCACCAACACCTGACAACAAGCGATCAGTGTCGGCTAGTACACGACGTAACAATAGGCCGAGGGGCTTTTGAAAATGTTGCGAATGACGGTACGGTGAATTTATTGGATAATTTGAGCAAGATCTGAAGTTTCAAGCTTTTATCAAGAGTAACGCTACGAGCTCGGGAGTGAACGTGACTGTCGAGCTGCTTCGTCCAGAGTGATGACGCTACGGCGACTCCTCTGGATGAAAAAAGGAAGACGCAGCTACCCAGGGTGACGACGCTACGGCGACTCCTCTGGACGAAGATAAAAGATATATTGAATTTTCTGTAACATGACATTAGCAAATGACGAACTGTCGAGTTCATTAATAAAATAAATAACAATAGACCGGATAAGGCGACTCATGATGAGCTCGTCATTCGGTCTTACAAAGTTTTATTGGAATGGAGCAGAGCTCGGCCTTCGGCCTATCAGTTTAGTGGAGTTCGGTGCGAATGGCCAGCCGGTTGCAGTGCTCGCGCTGTATTCGGCCTTCAGACGGGACATCTCGTTCTGTTCATCGTGTACCAACATTTGACGCGTCACCAGCATCAGATTAGGACACGAGATAACAACAGGCCGAGTACTGTAAGACAATTGATGCGGAGCTCGGCCTTCGGCCTGGCTGTTTAGTAGAGTAAAATGTCAATGGCCAGTCGGTCGCATCCAGTCTCTGCCAGCCACCAGTAGGTTAAACCAGGTTTATCGCTAACAGGCTAAGGCTGTCATTCATAAACGTGATTTAAAGTTACGCCACCCTGTCCCTTTTTATCTTAACCTTTTTTAACGAAGTGTGAAAGGGAGAGATTTAAACAAAGTGAGGTTTAACTAGGTTTATGAATAACAGCATAAGTGTAACATTATGTATCATTTTAATACAGTAAGTGTGGCCATTTTGGTGCTGCTGTGTGTACCTACATATACCTGTTTTGTGTGGTTCGAGCTGTCGCAGCATCATGTAACATCTACACTTATCCGTGAACAATGATGTTGGGGATACAGTTACCTTAAATATCTTAAGTTTAAGTAATTAAGTAATCCTTACTGTAACCTGTTTTTTGTTCCAACTAAATAATTTTTTTTTTTCCATTTTATATCTGCCATCGGCTCTTCAGCCATAATCAGATGTGTTCTGGGGTGGAATTTTATTTTGGGTGCAATTCCATTGAATAACACCGTCTACTATGGTCGAGAGGACTTAGTCTCTTTGGTCTAGTGCAAGTATATGCCATCTTTTCAGGCGTTTCACGTTCTCTTGATCTTTTAGCAGGTCTTTAGCTAGTTTGTTGTTGTGTTTATTTAGTCTTTCTTTGTATTTCTTGCTGTAGTTGTTGACTTCCTCCTTAACGGTTGGCATCTCAAGGTACTCATGTATTTCCGAGTTTCTCACGAACCAGTGTGCGCTAGAGACTGTCCTTAGTGCAATGTTTTGAAATCTCTGAAGTATCTCTAAATTAGAGTTGCTAGCAGATCCCCAGAGTTCTATGTCGTAACTAAATAAATTGAAAAAAAAAGTGGTAATAATGTATGTAAGGTTTTACGTACGATATGCGGCGGCTTGAGTATATTGATGAACTCCGACGTCTGCTGGTAGTCCGTGTGGGCGGAGAACGATATGTAGTCCACGGACATGCGTAGGGGAAGCTTCTGGCCGGACATGGAGGTGATCTCCTCAGGCTCGGAGAGGATCGTCTTGGCCAGCGTGCCCTCCACGCAGTAACCTGTAGGCAATTATGAACCTTAAAGATATTACACATAGAGATTTATTATAGCAATACGCAGCAGGTAAAAGTACGCAGCGGGTAAGAGTGCGCAGCGGGTAAGAGTGCGCAGCGGGTAATAGTGCGCAGCGGGTATGAGTACGCAGCACTTGAGAATGTATTTGCCGATTGCAGGCGAACCGCGACTTGAGAAAGACATCACCTGATACGCCCTCAAGATTGGTTTATTAATAAATGACATACTTGAGATGATCACGTCTTAAGAGTGTATCATCTGAATTCGCTCTTGAGGGCGGGTTTGAGCTCAGACTATTAATACGGGCCATAGACTTGTATATCGTGAGTCTTCTTTGTTCGTCTGGTTTAGTGACCAAACCTATTTGTCAGAGAGATTCAGGCCGCCCGTAGGCCTCTGACGTGGCCTAACGACTGCTGTCAAGCGACAACAACCGGGTCCAACTGCTTAACGTGCGCCCCGAGGCACGGAGGGGCTCAGATGAAAGTGTCACTAGCGGTCACCCGAAATGTGTTGCGGTACTTCGGCCATGTCATAAGAATGGACGCTTCCAACTTGGAGATAACTATATTGCTCGGCAGAGTTGAGGGGTCTAGACCACGTGACCGGAGACTAGCCCGCTGGGCTGATGTGGTTGGCAGTCCTCGGCGTGCCCTTTGAAGAGGCTGTGCACAAGACCCTGTCTCCTGGCGCCATTTCATATATGCCAAGACGGCACCTGCTGTTGGGTCACTCAGCACTGAGGCAACGATTAGGGAGGAGGAGGAGGAGCGGTCACCCATCCAGGTCCTGACCTCGCCCAGGGAGGAGGTAAAAGTGTCACGACGTTGACAGAGAGGAAATTTAAAAATTTCATTAAAGGAACACTTGTTAAGAAGGCGTATTACAGGATAGATGATTATTTAAACGATGAACATGCATGGTGTGTGTCGCCGGTTGCGCATGAGGGATAAACTTACTAACAATAGTAATAGTTACGTACTGTATAGTAATTAAGTAATCATTGTTTTAAAAGATGTGTTGCTGAGAGTTTTTTGCCACTTTTTCTCCTCAGCGTTGTCACCTTTTCCTTGCAAAGTGGTGTAAATGTAAATTCCAAAAAATATCATCATCATCAGTCTATTTATATCGCCCCACTGCTCGGGCACAGACCTTCCCTTATATCGAGGGAGCTCGGGCCATAATCCACCAAAAAATATATTGACGTGCAAAAATGTACTCAACGTGCTTACTTGCAATAAAGAAATTTGACTTTGACTTGTGCGCATTATTTACCGGCAATGATAACCCCGTTCTTGGGGTCCGTGCACCAGGACTCGAACAGCTCGCGCGAGAGGCCCGACTGCATCATGCCCGGAGACGCCATGATCACGCACGGACCGATGTCGTCGAAATGGTCGATGCCCTGGGAACAAAACAGAACGAATAAATTCTGCGAACTGCGAATGAAACTTTATTTAAAACACTAGTGCTGTTATCATCATCAGTCTATTTATATTGCCCCACTGCTCGGGCAAAGACCTTCCCTTACATCGAGGGAGCTGGGGCCATGATCCACCACGCGGGCCCAGTGCGGATTGGTGGATTTTACATGCCTCAGATTTTTTTTTCTATGGCATGCAGGTTTCATCACGGTGTTTTCCTTCACAGTTTTTGAGAGCACTCGGTAAATGTACGTAAGTTTTTCAGTCGAAAAAACCGAGGATAACTCATTGGTACATGGCTGCCCTAGCTGGGAATCGAACCTGAGACCTCCATATTGCAAGTCCATTGACCCAACCACTGAGCCACCGAGCTCTATCCCTTTCACACTTCGTAAAAAAAAAAGAGCTCGGTGGCTCAGTGGTTGGGTCAATGGACTTGCGATACGGAGGTCCCGGGTTCGATTCCCAGCCAGGGCAGCAATAAGTTATTATCGGTTTTTTCGACGGAAAAACTTACGTACATTTACCGAGCGCTCTCAAAACGGTGAAGGAAAACATCGTGATGATACCTGCATGCCGTAGAAGAAAAAAATTCTAAGGCATGTGAAATCCGCCAACCAGCACTGGGCCCGCGTGGTGGATCATGGCCCCAGCTCCCTCGATGTAAGGGAAGGTCTGTGCCCGAGCAGTGGGGCAATATAAATAGACTGATGAAGTGATGATGATAAAAAAGGTTAAGATTTTTTTGGTGTGTGATTTAGTGACCAAACCTATTTGTCAGAGTTATTCAGGCCGCCCGTAGGCCTTTGACGTGGCCTGACGACTGCTGTCAAGCGACAACAACCGGGACCAACTGCTTAACGTGCGCCCCGAGGCGCGGAGGGGCTCAGATGAAAATGTCACTAGTGGTCACCCATCCAGGTACTTACCTCGCCCAGCGTTGCTTAACTTGTACAATCGTTTTCAACGTGTACTCGCAACTGGCTTACGAGCCCCTTAATTAATTAGTTAAGAGAAATCATGTGAATTGATCATTTGCAAGGATGTTCCATCTCGCTTGTACAGTCGACGGCAGATCAATGGTAACACTTGCAGTATGATTTCAAGTCTTACGACGCAAATAATAAGAACTGTCAAAAGTAGAAAGTGTTACCATTGATCTGCTGTCGACTGTACATAGCCGGTCCAATATTGAATAATACAAATGTATTAATAGTAGTTCGTTCACTCACGATTGATTACCAAGATAAAGCAAAATCATCAATGCAGTTGTCCTCACTCTTATTTACAACAGAACAGTGCTAATATTCCACTATTGTAAGACTATGTATATACAAACTATGTATGTATAAACAGAGTATGCTTATAGAATTTTATCAAGGTTACAATACCACGGTCGTCCTAACCTAAAAGACTTGCTTTTCATCTAAAAGTCCGCTAGTTTTAGAGTTTCAATCCGTGCATACGAAGCCTTAAATGTTTTCATTTTAAAAGATTTATGTGTTATTGTAATTAATTGTAGGTGTTAATCTGTCGCTACGGGCGTTATCGGCCAGGTGTTTTGATGAAGATAAGTCAATATCATTTTATCCGGACAGTCGAGCTGTTTCACAATAAATAACCGGTAGTTTTAGATGGTAGACTAAATTGAACGGGTAAGTAAACTAAAAAATATCTATTTACGGTGTAAGAAATTATATTCACAAATGACAATCACCTGCCCCACCATCAACCGCAAGTTGTACAAGATAACGAATAAATGTAAAAATTTCTCAGTTTTTTATTAAAATTATTGGTTTAAGATAAAGTTTTGTACAAGTTGCGATTCGAAAAAAACAGCTTAATTAAGAATTCCGAAAATAATAAGAAATCGAAGCGATTTATTCATTGTTTTTGTTATTCTTCTATAGGAGTTGCGAGAGTAGTAGAAAATGATACTGTTTATGATTATGCATTTTGTTTACAAAATAAGACATTTGATTTGGGCTTCTGCTTATGTACGGTGTAAAAAATTAAATTCACATTTGTACCGATTTCATGTCTATTGGGTAAGTGGTCTGTGCTGCTCGCCCACTCGTTTTATAGTTGATAGCTTTACTCGCTACTCGCCGGCGGTGGTACAACTGCCTTAATGTTATCCTTTCCTCCTCAGCAATGCTACCCGCCTCCCTAAAGCCCCGCCTAATCCGCTGGCTGGAAGACCACCGCGAGCTGGTGGTAGCCGTCTTCTGTCTGCCGGCCAGCTTCGCGTTCAGCGTGCTGCTCGGTCTCCGGGCGTACGCGAGGAGATGGTCCAGCGACCCTCATACACATGACAACGCCGTCAGGGAGATACAAGCTAAGGTGGTGTTGGATGTTTAACACTGGCCGATTATTTTTCATCATCATCAGTGTATTTATATTGCCCCACTGCTCGGGCACAGACCTTCCCTTACATCGAGGGAGCTGGGGCCATGAACCACCACGCGGGCACAATGAGGGTTGGCGGATTTCACATGCCTTAGAATTTTTTCTTCTTCTTCTACGACATGCAGGTTTCATCACGATGTTTTCCTTCACCGTTTTGAGAGCACTCGGTAAATGTAAGGCCTCAATAAGGTTGAGATTTTCTCAAAAACTACTGGACCGAATTTAATAATTGTTTTACAGTTACATAGTTTTATCTATCAAACAGTGAAAGAATTTTTACAATAAGTCAAGTAGTTTTTGAGAAAATCTCAACCTCAAAATCTCTCCTGTAGGTACACCTTTCTTTGTGTTCCACCGTACCTGTAAACGTGTTTTACCTAGGACAAACAAGGTATGCAGCCCTTAAGGCGCTATATGATTGTCAAAGCAAGAGTGAGACACAAGATGCCCACAGCGCCTCGATATTCGTATTTTTTATGAATTTTGTCAGGGATATAATAATATGGTTTCAGGTGCGACAATGGAGCCAGCTGCCCGCTAAAGACCGCCGCCTGCTGTGCACCTCGCGGCCGAACTGGCTCTCGCTGTCCACAACCTTCTTCCAGAAGCACCTTCATCATCAGGTAACGCGTATAAATAACTGAGATTCAATTCGACACCTTCTCGTGTCATCCTGACTTCATGCTTTGTTTGGTTGGATATCTTATTAGTAAAAGAATGTGAAGAACTAAGGACACTCCCTTCTTTAGGTTGGAACTGGTACAGTCGAAGACAGACATAAGTATACAGGGGGCTTCAATAAGGTTGAGATTTTCTCAAAAACTACTGGACCGAATTTAATAATTATTTTACAGTTACATAGTTTTCACTTTTATCTATTAAACAGTGAAAGAATTTTTGCAATAGGTCAAGTAGTTTTTGAGAAAATCTCAACCTTAAAAACTCTCCTGTACACCTTTCTCTGTGTTCCACCGAACCTGGCAGACATTTTCATGTGAGCCTCTCCGTGCTTCGTCAGTTGTTTTTGCTCGGCAGCAATCGCCAGGCTATAGCAGAGGCCTACGGACGGCCTTAACAGCTCTGACAATAGAAACCAGACGAGAAGAAGAATATAAAATCCTCTCTCTGCCAGGCTCGGCTACAATCTGCCCTATATTCTTACGTAGACTCTGCACAGACTTACAGACCACTTACCCAATAGGCATGAAATCGGTACAAAGCAAGCGAAAAATTCTGTCAACGATGAGCGCATAGAGACGGGGGAAAGCGATGCCGTATTAAAGAGATGCGTCCATGTCGATAATATCTCTCTCTATACGTGTCGCGAAGCAATGTTGCGCTCATGTGCGGGCAGACACGGGCCCATGTTACAGGTCTATGGGGTAAGTGATCTGTGGTACAGACTCCATGAAAGTGGGATTTTTGTGCATTTTGCCCCATTGACGACCTGACGGTATTACCGTTCTCAAAACGATGAAATTATACCATGTCATGGCCAAACAGAGACGCCGCTACACCGATGCAATAGCACTGTCCCTTTCCCGTCGCTATGATTTGATCGTTTTGAGAACCGTAATAGCCCCGCTGGTTCATGGCGCCGTCACGCGCCTCATATCAGCGACTACAGAAAATCCTGAAATACATGTCACGCGCCTCATATCAGCGACTACAGAAAATCCTGAAATACATGTCATTGTTTTGTTACTAAAGTACCTACCCACAAACAAATCCTATATGCACTCATGGCTTTGTTGCAAAGTGCCTAGGGCACAAACAGTCGCCGCGACGAGTGACTGTGACGTCACTGAGGCACTGACAGAATACCAGCGCTGCAATATGCTGAGTCAGCGCCCTTTCATTACTGCGACACACAGACAGTATGTACCTAAAACACTTCATGTTACTTTCCTTAGTGTAGTATATCTATCTGTTCTCCATGTTTGTCTTCTTTTATGTATGTATTGTAGTGTGTTGCAGAAACGAATAAATGTTTTATCTATCTATCTATCTATCTATCTATCTATCTATCTATCTATCTATCTATCTATCTATCTATCTATCTATCTATCTATCTATCTATCTATCTATCTATCTATCTATCTATCTATCTATCTATCTATCTATCTATCTATCTATCTATCTATCTATCTATCTATCTATCTATCTATCTATCTATCTATCTATCTATCTATCTATCTATCTATCTATCTATCTATCTATCTATCTATCTATCTATCTATCTATCTATCTATCTATCTATCTATCTATCTATCTATCTATCTATCTATCTATCTATCTATCTATCTATCTATCTATCTATCTATCTATCTATCTATCTATCTATCTATCTATCTATCTATCTATCTATCTATCTATCTATCTATCTATCTATCTATCTATCTATCTATCTATCTATCTATCTATCTATCTATCTATCTATCTATCTATCTATCTATCTATCTATCTATCTATCTATCTATCTATCTATCTATCTATCTATCTATCTATCTATCTATCTATCTATCTATCTATCTAGGTATCTATCTATCTATCTATATATCTATCTATCTATATATCTATCTATATATCTATCTATATATCTACTCGCTGTGTCATTGAGCCCGCTGTCCCCCAGGTGGCGGTCCCGCTGCACGCCATCCTGTGCGTGGACGAGGCGGCGCTGACCGTGCGCGCGGAGCCCATGGCCACAGTGGGCGACATCACGCGCTGCCTCATACCCAGCGGATACTCGCTGTGTCATTGAGCCCGCTGTCCCTCAGGTGCCGGTCCCGCTGCACGCCATCCTGTGCGTGGACGAGGCGGCGCTGACCGTGCGCGCGGAGCCCATGGCCACAGTGGGCGACATCACGCGCTGCCTCATACCCAGCGGATACTCGCTGTGTCATTGAGCCCGCTGTCCCTCAGGTGCCGGTCCCGCTGCACGCCATCCTGTGCGTGGACGAGGCGGCGCTGACCGTGCGCGCGGAGCCCATGGCCACAGTGGGCGACATCACGCGCTGCCTCATACCCAGCGGATACTCGCTGTGTCATTGAGCCCGCTGTCCCTCAGGTGCCGGTCCCGCTGCACGCCATCCTGTGCGTGGACGAGGCGGCGCTGACCGTGCGCGCGGAGCCCATGGCCACAGTGGGCGACATCACGCGCTGCCTCATACCCAGCGGATACTCGCTGTGTCATTGAGCCCGCTGTCCCTCAGGTGCCGGTCCCGCTGCACGCCATCCTGTGCGTGGACGAGGCGGCGCTGACCGTGCGCGCGGAGCCCATGGCCACAGTGGGCGACATCACGCGCTGCCTCATACCCAGCGGATACTCGCTGTGTCATTGAGCCCGCTGTCCCTCAGGTGCCGGTCCCGCTGCACGCCATCCTGTGCGTGGACGAGGCGGCGCTGACCGTGCGCGCGGAGCCCATGGCCACAGTGGGCGACATCACGCGCTGCCTCATACCCAGCGGATACTCGCTGTGTCATTGAGCCCGCTGTCCCCCAGGTGCCGGTCCCGCTGCACGCCATCCTGTGCGTGGACGAGGCGGCGCTGACCGTGCGCGCGGAGCCCATGGCCACAGTGGGCGACATCACGCGCTGCCTCATACCCAGCGGATACTCGCTGTGTCATTGAGCCCGCTGTCCCCCAGGTGCCGGTCCCGCTGCACGCCATCCTGTGCGTGGACGAGGCGGCGCTGACCGTGCGCGCGGAGCCCATGGCCACAGTGGGCGACATCACGCGCTGCCTCATACCCAGCGGATACTCGCTGTGTCATTGAGCCCGCTGTCCCCCAGGTGCCGGTCCCGCTGCACGCCATCCTGTGCGTGGACGAGGCGGCGCTGACCGTGCGCGCGGAGCCCATGGCCACAGTGGGCGACATCACGCGCTGCCTCATACCCAGCGGATACTCGCTGGCGGTCAACATTGAACTGGTCGACGCTACACTAGGAGGTAATTCCCATACTGCTGTTAAAGTTCTCATAATGATGGACCCGAGCTTTGTGACGGACTTCCGTTATGAATTCCAGAGTTCGAACCTCCCGATCTGGTACAATCTGGTGTCATGTACCAGTCGAAGACAGAGATAAGTATACAGGGGGCCTCAATAAGGTTAAGTTTTTCCCAAAAACTACTGGACCCAATTTAATAATTCTTTTACAGTTACATAGAATTTTTTTTTGCAATAGTTCAAGTAGTTTTTCAAAACAGTTCTTGAGTTATGGCCTTTCGACGCCAGGGTCTTTAAAGACAGAGGGAGTTGCACGCGGTACTCACTCGGGGCTCTTTCCCGCGGGCGCTATACATGCTCAACGAGTTTTCACAATTTCGCGGTCAACACCATGAGTCTCCCAAGTAAAATATACTGAAAATTTACTTGATCGAGGGTAGGCTTGACAAGATTCACGAAGCTGAATCCATCCTCATCATCAGCCCGTATAAGGCTGCCTTTCCACCAGAGATGTGTATATCATTCAGTCAGAGCTATGCTATGTGGACCAATGAATATGATTGGTGGATATCAAACGCATCCATAGGAACATACCATGGCACATCTCTGGTGGAAAGGCAGCCTCAGCCCGACCCTCGGCCCTCTGCATCCAGTCTCTGCCAGCCTTGCGCAGGTCATCCCTCCATCTGGCCGCGGGGCGTCTCACGCTACGTTTACCCGTTCGTGGCTTCCATTCGAGAACTTGTCTCCCCCATCGGCTATCGGTTCTACGACAGATGTGACCAGCCAGCCACCTTGCGAAGGTCATCCTTCCATCTGGTCGGGGAGCCACGCTACGTTTACCCGTTACGAAGCCAAATAATAATTAATAAACGTTTTCTTCCAGGCCTGGCGATGGGAACTGGCATGTCCACACATTCACACAAAGCTGGCCTCTACCACGAAACTATTACGAGCTACGAAGTGGTCCTGTCCGACGGATCTTTAGTCACTGCTACACCCGACAACGAATACTCAGACCTATACAAAGCCTTGCCATGGTCACACGGCAGCTTAGGATTCCTCGTCGCATTAACATTGAAAATAGTTAAAATCAAACCTTACATCAAACTCAAATACACCCCAGTCAAAGGACAAAAGAACTACTGCGATACATTGAGGAAATTATCCGGGACTTACGAAGCGAATCCCAAAGTTTTCCCGGATTATATTGAAGGCACAATCTTTAGTAAGGACGAGGCAGTGATAATGACAGGAGACTATTCAGATTATGAGCCTGATATCACAGTTAATTCCTGCTCCAAGTGGTATAAGCCGTGGTTTTATAAACATGTCGAAACCTTTTTAAAGAACGGAGAGACTGTTGAACTTATACCTTTAAGAGATTATTTGTTACGTCACAACAGAGCTATATTTTGGGTTGTAGAAGACATGTTATCCTTTGGCAATAATTGGTTATTCAGATATCTTTTCGGCTGGTTGCTACCACCAAAACCTGCGTTCTTAAAGTTCACAACCACGCCAGGAATTCGCGCTTACACATTCACGAAACAAGTGTTCCAAGATATAGTATTACCTATAAAGGAATTGGAGAAACAAATCGAAATTGCGAGCGAGTTATTCGAGAAATTTCCTTTACTAGTATACCCGTGCAAGATTATAGATCACGGTCCATTGGCGGGTCAGCTTAAGAGGCCGGATAAGAAGTATCTAGTTCCGGGTACTAACTACGCAATGTATAATGATTTAGGCGTTTACGGTGTTCCGGGGAAGGTGAAAGCGAAGACGCAGTACAATCCAGTGGTGGCTATGAGGAAAATGGAAGAATTTACTCGTAATGTTGGAGGTTATTCGTTCCTTTACGCAGATATCTTTATGACGAAGGAAGAGTTTGAGGTTATGTTCGATTTGACGCTGTACGAAATTGTAAGAAGGAAATATAAGGCTGAAGGCGCGTTCCCGCATTTGTATGATAAAGTGAAGCCTGAAATAGATGTGTTTGCTATCGGAGAAGAGAATGCTATCGATGGTTGATTGTTTAAAAAGTAAAAATGTCTAAAAGATCTACAGCACAGTCGACAGCACATCAATGGTAATACTTTTGACAGTTCTTATGATTTGCGTAGTAAGAATTGAAATCGTACTGCAAGTGTTACCATTGATCTACTGTCGTCTGTACATTGAAAAATAAATATATCTTAATGAGCAAAGTACGAAATTTTCAAAGACTTTTATTCAATTTCTGTATAAGTTATCTTTGTTTAGTTATGCGTCTGCAAAAAATATCCCCTTTTGAAAAAAAATTTATACCCTATGACACTCGCGCAAGAGTGCTCGGTGACTCAGTGGTTGGGTCAATGGACTTGCAATACGGAGGTCCCAGGTTCGATTCCCAGCCAGAGCAGATATGTACCAATGAGTTATCGTCGGTTTTTCGACGGAAAAACTTACGTACATTTACCGAGTGCTCTCAAAACGGTGAAGGAAAACATCGTGATGAAACCTGCATGTCGTAGAAGAAGAAAAAATCTAAGGCATGTGAAATCCGCCAACCCGCACTGGGCCCGCGTGGTGGATTATGGCCCGAGCTCCCTCGATGTAAGGGAAGGTCTGTGCCCGAGCAGTGGGGCAATATAAATAGACTGATGATGATGACACTCCCGTAATTAAGACGAATCTAACGATACCTCATACACCAGAATCCATCAAGCCGTTTAGGCTACTGGATGGAAGATAAGTTGATTTTTTGGCTTTGAATGATATAAAACTAATACGGCCAAATCTTTTTTCACACTTTTGTAACTGGCCTCAGCGCTATAGAATTATAATAATTTGATTCGTTT
Source organism: Tachystola acroxantha (assembly GCA_963506565.1). NCBI lineage: Eukaryota > Metazoa > Arthropoda > Insecta > Lepidoptera > Oecophoridae > Tachystola > Tachystola acroxantha. The sequence continues at coordinate 717,814 of OY735887.1, forward strand.
GCTGTCCATGTTGCCACCCAAAAATTTTCGTCGAAAATGGTAAATAGTTGAAAGACGATTTTTTTTTATCGAAAACAAGTGACATTAAAAAAAATCACGGCCAATTTGTAGCTTTAATGTTTCTACAGATATTTTTTTATTCAATTTGAACATCAAGAGAACGTGAAACGCCTGAAAAGATGGCATATACTTGCCCAAAAACAAAGAGACTAAGTCCTCTCGACCATAGTAGACGGTGTTATTCAATGCAATTGCACCCAAAATAAAATTCCACCCCAGAACACATCTGATTATGGCTGAAGAACCGATGGCAGATATAAATTGGAGAAAGAAAAAAAAATTGAACACGTTTTGTTTAAGACTTGGGATGCCAGCCGTAAAGACCCTTTCAACAGTTTTCGAATCTAACGTCCTTAAGAGCCTTCATAGATCCAACTAGCGCCGCCAATCTTGAAAAGATAAAATCTTCCAATATAATCAATTTTATGAAAAAAGTTATTTACAAAATGTTTATTACGATAAATACTATTTTTCAATATACAATACATTGCATAATAGCGACAAGCTAAGTTGTAGTTCACAAATGTGCCAAAACCGGCCGTTTTTCACAATTATGGGAACTACAACTTACCGACATTGAATCACGTTATAAATAAGCATTTAAAAAATAGTATTTATCGTAATAAACATTTTGTAAATAGCTTTTTTAAGATTGGCGGCGCTAGTTGGCTCTATGAAGGCTCTTAATACTAAAAACATACCCTATCGCACTGACCTTAAGGTTTGATATGTGCCTGAATATGAACGGGTTGTTGACCGCAATCTGCCTGCGGATGCGCTCGTTCATCGCGTTCACGTACGTTTGGTAGACGGCCATGCACTTCTTGGCGAGCGAGGACGCGTAGTAGATGGGGATGTCTTGCAGCTCGGGGTGGAAGGACCAGAACTCGTCTGCAATGGAATTCGGGGCTTAGAGGATCCGATTTTTGTTGTTGTCTTTTTTGTTGTTGACATTCGTAGTAGTTTTAGTTCTTGACATGCCTAATAATTAAATTGATTGAATTTTTAGTTTAGTATAAGTATTATATTGATTATTTATTTACATATTGACTAATTATAAAATTCGCATACAATGTAATTGTTACGGAATAAATGAAATGAAAAAAAAAAAATGAAATGATTCCTTAAAAGGAAATTTAAAAAAAAAACGACTACCAAAAATTTAAGTCAAATGACAATGCCAGATCCTGCCCCACCATCAACCGCAAGTTGTACAAGATAACGAATAAATATAAAAATATCTCCGTTTTTTATTAAAATTATTGGTTTAAAATAAAGTTTTGTACAAGTTGCGAATCGAAAAAAACATCTTAATTAAGAATTTAGAAAATAGTAAGAAATCGAAGCGATTTATTCATTGTTTTTGTTATTCTTCTATAGAAGTTGCGAGAGTAGTAGAAAATGATACTGATTATGATTATGCAACATGAAACCTGTAATAAGTCCCCAACAAAATGATAGGTACAGCTTAAATGGTCACGTAGTTTTGTAGGTGGGGCAAAGCTCCGTTGAAATGTAGCAATGTCTTTTGTAATTACATCTCCCAATTTTTTTATCGATTATAGCGATTACAAACTTATCTTTACTCACGAGACAGACAGATAGGGCTATCTGTCTGTCTCTGTCCACCGCACTGCGCTCGCGCATGCTCTGTCTCACCCAGTATGAGCAGCAGCTCCTGCGCGCGGCCCAGCGCGAACACGGGGATGAGGCAGCGGCCGCCGCGCTGCACGATGTCACTCACTAATCCGGTGAAGCGGCTCTCGCGCTCTTCACGCTTCTCGTGGATGTGGGTGCCGTATGTAGACTCCTGCGCATAGTGATAAAAAAAATTGAGTTTTTTATTTATCAGATAATCTGACAGCATTTAAGTACATAATGATAACATTAAATTTAAAAGATTACAGATATTGTAACAAAGAAATACTGCATGCCATGATTGTCTATTTAAACGATGAACATGCATGGTGTGTGTCGCCGGTTCCGCATGAGGGATAAACTTACTAACAATAGTAATAGTTACGTACCTATATAGTTATTAAGTAATTGTATTATCATTGTTTTAAAAGATGTGCTGCTGAGAGTTTTTTGCCACTTTTTCTCCTCAGCGTTGGCACCTTTTCCTTGCAAAGTGGTTTAAAGGTAAATTCAAAAAATATATTGACGTGCAAAAACGTACTCAACGTGCTTACTTGCAATAAAGAAATGACAATGCCAGATTCTGCCCCACCATCAACCGCAAGTTGTACAAGATAACGAATAAATGTAAAAATATCTCCATTTTTTATTAAAATTATTGGTTTAAAATAAAGTTTTGTACAAGTTGCGATTCGAAAAAAACAGCTTGATTAAGAATTCAGAAAATAGTAAGAAATCGAAGCGATTTATTCATTGTTTTTGTTATTCTTCTATAGGAGTTGCGAGAGTAGTAGAAAATGATACTGATTATGATTATACAATATGAAACCTGTAATAAGTTCCCAACAAAATGATAGGTACAGCTTAAATAGTCACGTAGTTTTGTAGGTGGGGCAAAGCTCCATTGAAATGTGGCAATGTCTTTTAAAAATATGTCACATTAAAGGTCCGAGCACATCTTGCCGTCCGCAGCGTGTCGGGGCGGGGCGCAAAAATCCGCTCAAATCGCATTAATACAATTTGTATGAACTATCGCACACTGTGTCGGGCCGCAGCGGCTCGCGTTATTGCAAGGCGGATTTGCGTCCGTGCGATGTTAAGTAAGTAGATGAAACAAATCAGCCATCGCCCCCTAAAACACCCTCCATTTTTTTCTAGAGCCCTTACCTCTAGGCCTTCAGCGCCCACAAGTGTGCGTTAATGCCTACTTTGAGCAAGACTGGGTTAGTGTTTATGTATGGGTACTATGTTACTCACCGTAATAAGTACGTCAGGATGTACAGTGGGTATTTCCGCAGCCATTAAGTGACGATCCTCTTGCCTGGAGAAGTCGCCAGTGTATAACACCTGCAAAAGAATATGGAAATATGACATTTTAGTAATGTCCGACCGAACTTTCAGTTTCGGCCTAGTTTCGGCCAAATAACGGGTTTCGACTTAGTTTCCGAAACTGCATTCGAGGGCCTATAATAAACATATAACGTCATAATATTAAAAGCGTAAGGGAGTGATAATATGTAGTGCTTAAGGATTACTTCAAATATCAGGGAGTGGATAGTTTAATTTGTGATTTATAAATAAAAACTGACTGATTATAATTGCCTATTTACTTTTTACACTATTTTTATAATATTATTTAAATTGATAATATTAATGATTTGTTGAATTGATTTTTTTAGGGACTATTTTTGACTTTGATTATACACAGTAACATTTTATATTTGACATTTTGATAATTGTTATTTGACATTTTGGTTTATATAATTTAATGGTGAATGAATGAATTGTAATTAATTAATTAAGTTACCATCGTCGACTTGGGTGAAAACCTGTAAAGGCGTTGGGATTGTAATTTTAATGAAATAAATAAATACACGAAATAATGACCTTATATGGAAGCTTCGGTTTCGTTTTCGGCCGAAACTAAGACCGTCGCCGAAATTCGGTTTCGGCCCTAAAACCTAGTTTCGGTGGGACACTACAATAATTATTACAAATACCTTGACGCCCGCGATCTCTACCATAAACATGGCGGCCCCGAGCACGTGCCCCGCGTTGTACGCCCAGAAGCGCACGCCGCGCACGTCCTTCTCCTCGTGGAAGTTGATCGTCTCGATGCGGTCCATGGAGCCCTCGAGATCAGACTCGGTGTACAGCATCTGCTCCGTTGATATGTTGCTGGAAACACGGTATAGAGGTTACATAAATAAAATATTCTATTTCTATTCTATTTATATTATTGGTACCAGTAAATTTTAATTTATTATTGATGACATTGAATCTCAATGTATTATTATTGTTAATATTACATTCAGTACATCGTCTGCTATAGTATTCCGAGGCCCAAATCAACTGTCTTATTTTGTAAACATAAATTACCCTCCCCCACTAACATTTAAACCTATTATGCAGTTATTGCATAGTTATTTATACATAATTAGATAGAATTACTTTATTTTCACAATGATGAACAAATTCAATCAATTAGTTCCTTCGGTTTTACAACACAACAGGAAATTAGATTGATCATATTTGTTTACAAAATAAGACATTTGATTTGGGCTCCGCTATAGTGTAACTGTTAAATGATATTAACAACATACATACTATTATTGTTATTTAAAATTTATGACGATCATCCTTACAAATAGGACTGCATGCATGCATCTGCTATTGTAAGAAAATTATGTATAGATGAAATAAATGAAATCTATTTAGTGTTTACAGACTGAAAAAAAACGGCCAAGTGCGAGTCGGCTTTCGGACTCTCGCACCGAGGGTTCCGTGAAACGCAACTTAACCCCGTAATTTTGGTCCAATGAAAAGATAAGCTCGATAGGAAGGACCAACTTTATTTTGGCCGTTCGTAAAATATGCCCATATAAAAGTTTGATTTTTTCACGGCTGAATGAGATTGCAGACCCCAGTATTTGGTATCAATTTCAACTTGATACGTCCACGCGTTTCTGAAGAAAAAGGTCTTGACAGATAATCTTGAAAGATATAAGGGTTATTTTACCTCTTGAGGTGTGGAACACTAAACATTTAGTCAAATTCCCTGTTACTCACCTATATTTTAGTTTTAGTTTAAAGGATATTTTAGTTTTAAGGGCCTTCATAGAGCCAACTAGCGCCGCCAATCTTTAAAAAATAGTATCTTCCAATATAATCAATTTTATTAAAAAAGCTATTTACAAAATGTTTATTACGATAAATACTATTTTTTAAATGCTTATTTATAACGTGATTCAATGTCGGTAAGTTGTAGTTCGCATAATTGCGAAAAACGGCCGTTTTTGGCACATTTGTGAACTACAACTTAGCTTGTCGCAATTATGCCATGTACTGTATATTGAAAAATAGTATTTATCGTAATAAACATTTTGTAAATAGCTTTTTTAATAAAATTGATATATTGGAATATATTGTTTTTTTAAGATTGGCGGCGCTAGTTGGCTCTAAGCATTTTACTTTAAAAAAATAATAATTTTGTTTAATTTAAGAAAAATATATATATTACTCTACTCACCTCACTTTGATGTAGTCGGAGACGAGCCACCTGTATATGGCCTTGGTTGCGTGCGTCATGAACACGCGGCCCTTGAACGAGGTCTTGGTGAGGAACCAGGGCAGCGCGCCGCTGTGGTCCAGGTGGAAACTGAACAAAGCAAAATAAAACTAGGTTAACCCCATTTTTTCTTTAATCTAGGTTTTTTTTCGAGGCCTTTGTCACTTGGTAACCATGCCAGCCTCATTGGGACTCACCAAATAGGCCCATCAGACCCCCCTACGACCAGGAAGGGGCTCCCTGGACGCAAAGGAGTATCTGAAGAATCTATATATCTGCACCGCCTGTGTAGAGATTGGGTTGGATAAGATTACATTAATGCCTCCGTTTCTTAATTCCAACCCGGCCATGTACATGTCTCTGTTGGCTTTATTCCGGTCACACTCCAGCGGTCCTCTGCTGTGTTACAAGTGCCATCTGCTGACTCAGTCACATGCATCACTTTAAAAAAAAATATTGACTGGAATATGACCGGTTCTCACACGCAATGCAGACACAATTAAGTCCCTATTTTAATTATTAAAATTGGTTTTAAGAGCAAAATAAAGTTTGGGTTAAATTCTGTGCCCGTGAGTTTATGTTAAAATCATTAGAATCGTACCTTGTCTCTATCAAATCTCCCTCTGCCGTCTCTCCTGTATGTATATGTAAGCATGTATTTCTTTAATTCATAATTAATTTATTGCATATCACACACATATTAGGTACGGTGGAGCACAGAGAAAGGTGTACAGGAGAGTTTTTAAGGTTGAGATTTTCTCAAAACCTACTTAACCTATTGCAAAAATTCTTTCACTTTTTGGTAGATAAAACTTAAAACTATGTACTGTAAAAGAATTATTAAAATCGGTCCAGTAGTTTTTGAGAAAATCTCAACCTTATTGAGGCCCCCTGTATACTTATCTCTGTCTTCGTCTGTACATAACACAGTTAAAGTTCCCAATACACGTGGCCCCCGTCGGGCAGCAATATGGGAAGGCAGCTCGACATTGGACTATTTGAAATCATCATCTAAGTATTCTCTAATGTATAGTAACCATTGATCTCCTATAAACAACTAGATCCACAGTCTGCCTTCTAAAAATGTCCGAGCTCAAAGTAGATCCAAATGGATGAATGGACCCTTATTTGCTTTATTTGGACAGGACATTATTTGGACGTTTTTTAAATTGTTTTAGTAAGACCTTTGTGTATCTAGTTTATTAACATTTGTATTAAAGTGTTTATTTTTTAAGTGCTTACTGTGAAATAAGCAGTAGATCCACTTCATCAGCTTCGATCAGGTCCACGAAGGGCAGGGCATCCATGCCTGATAGACCAGGGTGGATCCCACAATCCAGCTACACACAAAAATGTATTATTTATTACAATAAGGCAAAACTGCCATGCCAGGCCACCACAAAGGATAATAACACAATTCTATTCAACCCACAGCTACGTCATCTCGTCTTCAATACCACAATGCCTGAAAACTAAGGTCTTCAACCAGTGCGTGCCAGTGATGACCTACGGAGCCGAAACGTAGACATTGACGGTGAGACTGGCCCACAAGTTCAAAGTCGCTCAGCGAGCTATGGAAAGAGCTAGGCTTGGCATTGCTCTGTTAGAATAAGAAATAAGTATATCTGCCAGAAGATAGAGCTCGGTGGCTCAGTGGTTGGGTCAATGGACTTGCGATACGGAGGTCCCAGGTTCGATTCCCAGCTAGGGCAGCCATGTACCAATGAGTTATCCTCGGTTTTTTCGACGGAAAAACTTACGTACATTTACAGAGTGCTCTCAAAACGGTGAAGGAAAACACCGTGATGAAACCTGCATGCCGTAGAAGAAAATAATCTAAGGCATGTGAAATCCACCAATCCGCACTGGGCCCGCGTGGTGGATCATGGCCCCAGCTCCCTCGATGTAAGGGAAGGTCTGTGCCTGAGCAGTGGGGCAATATAAATAGACTGATGATGATGATATCTGCCAGAAGACAAAAGTGGTTGCCATTGCTCATAGAATCAGTAAACTGAAGTGTCAGTGGGCTGGTCATCTGTCGTAGAACTGATAAACGACGATTTCTCTAATGGAGTTCTCAAACAGGTAAACATAGTGTGAGCCCTCCTCCACCAGATGGAGGGATGATCTTCGCAATATGAGTGGCAGAGACTGGATGCAGAGGGCCGAGAATATTGTTCAGTGATGTGGCGTGCTTTGGGAGAGGCCTACATCCAGCAGTGGACTGATACAGGTTGATGATGATGATTCAACCCACATACATTTATACAAAAAAAACATATTCGAGGGTATATGCTGAATGGTCTCAAAACTGTGAAGGAAAACATCTTGATGAAACCTGAATTCTGTAGAAAACTCTAAAGCATGTGTGATCTGGCAATCCACACTGGGCCTGTGTGGAGGTTCATGGCCACAGCTTCCTCAATTTAAGCGAAGGTCTTTGCTGGAGCAGTGGGGGCAATCCTGTTTAATAAAAATCTTTTCTGCAGTTAGGTAATAATGAAAGAATGGATTAAATAAATAATTACCATGATCTTTTTCCCTTTGAACTCCAACATGATACATGATCTGCCTACCTCCTGGCCGGCTCCTCTGGAAACATTTACTTCATTTAGGTATTTCAACTAATAACTTTGTATTTAAGGAGTGATTGTCGATTGTAGAGGACAATGCCAGATTCTGCCCCACCGTCAACCGCAAGATGTACAAGATAACGAATAAATGTAAAAATATCTCCGTTTTTTATTCAAATTATTGGTTTAAAACAAAGTCGTGTACACTAGCGAGTCGAAAAAAAACAGCCTAATTAAGAATTCAGAAAATAGTAAGAAATCAAAGTGATTCATTGTTTTTGTTATTCTTCTATAGGAGTTGCGAGAGTAGTATAAAATGATAGTGATTATGATTATGCAATATGAAACCTGTAATAAGTCCCCAACAAAATGATAGGTACAGCTTAAATGGTCACGTAGTTTTGTAGGTGGGGCAAAGCTACATTGAAATGTGGCAATGTCTTTTTCATGTTTTGTGAGAGTATGAATGTATGATTGGTTGTCTTAATTTCTATGTTTATTCTTAGGTTTCCTGTGCTGTTAGGTTCGTAGGTTTACCTATGCTGTTATTCATAAACCTAGTCAAACCTCACATAATATATAAATAAAGAAATTTCTGTACATATTCTTACATTTCAAATGTGTTTACACTCGAAAAACATTAGAACCTTACTGGCAGTCTGATCTGGTATAAATAGTATACACTACACCAAACCTAAGCCGACGATAACCGCAAACGGGCACTACTTACTGCGCCATTGAAGATGTAATATTAGAGATAACGATTTTTTTATTATGACTAGTTATTTGCAGTTCATTGTGTTATGTATACTGTTTTATGTCGTCCAACGTCATGTAAACAACATTAGACACAGTAGAGTTAAATTACATTAGAGAAATAGCTATAAATTGTTAAATTTAAATTGTTGAATTTGAGAAACTTACAAAGGTCGTATAGTAAGTTGATCGCTTTCCTCCAAAGGCCCGGGATCGGTGCCTTTCCTCGGGTTTGTAGTCATGGTTTAAGTTGTATGATATCCAAATATTAATAAAACATACATTTACACACGTTTTGTTTGTAAAAATGGAAAATTGCAATAACAAAACAACCAGAACCACCGGTCGTTTTTTGAGGTTAGATTAATGTTGCCATTCATTAATAATAATATATTTTTACAACATAAAATAAGGAAAATCGATGGCATGTAAAAGACGTCATTGTAAAATGCCAAAAAAATTGTCTAAAAACCTAAAAATATGAAGGAAAAATTAGAAATCTAGCACTGCGAACCAACCGCTGATTAATTTCTCATTGTTTTATCTTATTTATGAGATTTTCATTTTTATTCCGTGATTTTACCCATTTGTCATTTACCCACTGTTGGTTCCACATTTTCTACTATTGCAACACAAAGAGAATCGGCACCGTTCCAATTTACACAGAATTTTAGGGTCATACAAGTCGAATAATTTCGATCTCCTAAATTTTTCCTATCGTTTTCATGTGAATTTTTAATTCGATGAATTTGATTAGAAATAAACGAAAAGAAACGTAATTGTCAAAAAGTTTCGACATGTGTTGCTGCCTGCGCACATTTTTGGTTATTATTCGTAAATAAATCTTATTTTCTACTGCTGTGGAATGCCTAAACAAAAGTTATTTGACGAGGAATCCGAAGAAGAAGTCTCTTTCAAAACAGAGAATGCGTACGCAAAAAAATATGATACTTGGCGGGGGAAAGAAGAAATACACAAATGTAAGTTTATAATAACTTTATTTACCATGTAAAGGGCCAAGTACGGCCTACTACAAACCTACGAGTCTGCATGAAGAGATTGATGAATGTGGAGGAGGCAAGTATTGTGTGCTTGGATCGCAGCAGATAGAAGTACATCGTCTCGATCTACCCTTTCGGGAATCAGGTGTATGTTTATAAATATAGATAAACATATTTACCATGTATTTTTTAACAAGGCTAAAGATCTAGACCGACCTAGTACCCACTACCTTGAGCACTATTTCTTAATAAACCTATTTTTAAACTATCTAATCTTATTATTTCTATCTCTAATCTATTCTAAATTCTACCTGTCTACGGAACTACCTTCCGTAACACCTTCGTCTCTATAATGTTTATCAGAAATTTAGCTTCAGTCTATACTAATAATAATAAATTCAATTTTGACGGCCGGGGATTACCTGGGACCTCCGAATTGTAAGGCCATAATCTGTCCTCTAGTTAAAATCTCAAGCATAACTGTGCTTTATTGTGAACAAAATAGTACTTCATTTCGCACTGCCAAATACTCGTGAACTCTTGACTCAGGTGAAGTTCTCAGATCAGGGAATAAGAAGTATTATTACGTTAATAATAACGCACAGTTTTGATTGAGATGCCTGTGACCCAACGACTGCGCCACCAAGCTCTCTAATTAATAAACTATTATTTGCAGTAGAACAAAAATATGGATCCAAAGCGCTATCCTCGGACGCGTCTGCCTCGTCAGACAGCGAGGACTCGAGTGATGAGCCACCCGAGGTGTCAGAGGAGACAGAGGAACAGTTCCTCAAGACCCTGGCGTTGTTAAAGACCAAGGACCCAAGGATTTATGATCCAGGATTTAAGTTCTTTGAAGAAAAGGAGGAGAAAGAGCAAGGTAGAGACCTAATAAATTATGTTTCGGGCCTGATGAAGCTTCCTGTATTGTCCTCATGGGAGCACTATTTATTTATTTATTTATTTATTTATTATGTACAAACTTACACCTAACAGTTAATAAACCACACATGCAAGTCATAATTCACAAATCATAATTAGGTTACATTATAAATTATTAAAATATCAGAATATAAATATCATTGATCATCAATTAATTATGAACATTATAAATTACAATTGATTATTAACTTATATAGTGAACACACTGCGTAGGTACGCACCACCTTCTAAACAATTCAACTATGATACTAAATAAGGGTTAGAGTGTCACTAAGGGGGCACTGAGGAAAAAAGACTTAGAAAACCGTCTCTATAAAGATCGCCACCCATCACACCATAGCCCACATAGTGGCAAAAAGCCAACAGCGGTAAGCAATTTTGCTTTCACTAGGTTTATTCAGTTCATAAATCTATCCTTCAAAATCAAATCTCTTTATTGCAAGTAGGCATGTTGTGTATATTTTTGCACGTCAACATATACCTATATTACATTACATTTTCGCTTGCAGAGAAGCCCAAAGCCAAGACTCTGACGTTTGATGACAGTGATAGCGATGATGACGGTGGGAACATATTCACCATTGAGAAGAAAGCGGAGATCAATGCAGAGCCAGAACAGAGAGCATTGAAGAAGAGTGACTCTAAGAAGACACCTAAAGTGAGTGCGGGAGAGGGACGCTTTAGCAGAGACTATCTTATTTATTTGTTTCATGGTCCAGTCGGTCATTGGTAGGATTCTTCATGTAATGTGTTTTAAAATCATTATCAGTCTACTTATATTGCCCCACTGCAGCTGAGCTGGGGGTCATGATCCACCATGCGGGCCCATTGCGGATTGGCGGATTTCAACATGCCTTAGAATTTTTTTTTCTTCTATGACGTGCCGGTTTCATCACGATGTTTTCCTTCACCGTTTTGAAAGCAGTCGGTAAATGTACAGTCGACAGCCATCTGCCATTAAACATCCCGGCGCACTCGCAAATAGGTCACACTGTGGCGCCGCGCCGACTATACCAGTGACGTCTACGCGTTATGAAGTTACGGATGCAGGTGACATTCCACCATATTCAAAAGCCTGTATTTTCAGGAAGGCAAACTAAAGGACTACCTGATCGGTAAAGCGGATCATATTGACGCGGAAGTGGAGGAGGACCTGGCGCCCCTGAAGGCACTCTGGTCAGACCCCAAGCTTAATGAGGGAGAGGCATTCCTCAGGGACTACATATTGGATAAAAGGTAAGGCTACCGGCCCTTCTGAACATGACTGCTGGCAGGAAGAGGTTTCAAATTCAAATCTCTTTATTCCGGTAATACATACATGCAAGTACACGTTGAAAACGATCGTACAAATTAAGCAACGCTGGGCGAGGTCAGGACCTGGATGGGTGACTGCTAGTGACACTTTCATCCTCGCCCCTCCGTGCCTCGGGGCGCACGTGAAGCAGTTGGTCCCGGTTGCTGTCGCTCGGCAGCAGTCGTTAGGCCACGGCATAGGCCTACGGGCGGCCTGAATAACTCTGACAAATAGGTTTGGTCACTAAACCACACGATAAAAGGAAGAACCCATCTGCCCCAGAAGGAAGGTAATGTTTTTCGGGTGTATTTATGTATGTATGTCCATTCCTTCCTGCCATCCTGTTGCCTAAACGGCTTGATGGATTTTGGTGTATGAGGTATCGTTGGATTCGTCTTGATTACGGGAGTGTCATAGGGTATAAAAAAATAATCAAAAGGGGATAGTTTTTTTGTAGTCAGGTTTTTTGTTTTTCGAAATAATTTTTAACATAAGCAATTACTTTTCAAAAAAATCTTTGGCTTCAGCATATATCTTCATATTATCAGACCTGAGGCGCGCATTGTCGATCAAAACCATACCTTATATAATATGGGGCTAAGTACTTAAATTAAAAACTCAGCCATTTAGGAACTTTGTGATTTAGGAACTTTATGAACATGTTAATTAGATAAAACGGGAATTACCGTGTTAAACATTTATTATTGATGTCTCGATATTTCTACTCGTGACCATGATGGCTGCAATGCTGTCGAAATATCGAGACATCAATAATAAATGTTTAACACGGTAATTCCCGTTTTATCTAATTAATATGTATACAAACCGTGAAAGTTTAAAAAGTGATATTTATGAACATGCATGGTGTGTCGCCGGTTCCGCATGATAAAGTTACTAATAAATAGTAATAACTATGTTTTGATATTTTCTTGCATATGCGCTATGCGAAACGAAAATCTAAATGATAAATGTAGACAATTTTTAGAGTAATTGCACAATTACTGGATAGATGTCGCTACCGTCCCTCAGACGAGAATATGGAGACAAAATTCACGATCTGGATACGAATCACGATGGCTCTGTTGGAATAGAGCGTGCCACGGAGGCGAGGTCCCGGGTTCGAATCCCGGTCGTGATGAATTTTTTTCTCCATTTATCATATAGTAATAACTACTAATAATATAATACTATGTACCTATATGGTTATTAAGTAATTGTGTTATCAATCTTTTAAAAAGATGTGCTGCTGAGAGTTTTTTGCCACTATTTCTCCTCAGCGTTGGCACCTTTTCCTTGCAAAGTGGTGTAAATGTAAATTCAAAAAATATGTTGAAGTGCAAAAATGTACACAACGTGCTTACTTGCAATAAAGAGATTTGACTTTTAATTTAAGATACCTGGACGATGGTGACGCGGGCGCGGCCGGAGACCAGCTCCGTGATGATGAGGACCTGGCGGAGGACGAGAGGCGAGTGGAGGAGCAGGGACACTTCGAGCGGGCCTACAACTTCCGCTTCGAGGAGCCCGATGACGAATACGTGAGTGGATGCTATGGGGCTGGTATACGACCTGCCTGTTTTATACAGGCTGTAACGTAAAGGGTATATGAAGCCGAAGGGAGAGTGTTCTGTATCGGTACCTGAACAACTTTTGTTCTACGACTTTTCGAATAAAAAATAAAAATAAAATAATGTCTCATACAAATCGATCAGCTGACCGGGACGAAATGTATGAAAAGTCAAAAAATAAAATCGAAAAGTCGTAAAACAAAAGTTGTTCAGTTACCGATACTGAACACCCTCCCTTCGGCTTCATATACCCTTTACGTTACACCTGTATAAAACAATACTTCTGCAATCGGGCTGCACGGTTGGTTTGCAGTTTTATTGCATTTGGTTTGCAGTCTTACTAACTGCATTCAAATTGCAGTGCAGTTGAATTGCAGTCCGTCTGTCTAAAGCCTAAATAAAGCCATGTTCCAATCTGCAGTTAAAGCGATTCCCGCGTACAATGAACTACATCCGACCTAAAGACGACCGGCGTTCGCGAGCGCGCGCCGAGGTGCGCGCGCGCAAGGACGAGGAGAGGCGCCGCAGGATGGAGGAGATCGCGCGGCTCAAGGCCCTCAAGCTCAAGGAGATCCAGGAGAAGATCAACAGGATTAAAGAGGTCACAGGGAACCAGGAGCTGGCTTTTGAGGTAACTTAATCAGAAAATGTTCGCGAATGACACTATGGTGAATTAATTGGATAATTTGAGCAGGATCTGAAGTTTCAAGCTTTTATCAAGAGTCCCGCTACGAGCTCGGGAGTGAACGTGACTGTCGAGCTGCTTCGTCCAGAGTGATGACGCCACGGCGACTCCTCTGGATGAAGACATGAAGACGCGGCTACCCAGGGTGAAGACGCTACTGCGACTCCTCTGGAGGAAGATAGAAGACTATTTTATATGGAATTTTCTGTAACATGACATTGGCAAATCCATGTCAAGTCCATTAAAAAATAAAAAATTGAATTGTATCCCCCAGGAGGCCGACGTGGAGGGTGACTTCGACCCTGACGATCACGACCGTCGCATGCGCGCCATATTCGACGAGCAGTACTACGGCCACACGGACGAACAGAAACCCGTCTTCCCGGACTTGGACGAAGAGCTGGAAATTGGTGAGGGCAAGGACTGACTAGTTTTTTTTTAAAGGATTCATCAGTTTGAATAAATAAATAAAAAATCATAATAATATGTTACACAGGGTGTAACGTAAAGGGTATATGAAGCCGAAGGGAGGGTGTTTAGTATCGGTAACTGAACAACTATTATTCTACGACTTTTCCGATTTTCGCGAATTTATTTTCTGACTTTTCATACATTTCGTACCGGTCAGCTGATTGATTTGTATGAGACATTAATTTATTTTTGTTTTTTATTCGAAAAGTCTTAGAACAAAACTTGTTCAGTTACCGATACTGAATACGCTCCCTTCGGCTTCATATACCATTTACGTTACACCCTGTATTTGCGTGATATTTGTGAGTAAAGCTTAGAGCAAATGCAAAAAAATTATGTATAATACCACTACGTTTCGTTACACGCAGCTCGAGCAGTAATTTTTTTATTTTATTTTATTCAGGGAAACACACAGTCATATACAGACAATGATAAGTAAAACTTAAATACTATTAGACCTATAGTCCCATAACTTACAAACGAATGTTACATAAGGTCACATGGAGCGTAGCTAGAGCTAGCACTTATAGCTAATAACCGAAGATTACATAATAATGTACTTATATAATTATACTATGACAATGATTAGCAAAGGGGTCCAACAACCAGGACATAAATATTATACATAAATTAATTCTTTTTCTGCGAATTGCAAAGTTTGTTCTAATTTTTAATTTCTTTACGGGCTATCAAACATATTTTATGGTTTTGTTCAGTGTAGAACTACAGATTTTTCTAGAGTCAATCTACGGATTTTTCAGCCTCGCCCTACGGCATTTTGAAAAACGGATCTGACAACACTGGTCGTGTTTATGTGTTTGAAATCAAACTGTCGGTTCTCTTGAAAATGGCGGGAAGCGACGGTTGCAAAATTATTTGATAATTTTTATTTTAAGTCTACAGTGGTTATTTTGTGTTTAATATCACGTTAAATTAATCAGAAAGTGTTCGCGAATGACAGTATGGTGAATTTATTAGATAATTTGAGCAAGATCTGAAGTTTCAAGCTTTTATCAAAAGTCCCGCTCCGAGCTCGGGAGTGAACGTGACTACGGCGTCTCCTCTGGATGAAGATAGAAGACTATTATATATTGAATTTTCTGTAACATGACATTGGCAAATGACGAACTGTCGAGTCAATCAATAAAATAAATATATAATAACTGTCGTTTATTCCGATTCCTTGTTAAGCGCGCGAAACGCCATTAGCTACTTTTTTGTGAAAATTCTAATTAAATAGTTTCCGTGGTATTTAGTGAATAATGATCACGTTAAGTTAATCAGTAGATGTCCGCGAACGTTTCTATTAGTTGGAGTGCTCGAAAGAAGTCGTGTTTATGAAGGTTTGTGCTCTTAGCAAGGTTTCCTTTGTGTAGCTCTATGATTGCGTGGATCGTTGAGTTATTTCGTTTAGGGGGTTGGGAGGGTTGTGCGTAGGTTTAGGTTAGGTTATATTCGTATATATGTATGTATTTAGAAGAATTCAGACATTCTACTAACATCAAACCAGGCTGTATGCCCTAGTTGGCTTTGCATTTCCCTCTGGGAAGAATTTTACAAAAAAAAAATGTCGTTTATTCCAGAGAACTGGGATAAATATGACCCTGAAATGGACCGCGTGCAGTCCACCCAGCCGAGCGACGCGCGACATTGCGAGGACGAAGACTTCAATGTGAGTGGCACAGTGTTACCCGACTGAGGAAACTGGCTGCCCAGCTAGGGCAGCCATGTACCAATGAGTTATCCTCGGTTTTTTCGACGGAAAAACTTACGTACATTTACCGAGTGCTCTCAAAACGGTGAAGGAAAACATCGTGATGAAACCTGCATGCCGTAGAAGAAGAAAAAAAAATCTAAGGCATGTGAAATCCGCCAACCCGCACTGGGCCCGCGTGGTGGATTATGGCCCGAGCTCCCTCGATGTAAGGGAAGGTCTGTGCCCGAGCAGTGGGGCAATATAAATAGACTGATGATGATGATGAGGAAAGAACAGTAATGTTTTGAGTTATGTGTGGGCACAGACCACTTACCCAATAGACATGAAATCGGTACAAAAGACATTGCCACATTTCAACGGAGCTTTGCCCCACCTACAAAACTACGTGACCATTTAAGCTGTACCTATCATTTTGTTGGGGACTTATTACAGGTTTCATATTGCATAATCATAATCAGTATCATTTTCTATTACTCTCGCAACTCCTATAGAAGAATAACAAAAACAATGAATAATTCGCTTCGATTTCTTACTATTTTCTGAATTCTTAATTAAGCTGTTTTTTTTCGAATCGCAACTTGTACAAAACTCTATTTTAAACCAATAATTTTATTAAAAACGGAGATATTTTTACATTTATTCGTTATCTTGTGCAACTTGCGGTTGATGGTGGGGCAGAATCTGGCATCGTCATTTGCAAGCGAAACATTCTGTCAACGATGAGCGCATAAAGACGACGCGTGGGACAATAATATTATTATTAAAGAGATGCGTCTATGTCGATAATATCTCTAGGTTACGTGTCGCGAAGCAATTTTGCGCTCATGTGCGGGCAGACACGGGCGCCCTCTTGGTAAAGGGCTATGGGGTTGGTTTGTGGTTACAGTCAACAGAAATAGACGTTTAATTGCACGTCTAGCCCTTTCATTGAACAATGCCATTCAACCACAATTCTAAATTAGCTGAGTGGCTAATCACAACGTTGATCAGTATAGCTAGTAGCTCAGCTTCATTGTCGAAAATTAAATGTTTTTCATTATCATTACAAAATAGATATAAACTGCGGGCGGTGTAGCGGGAGGGCCGACGCGCACGGCTTTGTATACAGTTACCTCGTTCCCGCCAACCCCTGTTACCCCGTGGGTGCGGCAAGCACGACGTTGACGGACTATAGTTCCGACCATCATCATCATCATCAGTCTATTTATATTGCCCCACTGCTCGGGCACAGACCTTCCCTTACATCGAGGGAGCTCGGGCCATAATCCACCACGCGGGCCCAGTGCGGGTTGGCGGATTTCACATGCCTTAGATTTTCTTTTTATCTTCTACGACATGCAGGTTTCATCACGATGTTTTCCTTCACCGTTTTTGAGAGCACTCGGTAAATGTACGTAAGTTTTGCCGTCGAAAAAACCGAGGATAACTCATTGGTACATGGCTGCCCTGGCTGGGAATCGAACCTGGGACCTCCATATTGCAAGTCCATTGACCCAACCACTGAGCCACCGAGCTCTCATCCGACCATCAGTGTGACCATATTGTCTTAATTTCCCAGATGGACGCAGATTACGACCCAAAAACAGCTCGCGCGAACCTTCTGGAACAAATCAAGAGCAATCTCGGGAAGAAGCGACGCAATCGGAAGAAGAAGTCCAAACTAGCTGCTCTGTTAGCCACTGAGAAGCCCGCATTCGTGCCTACAGCCGCCGACACGACCTACTCCCAGTATATGGAGGAATATTACAAGATGGACTGCGA
Source organism: Tachystola acroxantha (assembly GCA_963506565.1). NCBI lineage: Eukaryota > Metazoa > Arthropoda > Insecta > Lepidoptera > Oecophoridae > Tachystola > Tachystola acroxantha. Next base: position 735,848 of record OY735887.1, read on the forward strand.
AGATGTCATAGGGGGCGACCTGCCTACACGATTCAAGTACCGAGAGGTCGTGGCTAACGACTTTGGGCTTAGTGTTGAAGAAGTAAGTTCTGAGTGGAAAAACCACCATTTGGTTGACTTTTTGGATTGTGGGGAAAGTTACCCCGATTTCAGGGAAATTTCTTTTTCATGGCAACACTACGTCCCAAGGTCAATGATCTCCCCGTAAGCAAAGGCGGACGATACGCGTCTATATTCATCGCGATCCTTCAAAATTAAAAACAAAACGATTTCACGCTAATATCAGAAATTTAATAGTTAGATGATTTCAAATACTCCAATGTGGAACTGCCTTCCCATATTGCTGTCACTCTGGACGAAGCAGCTCGACAGTCACGTTCACTCCCGAGCTTGTAGCGGGACTCTTGATTAAAGCTTGAAACTTCAGATCTTGCTCAAATTATCCAATAAATTCACCATACTGTCATTCGCAACATTTTCTGATTAATTCAACGTGATATTAAACACAAAATAACCACTGTAGACATAAATAAATATAGACATTATAATTAAAATAGCCAACATAGTAAAAGTTACCTAACCCTATTATATCCTGTCTAGATCAGTGTTGCCAACATGATAAAAAATTCTTTATAGATCCTGCTGGCCGATGATCGCGAGCTTACCCAGTGGGTGCCTCTCAAGCGGTTGGTGCGTCACCGCGCGCGCGACGTGGAGCGCAGCGAGGTGGACACGTACGCGCGCAAGGCGGCCGACGAGGCGCTCAAGCGACGCATACTGCCCAGTCTGTTCAAGGATTTGCCCGAGTAAGTTCGCTGGCTCACTGACCCGAAGTGGGTCTTTGCCACCGCAATGACAATACGCCAGTCATTGTGGTCCTGCACCAAATGACAAGGTCTAATTTCTTTTACCCCCTTTATTAGATTTTTTTATGAAAATATAGGTAAATAGACCCATATTTTTTATTATTATTAAAATAACGTCAGAACATGATGATAAAATTCTAGTAGTATTCTGACAACCATGTCCAACATATTTTAAACCAATAATTTTAATAAAAACGGAGATATTTTTACATTTATTCGTTATCTTGTTCATCATACGGTTGATGGTGGGGCAGAATCTGGCATTGTCATTCCTAATAAACTACAATTTTTTATTTTTTTATTACAGGGAGCCAGAAATAGTCGTACCGGTTGAAATAGCACCCAAAAAGAAGAAGAAAAAGAAGAGTAAAAAGAAATCTGCGGATTCCGAACAAAATATTGAACACAATTCCAATGCAAATGAAACTGTTGATGATAGTTCTGAAGTTACAACCAAGAAAAAGAAGAAGAAACATCAAGAAGTAGAAGAAAATGTAGGTAGTATAGAAGATACTGTTATTCCTATAAAGAAGAAAAAGAACAGACAAATAGAAGAAAGTACTAGCACAGAACTTAATGTTAATGAAGATTTACGGAAAGATGAAAATAATATTCACAAAGACACAGAATTTAATGTAGAAGTAAATACAGAAGTCAACAAAGAAGGTAAGAGAAAGAAAAAGAAGCACAAAACTAATGGGTTTGTTGTAGAAAATATACAAAATGCTGAACCGAGCCAAGTGAGTGTTGTCGAAACTGCTAAAGAAACAAAAGGATATATTGAGAAAGTTAATTTGAAACGTAAATTGCAATCTCCTGAAAATACAGATCATAATAAAAAGAATAAACATAAAAAAACAGACAATGTAGATGTGAAAAATAATCAAAAGAAACATTTCAAAATGAAATTAAAACAAAAGGACAAGTTTAAAGATAACTCGTCAGACAATCCTCTGAGCAAGCTGTCGGATGAACGACTGAAGGCTTATGGATTGAATCCGAAGAAATATAGGAATTTCTTGAAGCATAAGAAGTTTTAATCAGTTTGTAGATATAATAATTATGAAATATTTCAATTTTCTATGGTATTTTTATTTCCCTTGCATTTAATTCGGTTTTTCACAATTTTCGTACAAGTATTGGCAACAAAATTTTAAAAAGTAATGCAAACAACTCTTGATAAATGGCAATAAAATAATTGGTAACTTTTATTTTTCAAATTGGCAACATTATTTTTTTTTAAATTTCTTATAGGAAAAGCCAAAGCTACTAGGGGCTTACAGCCGGGTCTGATGTTAATGTCTGTTTTCCTATACATAAATATACGAAAGCCTACACACAAACCTAAACGAAATAACTATAAAGAAAAAAATATAAAATACACGTCATCCTCGAGTTATGAATGGTTATGTTAGAACTATTTAATTATAATTTTTATTAGAATTAAAAAGTAGCCAATAGCGCGGTTGTACACACGCTTTTCAAGGAATCCCCATCTTGTTTTGTTGTCCATTTGATTGCTGTGGGTGGCTGTGCAAATGCAATGAACGTCTTTACCATGATAGTAATTTTATTGCAGTCGACACACTTATGTATGATTTTACAATTTTATTTAAATATCCTAATATTATTATATGTATCTCCTCAAATAATTTCGGTGTAGCACTAGTATCCACTTTTTTATTGTTTGGTTTGACTTGACAGTGACAGTGATTTTTCTTTTCTATTTCCGGCGAGCAGCGGTGACGAAGCGAGGTGATTGTTTTTGAGATATATTATAGTTGTGTTGAAATAAACGTGTAAATTAATCGAAATAAACGTATAATTGCGCTTTGTGATTAGATATTGGGTAAATATTTAATTGTTTTTACGATTAGAATGGATTGTGCGAACCTAACCTCAAAATGTTATTCGTTTTCAACATGATTTTATTTAGTTTGCCTTTAAGTAGAACTGACGAACTTCTATAGACGTTTTGTTCGGACCATAAGGCTAAAGCAATGCCACAAGCAATGATTTCCAAACGTACTTTACCCTAAAATGGTTAACATTTTAGGCATTTACGTTTGCAACGGTTCATGGCGACAAACTCAAAACAGAAACTCTTGTAGACATTTAATATTGCACACAAGAGTTCTCGGTCAGAGTGTCGTTAAGGGAGCCCCTTCCTGGTCGTCGGGGGGTCTGATGGGGCTATTTGTTGAGTCCCAATGAGGCTGGCATGGTCACCAAGTGACAAAAGCCTCGAAAAAACCTAGATTACAAAAAATAGTGTTTTTCCTCAGTGCCCCCTTAGCAACACTGACCCTTAAAAACTCTCCTGTACACCTTTCTTTGTCTACGCTGTACCATCTTGAATCTTGAAGACTGGGCTCGTTCACACTTTGGCCGCAAGGCCCATTGTGCGCGAGGCGGCTGGCGCTACTCTAGCCAGCCGAGCTCAGCCAGGAAGCCCAACAGGTTCTTAATGACCCTGCAGGCCTCCGGGAGCGTCCTCGGTGACCCGAGGATTGTAGCCCGCTGCTCGGCCACACCACTGCACTCTAGAAGCACATGTGCGCTGTACCATACCCGTAGATTTCTTTTAAACAACCACTTCTATCACCAGCTCGCCAAAATGGTGAACAACCGAGTACCCTCGGTCTTCTCGAAGACCTATGTCACCCCACGCCGTCCGTTCGAGAAGGCGCGTCTCGACCAGGAGTTGAAGATCATCGGAGAGTACGGGCTCCGGAACAAGCGTGAAGTGTGGCGCGTGAAGTACACCCTCGCCAGGATCCGGAAGGCGGCCAGAGAGCTGCTTACCCTTGAAGAGAAGGACCCGAAGAGGCTTTTTGAAGGTATTTTTTATAATACTCCGCTGGCTCAGTGACCCCGAGTGGATTTATAGTTATTTTAGTGTAAGAGGTTTAATACTAAAAACATTCCTAGCTGCTCTATTCAGTATTTAAGTGATGATATAATGGCAACCTCTTATCAGAAACACAACTGTTGACATGTAATATCCTGACCATTCTACCCTCTTTTCAATAACAACCCTCTGTAAACAGCCCTACAAAAATTCTCCTCTGTGCAGGCAATGCCCTGCTCCGTCGGCTGGTCCGCATCGGAGTCCTGGATGAGAAGCAGATGAAGCTCGATTACGTACTCGGTCTGAAGATTGAGGACTTCTTGGAGCGGAGGCTGCAGACACAAGTCTTCAAGGCCGGCTTAGCCAAGTCCATCCATCATGCTCGTATCTTGATCAGGCAGAGGCATATTCGGTAAGTTTTTTTTTTAAATTATCATATCTTATGTGCTCTTTCCTTTATACTCCTTCTTCCATAATTCATTACATCTTACTATTAAGTGAAGCATTAAAACATTTGGTATTACCAGAGAATGGAAATTTCCAGAGAAATATATCTAGTAACTTTTTTATTAAAGATGTTATATGAAGATAAACAGTATATTTATTAGTAAGATTAATGTTTTTCGAGATGTTCTAATCTATGTATTTAAATTCTATGTAAACTAAATTATAAATGGAGAAAAAATTTCATCACGACCGGAATTCGAACTCGAGACCTCGCCATTCTGTGGCACGCTCTATTCCAACAGCCATCGTGATGTTGGAATAGAGCGTGCCACGGAATGGCGAGGTCTCGGGTTCAAATCCCAGTCGTGATGAAAAATTTTCTCCATTTATCATTTAGATTTTCGTTTCGCATAGCGCATATGCAAGAAAATATCAAAACATATTCTATGTAAGCTGTTTAAGGCAAATGTTTAATCAAAGACAGTTTTAGATCTTCCAACTGTCAGTTTTCGTAGAATTTTGACAGTCCTAAGTGAGAGCTCACGCTGACTTCATGTTCAAAACTGTCTATAACTATTAGCATCATCACCAAGTGGCCAGCTCCGTCATTCCTTATTATAAACTGACCATGCCATCAAATGCAGGTAGCAGACTCGCCACGTCACCATCTGCCGAGTTTGACCTTTGAAACATTTCATAAGACCACTTGAGCCTCGACACAGTTGAGCTCAATGTCTTGAAAGTCTTTATAAGCTCTTCTGAACAGAACAGGTAATGTATTTATACATTTTGGCTATTGTTTTTATTATTATTTGATATCACGGTGTTGGTACACGCCCAAGGGTCACTGCGACCTCAAAGGTCTATTGTGGCCGCGCACCGAGATCTTATATCTCGCTCCCAAGGCCAACGTCCTTCAGGAATCGTATGATGCACTTGGATGGAAGAGTGTTAATATCTTAGAATTAAAACTATAGTGAGCCATTACTACAAATTATTATATATAAATAAACGGATACCACTCGCTTATATTGTTAAAGTCGGCAATTAGACCGACAGTTTCGACCGAAAAAAGACCGTCGAAATCGGTCAAAACTGTCGGTCTAATTGCTGACTTTAACAATATAAGTGAGTGATATCCGTTTATATGTAATAATTAGTGTTAATATCCTCGGGTGGCATCATGTGTGCACCTAAGGGTCGGCTTCTGCTGTGAATGAGTCCACACTCACAGAGGATATGCATGGGGGTTTCCTCGGCTTAGCAGCAGAATCTACAGGCAGTGGTGTCGGACAGGCCCATTCTATTAAGATGTTTATTTAGCCTGCAGTGTCCAGTTAAGGCTCGTATTTATTCGCTATTGTTTTTAGCTGTTCTTATTATAAAAGTGATTATACACTTGTACGTCTGATTCCGGTAGCGGTAGGCAGACACGATGCAGTTCCATCTGCTGCGATCCTGGCACAGTTTGGGTGTTACGATCGATTGGTATGGTAGCGTTGGCTGATCGACGGATACCGGCGAGGGTGCGGCGTGTCACAATCAGATACCAAACTAGATACACAAAGGTCTTACTAAAACAATTTAAAAAACGTCCAAATAAGTCATTGTTAACGTCCAAGCAATGTCCAATAAAGCAAATGATGGTCCATTCATCCGTTTGGACCTTTTTAGAAGGCAGATTGTGTGTCTAGTTGTTTATAGGAGATCAATGTTTAGGATGTAATAATTTTTCGGCCTTGTCAAATTATACGCAATGCATCACAACTATTTTCTAACATACGAATATTACCTTACAGCGTCCGCAAGCAAGTAGTCAATATCCCATCATTCATCGTCCGCCTGGACTCAGGCAAACACATTGACTTCTCACTCAAGTCACCGTTCGGCGGCGGCCGCCCCGGACGCGTCAAGAGGAAGAATCTGCGCAAGGGACAGGCGGGAGGCGCCAATAACGACGAAGAGGAAGATTAAGCTAAGAATGATACAATAAACTTGGTGTTTATACGGCAATTTGGTGTTTGGTTTTTGAGTTATTTTACCCAATAGGATTTTTGTACGAGATAAAAGCATAAAATCATTTTCTAGTTCGCGACTTTCTATTTAAGGGTCTGATTTGAGCCAACTAGCGCCGCCAATCTTGAATAAATAATATCTTCCAATATAATAAATTTTATTAAAAAAGCTATTTACAAAATGTTTATTAGGATGAATACTATTTTTCAATATACAATACATGGCATAATTGCGACAAGCTAAGTTGTAGTTCACAAATGTGCCAAAAACGGCCGTTTTTCGCAATTACGCGATCTACAACTTACCGAAATTGAATCACGTTATAAATAAGCTTTTTAAAAATAGTATTTATCGTAATAAACATTTTGTAAATAGCTTTTTTAATAAAATTGGATGATATCATTTCTTCAAGATTGGCGGCGCTAGTTGGCTCATGGAAGGCCCTTAATGGTCGATTAAATGCGTGTTGATCCTGCCCCCTCGCTGAACTCTTATAGCAGAATTACTTCAGTAATACTTTATTTCGTACCATAGACCTATATACCTGTAACAGGACGGCGCCCGTGTCTGCCCGCACATGAGCACAAAATTGCTTCGCGACACGTGTAACCTAGAGATATTATCGACATGGACGCATCTCTTTAATACGGCACCCCTGTCCCCCGCTTAGTCTCTATGCGCTCATCGTTGACATGTTTCGCTTGCAAATGACAATGCCAGTTTCTGCCGCACCATCAACCGCAAGTTGTCCAAGATAACGAATAAATGTAAAAGTATCTCCGTTTTTTTATTAAAAAGGAATCTGTAAAAAAATTGTTCTTTCTGTTCTGCTATTACAACAAAACACGAAACATTTTTTGGGTATAGTCGGAATTTGATTCCATGGTGTTGGCTGTGCAAAGGTAAGCATCACCATCCAAGTTTACAAGTTGTCCTATTCTAGAAGTATTCGATAAAAATGAAAGTGTAAACTTCGGAATTAAGTTCTTTATTTCATATTTAACTAAGTACATTACACCTAACCTAACGAATATAAAAGATAACAGTTTTTTTGGATAAATAACCCCGCTAAAAAATACGGGCGAAAATAAATAAAAAATAATACTTAAATACTACAAAATAATGTTATATGATAAATAATGATGACAAAAGATAACAGTTACATAACAATACTATTTAAACAGCATACATTACAATGTCTTAATACATCAATAAAAGATTTAGTTAAGATAAACGCGATCGTATAAGAATTATACTCGAGTCTATAAATGAATGATTCGTTATGTTTGATTGCAGGCAGTGGTAACTTGACAGCTCGGTGCTGTCGTTAGGATAATGGAATTGCCAAGAGGCAATGCCAGATTTGCTATAAGTATAGCTAGAGTAGCAAAAGCTGCTAATAGTAGCTAGCGATGGGTTCCTTGAGTGAACTGAACATTGCAAAACAGCAAAGATTCTGTATTTATGGCAAGTCTTGTTAGATTTCATACAATCTTGACAGTGTCGTAAGACCGAACTCGAAACTTCAATACTCAAATATCTACGGCCTCAGTGTAAAGGTGGATTCACAATCACAGATTAAACTATAGACTAGACTGCAATGTAGATTGATGTGCTACACTTCATTGTCATCGCTCAAATCGACTTTCTCCATTTTCTCCGCCACGGCTTTGGCGTTATCCATCTCATTGATCTGTAACAAAGGATTTTTAGTCGGACAAATCAGAAAGAGCTTGACCCGATGGAGGGATGACAGCGCAAGGCTGACAGAGACTGGATGAAAAAGGCCGGGAGTCAGGTTGAGTGTCGCGTTTTGGGAGGGCATGACATGAGCCAACTAGCGCCGCCAATCTTAAAAAAATAATATCTTCCAATATAATCAATTTTATTAAAAAAGCTATGTACTAAATGTTTATTACGTTAAATACTATTTTTTAAATGCTTATTTATAACGTGATTCAATTTCGGTAAGTTGTAGTTCGCATAATTGCGAAAAACGGCCGTTTTTGGCATATTTGTGGACTACTAGTTAGCTTGTCGCAATTATGCCATGTATTGTATATTGAAAAATAGTATTTATCGTAATAAACATTTTGTAAATAGCTTTTTTAATAAAATTGATTGTATTGGAAGATATTATTTTTTAAAGATTGGCGGCGCTAGTTGGCTCATGGAAGGCTCTTTCGTTTCCCGACATTTTTCAAAGCCCCAACTACTTGAAAGCGTACCTGTGAGAGGCATAATGCGAGTATCCTCTCCAGCCCCCTGGCTGTCTGGTGCGGCGGGTACACGCCTGTGTCGGGCACGTGCACGAATAGCACGCGGCCGCTGTCGGTGGCCAGCGACGTGTAGTAGATGTACTCGCAGAGGAATCTGCAATGCATCATAAACTATAGTCTGCAAGCCTAGTGTGGCGACAGACGCATGCACCGGAGGGGGCGTTGCCGTTCGATAGTCTACCGAAAGCAATACTATCGATAGCTCGAAATGTGGCAATACTATCGACCGAATGCAATACTATCGATAGTATTGTTTCTGGTAAATAACAAACAATCGATACTATTGAAGTTCTTGGTAACAATACTAGGTATCGATTGTTTTGGACTATCGATAGTTGGCTAAAAAGGCATTCGTTCAAATAGAGACACTAAGTGTATGAGCAAATGCATAATAAACACTTGCCAATTATGTAACATTATAATAGCATAGCAGTGCGATACACGCATTCAACCTGAACGGTCGTTTAGTGCATCACCATAGTTTAAAATTCTACAATAATCCAAATAACTTGTTACCGCGCCAGGTAGCTATCTCTAGCCGGGTTGACTGCGCTGTTTTCGTTTCGTGTTGATCGGATAACATTGCTCATTGTTTGCCATTTGTTTGCTAACCGATTAGAGGCGTGCAGGATTGCCAAACCTACGAGATTGAAAAACAGCAAATTGACCGCAATAAAACAGTAAAATGTTAAGTATCATTATTTATATATCATACATTACGTATCCGATTAATTGTGTCTGTATTCTAAAACAGTAGAAATACTGACTTCAGACTTGAACGGCAAGGCATTGAAAAAACAGCACAAATACTGTTAAAACAGTTAGGGTTGGCAACACTGGTGGCTACAGTTTTGTTATGCTGCGTTCAGACGCTTCCTTTCAAAGCGACATTCATTCAACGAGCACAAGCGTGTGAACGGTGTCCGCTGTACGTGCTCGTGAATGCCGCCGATGGTTTTTACACGACTGCCCCAGAAGGAGGGTTATGTTTTTCAGGTGTAATGAATGTATGTCCATTCCTTCCTGCCATCCTGTAGCCTAAACGGCTTGATGGATTTTGGTGTATGAGATATCATTCGTCTTGATTAATTAATTTGATAAAGTTCAAAGGATGAATATTCTTGCGCATTCATCACCTCAATTCATCCATTCTCACGCGCGTGCAGCTCGGTCAATCAGTTTAGTGTGCTTATTGCTTGCACTAACTGGCATGCCCCGCACGGTGCGTGTGAATAGGCTTGCTTGGCCGGCCGCGCGCGCCAGGCTGCTTGCCAAGCTGCGTGGCGCGCGTCTGAACGCACCATTAAATCCTGTACCGTAATTCGAAGCCTAATAAAACAATATGAGAATAACATTCTTGATTTCCGCTTTCCGAAGTCATAATACGTCACGTCCGCAAGCCCTTTCCTCCCACGCGCACCCCGCACCCCACCACTACCGACGGCAGCTAGGCGGGGAATCGCCATTTCACTTCATTGGCATTAAATTTCCCGACCCGTACGGTCGCCTAACCTAACCTAGCGTGAGGTTGACCGAATTTAATTTATTTTAGTCATATTATACGTAGCAAAGTATTTGCAAATCTTTACTTATAAAAGTGAAAGATAAAATAATTTCACCACGTTTCTGTGGTGAATATTTTTAACGGTGTTACCGTTCGGTTTGATTTTATTAATTAAAAAGGTATTAGAAACGTCCGGCCCGCCAGCAGGAGGAGACGAATACGGAAGAAGGAAGGATAGCAGCAACAGGTGTGTTTAACATGGCGCGATATTATGTTCTAACGGCGGCGCTCGCAAGCAACGTTGCGTTAAGGAATGTTCGCTAAACTGTAAGTTACATCGCTCATTACTTTAAGCATGCAAATTGAAGTTGTTTTCTTCAGTATTGGGGCCATTAGTGCTACGCAAGGTACACCCGAGTCCAAACATAAGGGTAATTAACGGGGACCTGAACACGTGGGTACTCGCACCCCCAGAAGAGGGTAACTGGCCCAGGAGTACTGAATTCAATCGCTCTGTGCGCACATAGTGAATTTCAACTATTTAACCTTAAAATACCCTCGTTATTTTCAATATTCATATTAATTTGATACACGTGGTGTTAATTTGCTTATAACTATACAAGAACTATTAGACGACCTCTCATTAGGGCAGTGAAGTGGACAGAACACGATATTTTATTTCAGTTATATACTTAACGTGATTTTGTCTTACAAATATGCATACCATGCAATACCTAAATACAATACTCGCAATGCACGTACATTGTGGCAACATGTTGGCGTCGCCAGCTGGCATTCTACGGCAGTCTGACGCCACTATCAAGGATTAACTAACATTAGGATAAGCTTTTTTCCAGGATTAACTAATTTTTTCAGCGGAGTAAGTCTAGTGTACGAAACATTAAACCCTGTATTCTGTTGACATCGAGGGAGTAAGACTGTTTTGCAGTAATGTTCAGTGTAAAGATGGATTCGGAATCTCGAATACGCTGAAATTTTCAAAATGGAAATCGTGGCAATGCTGATTACCATACACTGTAGTTTCCAGCTGATTAGCTGGCGCGCAAATTGTGGCACGAGTTGTTGGTGTGAGAACGCAATCTAATAGTTTTTGTGCCGCGCAAACCGTGCCGCGCACGTGCGTTCTGGTTTGACAACACATGCAGCGTCGCCACAGGAAGCTGATAGTATGAATAAATACTAATGACAAGGATTGCATTTCCTGTGCACCACAGAAATATCCTTTTCCCAACTTGTGGGTCAACATCAGTAATGGTGCAATGAGACAATTGGAGAGGGGTAAGTAAGTACCGAGTGACTAGAGACGTTTTCCAATTAACAGATCAGAGCGGACTCTTCCTCGTCCCACCGGGTCAGGAGAGTCGCGTCTAGCATGAGTCCTATGCTTTTCATGTCGATCAGTTGAGCTACCACCATTGGGAACAGAACGGGCTCCGCCCTACATTCCTATACCGGCTTCTACCTTATTCCGGTCATGACATCATGTTACGAGACTACAACACCAAGGATACACCGCGCCTCACAGAAAGAAAGCACAACGAGCTATTATCCCAAGGGGTCCTACAGTACTTCCCCAAAGGGTTTCCTAACTGATGAGTTCAATTAAGTCTCTTAAACTCAACGAGTGGCGGACTTTCGCGTGACTCAGAACTACTACGACAACAAAAGTATTTGGATTGCCATCGTGTACCATTGGCTTCACCTACAGACGCTGTCTCCGATACGTCTACAGAGGCGGCCTCCATACCATATTTGCCACCCGGAACCCGAGTTACGCTCTGAGATCGCCTGACGAATGGGTCTTTCATGTGGCTAACAAGTCGAAATATAATTTGAATAAGAAGTTAATTTGATATTAATAAATTGGCAAAATGGGAACCAGTTTACCAAGGACTACCCACAAGCAAACCTCATAATCCCCACGGGACTCGAGTTATGTACTATCATGCCAATCGAACTGCTGAAAGGCGGCGAGGACCACTGCCTAGGTATGCTGAGCTGGTATGGTATAGAGGTCAAGGGGCTACAGACTCCCTCTCGGACTCACATACATCTGTTGCATTGTATTGATGTACTTATCATAATAGAAACTACCAATCTTGGTTGGAATGCGGAAATTAGACCTGACTCCTAGATCATGATTACCAAAGCTAGAAGAGTACTGTTCACATTGTATTACATTCTAATACAGAAGATACTATTACGTACTATTACGTCATCCATACTTCAAGCACCAACACCCGCGCTTTGCGGTTTCGTATTACGCCGTACTATACTAGTACGCGTATTGTGCATAATATGACATCTCCGTTCACCGGGTTATTAATTTCCGAACACTGCGACAGACCCTAAACGATAACAACATTGTCGTCGCCTACCCTCACAACGAAGGCGCGACAATACGTAACGCAGAAAATGTAAACAATGCAATCTACTTGCAATAAGTGATATGAACCTGACTACATGATTAAAATCTTTCAACTTACAACTACCTACATAAAGACATTAAGATAGAAGATAATGTATTCATATTATTATGGATATACGGCGATCGATTGCTAGAATCGGATTTTAGCGAACATAACTCCATCGTCACTGGTCACTCCCCCGGCGGAGCCAGTACATGGTAGTTGGCGCAGCACAGGCAGGTCGGCCCTTACATGTGCCGTGTTACGATACTGGAAATAGAATAAAATGTAACTCAATTCTAATTATGATTCTCGCCCCAATGGTTTTCCACCTTTGTCAGCGTGTAACAAAGTATCAGAGTTATATACGATAAGCCGGTTTTTGTAGCAATTATATCCGTGTCGTGTAGGTATATGTTGCCTACCAACGGTGAGAGACAATAACATACAAACTGATTTGTTCTACCCACAACATCAATAATGTTGTTTTGTTTGAATCCCTACACTATTACAATTACCATAATTGTAGGTAGTGAATTTATTAGGGAACGATATCATCGAAAAATTCTCGTTACATTTCTACCTGTGATTTCTACCTGGAAAGGCTTCAAAGCGAACGTTTTTTAGGCATGATGATTGTGGTTTTGTGACCAACCCTATTCCATCTAAACCTGTCACAATTGTCTAACGACCGACTACTGTTAAAAGACAACAATCCGAACCGATTGTTTTACGGCTCATACGAAAATTTATCTAGCGGTCACCCATCCAAGTACAAACTGCACCCAACATTGGTGAACGTGTACCTACGATCCTTTTCAGCGCGTTCTCACAATCGGACCACGAACCTTGTGACTTGAAGCGTGGCACTGTTTGGTATATAGTGTACAGAAATTATATGTAGTGCCAGCCTTCTAATAGCTATGTAACGAATCGAATTCAAAGTTATTTTCTTGCCGGCTACGCTGCGCATATTATACCTCCCGCCCGGTCGGGGGCTTCAACGTACAGTCAAGTTTTTTATTCCCATAAATCGAGTATACTTTAAATTATGCACTAGTTCATAGAAAATAATGAAGAATAGACATGGAACGGACTTAAACACACAAAAATATATAGAATGTTCTAATTTGTTCACCGAGCATGGATAATGCGTAATACAAATTCGTTTCTAACCGAATGTTAGACGTGGTTGTCTGTCGGAATACTACTACTATTGTCCGATAGATGGATTTGCATAACATACCCTTTAAGTATGTATAATACGATGAGGTGGACGTGGCCTGTGGTCGCTCAGTTGGTAAGAGCGCGACACGGAATGGCAAGGTCGCAACTTCAAGTCCTGCCCACGGCAAGAATTTTTTCATCAGGTTCTAATATATAGAATATATATATTTTTCAAAGATTTTACTTATCACGGCCGGTTCCTTGTGCCGTTTGTTGCAAACAGCGCCGCAGTGCGGTGGCAATGTGCAACTTATTCCGGTGAAGTTTTACAATACAGTTTATGGATAAGGTTTAATAGGAATGGTTCAAACAAAACTCGCCACCCAGGTCAGTTTTCGAAACCAATTCTTAAAATCTGTCGATTTAATTAATTAAACCGAATCAAATAAGGCCTCTAATATACATGTATATAAATGTATAGCTCGTGAACGCCATTGTTCCCCATGTTATGCGAGCGAGACTCTAAAACTTTCCTCTCAGATACTAAGAAGTTGATGGGAGATCCACCGAGTTGGATGAGGATTTTCATATTGATACAAACTCTGATACATCTATACATTTTGTATATTATAGAGTTTACACCCAAACAATTTGGCGAATTTGAAGCAGGGGTTTATTGTGTAACCTAACATCAAGTGTATAAAACCTACTTACGGTTTACCTACCTAGAGGTATACATTATGAAAATTGTATTTTAACTCAAGGCGATGATTTATAACTAGATTAAACTGCACAGTACAGTGCAGTACGTGTGTAAGTACAGCAGGTGATGAGAAATTTGTTGGGTAAATTAACTAAGGTACCTAACATGCCCGCAAGCGGCACCTTTCTGTCAATACCTTCAAAAAAGGTCAAGATATCCGATTTCATCACCTTTCTGTCAATACCTTGAAAAAGGTCAAGATATCCGATTTCATATGAAATTCAGGATATTTTCTTTTTTAATCGATTAGATCAGCACAAAGGCATACCATAGGTACAAATGTAGATAAACTGACAATCAGTTAAGTATTTGTTACACAAGTTACAAATGATATGGGTACCTACTAAAGGATAATGATTGTTCATAATCGTACTATTTCGAGGCATAGAGTATGGCTCTTTTTGCTTATGTATTAAGATAATCTAGTATGCTCGCTCATACTACAACTCTTTACATATTTTGCTTAAATCAATTAAGCAGATCACATTGGCATATTTAATTGGTACCACCACCACTACCACCAGGCGATAACAAACACGTCTCTCATATTGTTTTATTAGGCTTCGAATTACGGTACAGGATTTAATAGAGACGTTTTACCTGAAAATAAAACGTTTATTAAATACTTACCTAATTCGAAGCCTAACACTTTCTAATTCTGCCTGGTGGCTTTTATATGAGAGATGCAATGAAGTGAAATGGCGATTCCCCGCCTAGCTGCCGTCGGTAGTGGTGGGGTGCGGGGTGCGCGTGGGAGGAAAGGGCTTGCGGACGTGACGTATTATGACTTCGGAAAGCGGAAATCAAGAATGTTATTCTCATATTGTTTTATTAGGCTTCGAATTACGGTACAGGATTTAATAGAGACGTTTTACCTGAAAATAAAACGTTTATTAAATACTTACCTAATTCGAAGCCTAACACTTTCATATTGTTTTATTAGGCTTCGAATTAGGTAAGTATTTAATAAACGTTTTATTTTCAGGTAAAACGTCTCTATTATTACTGCGAGTCTCCAGTGACCACAGATTAAAGATGTAAGTTTTCTATTCAACCTGCAACGTGTTACCGCGCGTAACATGTTTCGGTAACCGATTTTACAAAGGAAAATTGTTACGCCACGCCCCTAAATCGAATATTTCCGGAAACACGTCGCAGGAGACCTTGCATAATAGCCAAACATATTTGCCGCGACAAATTCAGAATAACATTCCCCCTGTGATTCCCCCGCGTTCGCCTGCGAGGGGCCGCCATTTTGTGTTAGCGCTCACTAGAGGTAGACGCAACGTTAGATTTTTGTGACATTTCTCTTTTGCTTGTGTTGTGATGGAGTGGAATAGGAAAAATACTTTGTCTTTCATACAACTAATTACAGAAAGACCGGTGCTTTGGGATGTTGCATTGGCAGATCACAAAAATAAAGAGAAAAGACTAGAGGCCCTGTCGGAAATAGGAGAAATTTTAGGAATAAGAAAAGAGGAGGTCAATTTAAAATTTAAAAGCCTCAAGGGGCAATATAATAGAGAGAGGAAGAAAGTGACTGGGCTTAAGACGGGTAGCGGAGATTTTTATATATCCAAATGGTTTGCCTACCAGAAAATGGCTAACCTGTTTGCTTGCAGCATTCCTCAAGAGTCCATATCTTTTGAATACACTCTGGTAAGTTGAAGTTTTTGAATTTAAATTAATTACTATATTATTAATAGCGTAGTAAGCAAAAACGTGCCGTACCTCCCCCTAAAAGAATTGTTTAATCAATGTTTCCTATTCGTCGCGGAAAACATGTTTCCAGTTTTTGGTAACATAAATTGCGACGCCACGCCACTAAATCGCATGTTTCCATGTTTAGAAACACGCACAATTGCAATAACATTGAATACCGTTCAAGACGTTCAATATCTAATATTGAAATCAATAAAATTGACGAGCCATTCTCGTCAATATAAGGTCCAACAAATCAAGCGCAAATATTTTAAGGGGCGATAAAATAAAATATGTCATGAGGTCATGAATGGTCATTTTCCAAGATCATTGTGCGAGGGATCTTGAAAATGGCGGTTGAAAAATTATTTGATAATTTATGTTATAATGTCTACAGTGTATATTTTGTGTTTAATGTCACGTTAAGTTAATCAGAAAATGTTCGCAGATCTTGCTCAAATTATCCAATAAATTCATGCACCATACTGTCATTCGCGAACATTTTCTGATTAATTTAACGTGATATTAAACACAAAATAACCTCAAATATTTTTGCAACCGTCGTTTCCCGCCATTTTCAAGACCCTTTGATATTATTCTCCACCAATTAAGTAAGTACTATTTTTTTTACAGCCTGTGTCCTCATCACCACCTATGCAGCCGCAACAGATAATATTTTTGCCGACATCATCACCGAGAGATATGCCGTCTCCATCGCAGTCACCAACACCGACTACGCCGTCGCTGAGACTCAAGGGAATAGATACACTAAAAATAAAGCCGCATTATGGCTCATACGCAGAGACTAAAAGAAAAAGAAAATCTCCGGAATTAGAAGATGAAATTACCGCATACGGCCGCTACATTGCTGCTCAAATGCGCAAATTTCTACCAATTTTACAAAGCAAGCTAAAATTAGATATTCAAACTCTACTTTGTAAATATGAAGTAGAAAACAATGAATATATGTACGAGTAGATCTGACACCAGTATGAAAGATAATTCAGTGATTAATAATTTCAATACATTACTATATTAATTATGCGCTCTTTTCATCCAATCCTATTAAAAACTCCTCTACCTACAGACAGCCCGACACAAATTATGTCAACCTCAGGTCCGATTGCTAGCTCCTCTACCTACAGACAACCCGACACAAATTATGCCAACCTCAGGTCCCATTGCCAGCTCTTCTGCCTACAGAGAGCCCGACACACAAATTATGCCAACCTCAGGTCCGATTGCCAGCTCCTCTACCTACAGACAGCCCGACA
This sequence comes from Tachystola acroxantha, assembly GCA_963506565.1. Taxonomy (NCBI): domain Eukaryota; kingdom Metazoa; phylum Arthropoda; class Insecta; order Lepidoptera; family Oecophoridae; genus Tachystola; species Tachystola acroxantha. The sequence goes on from OY735887.1 coordinate 753,145, forward strand.
CACAAATTATGCCAACCTCAGGTCCGATTGCCAGCTCCTCTACCTACAGACAACCCGACACACAAATTATGCCAACCTCAGGTCCCATTGCCAGCTCCTATGCCTACAGAGAGCCAGACATAAGCGGCCTGGCTGTTCTGATAACTTGTTTTGATAACATTTGTTATAAAATTGGCACTGAGGATACGGCTAGATAAGTTTCCATCTATATTTTTCCATGACAGATGTACTGAAGTACCCTTTGTTTGGATATGGCTTCACTGATCATGATAAGATAGATAGCAATCATTTGTTTTACTTTGGCTTCAAATGTGAAAAGCCGCACTCCATGGAGAGAGCCTTTAGGGCCTTATCACACTGGCGATTTGCGAGCGAGTTCAAAGCGAGGCGTGCGATCCGCGTTTTGCACAGTCAATAAGGCCCTTACGACGGCATTATTCGCGGCCAGCTCGCTGCGCGCTCGCGGGGAGCTCGCTGCGCAATCGTCTCGCTTTGAACTCGCTCGCAAATCGCCAGTGTGATAAGGCCCTTAGTAATTTTATATGGGGGCCTCAGATGGGGGCAGATCTCCTTATCTTTCAATCTCATACGTCAAAAATAGACAATTCTACTCGACTGCGCCAGAAGGATGCTTATGTTTTTCGAGTGTATGAATGTCTAATTCTTTAGCATGCGCTGCATGCGGCTTGACGTATTTTAAACCATTGATCTCCTATAAACAACTAGATACACAGTCTGCCTTCTAAAAAACGGATGAATGGACCATTTGCTTTATTGGACATTATTTGGACGTTAACAATGGACCCATATCTGGACGTTTTTTTAAATTGTTTTAGTAAGACCTTTGTGTATCAAGTTGTTTATTAGGAGATCAATGATTTTAACATTATGAGAAGTCGTTAGATTCGTCCTGATTGTAGGAGTAACCATATACTATAGCCGCTATAGAAATTTAAATCAAATGATAGATAAATGATAGATGCAGTCATGAGAGCTCGGTGGGGTAGTGGTTGGGTCACTGGACTTGCGATACGGGGGTCCCAGGTTCGATTCCCAGCCAAGGCAGACATGTACCAATGAGCTATCCTTGGTTTTACCGACGGAAAAACCTACGCACATTTACCGAATGCTCTCAGAACGGTAAAGGAATACATCGTGATGAAACCTGCATGCCGAAAAAAATCCAAGGCAGTGTATAATCCACAGTGGGCCCGCGTGGTGGATCATGGCCCGAGCTCCCTCGATGTAAGGGAAGGTCTGTGCCAGAGCAGTGGGGGCATAAAAATAGACTGATGATGATGCAATCGGGTTTTTAATAATGATATTGAACAATCCTCACCTCCCAGCATCATTAGATAGCACAGCATTGGTCTTCTCCACCGGATTCCCGTCGTTAAAGTCTTTGCATATCCTCTCAATGTTCAGCTTCGGGTACAACCGGATGGCAGTGCCGGCTGGGCAGGTGTGGTTTGCCGGACACCTGTCGAAGTAGTCCAAGCGCTGGTAACCCTTCCGATGTGCCTGGGTCTCCAGCGTAAGGTGGTCTGCCTTGTTTGATACTCCTACATGAATCATCAACTGGAATTTAATTTATATTTTAAGTTCACATTTTTCGCAAACGATGGTGAGACGAACTTGACGTTTTTATAAGAATGGTCTGGGTATGCACAGAATAGAGATGAGTGGAAGGGTTGGGGGGAGGCCTTTGTCCAGCAGGATATTACAGGCTATTAAATAATAATAAATAAATAATTTTGATCTAATGGCGAGGGTTGGCGCGTACTTCGCGCAACGTATTAGCCTCGCAATCGAGCGAGGCAATGCAGCCAGCCTTCTGGGGACACTCGCCGCAGTCGCTGACCTGGGGCCAATTTTTTTTATATTTTTTTTAAGACATGTCTTTAATAAATAAATAATTAAATTAAGGAGTAAAATTAAGTAATTTTCACTATGATTTCGATTATATAAAATGTAAGTCAGTCTGTATACATATTTACAGATTTTCTAAAAAAATACTTGATTGATTTTAAAGATTATTTCACTACTAGTAGAGAGTTTACAGTATTATTATATTTAGTAGACACAAATCTTAGCTGAAATATCAAATTCAAATTCTTTATTTGTATTAGAACGTATGTACAGTTGAAGACAGAGGGAGCCTCAATAAAGTTAAGATTTTCTCAAAAACTACTGGACCGAATTTAATAATTCTTTTACAGTTACATAGTTTTCACTTTTATCTATCAAACGGTGAAATAATTTTTGCAATAGGCCAAGTACTTTTTGAGAAAATCTCAACCTTACAAACTCCTGTACACCTTTCTCTGTGTTCCGCCGTACATAGATCTTACATTTTAAATACTTTAGTCATTTTCAAATTACAGATGCATGTAACAATAGTTTTGACTTAGTAGGTACATAAATACTATAATAATAATAAGGTATACTTTTTTTTTAATCTAGCTTTTTTCGAGGCTTTTGTCACTTGGTGACCATGCCAGCCTCATTGGACCTCAACAAATAGGCCCATCAGACCCCCCTACGACCAGGAAGGGGCTCCCTGGACGCAAAGGAGTATCTGACGAACCTATATATCTGCACCGCCTGTGTAGAGATTGGGTTGGATAAGATTATGTTAATGCCTCCGTTTCTTAATTCCAACCCGGCCATGTACATGTCTCTGTTGGCTTTATTCCGGATATTATTATACTTTTATTATTATTTATTATGGATAGGCAGCTCATCGCCGATATGTCCACTTCACAGTGTTTGTAAAGTCTATCACTCAGTGGTATTATTCTTGTTAATGGCTTTAAAATAACCGAGTTAATAGCTTTTTCTTAGAGTTAATAGCACCAGCAATATAACATACATAGATATGATCTTATCATGTATGTTTTATCGCATTTCTTCTTAGAATTCTACAAATGTAAAGTCGGTCACAATATTTATTTATAGGCTGGTTTATGTTAGAGGAAAATATAATTTAAGTAAAATATATATTCATCTTGTGGGGTTTAGTAACCAATCATCATCACCATCAGTCTATTTATATTGCCCCACTGCTCGGGCACAGACCTTCCCTTACATCGAGGGAGCTTGGGCCATGATTCATTCTTCTATGGCAAGCAGGTTTCATCACGATGTTTTCCTTCACCATTTTGAGAGCACTCGGTAAATGTACGTAAGTTTTTCCGTCGAAAAAAACCGAGGATAACTCATTGGTACATGGCTGCCCTGGCTGGGAATCGAACCTGGGACCTCCGTATCGCAAGTCCAGTGACCCTACCACTGAGCCATCGGGTTTAGTAACCAAACCTTTTGCCAAAGTAATTTAGGCTGTCTGTAGACCTCTGACATAGCCCGACGACAGCTATCGAACGACTCCAACTGGGGTCAACTGCTTGACATGCTTTTAGAGGCATGGAGAAGATATTATACAGGGTGATGATTGGAATTTCGATACATTCCTAGAAAGGGGTGATAGTAGAGGTGGTTTGCAACAAATTAGGCCCTATTAATGAGTAGTTTCTAAGTTACGGTAGTTTTAATTTTATTTAGGCATATTCTGACTTGTTCACAAAAAAAATTGATGTTAAAAAACTGTTCCACTCTGAGCATTGAAATAATACTTTTCTGAAAGCTGATTAGGTACCTTAAAAAATGCATGCCTAAAATTCCCCTTAACTCAAAAATAAAAGGTCATAAATCACGAGGTTTGAATTTTTTTTATCAAAATTAAAACTACCGTAACTCAGAAACCACTCATTTTCGACCCCTCATTAATAGGGCCTAATTTGTTGCAAACCACCTCTAGTATCACCCCTTTCAAGGAATGTATCGAATTTCCAATCACCCTGTATATGTAATTACACATTTATTAATCCTTCCAGTATTGCAGTTGTCTAGGTGACGATGACCGCTTACCATCAGCTGGCTTGTCTGCCCCCCTTTCTCATATAAAAAAATATTTAAGGGGGTCGGTAAGTATTGATTCTGACCTTAGGAGTGTGTGTGTCCCATAATGCCGGCACAAACTCGTCCACATTCTCGTACGTGACGGGAATCTCTAAAACAACCAACTCCACGTTGTGTTCATCTTCAATTTCTTCCTTATTCATCAGTTTAACCGCTTCCCAACTTGCGTTCACTGGGTGGTTGGCGAACGGACCGAAACCAGTCACTAAAACAATGGGCTTGAAGTAAGCATCCATGTCGTTGCACATTCTCACTCTGTTCTGTACTAACTTTTAGTTTGCAGTGTTATCAAATAATATCACTTTCGAGATAAAATAAATAAAAACAATTTATCCGCGAAATAGACCGTATTGTCAGCTGATTTCTTTTGAATTGAAATGTTGGGAACATTGTCTGTCACGTGTACTGCCAACATGTTCGGATACACTTCTTTTTTAAATTGTGTCTGATTGATAGTATGACATAATGGCGGTGTAGTTTCTAATTTGTTTTTATTTTTGTAATTGATGATTGATTAGTTCACTCTTTCTTTTTTTAAATCTATTCATTCATTCGTGATTCATTCATTCACTAATTTGCTCGCATTTCGAACAATGTTGGATTATTATTCGTGGCGCGTTATATTTTGTATTAAATTATGATTCGCACCTTGTATTAGGAATTAAAAGTGATTATTTATTGTAGTACTCATTATAGCTCTCGTAAATATCCAATTGGGTGCAGTAGCCAGGTGTTTACCTTTGTAGGTTATGTTCGTGCTCGGTTCATATTTTGTAGATAAAACAAATAGAAAATGACTGAAGGAGATTTTAGTAACAATTGTCGAGTGGTCGCGATACCGCAGGTAAACGCCAAGAGGAAAGTAGAATGCGCCGGCGCCGCGTTTCTAAGATATCACAAGATCAAATGCCACGGCGAGGATGCATATCTCGACACGTCAAATTCCAAGGAAAAGGCGCAGGAGGTGACCTTTGACGATGACGTAGACTATCTGCGCAGCCTGGACCCTAAGGAGTGGAAGAATCAGGACCATTACGCCGTGTTGGGTATGAAAACTTTGCGTTACAAAGCGACCGACGACGACATCAAACGAGCTTACCGCCAGAAAGTGTTGAGACACCACCCGGACAAGCGCAAGGCCCAGGGCGAGGAGGTGCGCAACGACGACGACTACTTCACATGCATTACGAAGGCCTACGAAATCCTCGGCACTCCAGTCAAGCGTAGATCATATGATTCCATCGACCCAGAAGTCGACGACCATGTACCGACCGCAACGGAGATAAAGAAGGAAGGTTTCTATGAGGCATTCACTAAAATCTTTGAAATAAACTCGCGGTGGTCTGAGAAGAAAAACGTGCCGCTGTTAGGTAATGAAGAGAGTCCCCGTGAGCTAGTCGAGAGGTTCTACGCTTTTTGGTACGAGTTTGATTCTTGGCGCGAGTTCTCTTACCTCGATGAGGAGGAGAAAGAGAGGGGAGCAGATAGAGAGGAGCGGAGATGGATAGAGAAGCAGAATAGGGTGGCGCGTGCTAAACTAAAGAAGGAGGAGATGGCTCGGATAAGGAGCTTGGTGGACATAGCGTATACACATGACCCGAGGGTCTTGAGGTTCAAGCAGGAGGATAAAGACAAGAAGTTGGCTGCTAAGCGTGCCAGACAGGTACGTATTTGTTCTGCTTGTTTCAGACTTTGTAATCTAAACAAGAAAGTGTCTTCAAAACAAGCCAGGACCAGTTTAAAGGTGTATGTAGATTTCTGTGTTGTGAATCTATTTTAATTATGTTGAAGAAAAAGAAAAATTAAACATAATGACAATAGCACATACACCGGTGTAATACAATAAAAAATACAATAACAAAACAGTAAGGTAAGCAACGCACAACGTCACAGCGCGGCGTCCACCGGCGCACTTCAGCGCCGTGTACTGCGCCTATGGACGGCACCGTCCGCCGGCACGAATGTTGTCCGCCTGTGACCGGCGCCGGCCGACATCGTGCACCGGTAGACGGGGCCGGCAGTCGCTGTGACACGCCAAGCCATGCGACGGCATGGCGCCGCGTCGTGACGTTGTGCGTCGGGACTAACATAGATATAATAACTAACATTGCAATATGTTGAATGTCTGTCAATATCCTTATTGTAAAAAAGACCCTGATGAATGTAGGTAAATTCATTCTAAAATAAACACTACTGAAAGAGTAATCTGAAAGCTTCGGCTTTCAGATTACTCTTTCAGTAGTAAACCTAGACAGGCAAGATGTAGGATAGGATTTCCATTGTATACTATTGGACATTATTCTAACTAACTGGGCATTTTAGAATTGGTCATTATTCTAAATTGTAATTTTCAAACATGACTTATAGGCCAGTCATTCTGGCGAGCGTTTGTATGGAGACCCCAACAATAACTCCTCTATCGATGAAACTTTTTTGTATACTTTATAGCATATTTTTAAGAACAATTGTCAGAGAATCCAATAATATTTCGAGGCGGAAGTTACTTATTTTAATTGAAATTCAACATTATACCGTATCTTTTTCTGGAACAATGTTATGGTCATAATTCTTTTTCTATAAATTGTATTTTATTAGTGTGCTTCTGTACATTCATAAGTAAAACTACTTTTTAATTCGAAAGTGTAGGTATTTTAATAAAATGTCTTTTTTGGCCGTAGTTTCCATAGGATAATTGCTCCGCCGGGTTTCTGTTTTTAATATGCCTTCAAATTATTATTTCTAGTATAAGTACGAAAATCCAACAAAAAAATCCAAATGAAACAATTCATTATACAGAATTTGTCTTTTAACTATCTGTGGAAAATTACTCTATCAGATATTTTTTACAATTGTAATGAGATACCCAAAAATAACCTGATTTCAAAGGATCCAACAAAATATCCAGGCGGAACACCATTATTTCGAAATACCTATCAAGCGCAGGCCAGCGCGGGGCCCGAGGCGGGCGAGGGGCGTCGAAAACCGGTCGCGCGGCGGTTTTATATAACAGATAATTATAATTTTAAGAAATAATTTGATACACGCACACCAAACGAGATCCAACGGCGAAAAAAAAGGTGTTTTGCCATTGTCCGTACTAACCTTGACATATGTTGTCGTACTTATGCGTTGATGATACGGGCTAGATTACGTTTTGTGTTTGTTGGCGTAGGTACTATCGTCTCGGTCGAGCTTACTTAAACATTCCACGTAGTAGGTACCTAGTAAGTACACATAAAAAAAAAACATCAAGTTGTAACACTTTGGACCGCTCCAATCTATATATCTATCTGCGTCGTTAGAGTTGAAATCGTACTGAAAGTGTTACTATTGATCTGCTTTTGTCCGTACTAACCTTGACTTGACATGTTGCGCTTATGCGCCGATGATACGGGCTAGATTACAATGGTTTTGTGTATGTTGGCGTAGGTACTGTTGTGTCGGTCGAGCTTACTTAAAACATTCCAAAATCAGATCAAGTGTAATACTTTGAATCGTTCTTATTATCTGCGTCGTAAGACTTGAAATCGTACTGCAAGTGTTACCATTTGTTTTGCTATGTCCGTACTAACCTTGAAACGTTGTCGTACTTATGCGCCGATGATACGGGCTAGATTAGAATGGTTTTGTGTATGTTGGCGTAGGTCGGTCGAGCTTTCACCACTCGGTAACGAGTTAACCTAAAATAAACCTTATTCGTATAACTGTAGGTAGAGTACAGAATCCTATCTCCAAAATATTTGTTCAACTTCCAGTCCACGTTACCGATGCGATAGATATTTTCTACTTGTATAGGAATAAGGTTTATTATAAATTGACTTTGACTTTGAAGAACAGTTCGACTAAGATCGTAAGTATGTTCGTAATGATAAGAAAAATCGAACTTAGCATTTTTCTCTCTAATTTTTCGTCGATTTCTAGAAAACGCTTGTCCGCATGGATCTTTACTGGACTTTAGTAAAGAGTTAATCTACAATTAACCTTATTTGTATATGAGTAGACAACAGAATCCCATCTCCAAATATCTCCTCCACTCCGTCCAATTTCTCGTCCGCGTTCCCGCTGTTCTGTACGTGTAATAGGAATAAGGTTGTTAATCGGCCGCAGTAGCGATCCGCGCGCAGTGGCGCATGCACCGCCGCGTTGATTAGAAATATTTGAATACAACTCTATTTGATATTTATGTGCTTCGTCTGCATTTTTTATTGGAAAACTTGAAAAACAGTTTTAATAAGATAGTCTGTTCATAATGACAAGAAAAATCGGGCTGAGCATTTTTGGAAACCCCCATTTTTCGTCAATTTCTGGATAACGCTTTTCGGTCTGGATTTTTTATTGGATATTCATAACTACTTTCGAAAGTAATATTTTAAATACATAATTAAATAGAAATTGGAGTGAGTAATTATCCCTTGGAAATTACGGCAAAAAAACACATAGGTACAGTAATGCTGTATTCTCTCTGAAAACTGTTGATCAACAAACCATTGTCAAAGTGATCAATGCTCTAAGTTCGAACGCTCAGGGCATGGACGGGATATCTTTGGACATGATCCTTTTAACCTTGCCCTATGCTCTGGATGCCATAACATCTTTGGTTAACAGGTCAATATCAATGTCTTCATTTCCGGATCTCTGGAAGATAGCGGTGGTTCGCCCGATTCCAAAGAATTCTAATCCAGTGGAGGTTAAAGATTTGCGTCCAATTAGCATTCTACCATGCCTTTCCAAGATTGTAGAAAAGATCGTTTATCTACAACTTATGGAGTTTCTAGAGGCAAATAATATCCTACCTGACGCTCAATCAGGATTTCGTAAGAAACGCGGTACTGCTACCGCTCTCCTAGATGTTACGGATAATATTCTGGCAGAGCAGGATACAGGGAAGGGTACAATATTAACTCTGTTGGACTTTTCGAGGGCTTTCGACTCCATAAACGTTAGTCTGCTTCTATCTAAGATGGCGTTCTATGGCTTTGACATTTCGGCCATCAGATGGTTTGATAGTTACTTGTCTGGTCGGATGCAAATGGTGGAATTGCGTATTAACGGTATCTCAAAATCGTCAGACATGAGACCCGTGACTAGAGGAGTTCCCCAGGGCTCGATACTAGGCCCCCTGTTGTTCATACTGTATAGCGCTGATATAACAAGTTGCATCCATAGTTGTAAGTATCATATTTACGCAGACGATCTGCAGCTCTACACATCAGTATCACCGGAAAGCGTTCAAATAGCAGTTCAAGGCGTTAACTCTGATCTAGATAGGATAGTTCGGTGGTCTGAAAGAAATTCTCTCATCTTAAATCCTACTAAATCTAAATTTTTAATATTGGGTACTAGAAATCAAATCTCTCGAATATCTGCCCACAACCCTGACATTGCTGTGCTTGGAGAGTCGATTGAGAGAGTGTATGAAGCTCGTAATCTTGGACTGTTGATGGACGCTCATTTGCGTTTTGAGAGTCATGTATCAGAGACATTACGTAACTGTTTCTATCGCTTGAAAGTTATATACAGAATGCGTGACTACCTCAGTGTCAGGCTTCGTGTGCAGCTGGTGGATTCCTTAGTGCTCTCCAAGCTAAATTACGCAGACACTGTTTATGGTCCTCGATTGTTGGCAAGAACGAAAAGATTAATACAACGCCTTCAAAATTCATGTGCACGTTTTTGCTTTCATATACCGCCTCGAAGCCACATAACTCCTTTTTTAAACAAACATAACATCCTCAAAATGGCCCCGAGGCGATATCTGCACCTGGCTTGTCTCCTTTTCGATATTGTTAGAAATAGTAAACCAGCATACCTGCATGATAGATTTGAGTGGTTGCGTGACTCGACTAGATACAATACCCGGTCATCAAGTTATGTAATGGTCATCCCACGTCACAACACTGCTGCCTTTAGAGGATGTTTTAAATTTGCGGCTTCTAAAATTTGGAACGACTTACCGCCTCCTTTAAGAGATGTAGAGTCAGTTAACAGTTTCAAAAGAAAAATGAAAATGTACTTAATTGATGCGCAGAAGTCTGACATTGAGCAATGCGGTCAGATTTTTGCATTTTAAGTTAAGATTAGTAGTACAGTAATCTAACTTCTATAACGCCGTGAATATTAGTTTGTTTTATTTATTTTCTGATAAGGAACTTTTTCTCTCTGGTAAACATTTATCCCAGCCCTCTCATACAACCTCACCCTACACACGATTCACACCTCGCACTACCTGTCACGCACGCACACACCCCTTACACACACACCCTCTTACACGTAAATATATTCATACACCCTTTCATACACCCTCCCTTACATACGTACGTGCTTACATACATGCACACAAAACCTCACACGCGATTCGAGTGCACCCACTGCGCCTCGCCGCCGCTGGCGTCCGTGTAACCACTGAGGGACGAGCTGAAAACCAGCGCTGTGGCCTGCCACAGCACTATGCTGAGCTCGGCCCCTTTTATCACTGCATGCTGCACACTGCTGCTAGATAATATCTGTTTATATTATTATTATAAGTATCTGTTCTGGATTATCGGTGTGTTTATATATATATTATTATTGTCTTGTTTGATTTTATGTAGTGTATAGTATGTAGTGTTAAATAAATCTGTTTTTCTTTCTTTCTTTCTTTCATTTTATTAAAATATATATGTTTCCATATGGAAATATGGTTGGATATTCTGTCAACACATGCCTATAAGTAACTAGAACTAGTAAAAAAAGAATTTTGGATAGAGCAATTTTCCTGTAATTGATACCACGTAATTTAAGTTTGACCTTGAAAATACCTAACTTCCGTTTCTACAAATTATTGGATTCTATGTCAATTCCAATCTACATATGGTACTCTATCACTGTGCCAAATTTCATAGATAGAGGAGTTACTGCTAGGGTCAACTCCTTTAATGACTGGCCTATTATTGGTTCGAACATTACTGTGGGGCAAACCCAAATAATGTGGTATTTGTTCCAATTACAGGACGCAGTGCAAGCCAAGAAAGCCGAGGAGGAACGTCTCATAAAAGAAGCTCAATTAGCTAAACAGAAGGCAGATGAAGCGGAGAAAGCGCGGATAGAAGCAGCAAGAGCCGAGCGAGAGCAACAGAAGAAGAACCTACGCAAGGAACGAAAGGCGCTCCGAGATTTATGCAAAGCCAACAATTACTACTCGCAAAACGATGACGAAACCGTCTTACACATGGCTGCGGTCGAAAAGATCTGTGAATTAATGAAAGTCATAGAAATACAGGACTTTATGAAGCATCTAGAAGCGAACGGCAGAGATGCTTTTACCAAAACTGTGAAGGATACGGAAGAAAAGTTAGAAGAGGAACGCAAAGCTTTGTTTGAAAATACGAAAACGGAAGAGCAAAGGGTTAAAAAGGACACAGCGTTGCGTGCTCCAATGGAATGGACCGTTGAGATGACGCAAATGCTCATAAAAGCTGTAAATCTGTTCCCAGCGGGCACTAACCAGCGATGGGATGTCGTAGCCAACTTTCTAAACCAACATTGTACCTTCACAGACGATAAACGTTTTAATGCTAAGGATGTTTTGAACAAAGCCAAGGATTTACAAAGCTCAGATTTCTCCAAAAGCAGTCTCAAGAAAGCAGCGAACGAAGAGGCTTTCGATCAATTTGAGAAGGAAAAGAAGAAAGTGGTCAATCATGTTGACGATAATAGTATATCGAAGAGCGATTCTGGTGGGAAATTAGTTAATGGCACATCGAAAGTGAACGGAGAGGTTACCAAAACTGACAAAGAGACGAAAGATGACAAGTCTTGGACAAAGACCGAGCAGGAATTGCTGGAGCAGGCTATAAAGACTTTCCCGGTGAGTACGCCTGAGAGGTGGGACAAGATAGCGGAGTGCATACCCAATCGTAGCAAAAAAGACTGCATGAAGAGATACAAAGAGCTGGTCGAGTTAGTTAAAGCGAAGAAACAGGCCGCTAATCTGGTGAAATAACATGAAATTACGTCTAGTTCTAACAAATTGATTAAATATGTTTTATTGGATTTGAAATTGGCCTTTTATCCATGACCTTAGTCAAGTCTGAAGTCATGTCGTTTTTAACTGCGTCAGATATGGGCTTGTTTTACTAATCCGTCATCAATTGCTATACCAGCCACTTTACCATGAACTCTTATAGCAGGATTACTTCAATAATACTTTATAATTTCGTACCATGACGTCCTTAAAAGCCTTCCATGCCAACTAGCGCCGCCAATCTTAAAAAAATAATATCTTCCAATATAATAAAAAGCTATTTACAAAATGTTTATTACGATAAATGCTTATTTATAACGTGATTCAATGTCGGTAAGTTGTAGTTCGCATAATTGCGAAAAGCGGCCGTTTTTAGCACATTTGTGAACAACTTAGCTTGTCGCAATTATGCCATGTATTGTATATTGAAAAATAGTATTCATCCTAATAAACATTTTGTAAATAGCTTTTTTTTTAAATTGATTATATTGGAAGATATTATTTTTTCAAGATTGGCGGCGCTAGTTGGCTTATGGAAGGCCCTTAGTATTATTGAAGTAATTCTGCTGTAAGCTTTCATGGTAAGGGGGCAGCACTGCATTAAAGTTACATAATTAGGGGCATCACCCACGGCGACTTTTTGTGGCGATACAGTCGCGATGCAGCCGCTCACAGTGCAGCATAGCCCACACATATTGTACACTAGCGTCCCGCCCCGGCTTCGTGCGGGTTATAAATATAGCACAAGTTACTAAGGAATAATGTAGCATTCTAATGGTGAAAGAATTTTTGAAATCGGTCCAGTATTTTTGAGTTTATTCATTACAAAAAATACAAATCTTTCCTTATTTATAATATTAGTATAGATTACCTATTTGTCGCTACAAAAAGTCGCCGTGGGCGAGGACCCTAAGAACTGACCATATTTGATTTTTATATAAATACTGAAACTAATTTCTTGTATTTCAATTTTGTCAACTTATTAACCTTGCGTTTTATCTGTCAAAAGTTATCAGACTGTTTCTTTAAGGGCCTTGCATGAGCCAACTAGCGCCGCCAATCTTTGAAAAATAATATCTTCTAATTTAATCAATTTTATTAAAAAAGTTATTTACAAAATGTTTATTAGGATGAATACTATTTTTCAATATACAATACTTGGCATAATTGCGACAAGCTAAGTTGTAGTTCACAAATGTGCCAAAAACGGTCGTTTTTCGCAATTATGCGAACTACAACTTACCGAAATTGAATCACGTTATAAATAAGCATTTAAAAAATAGTATTTATCGTAATAAACATTTCGTAAATAGCTTTTTTAATCAAATTGATTATATTGGAAGATATTATTTTTTTTAAATTGGCGGCGCTAGTTGGCTCATGGAAGGCTCTTTTACTATTGAAATTGATTTTTTTCTTGCATATGATATGCGTTACGAAAATCTACCTTCGGTACACTTGTGACGACTGCGTCATGTTTCTTGCTTTTAATATTTCTCAAGTGTCTTATTTTGTAAACATTTTGAAAACTTCTGTGATTATTGCATTATTTTCACATTATTAGATCGGATCATTTTATTTTCACAATGATGAACAGGTTCTATCAATCAGTTCCTTCAGTGTTACATCACAACAGGTAATTAGACAATCATATTTGTCTACAAAGATTTGATTCGGGCTTCGGTGTACATATTGACTGGAATATGAGAGTTGAGTTTGGACTATCAGTTTTCATACAATTTTAACAGTCGTAAGTGCGACCTCACTCTGCTGAATAGGCTAGTTGACAAGTATTGTAAATTAAATATTTTTCATTATTATTACAAAATAGACACAAATTCATGATCAACTGTGAAATCAAAATTGAAATTAGTTTAAAAATGATGTAACTACAGACATTTAGAAAAGTTGTGTTAGAAAGAGACAGAAACAGTACACGATGTATTGTGACGTCATACCGTGGTAGTGCCATGCAAACTTCATACTAAAGACCGTTTTGCTAAAAAGAGATGCAGCGTCCCCCCACCACTTGACTTAACCGCTTAATATCTTCGGTATTAATTGAGATATCGAAAAACTGATTTCACAGTTCTCTTCAGCAGGAGCATGAAAGTTGAGTCATGCAATAAAATAATTGAGTCAACTAGCTTATTTGGACAACATGGTGGGACAGACTGTTCTGCTGTTTTACGAAAAGACACGATTGGCTCTCGAGTGTCATATTTTTGTATGTATTTTTTGTTTGTGATGAACATAGTCAATTTCTAATTAAACACTGCTTTTTATTTGCTGATATCCAAGCCCCTGTGATTATAACTAGTGTCAACCCTTTTTTTTACTTGGGGAAATGCTTTTCGCATCTCACCGCGCCAATGAGGAGGGGCGCGCGGTGAGTATGTGGGACTCCCGCCAGAATTCGGTCCTATACCCACTAAAACCCCAAGGTGTTCAACGCATCGCGTTTGGAACGAGGTTGTGGGAACGCAGCGCCAAATACCACAACCTCGTCCGCGGCCGCCCTCATGGGCCCATCTCGGGGGTCTACCCCTAAACCTCCGCTAGGCGCCTCGGAACACAGGACGAGACGCCTTACAGCTCGGGACCTCTAAGCGAGCGCCGGACCCCCCGAAAACTAGTGTCAACCCTAGGGAGTTGTTAGAGTAAAGTCAACTGTCCATTGGACACAATGATTGATTACGTAACATTTAGTATTAACGAGGGGTCGAAAATGAGTGGTTTCTGAGTTACGGTAGTTTTAATTTTATTTACTTGTTCACAAAAAAAAGATGTTAAAAAACTGGTCCACTCTGAGCATTGAAGTAATACTTTTCTGAAAGCTGATAAAGTAGAGACACTAGAGATTACCTTAAAAAAAATGCATGCCTAAAATTCCCATTAACTCAAAAATAAAAGGTCATAAATCACGAGGTTGGAATTTTTTTTCAATGTTATGTTTAAATAAACTCAAAAACCACTCATTTTGGACTCAATAAGGCCTAATTTGTTGCAAACCACCTCTAGTATCACCCTTTTAAAGGAATGTATCGAATTTCCAATCATCCTGTATACCTATGTTCGTAAATACTTACGATACGTAAGTTCAAGGACGACAACGGGTTTTAGCGACAGGCTAGCAGGTGTACGATATATCTAGATTACGAGGCTAGGTAGGTACTTCGGTATCGTTCGTCTGGTCGTTTCGCAAGATGTGTAGTGTAGGTAACTTACGTTGCTTATGGCAGATCTACTCAAGGTCTACTTCTTATCTCAATAAGTAATACTTCGCAGCGTCGGACTGGCCATATAGTCGAGGTGGCATTTGCCAGCCGGGCCCCAGCCTGTCTTGCGGCAAGCTCATTGCGACAAGCCTCTTGCGACCTAAATGTAAATTAGATCACATAGTTCATAATACAATTAGAGAGAAATGAAATACTTAAATAAAAATCGAAAAATGGTTGAATTTGTATATTTCATTATTTTCCGATAGTAGGTATTCCATCTAAAGAAAGAAATCCGCGCCATGGGGTGGTACGAGGCGGTGCCAAGCGTACCGGAGTGTACGAGTGGCTCGAGGCTCAGACGGGGAGGAGGAAGGTGATGGATGAATGGATTATACATTGTGGGCTAGTACAGCCCACAATGGGGACTGCTCGGGCGCCAGTCGGGTCGCGGATGTATCACAGTTTCCCGTGGCTCGGCAAGAATGGCACGAGGTGGAACACCCCAGGACGTTTCGGTATGCTGCCCCTTCAGGGCGGTGAGCCCGACATAACCAACACGCTCCCCCAGGCGTGGTGACACATGATTTGCATGTTTTACCTGGGTAAAAAAAAAGGTATTCCATCTACCATTATGGGTACAGTCTAGGGCCCCGGGCTTGTGGGGAGCTGCCTGGGCCCTTCCGGCTCAGTCCGACCCTGATATTTCGTGCTTTAACACGTTCACAGTCCAGTGCCCCATATGGAGCACGACGAACTAGCTTCACAAACCCGTGCCCCACATATGTGGCACGATGAAAAAGTATGTGCCTACCATCCGCACTAAGGGTATTTTTTTCTGAAGGTGAGTAAATACGATGTCCTTGGTGGATGCTGCTGTCCATTCACGTCCTATTGTCTTCAGAAGAGTGCTTAGAGTGCTCCACCCAGTGTTGAAGTGCTCACATAACAGATGTATTTCGACTTGTATAGAGATTGAAATAATAGGCGGGAAATCAAAACATTTTTTGTACGGGGACTGTGAACGTGTTAAGTATGTAACTTTATTAGATAGTATTTTTAACCAATGATTATTAATTTATTACTAAGGCCATCGGCCACTAAGTATACTTAGGTCCGTAAGACATATTTGCAAACTCACAATTATGAAGAAAATCCTACATTTTCTTGCATAATATTATGTAGGTACGATATGCGAAGCAAAAATCTAAATATATTCGTCACGGGATTTGAACGAACCACGCCATCTCGATCGAGAAGATTTTGCCGCTAATACCGAGTCACGGTAGCTCAGTTAGAAGAGCGTGCCACGGAAAGGCGAGGTCCCTGGTTCGAATAACGGTGTGTGACGGAGTCTCCATTTAATATTTTTATAGTTTAGGTTTATGTAAATTAGATGTAGGCATTGATCTCCTATAAACAACTAGATACACAAAGGTCTTACTAAAACAATTTTAAAAACGTCCAAATAAGGGTCCATTGTTAACGTCCAAATAATGTCCAATAAAGCAAATGAGGGTCCATTCATCTGTTTAGACCTACTTTGCGCTCGGACATTTTTAGAAGGCAGGCTGCATCTAGTTGTTTATAGGAGATCAATGGATGTAGGATATTCCACGGCATTTTAGCTGAGCCAACTTCAGGCCCAGCTAAAATATGTTCTCGCTTTTTTGGAAAATTTAAGTACTTAAGACGAGTTAAAATAGGTACGATGGGAACTTCCGCGACTCCGCCAGCGGGTGTCCGGGGGACCCTTCTCGTAGGACTTTGACTCCCATCCGGCTGTTAGTGGCATGCTGGAACACAGACACGCCGACCAACTCGAGGACCTGTTACCGGGCGTTGGACTACCTTCCGCGGAGTCGCGGAAGTTATACGCAAGTCTCCCCGTGACTCCGTCGTAAGGCGGCGAGACGGAACACCGAGGGGTTTTAGTCGGTAAGAGTCCGACATAACCTCTTCGCCTCCCCGTGGCAAAGAGGTATCCATGAGGATTTTCCCCTCGAAAAAAAAAAAAAGGTACGATGGGAAACACTTCCCATCGTACCTATTCTAACTCGTCTTATACACATACGAACATCCCTAAATCAATATAAGTAGAGAAAATATATATTTTTGCAGGCTTTTTGAAAATGGCGGGAAACGACGGTTGCGAAATTATTTAATAATTTTCAGTTTAACGTCTACAGTGGGTGTTTTGTGTTTAATATCACGTTAAATTAATCAGAAAATGTTCGCGAATGACAGTATGGTGAAGTTATTGAAGAATTAAAGCAGGATCTGAAGTTTGGCGCCATGGTCAAGATTCCCACTACGAACGAGCTCGGGAGTGAACGTGACTGTCGAGCTGCTTCGTCCACAGTGATTGACGCTACGGCGTCTCCTGTGGATGAAGACAAGAAGACGCGGCTACCCAGGGTGATGACGCTGCGGCGGCTCCCCTGGAGGAAGATAGAAGACTATTATATATTGAATTTTCTTAACATGACATTGGCAAATGACGAACTGTCGAGTCCATTAATAAAATAAATAAATATATTTTTGCAAGTGACTACTACCTAGTTGTTGTAAAAACGAACGTCTAAAAACTACACCCACGCAAAAGCATTAGATAAAACTGTTATTCGCTCATATTTCATATCATACCATGAGTCACAAACACTTCACAGTCTGTTTAGCAGACCTATCACCATTGTTATGAACATTCTAACCGATTATATTTCGATGACTTGACTTGGCTTATCACTGGCAGCTATTTCGAACCTCCGGCACAATAACTACTTATTGTTATATTGTGTGTATAGTATATTTGTGTATCTATTTTGTGTATATATTTCATACCATGGTGTTCACCCTTGTTCGATTATTTTTCATTATTGCATCTGTAGATATGTACCTACATGTGAAAACTTATAATTGGCTTATAGATATTATTTAATTATTTATTTTGTCATTGTAGCTGTTTGTTTTCCGAATAAAATAAAATAAATAAATAGTAGGAATTGGACTGCACCTGCGATATTGCAATTTCAGCGATTTGTATGGCTTTCCATGCCAACTAGCGCCGCCAATCTTAAAAAAATAATATCTTCCAATATAATCAATTTTATTAAAAAAGCTATTTACAAAATGTTTATTACGATAAATACTATTTTTTAAATGCTTATTTATAATGTGATTCAATTTCGGTAAGTTGTAGTTCGCATAATTGCGAAAAACGGCCGTTTTTGGCACATTTGTGAACTACTACTTAGCTTGTCGCAATTATGCCATGTATTGTATATTGAAAAATAGTATTCATCCTGATAAACATTTTGTAAATAGCTTTTTTAAGCTCTAGGTAGCCAGTGTGAGAGATTGGTGTTGAACACAGACCACTTACCCGTAAAGGATTTATTAAAATCAGTCCAGTAGTTCTTGAGAAAATATCAACCTTATTGAGACTCCCTGTATACTTATCTCTGTCTTCGACTGTACTTGCTGTATAAGTTTAATATAGGAGTTCTTGCAATAACATTGAAGGAACAGAGCACGAATTTCAAATCATCTTTCTAGTTTATGAAGGATGCAACTTCCACAGATGCAGGTAGGTACCTACATATCAGCATTATATCAAATCAAATAAGTACCCATAACAAAGGGTGTATCAAAGAGAGAAAAAGCATTGTCGGTTTGTATTGTGTGAATTCAGCACTTTCCCTGCGCTCGCGCATTAGACGAGATGACGTATTGCATTGTCATATAAATTACGCGGAAAGCTTTCTTTTCAAACTATACCTACCTGCTTATTTATTGTACAGCTAACAGCAGATCAAGTTAAGGCGCTGACGTGAGCCAACTAGCGCCGCCAATCTTAAAAAAATCATATCTTCCAATATAATCAATTTTATTAAAAAAGCTACGTTCACATAATTGCGAAAAACGGCCGTTTCTGGCACATTTGTGAACTACAACTTACCTACATTGCATCACGTTACAAATAAGCATTTAAAAAATAATATTTATAGCAATAAACAATGTGAACGTAGCTTTTTTAATAAAATTGATTATATTGGAAGATATGATTTTTTAAAGATTGGCGGCGCTAGTTGGCTCTAGGAAGGCTCTTAACACTTTGGACTGTTCTTATTATCTACGTCATAAGAGTTGAATTCGTACTGCAAGTTTTACCATTGATCTGCTGTGCGTACCTATTTATTTATCGGTGATCGCTATCCATAGCGCAGATTCCATTAGCATCAAACGTCAGTGAGCTACGTAGAATGGCAGGAGCTGACTGCAGTGTTCCTTTTTGGACACTTTTTAAGAAATACGTGGCAAATGAGCCACCTGATTCAGTCCACATCATCAGCCCACTGCTGGATGTCTTCTTTTCTCGTATGGTTTAGTGACCGCACCTATTTGTCAAAGTTATTCAGGCCGCCCGTTTTGATGTGGCATAACGACTGCTGTCAAGCGACAACAACCGGGACCAACTGCATTAACGTGCTTTCCGAGGCACGGAGGGGCTCAGATGAAAGTGTCACTAGCGGTCATCCAGCCAGATCCTGACCTGGCCTACGAGCCTCTTACTGCTGGACGTAGGTCTCTCCCAAAGTACGACACTCAACCCGATTCTCGGTCTTTGCCAGCCATCTTGTGAAGGTCATCCCTGCATCTGGACGGGGGGCGTCCCACGCTACGTTTACCCGTTCGTGGCCTCCAGTCGAGAACTCGTCTACTCCGGTTATCGGTTCTACGACAGATGTGACCAGCCCACTGACACTTCAGTTTGCTAATTCTATGAGCAATGTCAACTTTTGTTCTCAGTCGAGTCAGTTTACAGAGGTACTTACCTAATACTTTAAAATATAACACAAAATATCCTGTTACAAAACAGTAATTTATTCATTTAAGAATTATCATTAGCAATCATTCATCATTTATAAATAGAAAATACAATTAAGTACTAATGGAAACAATAATACAAAAAAATATTCGCCTCAAAGCAGATCACATTGCCTTGTATCATATTTGCAATCGGTTTAAGGACCACTAGGTACATTCGACGGCACATCAATGGCGACACATAAGACTCTATGGCGTAGGCAATAAGGACACTTGCACCAAGAATAAAAAGTATTTACTTAGCTCGGTTTCTCTTCACACCAAAAACAATCCCGTGTCAAATTCCAGTTAACATTTGAAGAACACCAGCTTAGCCAGGTTTAAATATATTTGAACCACGTTAACTAATCCAGTTCAATCATGTTTAAGGCTTCATATGCGCATATTTTCTGTTTTTTACGAAGGCTACGGCACTTACTAAAATTAAATGTCTGAAAAAAATATATAAGTAGCAATCTTGGGGTGTCTATTTAGAGACTGATGAATACCGATACACGATTGGACAAATTTCGCTCGATAGAAAAAAACATACTCCTTCCATGTTAACCCAAACTTTGGCGGAAGTGGTCCTCAGAGTAGTCCAAGCGCTATTTCGGACGCTCGACTTCCGTTACGAGGTAATATAATCCGGCCCAAAGGACCATTTCTTGACCTTCAATCTAGTTTAAACTAGCTCTAACCAAACAAAACGAACGAACGTGGGAACGAGCCGGTCGTGCGTGTTCACGCATGCGTAGTAACACGTAACAGACGCACGATTTTGCATGTGTTTATTTGTATGCTAACGAGTGCATTTGAATAATCCTGATGCAAGTTAATACAGGATTCCTTTATTCGGATTTATTATGGCTAAGGGTTATCTGCACAGACCACTTACCCCATAATAATTTCCTTTTAATGTCTACAGGAGCAATTTTGTGTTTAATATCACGTTAAATTAATCAGAAAATGTTCGCGAATGATAGTATGGTGAAGTTATTGGATTATTTATGCAAGATCTGAAGTTTCAAGCTTTTATCAAGAGTTCCCGCTACAAGCTCGGGAGTGAACGTGACTGTCGAGCTGCTTCGTCCAGAGTGATGACGCTACGGCGACTACTCTGGATGAAGACGCGGCTACCCAGGGTGAAGACGCTACTGCGACTCTTCTGGAGGAAGATAGAAGACTATTATATATTGAATTTTCTGTAACATGACATTGGCCAATGTCGAGTCCATTAATAAAATAAATAAATCAAGTCAACTGTCCATTGGACACAATGATTGATTACGTAACCTAAGCTAGCATGACTGAAGTTACCTGGTGCCCACAGATCACTTACCCCATAGACCTGTACGTGTCTGCCCGCACATGAGCGCAACATTGCTTCGCGACACGCGGAACCTGAGCGATATTATCGACATGGACTGGACACATCTCTTTAATACGGCACCTCTATCCCCCGCTTCGTCTCTATGCGCTCATCGTTGACAGAATTTTTCGCTTGCTAATTTGTACCGATTTCATGTCTATTGGGTAGGTACCTAAGTGGTCTGTGGTTATCTGGATAATCGCTTGTTAGGGATATTCAGAGCCAGCTACAAGGAAGTGATTGTTTAAAAACATTGAGCGTAGGTTAACCTATTACTATTATTTTTTGTTGATTATTCTTACTTTAAAGTAAGATGGGTGACCGCTAGCGGCATTTTCATCTGAGCCCCGCAGTACATCTGAATTCACAATTAAATTATTGCTAAAAGCCGCGATTTTGGAGTTGGGCTACCTAGTTGGGAAGGCCGTATCCGGCATTTGACTTCAGTCATCCCTAAACGCCCAAAATTGTGGCGAAAAAAGGCAAAAACCGCTGCCGCTGTCATTACGAATCCACCGAAAGCACGATCTGAATTAATATTGGAAGATATCGCTAAATATTAAAGAAGCTACAATCTTAGCCAGAACGACATTGGCAACACGGCGAAAAGTTTATTTTTCGATAAATTGGCGATTTGTCTGGTAAACGTAGGTTAAATCCGCGTTCACAACCACCCAATTTTTTTGCCTTGCAGCATTCAGGAGAATGCGCTCTAACAGTTACTCCCGGTCGCTATAGATAGTTCCTTTTATAAGGGTTCAAAAGCTTTAACGAAACAAATTAGAAAGTGCAAATAAAAAATGTAATTAATGTTCCTTACTCCGATTGCAATATGAAAATTAAATAATTATCGTCGCGTAAGAGCGGATTAAACGACCATTAATTTATACAGAGTGTAATTTAAAATGAAAGAAAGCCACGAATTTTACTTTTAAGTCACTGTTTGCGTTATGGAGTTCTTTCATCGAAATGCAAAACCTGTATTTACAGGAATTATTCTTGACAATGCTTAGAGTCTGCTCGTAAAGAGAACAGGCGCGGCATGGGCAGAGTTTTACCTATGTTATATTAAAGTAATTAAAATCGCGGAAATTGCATAGTAGATAGTGAATTAAAATTAACGTTTGTTAACAATTTCAGCAACTTAGAAAGTGTTGCCAAGTAAATGGTAATTAAATTCCACTTTAAGGTACGATTCCGAGGCGGCAGACTGCAAAACGGGTTGCATTTTGCGCGGGTAAACCACAAACTGCTCAAAAGTCGTAATTTTGTTTTCTTTACTATTGACATTCAACAAGTGAATAAATGGTGACGTCACAGGGGACGCCATGACACCCGCGAGCGTTTTCGCGTCATAATTTAAACTTAAAATGACTGTGGCGTATTTTGTAATAAAAGCTTCATTTTTTATCTTTTTAGGAAGTAGACGCTACTTCCAAACAATATAGAACAGTTTTTCAAAATCAGTCACCATGCCTATTGCAACATTCTTGCATAGTTGCAGCTGCAATCTGTGATTTTCAGTCGCGGTTGCAAACCGCCGCACGTCTCGGAATCGTACCTTTAGTCGCGTTAATTCTCTTTCCGAACCAGTGGGGTGGCCGCGACTTCAATCGTTATCGTTTTCATTTTGACACTTAACGATATACATTGCTGCGTTTTATTGTCATTTGTTACAACTTGCAAAACATAGCAGCAATGTATAGCGTCAATCAATTGTCAAATTGAAAACGATTACGATAACGATGGAAGTCGCGGTCACCCCCAGACTCTTCAAGTTTTTACACTTTGTACAAAATATAATGCAATGGATAGAGAGCAAGTCATTGACCTTTATCCGACGATGCGACAACACAAATTATACAATTACAATAATTATACTTAATAGAGAATATAAATTATAATTCGAGTTTGGTTCAGTTACATTAAGGCACGTTAAAGGCCGTAAATTGCGATTTAAAGCTTAGAATACTTAAAACTAAGTAACTTAAGTTTTATTTTAATCAAAATATAAAGTCAATTTGTTCTTGAGCTGTGTTTCAAAGAGTTGATAAATAGATCAACTTGTATTTTTGTAAATATTTATAAATATGTTTAAATTCTCAGTATTTACTTACTCTCAGTGTTCATTTTCTAATTAAATTGAAATGAAAAATTAACCAGTTTAACTTTAAGCCATGCTACTTTCACTCTTCGTTTAAACTGTGGCTGTAAGTAACGTTAAGTCATGTTTATGTCGAACATGAATGGATAGTGTTTTATCAACTCTTTTTAAGACTATAGATTTTTTTCTTAGGTATAAACTTAAATCAGTACCAATGTACCTTTTAAATATTTATATAAATCTGCACCCTGTAGTATAAAAGTGAAAGTAAAAAGAGTTGCAAATGCAAAACTCACCTACTTTGTTTATTCATGGGACATAATATCTAGAAAGTTACCGAAAAATAATTTTTAGCATACATTAAACATACTTTATGTAAAAATGAGTAATTTAAGAGCACCGACTTAGGCACCAAAATTAACTTAAAATACTAACAAAAATATTCGAAAATTCTCCAATGATAATCGTGATTTAGATTAGAACATGGAATCAGTCTTAGTTTGAAAAGATTTAGTAATATGTAGGTACTGTGGAACACAGAGAAAGGTGTACAGGAGAGTTTTTAAGGTTGAGATTTCCTCAAAAACTACTTGACTTATTGCAAAAATTCTTTCACCGTTTGATAGATAAAAGTGAAAACTATGTAACTGTAAAATAATTATTAAATTCGGTCCAGTAGTTTTTGGGAAAATCTCAATCTTATTGAGGCCTTCCATGGGCGTACCCAGGTAGGAACGGGGGGGGGGGGGGGGGGCACCCTGGATAATGTTGACGTCCCTACTAAGTATCTTATCTAGTACTTTTATCGAAAAAAATTAAGAACACTATTTTTTGCCATTTGTTTGCAATACAATATTTTTACAACTAAAAATTACGCGGCGCGTTCGTTCTTTCTATAAGCACCTAGCTTATACAAAATATGATTTTCCCCCCTCTGGCCCACAACCTGGGTACGCCCATGAGGCCTTCTGTATACTTCTCTCTGTCTTCGACTGTACAATATACAATCAAGTAATACTAAAATATCAATAGCGGTACAAATATCAGTATACTTATAATGCAACCATTACAAGAAGGTTTATTTGTCCAATGTATATTTGGGTCTAAATATACTCAAGTTAGATCTGCCTAATATTCAGGCCTACCATCCTGAGTAACAACATAATAAAGTCAAAATATTATAAAAGAAGTTTTCACTGATAATTAAATATTCCAAAATTAATATCTAATTTTTTGAGTATAAACAATGTTAGACACAGACCACTTACCCCATAGACCTGTAACAGGAGGCCGTGTCTGCCCGCATATGAGCGCAAAATTGCTTAGCGACACGTGTCACCTAGAAATATTATCGACATGGACGCATCTCTTTAATACGGCGCCCCTGTCCCCCGTTTCGTCTCTATGCGCTCATTGTTGACAGAATTTTTCGCTTGCAAATGACCATGCCAGATTCTGCCCCACCATCAACCGCAAGTTGTACAAGATAACGAATAAATGTAAAAATATCTCCGTTTTTTATTAAAATTATTAGTTTAAAATAAAGTTTTGTACAAGTTGAGATTCGAAAAAAACAGCTAATTAATGAATTCAGAAAATAGTAAGAAATCGAAGCGATTTATTCATTGTTTTTGTTATTCTTCTATAGGAGTTGCGAGAGTAGTAGAAAATGATACTGATTATGATTACGCAATATGAAACCTGTTTTGTTGGGGACTTATTTCCCCAACAATATGGTAGGTACAGTTTAAATGGTCACGTAGTTTTGTAGGTGGGGCAAATCACCATTGAAATGTGGCAAAGTCTTTTGTACCGATTTCGTGTCTATTGGGTAAGTGGTCTGTGATGTTAGATAGAAGTGTTAGATTTTCTATTCAAATATCAATATAATATCGATAATTGTGAAAATAGTTAGTAAAATGTTTAATTATAACATTTATAATAATCACAAATTCGGAATGTGTACTTAAGTTTGCTTATGTCTAAGAATAAGGCACATGACGCATGGTCCTTAGGAATAAAATGGCTCATTGGTTTGTGCAGGTACTCTGCCAGCTCAGGCTCTTAGAAATAAACGAGATTTAAATGTTAAACGGTGGTTTTAAACTATGGTCTAACTAAGCTAAACCATATTGGTTAACGCAATTTAGTGTTTTTTTGTTTTTTTTTTAATCTAGGTTTTTTCGAGGCTTTTGTCACTTGGTGACCATGCCAGCCTTATTGGAACTCAACAAATAGGCCCATCAGACCCCCCTACGACCAGGAAGGGTCTCCCTGGACGCAAAGGAGTATCTGACGCACCTATATATCTGCACCGCCTGTGTAGAGATTGGGTTGGATAAGATTACATTAATGCCTCCGTTTCTTAATTCCAACCCGGCCATGTACATGTCTCTGTTGGCTTTATTCCGGTCACACTCCAGCACAAAATGTAAAAGGTCCTCTACTGTGTTACAAGTACTGCAATCTGCTGACTCAATCACACGCATCACTTTAAAAAAATTATTGACTGGAATATGACCGGCTCTCACACGCAATGCAGACACAAGTAAGTCCCTGGGGAGGCTAATTTAGTGTTCACCTTACTCGTAACTTCAATTAAACTGTGGTTACTAAACCTGGGTTGCAATAATAGGGATGCTCTTATTACAAAGTGGATGATCTTAGAATCCAATTCCAAATTGATGTTTATGGCTATATCATCGTTTTGTCGATGATTATGCCAATGTTAGTGT
Source organism: Tachystola acroxantha (assembly GCA_963506565.1). Taxonomy (NCBI): domain Eukaryota; kingdom Metazoa; phylum Arthropoda; class Insecta; order Lepidoptera; family Oecophoridae; genus Tachystola; species Tachystola acroxantha. Next base: position 779,420 of record OY735887.1, read on the forward strand.
TGAGAATGACAGTATGTACATTGTACAATAGGCTGGTTGACAAGTATCGAAAATTAAATTGTTTTTCATTATTTTATTATTACAACATAGATACAAAATCACGGTCAACTGTGAAATCAAAATTGAAATTAGTTTAAAAATGAAGTAACTACAGGGATTTAAAAAAATTGTGTTAGAAAGAGACAGGAACAGTACACGACGTATTGTACCGCTACCACGGTATGACGTCAACTTCATACTAAAGACCGATTTGCTAAAAAGAGATGCAGCGTCCCCCCACCACTTGACTTAACCGCTTAATATCTTCGGTATTAATTCATCATCATCATCAGCCCGTATCAGTCCACTGCTGGACGTAGGCCTCTCCCAAAGCGCGCCAATCAACCCTACTCTCGGCCCTCTGCATCCAGTCCCTGCCAGCCATTTTGCGAAGGTCATCCCTCCATCTGGTCGGGGGGCGTCCCACACTACGTTTACCCGTTCGTGGCCTCCATTCGAGAACTCGTCTACCCCATCGGTTATCGGTTCTACGACAGATGTGACCAGCCCACTGCCACTTCAGTTTACTGATTCTATGAGCAATGTCAACCACTTTTGTCTTCTGGCGGATATACTCGTTTCTTATTCTATCTAATAGAGAAATTCCAAGCATAGCTCTTTCCATAGCTCGCTGAGCGACTTTGAACTTGTGGGCCAGTCTCACCGTCAATGTCCACGTTTCGGCTCCGTAGGTCATCACTGGCAGGACGCACTGGTTGAAGACCTTAGTTTTTAGGCATTGTGGTATTGAAGACGAGAAGATATGACGTAACTTCCCAAACGCTGCCCAGCCCAGCTGAATTCTCCTGTCACTCTCTTTCTCGAAGTTGTTCCTACCCAGCTGCAGAGTTTGTCCTAAGTAGACATATTTCTGAACAACTTCGAGGACCGTGGCATCGACTACTACTGGTTCCGGGACGACCAGATCATTGAACATGATCTTGGTCTTATCCAAATTCATCCCGAGTCCGACACGGCGAGAAGCAGCATTAAGGCTATCCAGCATTGCCTGCAGATCCTGCAGCGACTCAGCCATGACCACTATATCATCGGCAAACCGAAGGTGTGAAATGTACTCGCCATTTACATTGATGCCACGTCCATTCCAGTCCAGTGTTTTGAAGACATCTTCCAGCGCGTTTGTGAAGAGTTTCGGTGATATAACATCTCCTTGTCTCACACCTCTACGCAACTGGATAGATCTTGTTTGCTGGTTCTGGATTTGGACGGTCATTGTGGCGGCGTCGTACAGGCATCTCAGCACCTCGATGTATCGCCAGTCTACTTGGCATCGCTGCAAGGACTGCAGAACAGCCCAGGTTTCGATAGAGTCAAATGCTTTCTCATAGTCCACAAATGCAAGACACAGGGGCCGATTATATTCCTCTGTCTTTTGTATAATCTGCCTCACTGTGTGGATGTGGTCTATGGTGCCATATCCTCCGCGAAACCCGGCCTGCTCCGGGGGCTGGAAGTCGTCAAATCTCCGTCCAAGACGATTCGTAATGACTCTCGAAAACAGCTTGTATACATGACTCAGGAGAGAGATAGGTCTATAGTTTTTCAATAGGGTTCTGTCCCCTTTCTTGAAAAACAGGACAACGATGCTCCTGTGCCATGCCTTCGGAGTTCTCCCACTCTGTATGACGGAGTTAAAAAGCTTCTGTAGCTCCATCAGGACAGGAGTACCACCTGCTTTCAGGAGCTCAGATGTAACCCCGTCTTCACCGGGGGCTTTTCCATTCTTAAGCTGTTTGAGAGCCAGTCCGATTTCGTCAAGACTCACATCAGGCAGGTCTTCGGTAAAATGGCGTGTTAGCGTGGCTCGGGGATCATCGGTACTAGGCTCAGGTTGCGGTGCGTGAGGTGCGTACAATCGGACGTAGAAGTCTTCGATCTCAGCGAGTATCTCTGGTTTGGAAGTGACGGTTCTGCCATTCGCCGACTTCAGTTTGGTCAGATGGCTTCTCCCCAACTGCTGCACGAATACTTTTGACCCTCGATTTTGCTCAATTGCCTCTTGTATGCGGCGTGTATTGGAGCGACGAAGGTCACGACGTATAAGCTTCCTTACATGCTTGTTGAGGGTCCGCTGTTCTGTCTGAGAGATTTGCGTAGCCTTTTCACGTCTTTCCTTCATAAGATCCAGAGTCTCCACTGAGAGCTTAGACTTCGTGCCAGTACGTTGCGACCTGCAAAACCTTACGCCTACGTCCCTGATGGTCTTCACCACTGTGTCAAACGCCTGGTCAACGTCAATTGTGGTTTCCAAGACATCGAATCTATTCTTCAGCTCCAGCTGAAATTTATCGGAGCCGGTTACGATCTGTTGCAGGTTAGGTCGGAGCGTAGACCTCATCATACGGAGTCTTTCTAGCTTAAAATCGATATTCAGGGTGCCTCGCACGAGTCGGTGGTCACTACCAGTGTTAAACCGGTTAAGTACAGAGACATCCCTGAATATATGCCTTTTGTCCGTTATGATGAAGTCTATCTCATTTTTCGTCATAGAGTCGGGGCTTTGCCAAGTCCACTTCCTCTGAGGCTGCTTCTTAAAGAACGAATTCATTAAGAATAGCCCCTCTCTCTCCAGGAAGTTAACTAGCATTTGCCCCCTATGATTCCTGCAACCAAGACCATATGGTCCGATTTTCGATTCGATGTTGCTCTGTACTCCCACTTTAGCGTTGAAGTCCCCCATGACAACGTTGAAGTGTGTCTTAGTGGTGTGATTGAGGGCTTTGGCTATGTCTTCATAGACAGCCTCCACTTCTTCATCCGAGTGTGCCGACGTTGGTGCGTAGACCTGTACTACCTTAAGAGAGTATCTCTCGGTAAGTTTCAAAATGAGGTACGCTACCCGTGGCGACACACTGGAGATCTCCATTACGTTGTCTACGAGGGCCTTATTCACCAGAAAACCTACCCCGCCTTGGGAGAGTTGATCGCCCTCTCGAAAGTAGAGTAGATGGCCCGATTCCAGGGTCAGTGTGTCCTCCCCCTCTCTTCGGACTTCACATAACCCTAGGACGTGCCAGCGTATCCTCTCCAACTCTACTTCGAGTTCCGTGACATGATCGTCCAGCCGCAGAGTTCGTCCGTTGTACGTAGCCAGGGTCAATTTTGTTTGGCAGCCTCCCGTAACCCGGGGATTCTTAGCACCCCCTGCCCCGCCGTTACCGTAGCCGCTGCCTTGGCTAGGAATAGCGGGGCGGCCGGGAACTGGGGGCCGGGGCCTTGTGGTGTCACTCATATTTGGGAGGTAATGCCCGTAATCGCCACGCTGGGCAAGCGGGTTGGCGATCGCAGAGCCGGCCACCTCGCGCCGGTGACGCTGCTGCCCGTCACCGACCTGCTGCACTTGGCGCCGGCACGGTGCGAGCTGGGTATACCGCCAACTGTCGGTCGCCAGAGCCCCGTCCGTTGGTCGGCAGGGTGCACCACGTGCCGGTGAGGTTGGCATTTGGGTGGCCAATATAGTCGGTCCCCACCCCTTACACCCCTTACACTCGGTATTAATTGAGTTATCGTAAAACTGATTTCACAGTTCTCTTCGGCAGGAGCATGAGAATTAAATTCGATGCTGACCTCAGTGTTGCACGATGCATGGGTGAGGGTAATCCTAGAGACCCAGAAGTAATTGAAATAGATAAAAGAAGAAGTGACGCAATAGAAGCTATGCTAGCAGGTAGAATTTCAATGGGTCACTGTTTAGAAAAGATATGCCCTTTTGTTGGTTGATGTTTTGTAGTAGTAGTTGTAGCTAGTTAAAATGGTAACATTACCCTTCTCCTTTGGCAGTCGGGTAAAAAGTCTCCCAGTTCTTTTTACTGACTGTACTTTAGACAAGGTACTCTGAAAGTGGGACGAAACAAGAAAAAAATATAATGTGGGTCGAAACAAGAAAATGGGGCGAAAGCGTGGGTCGAAACAAGAACAAATCGAGTTGAGTGATGCAATAAAAAAAAATGAGTCAACTAACCTATTGCTTGGGATAGTTTTCTAAAAGAGAACACAAGTTTGTTAGTTGTACCTATATCTAAATCATGTTTCATGTTTTAGTAGGTATCTACTAAATATAATTGTAAAAGATCCTAATAAATAATCTCTTGCCAGCAAGGGAATAATGCCATTAATACCACAACTTGTTAAACCATTTAGTTAAACCACTGAATAAGCTGCAGTTGTTATTTATAAGAGCCTTTGAGTAAATAATGAATAAATAATATTCTAATCATTATAACTAGCTTTATGAACTTAGAATTAAGCTTATAAATCAGTAAGAAAATACAAAACACTGACAAAACAAAGTGCTATTTTTCACAAAGTTTGTGAAGCCCAACTGTTTATAGTCCGTCAATGTCGTGCTTGCCGCTCCCACAGTGTGACAGGGGTTGGTGGGGACGAGGTAACTCTATACACAGCCGTTGAGCAGTATCTCTCACCACAAGCCCCGCCGAGACCTTTGCCCCGCTATGCCTGTACCCCTAACGCGCGGCAAGCACGACATTAGCGAACTATAGCTAGAGGCTTAAATAAAGAGGAAACACATGAATGCAATCAATAAAATTGGATAATCATAATACAAATTGTAAATCAAGCAGTGACTAAATTGGTCGCATGATGTCAGCTCCAATGTAATAGAAGAGTTTGATTCCCACTGGTGAGCAATTTTTTCTATGCTGGTTTCATCGTTTTTAAAGTGTAATATAAACAAATTGGAGATTACAAAATAACTGGACCATAATATTTTTGTGCTACATTCAAAGCAACTGTGCTTTGAATTGCAACACTAGAGACCTGAAATAACTCTGCAAAGTTACGTAAAACGAGGAAATGACTGGAACTACTGTATCTTACATCCCTTCTTCTTTTTCTGCAGCTCCTGTTTCGTTTTTCTCTTCGCTAGACCTTCGGCTGTGATATCAGAGATTACGGACAGCCTCTTTGAGGTGTCAGGCCTGTCATGACTTCTCGGCGGACCAATGCCATGATCAGGTGGGAACGTGGAGCTATACAAGTTATTATTCTCGCTGTAGCTGTGAGGTATGCTTGCAATATTGGTGGGGTTGTCGTTAGGTAAAATATTGTCCGTGGGATAGTGTGATGCTGGGCGAATACTTACTGGATCAGGAAATCTAGGTTTTTTACCTGTCATTGGTGGTGGAGGTGGCTGCCGATACTGCATCGTTGAGTTTGGACTCGGTAAAGGTCTGTCGTTGTCAAAAGACCTGGAATGTCCATGGGAAAGATTCATAGTGCTACTGGAAGTACCTGGTTCTGGATAGTACTGTTTGGACATTTCCTTGGACTGTAATGCACTGGATTTGGACTGGATGTGTTCTTTTTCGAAAGGCTCAACGTAATGCAAGTCGGAGTCAACAGATTTGCATAATCGGAGACGGTGTTCATTGATCATATCTCGAGGGTTGCTGTACGCATCACATAACGTCGTTTGGGGTTCTCCGTTGTGCTGCTGAGCTTGTCGTTGCTGCTTTTTGAGTAGAGCTTTCTGTCTAGCTTTTTCTTTTGCGCGTTGCAGCTTTTTATACTCACGTTCCTGGAGTAATCTAGCTAGTTCTCCATCCTGAGCTTCAACGGCACACCGCATGTCAGAGAGAAGACTATCCTGACCTTGAACTTCATGACTCAATTCCCTTGCTAATCGTGCATCTCTTTCTTCCTGTTCGAGGCGCCTTCTCATATCTTCTAACTCGGCTGGCGATAGACCAAGTTCCTCAGGGTTTAAGTCTTCAGGGAGAGTCGTAGGAGGTGGTGGAGGATCAGGGGGAGCAGCTCTAGAGGAACTAGGCTGTACATGGTCATTTGTATGCTGCTGCCGTTGCCTACGTCTTCGGAGGTTGATTTCAGCCATCTCCCTTGCGATTTCCGCGTCAATCTCCGCTTGTCGGAGCCGAGCGAGTTCCCGCATGTGTACTTCATGTTCAATATCTCGTTGCTCGTTTAACGCGAGCGGGAAATCTTCGCGAATTTGTTGGTTACGGTACCTGTTTTCACAGAGGTGGGAGGAGATCTCGCGGTCCTGGAGACGGTTGGCCAGGGCTCCGTCGGCGCGCACGAGCCACTGCTCGCGCAGATCAGTCACATGCCCGAGTTTCGGCATCGTATCACTCGCCTGGAACCCCGACATCGCTCAGGCGCAACGCGAGAAAGTATCGACGAAACTTTCCAAATGTATCACTTGAAATCTCGATCGTTTTAGTTATCCGGTTGGTTTACATTATGATTTATTATTATAACGTACACTTTGTGTGTGAGAGAACGTGTGCCGAATACGGATGATGGCACCATCAATCTCATGGGCACGGGTCAGATTCTTGTCTGATAGGATCACGCAACACTGTAAACAGAATCTCTCACAACTTTCAACGCTTTCCGTGAGAATAAATGTACTTTTTACTCTTCCCTTGTGAAATGTGAACAATGTGTTTGTAATTTACATAAAATAAAAATTAATTGCAATGCAATGAACTTGCGCACCTCTCCCCACAAATTACTAAGAGGATATTCTACGAACAAATCCCCAAACAAAACAATTTTTCGGTGTTGCTAGATAATGAAATCAAATTCCCCAGATTCAGAGCTTTGTTTTTCTCCCTCGCACTCGTATCATTTTAATGAATATCGACACTATTTAAATTAAATAAAAAACCTCAAATTTGCACTGCACCACAGAAGAAATAATAGTAAAAGGTGACTGCACTGACGACTGTGATTCATAAGTTAAATTATAAAAAGAGACAGATTAGAAATATAATGAAAATGAAATAACACAGCATACACCTACAAATTGGTTGGTTACTTGGTATTGTTAGGTAATATTCAGTAGTTCCACATTAATCACAATTGCACTCTTCGTCTACAAAATTTATAAACATTCTCCTCGCTATTTAGGTAATTCACAAACCCTGGTATCATTTTTAGATAAACCATTCGATCGTTCGGCCAAAACTCACCGTAACTAGGCCAAGTCATTTTACCTTCCAAGTTCCTTAGTAACCGAAGCCAACAAGATTAAAACTAAATTAGTGACAGCAGTAGAGATGCCCCACGGTTCACCAAAATTAATCGATCGATTGTATATTGGTTATAAATCCGAAATGTTTTCCATGGTTAATGATGAATTACATTGAGTAAATGCGGAGTAAATGCTACTTTTATTAATTGACTGTTCACAAGGATTGAAAGCATTTTAGTTCTATTCTATATGACTGATGTTATAGAACAGTTTCGAGAAGTTGAATAAAAGCGTTTGAAATGGTTTATGTAAATAAAACCGTAATTTATTTCAATAAATAAAACAGTACAATTTCATGTAGGTTTACGTAATGGTTATTTATTAGCTGATTCTTCTTTAATCAGAGGTGTGGAAAATGATTCTTCTGGTGTTGCAGGTTCACCTGATCCTCCTGTGGTGGCTACGGAACGACGTTTCGTTGAAGTTCTCGGACACTTGAACTCTTTGCCTTCAATAACTTGACCGGAATCTGGTGACCACAAACATAGATTTTATGATTTTATAAATATAAAAATTAAGGTGCAAGATAAGACCCCAATTCTGCTAACATCGTGGTCAGATCGTTAAATTGAGCATTTCATGAAATCGTCAATCATTTCATGAAATGGTGGCATTTCACGAAATCGTCAAGTTGTGCTGGGCAAATCGTTTAAACGTCAACGTTCGTCGATTTGTCCAACCATGTTTGGTCAGATCACCATTAAATATGTAAGTAATAAATAATTATGAATATATGTATAACGAACGGTTTTTGTGTGACTGTCATAAAATTCGCAATGTTTCGAACACTTTTCCAAGTTTCCTACACACTTTCTTATATAACTTGCACATTATTATTCATACAACATAAACAATGACAAAGCGCGCTATCAGCGCCTCTAGCGTCAGTTATTGCTATTTTTCTACGATATGGTCAATTGTGTTTGGTCATATCACGAAATAGCCGTGCGTTTGTTGGGCATATTGTCAAACGCTTTCTATTCATTGATTCGGCCAAGCTATTTCGTGAAATTACCAATAGACATTTGACGATTTCGTGAAATGCCACCATTTCATGAAATGGTCGATTATTTCATGAAATGTTCAATTAAACGATATGACCACGACATATATATTACCTAACATATTTGAATCGATCAGTCGAATCGTTACGTATCTATAGAGGCCAGGCAAGCATGATGAAGTTAACCGAATCCGGACCAACTTATACTGGTACCCAAAGGTCCGATTGTGTTTGATCCAAATATCAAAGCGCGGTATATTCGTGCATTTTCACGACACACAACGTCCCGCCGATGTATATGTGTGTGATGATTATTCATGAAATACGTTATTTTCAAAACTAGTTTTCAAGTTAATTACTTATTCTATGAGGTCTTCAATGTCAAATTATGTTTTATGTATTTCTATCAACTCGCCTATTCTTCTCGAGAACTCTGAAAGTCCCTTTTTGTTTGCAGTCGTGTAATACATCTCTTCAGATATACGGCTCAGCCAGCCGGAGAGTCTCGGGTACCTGGGGACATGGGAACGTGTATATTTTGTCCTTGTTTTCGAATGATTTGGCTTGCATAGCTTTAAACTATCATTGGGAACCATTGATCTCCTATATTTATTTATTTAGGTTCTCCAACAACATATACATTATTCATATGCTATAAACAAACTAGATACACAGTCTGCCTTCTAAAGATGTCCGAGCGCAAAGAAGGTCCAAACGGATGAATGGACCCTCATTTGCTTTATTGGACATTATTTGGAAGTTAACAATGGACCCTTATTATGACGTTTTTTAATTGTTTTAGTAAATAGACCTTCGTGTATCTAGTTGTTTATAGGAGATCAATGTTGAGAACGTACGATATAACACAGAGAAAAGTGTACAGACGGTTTTTAAGGTTGAGATTAGCTCAAAAACTGCTTGACCTATTGCATTAAAATTCTTTCGCTGTTAGATAAAAGTTAAAACTAAGTTTTTGAAAAAACATCAACTCTATTGAGGGCTACTTTTCTCTGTCTTCGTGTGTACTTTTTATTCAGATTTAATTCTTATATTATCTAAAAGTTTTTATGTTATAAAGTTCATTCCAATGGGAATGAACAATCAATGAACTTATCAATGGATAAGCTGAAATTTCTGGGAAAACAAAAAGGCGTCGATATCAATGGTCGATCGTGGTTTAATTTCGATCGATTCACAAAGTGCGTTCGGCATCCATTAATGATATAATCATTTCAATAAGTCAAGAATACTGAGCCGTAATATTGCAGATTATACCTTGCTTTATCAATAGGAACGATGACGTTGAGGGTGCTGATCGAGGCAGCAATGCATATGTCGGCGAGCATGGGCCAATTGCCGCAGAACCACGTGCGGCCCATCAACATGTTTTCCAGGTCTGTGTAAGCGTTCTCGATCTCGCTAATTTGCTGCGGCATCACGAAGCGACAGTTATCGTACAAGATGGGATACTGGAAGTAATGATAGGAATTTATAAAACAAAGGTAGGTGTAAATGTAGGTGAAAAAATTGACGCCTTTTTTCTAGACAGAGACGGTATACTTCCATCCATCTTTGCGATCCTAGCAGTGCTAGGCTAGCACACAACTCTTACTTTCTCTTTGAATTTAACGATCTTTGATGCATCGCACGCTTCCAACAAGTAATTTGTAATCGACTCTTATTATGTACTTAACTGACAGTGAATGAAACCCATTCTAATTTATTTTTCGTACGGTCACGGCGACGTGACAGGAGATCGGGGGGTGACCGCGAGTTCAATCGTTTTCGTTTTCATTTTGACACTTGAACGATATACATTGCTGCGTTTCGTTGTCGTTTATTAAAACTTGTAAAAGCATAGCAGCAATGTTTAGTGTCCATGTGTCAAATTGAAAGCGATTACGATAGGTAACAATGGAAATCGCGGCCACCCCACAGACCGTGAGTGGGAGGCTATCCAGCCACATCACGTGCTCGTCAGCCTTATGAATCTTGAGAGGACCACCCTCAATTGACCATTGCGAGCAGGTATTATTATATTACCCATTCTAATTTCCATAATCTATTGGTCAATTTCTAATGTTATTAATGAAACCCCGATATGTACTGTAAAATAGGAATCGGTTTAATATCACAAATAAAAGGTAAAATATTAAAATCATCAGGCCTAAGTATATCTGAGTAAAATTACAAAAAAGTCGTTTTGTGGCTTAGTCTTAACTCGGTTTATGTTATTATTCTTGTTGGTGCAAGTGACCCTAAATTCGATTAAAAAGTTTACATACCGCAGCGGCACGGTAGCAAGGATACAGAATCCCGCTGTCATAGTGTAACAATTGTTCGACCTGCGACCGACCTCCCGGATCCCTCGGCATCAGTCTGCCTATGAAGCAGTAACGTGTCGCTAGGTATGAGTTTATCGCATGACTGGAAAACACAGAGCATATTATTCATTGCTAGACAGAGATTTTATAATCAGAACCTATAAGTTGACCAGGCCTCGGTTAATTTCGCGTCATGCTTGCGGGGTCAGCTTATATTGGTTATGTAATGATTCGACTCTGTTCGATCCGAATATCTTAACGGAATTAGGGGCTGACTGAGGATTAAAGACATAGGTGACAGATTATGCAACATAGGTATGTCAAGTTAAGTAAGATATTAAGAGAATAACTTCGTAAGTACATTCACAATCTTGATCAACTGTAGACTTTTTAATTTTCAGTTCGATTATTAAAAAAATTACAGTTGTAAACAAAGATAAACTTACCTATCATTTAACACAAGTTCTCGATCTTTAAGAATTGGTAAAGTCTGTAAATTGTTCATCTGTAAACAAAAAAACAGAAAACATTTTTGATTGCGAGCGTACAAAATATCTCAGCATAGGGTTGTCGTGTCACCCGTGGGCGTACAGAATCGATCGATTCTATTCCAAGAAAATAATATGTAGATACCTACCCAAATACAAAACACGCATTTTTACGTTTTTACATTGCAGGTAAATACTTATAAATAACTTATTAGAAAATACTACAAATATAAAAAAATTGCCATCCTGGAGAAAAGGCCAGAGTGCGAGGTTCGAGATTCGATTCCCGTGGGTATTGGGTAGGTACGTAAGTTGGTACCTAGATACTTAGTAGGTAGGTAGGTAAATCTTTGTAGATTACTATAGGCACCTATGCAGTTATTGCTTTGCACATTTTTATGATGATTTAAGTTGAAAACTTTCGACATCTTTGTTACCATCATAAGTTCCGGTGACCGGTGTTCGCCTCGATCCATGTTTATATCCACTTCGTTGATGCTGAGGTTCAGAGCATCCAATGTCATCATCACGGACCGGCACGCCGGACTGCGGTCTGACTTATAAAGAGTGCAGTGTCTGGGAAATATAGTAATATGGCTTTTTTTATTTTATTAAGTACTCATGGAATGGATGGAATTTCATCTGCTGCGTTCATTGCATAAAAACGCCTATCTCTCGACTTTTAGCTTCGTGTGCCATTGGCATTGGTGGCTTCACGAGCAAACGTGGCGTTTAGAGCATCTTATAGAGTGGAGTGGCGGCGAAGAGCATCCGGTTGCAAGGCACACCGAGCACGCAGGCTTCCACGGTCGCCTAGCGAATAAAATTGAGATCCTCATTACTAATTAGTCGCTTCGCCGCTACTCCACTCCACTCCGTCGATCTGCGCTGACCCTTGATTCAGTCGGTCTCACAGTGGTCCCACGATCGAGTATACCTCATCCTGTCCATCACATTGGAAAATCGAAACCATGGTATTCTAGCAATTTGGGTTTTGAAATAAGTATAACGAACATAACTCACTTTACGGCAGTGCCTGCTGCGTATCTACTGCCGCCTACGCCCATTATTTATTTGCATTTTCTAGGTTTAAAACTGATACTTATAATTTTTATTTATTTTAAATTTTATAGGCATTTAGCCCGATTTGCATCGTTTGGGATTCTTTTTGGTGTCATTTGAATTTCGCGGGCAAATAATAGAGATGTAGGTACTTTTTGGAATATTCCATTACCAACCTCCGAGCACTAAAGTACAGTTAACAAGAAAAAGGCCTGGGTATATTATCTTTAATGCTGCGTACCCACAGGAAGTCATTCAAGTATGATGCGAATAGTTTTTTGATAAGCCAACAAGCGCGTTAACATTTGGAGATTGTTGCTAATCCTCCATCATTTTGGAATGGCGGATTGATTTTTTACTAACTTTTTAATTTTCTATTTACATGAATACTCTAAATAACTTGATATTGGCGAATTTATCTCTTAATAAGAGTAGAAGTCATTCTAATTAAAATATAATAGATATCATTTGGAAATCACTATTTGTTAGCTCACCACAAGGTGAATAATAAAAATAAAGATCCATTGCATTATTTAACATGTATGTTTTTAAAGGTCAGCCGAAATAAGGGAGGATTATTCGTTACATAATTTATAAAGTGTTTCAATATAGATTTATGTGTTCCAGAATGGTATCATGTCATACATTATTTATAGCGACGGCTGTAAACATGTTGTTTTTGAGTGAAGTGTGTTTAAGTTCTTAACGATATTCTCGCTAGAATCTAGAGTCTAGATTTTATTCAGCAAAATCAAGACTTACCACAAAACCTGAATTTGTTGTAAGTAAAGTTGGTATCACTACGTAGTTTTATTACCTGCAAATGCTAATGATACGCAGTGATCACCGACCGGTGCCGCGCCGCCGCATATATTTTTTTAGTTTTACATCCAAGGTGGTTTGGGAATATTTGTGAAGACACAAATCTTGTTTTTCAACTCACAGTAGGACGTGTTTTAATATTCTTTTACAGCAACTATGTTCATCTTCCAAGGCTTCCTTACCATTCGTAATTATTCTGCAATAAGCTTAAAACATGTGCGTTATGGATTCAATTATTTTAATCGGTAAGTTATCGTGGTAGTGGGTACATATCCACCTATTTCATTAAACACTGTTTTGGTATTGTAAATTTTAAAGGTATTTCGCAACTGGCCCGAAGTTAATACTATATGGAGATGAAGCTTCGCCACCAGTAAGATTCGTGCTGATGACAGCATCTGCATTGGATATAAAACTGAATTTTCATAAAATTGATTTATTTCTCGGTGAAAACAATACGGAATTTTACAAGAAGGTATGTATGTACAGTCGAAGACAGGGATAAGTATACAGGGGGCCTAAATAAGGTTGAGGTTTTCTCATTTAATAATTCATTTACAGTACATACTTCTAACTTTTATCTATCAAACAGTGAAAGAATTTTTGAGATGGGTCAAGTAGTTTTTATTTAAGATAAACCTCAACCTTAAAAACTCTCATGTACACCTTTCTCTGTGTTCCACCGTACATTACAATGAAAAACTTTTTATTTACTGACTTCTTAGTGCAAGTGTTTTACCTTCCACTAAAATATTCCAAATGCCGTAGGTAGATAAGTATGCCTTCGTTCGCGTAGGTTGCCCGTGGTATTACACTTAAGATCCGTTTCATCTATGCAGGGCATTTCAGGGAATTTGGTTAAGTATACCGCACGGACCTCATTTCTAAGCTTTATAAATCGTATATTTCATTAATTTAGGGATTTTAGGGGTATAATTGGCATAATATTGGTATTTGGTTTGCGTGCTCGGCAAATAATAAATATGGGTCAAGATTAGTAGTAATGTATACTTACATTTTCGGCGCAGAAAGTATAATTAAGTATGATTTTCCCAAATTATTATGTATAAACTGATATCACTCACTTATAATGTTGAAACCGGCAATTAGACCGATTTTATGATTTCCTCCTCTTAATTTTTCCTTTTGTTATTTTTACAGATAAATCCACTTCTGAAAGTGCCTGCACTAACCGTAAATAATAACGTGATATGTGACAGTCACGCAATCACTCTTTTTCTATGTCGGCTAAACAAAAATACAGATTTATATCCCAAAGATATTAAAAAGAGAGCTTTGGTAGATGTAATGCTCTTTTTTAATGCAAGCTTATTGTTCCCTATTGATAGCGAGATTTTTGTAAGTTTTATGACTTTTTTAGTAATGATAATGAGGGGTTTTCAAAGTGACATAAATATAAAGGAAAAATAACTAGATATTTAAGTTGATAATAGATAGCGTTGTACGAAGTCAAGAGAGATCGTTAAAATACACACAGACCATGAAACAAATATTGTTAATATCCGCTAAATAATTTATTTTTTGGTCTTTGTAATTTTAAACAATACAATTTAATATTTTTAATAGATACCACATAAAAATACGCATTTAATTATTAAACAGGGTTAGCCCGTGCATTGAAGCTTTATAATTTTGACTTCGGTACTATTTTTGTTTCTTTTACTGTCACTTAGAAAATCCCTCATTAGATAATTAATTTCATGTCTGTTATTTAATATGCTCTCTATTTTGCGGTGCCACGGGGTGCCACAGTGCCACATACATGAACATTTGACATGTAACATCTTATATACCATGTGGTAAGCATAATAAAGAATAAGAATGCTTGTTTGTTTATTTTTAGTCAGAATTTTTTGCTGGTAAATGGCCCGCTGATGATGCAAAGATAGAAAAATGGAATCGTTTGCTAGATTTCCTAGAACACAACTTGGACCAAAATGAATGGCTAGCAGGCAATAAGGTATTTTTTTTATTTTACTTTTAGCTTTATTTTCTAAACTACCTACTTACTTAATTTTTTATTTTCAAAATTACAGCTGACACTCAGCGACCTCTGTTGTGGAACAACAGTGAGCTCTCTACAGCTATTGGTACCACCTTCGCAACGCCACGCCAAAGTAAACAAATGGATGAATAAGTTACGATCAGTTAATATTTTTGAAATTAATGGAAAAGGCTTGGAGCGTTTGAAAAGTTTCGTTGATAAAATGGGTTGCAATATTTAATTACAGTGTTATTTAACTAAAGTGGTTTAATTTGTAAGTCAGCTAACAGTTCTTCATTGGTGATACATGTGTGCAAAACAAAAATATTGTTAATAAAATATTTTAATACTTTTTGATATTTCTTTGCTACGGTCGGTTTCATTTATCATTTACCGTTCTTTAGTAGCGATACAAAATCATCAATGTATGCAAACAAAACCACAATTTAATCAACTTCATCATTATCAGTATATTTTTGGGAATGCTCGGGCATCTGACACAGATCTTCCCTTCCATCGAGGGAGCCATCAATAAAATTAAAGAAATTTAAATAAATTATTCACTTTTCGTTGCGACTGTCCGTTATCGATTATTCACCATAAACAACAAAATTTAATCGAGGTCATATTCACAAATGAACACAGCCCATGTTATGTCAAAAATTCCTTAGTCTATGGTCTCTATTGATTGGTCGGGCGAGGAGATGTGAAAAATGGCTGCCTTGCCGTCTCCGACTCAGGTAGAAATAATTAAAATTAGTTAATATGTGCAGTGATAATTAAACTGTTTCGCGGTTCTAAAGGAAGATTACTAATTGTTTAATCATAGTGTGCAGTTAAAGTGTCGAATAAGATAATGGAACATTGAGTAATACGGCGCCAAAGTTCCATGTATCGCGTTGGGATTGCACTGCTCTAGAAATGATTGAATTTCATTAGTTTTCTCGTGTATTTGTGCTGAGAATTAGCTTTATTCTGAAGTGTAGTGATAGTTTAGTGCGTGTATATTCTATAAATGATTATAGTTTCGTATGTGAGGCGGTAATATCATCAATTTTTGCGCGAACACTGAATGTCACCAGCAGTTCAAATGTCACACCCATAAATCCTTTTGCAAAATTGAATTTGTTGGGATTTTCTCGTCCTCAAAATGTGGCTTGAACCGTTGCAGGTGGCAGGGACCCATAGTGCTATATACGAGGCGTACTATCACCAAGTAAGTAGTAGTTTTATACCTTATATGCTTATAGATGTAAAGCTATTATGACCAATAAGATTTATACTTAGTTTAAATCTATATAACTACGGGTATTTACACTGTGCGCACAATTTAAGGAAAAAATTGGAGGCCTTTGTCATGTGCCAGCTGTGCAATTCAATCTTTCAAACAATAAAATATATAACTATGTAATTAACCCACTTGTTCATCTTACTTAGTAGAAATTGTGTGTTGTTTGATAAAAATTTAAGTAGGTAGCCCAGTGTGAAGTGTAATACTTAGGTTGATATTTAAAGACAGTTCAGAGCACGAGCTAATTGTAAGCTCGCTCTTACAACAGTAAAGAGATTATTTATAACTAAAAAGTCAACCATTTCTAAGGAGTGATCATACTTATTTGACCCGTAAATACCGTGTCATTATCAACCCTGACATTGGCCTCCTTAAAGTAAACTTATTAAGCACGTCGTAATACGAAATAACAGAGTATTATTGAAGTAACCCTGCTATAAGAGTTCATGATAAGGGCCTGGGTCATCACCAAGTGTCTGATGGTTTCCAGGTGGATCCCAATGGCGCTGGTGCCATCCAGGCGCTGGATGCAGCCCGGTTCCTCAAGAAGTCGCGCCTCAGCGATGTGGTGCTCAGTAAGATATGGGACCTCTCCGACCCCACAGGAAAGGGGTACTTGGATAAAGTGAGTAGTTTTTACCCGACTGACCCAGAAGGAGGGTAAAGTTTTTTGGGTATATGTATCGAAGCCCAATCAACAACCGAAACCAAACTAACATTTTAAGCTGTTCTGTGATTATTGCATAGTGTTTTTCACATAATTAGATCGGATTACTTTATTTTCACAATGACGAACAGGTTCAACCAATCAGTTCCTTTAGTGTTACATCACCACAGGTAATTAGACGGTCATATTTGTTTACAAATTAAAACACTTGATTTGGGCTTATATTCATCCCGTTGTTGTATGGATGTCCCATGTCCAATCATCATCATCAGCCCGTATCAGTCCACTGCTGGACGTAGGCCTCTCCCAAAGCGCGCCACTCAACCCTACTCTCGGCCCTCTGCATCCAGTCCCTGCGAGCCATCTTGCGAAGGGCATCCCTCCATCTGGCTGGGGGGTTGTCCCACACTACGTTTTCCCATTTGTGGCCTCCATTCGAGGACTCGTCTCCCCCATCGGTTATCGGTTCTACGACAGATGTGACCAGCACACTGCCACTTCAGTTTACTGATTCTATGAGCAATGTCAACCACTTTTGTCTTCTGGCGGATATACTCGTTTCTTATTCTATCTAACAGAGAAATTCCAAGCATAGCTCTTTCCATAGCTCGCTGAGAGACTTTGAACTTGTGGGCCAGTCTCACCGTCCATGTTTCGGCTCCGTAAGTCATCACTGGCAGGACACACTAGTTATTATTATTATTTGATATCACGGCGTTGGTACACGCCCAAGGGTCACTGCGACCTCAAATGTCTATTGAATGCTGTGAATGAGCGCTTCACACACAGAGGACATGCATGGGGGTTTCCTCGGCGTCGCAGCAGAATCTACAGGCAGTGGTGTCAGACAGGCCCATTCTGTTCAGATGTTTATTCAGCCTGCAGTGTCCAGTTAAGACGCACTGGTTGAAGACCTTAGTTTTTGGGCATTGTGGTATTGAAGTCGAGAAGATATACCATGTCCAATGATACACTACTATTGATGCGTTGTCGACCATACATACCTCTGTCAATCAAACTGATATCAAATCTTTGCATATCATGTTGTATACTTACGTGAGATAGTTCATTGTAATGAATGTATTTGTTTATTGCAATGTAGTGACTATATTTCCTATAGATTGTATCTGTTCTTATTTGTATTCGTGTATCCTTGACATATTCCAGGAATTAATATGTTATGTAAATGTTTTGATTTCCTTGTAAGTCCCGCCTATTATTTCAATCTCTATACAAGTCGAAATACATCAAATTTGTTATGTTGAGCACTTCAACACTGGGCGGAGCACTCTGAGCACTCTTCTAAAGACGGGAATGGACAGCAGCATTCACCAAGGACATCGTATTTACTTACCTTTAGAAAAAAATACACTTAGTGCGGATCTGGTAGGCACATACTTTTTTCATCATGGCATATGTGGGGCACGGGTTTGTGTAGCTAGTTTGTCGTGCTCCATATATGGAGCACTGGACTGTGAACGTATTAAGATGCACACCACCACTATTTTTAAGTATACATTTATATTTTATAGTTTTTGTGTTTGTATGGTGTGTTGTCAGAATAAATGTCTTTTATTTAATTATTTTTATAAAAATGGTGTTTCAGGCAAATCTATACATATAATAAGACTGTAAAAAAGTTGTGTCTGTACATTAGATATTTTTTGAAAAGAATAATTGTAATGTGTTTTAGGATAGATACTGATGCCAAAACACTAATTTTTCGAATTTTTGTCTGTTTGTCTGTGACTTTGTGCAAGTATCACGCCATAACTACTGAAGGGATTTTGATGGGAGTTTCACTAGGAGATAGCTGAAATATCCGGCCAGCTCATAGGCTATATGTGATGATAAGCCATGGCTGTATGTGATGTGGAAACAAGGATCCAGAGAGGAAGATATGCCTACTGATCTCCTCCATCCTCTCCACCCTCCTATACGCTAACGAAGTTGCAACAAAAAATACTATCTTCCAATATAATCAATTTTATTAAAAAAGCTATTTACGAAATGTTTATTACGATAAATACTATTTTTTAAATGCTTATTTATAACGTGATTCAATTTCGGTAAGTTGTAGTTCGCATAATTGCAAAAAACGGCCGTTTTTGGCACATTTGTGAACTACAACTTAGCTTGTCGCAATTATGCCATGTATTGTATATTGAAAAATAGTATTTATCGTATTAAAAATTTGTAAATAGCTTTTTTAATAAAATTTATTATATTGGAAGATGCTATTTTTTAAAGATTGGCGGCGCTAGTTGGCTCTATGAAGGCTCTTAATAACATACTATTGTTATTTAATCATGTAATTTTAGACCTTAATGCGTTTACCTAGAAATTACGTCCACTAGAAAAGAGATCTATGGGGCAATAAACATAAAGTTTCGTGTCAGTACCAATATTTACTCTAAGCTGTGACTGCGTATTGCGGAGGATGTGTCGTGTTGTGTTACATTGATAGCGTTATCTGCGGCTTTGTGCAGTGTGGGCGAGCAGAGAGGAATGCTAGACAGGGACAGCAATATGCCAGTCCACACAGACCACTTACCCCATAGACCTGTAACAGGAGGGCGCCCGTTTCTGCCCGCACATGAGCGCAAAATTGCTTCGCGACACGCGTAACCTTGAGATATCGAAACGGGTTTAATATGGCGCCCCTGCCCCCCGCTTCGTCTAATAGCGCCTATCGCTTGACAGAATTTTTCGCTTGCAAGTTTGTACCGATTTCATGTCTATGTCTATATTTCAGGTAGCGGGTTCGAATCCCGGTCGTGATGAAAATTTTTCTCCATTTATCATTTAGATTTCCGCTTTCCACTCGAGAGCATGGCGTAGAAAACAGACGCCATAGCACTGTCCCTGTCACACCCGCTATGACGTAGTATGACTAGATCCTTTTGAGAACGGTAATAGCCCCACAGAATCTCCTGACGGAAGGATACAAGATGATGATTGTGTGTTGTCCACAGGCGGGGCTGTTCGTCGCGCTGAAGCTGGTCTCGCTGGCGCAGGCGGGCCGCGACATCAACATGGCAAACATACACTGTGACACGCCGCCGCCCAAAGTGGTGAGTACGGTCTAGACCACAGGTCAAACTTGTTTCGTCTACCGCCTACTTGGAAAATCAATTATTTTACAGCACCCCCATTTTTTTTACTTTAAACCCACAATGACATTTATTACTTTAATAAATTTAATGACAAGATTCTGCCCCACCATCAACCGCAAGTTGTACAAGATAACGAATAAATGTAAAAATATCTCCGTTTTTTATTAAAATTATTAACCAATCGCAACTTGTACAAAACTTTATTATAAACCTAAAATAAAGTTTTGTACGGTGGAACACAGAGAAAGGTGTACAGTAGAGTTTTTAAGGTTGAGATTTTCTCAAAAACTACTTGACCTATTGCAAAAATTCTTTCATTGTTCGATAGATAAAAGTTAAAACTACGTAACTGTAAAATAATTATTAAATTCGGTCCAGTAGTTTTTGAGAAAATCTCAACCTTATTGAGTCCCCCTGTATCTATGTCTTCGACTGTACAAGTTGCGAGTCGAAAAAAACAGCTTAATTAAGAACTCAGAAAATAGTAAGAAATCGAAGCGATTGATTAATTGTATTTGTTATTCTTCTATAGGAGTTGCGAGAGTAGTAGAAAATGATACTGATTATGCAATACGAAACCTGTAATAAGTCCCCAACAAAATGATAGGTACAGCTTAAATGGTCACGTAGTTTTTGTAGGTGGGGCAAAGCTCCATTGAAATGTGGCAATGTCTTTTGACTTTTGAGAGATTATTTTAACTTTTTCTCCTCAGCGTTGGCACCTTTTCCTTGCTAAGTGTAAATGTAAATTCAAAATATGTTGACGTGCAAAAATGTACACAACGTGCTTACTTGCAATAAAGAAAAGACATTGCCACATTTCAATGGAGCTTTGCCCCACCTACAAAACTACGTGACCCTTTAAGCTGTACCTATCATTTTGTTGGGGACTTATTACAGGTTTCATATTGCATAACCATAATCAGTATCATTTTCTACTACTCTCGCAACTCCTATAGAAGAATAACAAAAACAATTATGATTACATACTATTTTCTGAATTCTTAATTAAGCTGTTTTTTTCGAATCGCAACTTGTACAAAACTTTATTTTAAACCAATAATTTTAATAAAAAGCGGAGATATTTTTACATTTATTCGTAATTTTGTACAACTTGCGGTTGATGGTGGGGCAGAATCTGGCATTGTCATTTGACTGATTATTAAGCCAAGGATACATTAGGGGACAAATGTCCTGCGACACGTGTCGCCAGGGACGTTGGGTGAAGTAGCGCGACGTTGCCGGACTTCGCGCGACATGTCTGGCAACATCGCGCGACACTGACGTCGCTACGGACATAAGTCGCGCGATGTCGCCAGATATGTCAGGCGAAATCGGCCGGCTTCGCTTGACATGTCGCCGATACATGTCGTAGGACATTTGTCCCCTAGTGTATCATTGGCTTTAAACTTATTTACATTGTGTCCTCAGGGCGACATCCCTAAAGTGTCTATGAGTGTTCCGCCCGCCCGCCCCGCGGCCCCTTCGCCCGCGCCCGCCGCGCTAGCCGCGCCCGCCGCCGGCGACTGGGCCGTGAAGCCGGCCGAGCGGGACAAGTACAGCCAGCTGTTCGACTCGCTGCAGCCGCAAAGCGGGCTCATCGTGGGCAGTAAGGTGGGCCATACACGCGTCTTGGCGACCCTCAGTGAAAATGAAATGAAATGTTTATTGTTATTTTATTTATTTTATGAAATAGGTTACCCACAGGGTGTACACCAAAACAATTACAGTGTAATAGTCCACAAACTAATTATGCTAAGTGTCACCCCAATTATAGGCAACAACGGCATGCTTAGAAATCCAAGGAAAAGGTTACAATGTTTAACAATAAAAATAAAAATTGTTGTTCACAAAAATAGCATAAGACCATAATACAAATACAAAATCATTTATTTAAACCAACAGAGTTGTATCGATACAAAAATATACACATTTATATAGACATAAATATTCCAGATTATTACTTATATAATTTTTTATGTTTATGATTGCCTAGTCTGTCTGTACCTATTCCACATTGACTATCTCCTGGCACCCGCACTGGCCATACAGCCGTCACGCAGCGTACCAGTTAATGAGCATCTAGCTTACTTGAATATAGCCACAGTTTCGACCATTAGATTATATTATATTATCTAAAGTTCATAATCACAACATTAAACGAGTATGCATGATAATGATAATGTTCCTGGCTCCCAAAGTATTAATCCCTGTGCTATGGGAAGCCAGGTCTTTCGTCCTTAAGAATATTGCAGAGGTACCTCCCCGTCCATAATGTCATCCGGCTTGCCGCACGCGACATCAATCGTTTTCATTTTGACACTTGAACGATATACATTGCTGCGTTTATTATAAGCGGTTAAGTCAAGTGGTAGGGGATGCTCCATCTCTTTTTAGCAAAACGGTCTACAGGGTGTAACGTAAAGGGTATATGAAGCCGAAGGGAGGGTGTTTAGTATCGATAACTGAACAACTTTTGTTCTAAGACTTTTCCATTTTCGCGAATTTATTTTTTGACTTCTCATACATTTCGTCCCGGTCTGCTGATCGATTTGTATGAGACATTAATTTATTTTTATTTTTTATTCGAAAAATCGTAGAACAAAAGTTGTTCAGTTATCGATATTGAACACCCTCCCTTCGGCTTCATATACCCTTTACGTTACACCCTGTATAGCAGGGCTTCCCAAACTTATTTTTACTATGACGCCCCTGGGAAATTGCCACTTTTTACGCGACGCCCCCGCCCTATGGCCAAAAAGTACCTACCAAAGTTGTAGTTCTAGCCTAGTAACAAGTTATCAGAAAAACGCCAAATAACCTCTATAATTTTAATTAGAAAATGAGAAAAAAAACAACGTAAGAACGAGAATGAAAAGAAATATTTATTCTACTTTGTTGGATGGCTATTAAGAGAAGGATGTGCTTGATTTTCTGAGCATAGCTTCTCAAAATGGGGCTCGAATTTGGAAATTGCCATTGATACAGACAGCCAATCTATATAGATCGCCTCGCGACGCCCCAGGGATAGTGCCGCAGCGCCCCAGGGCGTCGCGACGCACAGTTTGGGAAGACCTGGTCTATAGTATGAAGTTTGTATGGCGCTACCACGGTATGACGTCATAGCCACAATACGTCGTGTACTGTTTCTGTCTCTTTCTAACACAACTTTTCTAAATGCCTGTAGTTACTTAATTTTTCAACTAATTACAATTTTGATTTCACAGTTGATCATGAATTTGTGTCTATTTTGTAATAATAATGAAAAACATTTAATTTTCCATACTTGCAACTAGCCTATTGTAATGTTATAAGCGTTTACATGTGTAACCAGTGGCATTTATACTACCAGGTGAAAGGCGTGCTGATGGAGTCCAAGCTTCCCCTGGAGACCCTCGGCAAGATCTGGGATCTGGCGGACCAGGATAAGGACGGCATGCTGGACAGGCACGAGTTTATTGTCGTAAGTATTGTTTATTGTGCTTAAAGATATTTATTGCTCATAAAAACATACGTTTCACTGACATGAGAACTTATTTCTAATTTCAAGTATTGTTAGTGGGTGGTATTCTTTTTTGTGGACATTAGTGTAGATTAAAATACGTATCATCATCAGTCTATTTATATTGCCCCACTGCTCGGGCACAGACCTTCCCTTACATCGAGGAAGCTGGGGCCATGATCTACCACGCGGGCCCAGTGCGGATTGGTGGATTTCACATGCCTTAGATGTTTTTTCTTCTTCTACGGTATGCAGGTTTCATCACGATGTTTTCCTTCACCGTTTTTGAGAGCACTCTGTAAATGTACGTAAGTTTTTACGTCGAAAAAACCGAGGATAACTCATTGGTACATGGCTGCCCTGGCTGGGAATCGAACCTGGGACCTCCACATTGCAAATCCATTGACCCAACCACTGAGCCACCGAGCTCTGTAAAAATACGTATACCGAAGCCCAAATCAACTGTCTTATTTTGTAAACAAAAACTACCCTACCCTACTAACATTTTAAGCATATTGCATAGTTTTTTCGCATTATTAGATCGGATCACTTTATTTTCACAATGATAAAAACTTAAAAAGGTTCAATCAATCAGTTCCTTCAGTGTTTCACAACAGGTAATTAGACGATCATATTTGTTTGCTTGACTGTTGGACCGTTCAAATATTGGTTAAATAATTTTTTTTATTTTTTTTTTCTCCCCACAGGCCATGCATCTTGTATACAAAGCTCTGGAGAAGCACGCCGTCCCCACCACGCTCCCCCCCGAGCTGCGCCGCGCTCCCCCCGCGCGGCCTCCCTCCCGACCCCCCTCGCGACCCCCGTCGCGTCCCCCCTCCCGCCCCCCCTCGCCCGGCCCCCGCGCCCCGCCCAGACCCCAGCCGCCCCCGCAACAGACCAATGCAATGCTGCTGGAGGGATTGCTCGATTTATCTAGTGTAAGTATTGGACTGATTGCCGAAGGGAAGTAATGTTTTTCGAATGTACGGTCTAATACAAGAGGAAAGTGTACAAAGTCAAAGTCAAATTTCTTTATTGCAAGTAAGCACGTTGAGTACATTTTTGCACGTCAATATATTTTTTGAATTTACATTTGCACCACTTTGCAAGGAAAAGGTGCCAACGCTGAGGAGAAAAAGTGGCAAAAAAACTCTCAGCAACACATCTTTTAAAACAATGATAATACAATGATTACTTAATAACTATACAGTACGTAACTATTACTATTGTTAGTAAGTTTATCCCTCATGCGGAACCGGAGCACATACCCCTTCCATGTCTTTTAAAATGAAAATTATATCTAATCTAAACCGAAATAGTTATTCATACAAAATATATATCAAAATGTAGGGTACTATAAATACGAGAGCTTGTTTTATAAAAATCAGATTTTTGTTGGCGTATTTTTATTTCCCTGCCAAAATTCATAAAAATACAAATATCGAGGCACTGCGCCGTGCTCTTCACTCCGCCGCTGCGGGGCATCTTGTGTCTCACTATTGCTTTTGACAACTTAAATTAAGTATTAAGGTATTTAATTGACATTTATGTAATTAAAAAAATAATTCCCATTATTGCAGCCCACTCAAACTGCACCCTCGTTTTCCGGGTCGTTACTCTCTAACGCGCCTCTCCTCCCGCTGGGTCACAGCGCCCCCACGTCCGCAGCCGCCTCGCACACGTGGGTGGTCTCCGCGGCGGACAAGGCGCAGTACGACGAGCAGTTCGCAGCGGCCGATACCGACCGCGACGGGCTCGTGTCGGGAGCGGAGATCAAGCACACGTTCCTAGATAGTGGGCTCCCGCAAGCCACACTGGCGCACATATGGTGAGTGACACGTGGGGAGCCTTAGACCACTCACGTGGGGACACTTAGACTACTCACGTGGGGGCCCACGTGTGTGGTCTCCGCGGCCGATAAGGCGCAGTTCGCAGCGGCCGACACGGACCGCGACGGGCTCGTGTCGGGGGCGGAGATCAAGCACACGTTCTTAGATAGTGGGCTCCCGCAAGCCACGCTGGCGCACATATGGTGAGTGACACCTGGGGAGCCTTAGACTACTCACGTGAGGACCCTTAGACCACTCACGTGGGGGCCCACGTGTGTGGTCTCCGCGGCCGATAAGGCAGTTCGCAGCGGCCGACACGGACCGCGACGGGCTCGTGTCGGGAGCGGAAATCAAGCACACGTTTCTGGATAGTGGGCTCCCGCAAGCCACGCGCACATATGGTGAGTGACACGGGGGGATATAGAGACCTCTTACATGGGGACCTATAGACCACTTACGTGTGGACCCACGTTAGTGATGTAAGGAGCTGTACGACCGAGCTGAAATCAAGCACACGTTCCTAGATAGTGGGCTCCCGCAAGCCACGCGCACATATGGTGAGTGACACGGGGGGATATATAGACCTCTCACATGGGGACCTATAGACCACTCGCGTGGGGACCCACGTTAGTGGTGTAAGGAGCTGTACGACCGAGCTGAAATCAAGCACACGTTCCTAAATCGTGGGCTCCCGCAAGCCACGCTGGCGCACATATGGTGAGTGACACGTGGGGAGCCTTAGACCACTCACGTGGGGACCCACATGAGTGGTCTCCGCGGCCGACACGGACCGCGACGGGCTCTTGTCGGGAGCAGAGGATCAAGCACACGTTTCTGATCTTTCAAATGACAATGCCACATTCTGCCCCACCGTCAACCGCATGATGAACAAGATAACGAATAAATGTAAAAATATCTCCGTTTTTTATTAAAATTATTGGTTTAAAATAAAGTTTTGTACAAGTTGCGAGTCCAAAAAAAAGCTTAATTAAGAATTCAGAAAATAGTAAGAAATCGAAGCGAATTATTCTTCTTTTTTGTTATCATTTTCTACTACTGGTTGTGATTATGCAATATGAAACCTGTAATTAAGACCTTAACAAAATGGTAGGTACAGCTTCAATGGTCTCGTAGTTTTGTAGGGGCAAAGCTCCATTGAAATGTGGCAATGTCATTTTGTAAAATACACAAAGTATTTTTTTTTTATTTCTTTAAAAAAATGTCCTCTATTGTCTCTCAGGGGTCTGTGTGACATGGACAGCGTGGGCAAGCTGTCGCGCGACCAGTTCGCGCTGGCCATGTGGCTGGTGCGGCGTGCACTGCGCGGCGAGGCCCCGCCGGCGGTGCTCGCGCCGGACATGAGGCCGCCGGTCAACACACACACGGACCTAGTACAGGTACGTGGATAGAATAGGAATTTCACTATCATCATCATCAGTCTATTTATATGTCCCCTCTGCTCGGGCACAGACCTTCCCTTACATCGAGGGAGCTCGGGCCATAATCCACCACGCTGGCCCAGTGCGAGTTGGCGGATTTCACATGCCTTAGATTTTATTTTTTTCTTCTACGACATGCAGGTTTCATCACGATGTTTTCCTTCACCGTTTTTGAGAGCACTCGGTAAATGTACGTAAGTTTTTCCGTCGAAAAAACCGAGGATAACTCATTGGTACATGGCTGCCCTGGCTGGGAATCGAACCTGGGACCTCCATATTGCAAGTCCATTGACCCAACCACTGAGCCACCGAGCTCTAAAAAGAACGAGCACGAAAAAAAAGGTCGCTAGTTTAAAATTACAGCAAATTCCTCTAAAAACATTTTATTAAATCTTAAAACATTTCTACCACCATCATACAACTCCCGCCCGTCTCCGAACTCTCTTCAAGCCTCTATCAGCGCATCTCAGCGCTACAGCCGTCACTACAACTAGCAGTAGTAGCGTCAAGTGTGAGTCGCTCCGTAACGCACCGCCCCACACCACCACCCGCACTGTGCCCGCGAGGTGGAGCGATTGAAAGCAACTGAAACGAAATAGCTTTATTCGTTATCTTGTACATCTTGCGGTTGATGGTGGGGCAGAATCTGGAATTCAGAAAATAGTAAGAAATCGAAGCGAATTATTCATTGTTTTTGTTATACTTCTATAGGAGTTGCGAGAGTAGTAGAAAATGATACTGATTATGATTATGCAACATGAAACCTGTAATAAGTCCCCAACAAAATGATCCAGCTTAAATGCTCACGTAGGTGGGGCAAAGCTCCATTGAAATGTGGCAATGTCATTTACAGTTTTCGGATTTTTCCTTTACTTGTGCTATAAGACCTAGCTTCTTGCCAGATTTCATGATTCTAGGTCAACGGGAAGTACCCTATAGTTTTTGGTTTTCTTGCATTTTCATACAAATAATGCGAGAAAATGCGACTTAAACGGCCATATCTTTTGATTGCGTTGACGTAGAAGTTTTATTTTTTCACGGCTGCATGAGGTTGCAGACCTGAGTGTTTGGTATTAATTTCAATCTTGATCCGTCCACGCGTTTCTGAGATATAGGTCTTGACAGACGGACAACAAAGTGATCCTATAAGGGTCCATTTTATTATTAAGTTACGAAACCCTAAAAAGTAACCAGCAATTTAACTAAAAAGTTTGTCTGTTGCTACACTGTACCGGGGCGAAGGCCTGGAGACCTGAAACACAGGTATTATTTACCTAGTTCAAGCGCCAGCCTCCCCACAAGCTTATAATTGTTAAGACTGATAAAATGTACCTACCCATACTATTATGTTACCTGTTTGTGGTGAGGAAATAATAAATGATTATTATTATTAGAGATGGGCCGAATATATAACCTGCCGAATACGAATATTCGGCCGAATGTTCGGTTCAAAATGTACCGAACCGAATATTCGGCCGAATTATTCGGTTTATTTTCACAATTGAATTTTTAAGATCTAATAACCCATTGGTGCGATTTTCTAGCCACTAGGCCGGCAAACTGACCCGATGTTGATCACTGTTTAGGTCAAATTCATGGTCAATTTTAAATTTCATTACTCGGTAATTATTCGGCAATTTTACCGAATATTCGGCCGAATACGAATATGGAAAAATCTGCCGAATACCGAATAATTATCGAATGTTCGGCCCATCTCTAATTATTATTAACTAAACCTTACAAACTCACCTATACAAGTTGGCGTCACTACTCCTGACCTCAGTGAAGACGATGTGATCTCGCGCGTTTATATGCACTCGCCCGAGACTGCCTTTATCCAAGTGTCTCGGCGCGACTTGCTTCGAACCCACTCGCCATGTCACTGGCATGTCGCGTAATGTTGTACTGGAGACAAACGAGGCATATTTATTTATTACTAGCTGTACCCCGCAACTTCGTTTGTGTAGAGGAGGATGGAGGAGATCAGCCCCCTTACCTTTAACTCTTATAGCAGTATTACTTTCATAATACTTTGTTACTTCGTACAATGACGACCTTAAAGTAAGCTTATTAAGGTCGACATTGTACGAAGTAACAAAGTGTTAAGAATCTTATTGTCTTTATCTATTTATGTTATATTGTAAATGTCCTGACTCCATAAGGGGGATGTTAAATAAAAGAGTAGTTAACTTTAACTGTATATCTGTATATTGTACACACACAACTATATGACAGTATTAATGTTTGGACAGTAGCGGTCGGGTCGCGTGACGGGAAGCGACTGGCGAGCCCATGCGTCGCGAGCACCGCTAACCCTTACAAAAGTATTATTGATGTAATACTGCTATAAGAGTTCAATGTAAGGCCCCAGGAGGCAGATCTTCCTCTCAGTATCCTTGTTTCCACATCACATACCGCCATGGCTTATAGCCTATGAGCTGTCCGGATATTTCAGCTATCTCCTAGTGAAACTCCCATCAAAATCCTTTCAGTAGTTATGGCGTGATACTTGCACAAAGTCACAGACAAACAGACAAAAATTCTAAAATTTAGTGTTTTGGCATCAGTATCGATCCTAAAACACATTACAATTATTCTTTTCGAAAAATATCCAATGTACAGACACAACTTTTTTACAGTCTTATTATATGTATAGATTAGCTGTAACCTGCAAAGACGCTGGTAACTAAACTAACTAGACCTCCACGAAGTACTTCCAATGTCCTGGGAAGCAGCTCTACCCATCACATCAAAAAATATATTGACGTGCAAAAATGTACTCAACGTGCTTACTTGCAATAAAGAAATTTGACTTTGACTTTGACATACCGCAATGCTCAGACCACTTACCCAATAGACATGAAATCAGTACAAATGACAATGCCAGATTCTGCCCCACCATCAACCGCATGATGTACAAGATTACGAATAAATGTAAAAATATCTGGTTTGGTTTAAAAGAAAGTTTTGTACAAGTTGCGCGTCGAAAAATCAATTTTAAAAGTTTTTGTACGTTTTCCTCTTAGTTTTTCCGCTAATCATTCATTGTAATGTGACATATTTTTTTATTGTGGGCCCACCATCAGACAATGTAACAGATAGTGCTGAGCGTTAAACATTAAGAAATCGAGGCGAATTATTCGTTATTTTTGTTATCATTTTCTACTACTCGCAACTCTTACTGTTTATGATTATGCAATATGAAATCTGCAATCAGTCCCCAACAAAATAATAGGTACAGCTTCAATGTACACGCAATTTTGTATAGGTGGGACAAATATCCATTGAAATCTGGCAATGTCATTTACAAGCTAAAAATTCTGTCAACGATGAGCGCATAGAGACGAAGCGGGGGACAGGCGTGCTTAATAAAAGTATTAAAGAGATGCGTCCATGTCGATAATATTTCTAGGTGACACGTATCGCAAAGCAATGTTGCGCTCATGTGCGGGCAGACACGGGCGCCCTCCTGGTAAAGGTCTAAGGGGTAAGTGGTCTGTGACAATAAAAGAGTCAAACTCTCACCCCGGGCATCGAACGACC
Source organism: Tachystola acroxantha (assembly GCA_963506565.1). Lineage (NCBI taxonomy): Eukaryota > Metazoa > Arthropoda > Insecta > Lepidoptera > Oecophoridae > Tachystola > Tachystola acroxantha. The sequence goes on from OY735887.1 coordinate 809,589, forward strand.
ACCTCTTCCCCTCGTGTCGCGAACACGATGTCCTTAGCCGGGCGGGGCGCGGGCGCGGGCGGGGGCTGAGCGAGAGAGAACACACCCGCGCTGTTGTTGGCTCGCTCCCACACACGCCCGCCAACTGACTGGATACTGAATATCACGTCTTTGCATGGTATCTAAGGATAAGCAAGTGAATTAATTACCAAAACCAACATAAATAACCGAATGTTAAATGACATTGCCACATTTGAATGGAGCTTTGCCCCACCTTCAAAACTGCGTGACCATTGAAGCTGTACCTATCATTTTGTTGGGGACTTATTACAGGTTTCATATTGCATAATCATAATCAGTAGGAGTTGCGAGAGTAGTAGAAAATGATAACAAAGACAATGAATTATAAATTTACATTAAAGAATTTAAAAAAGGGAAATATAATTATAAAAATGTACCTACTTGGACGCTGTATTCCAGCTGTGAGTGGCCTCTACCAGTCACAGGTAGAACACCGCGTCCAAGTCGCTCCCATGCGGCAGGGTGCCCAAGAGAGCGGCTGCGGTACCCCTTTGTATGGCCAAACTTATTCGTTGGCCGAGGTACGCGCCCGCTCTCTGTCACCCGTGACGTCGACCAAACGACTCGACAATTCTTTGAAGAATTATAAATAAATAATAATAAAAATCTTTATTTATCTCACATCAAAGAATGGTAGGTACAAGATACAACTAGCAATAACAATGTATGGTTCCAAGATGCGAGAGTCTGGTGTCTGTGCTAGGTGTAAGCCTATGTTACAGATCACCAGGCCATACCCATAGAAACAGAAATAGGAAAATAAGCATTAGTTACTAATTAGGTGTCTGTGAGTGGTGATGGTCGTGGTTAGTGTGTGTGTGAGAGAGATAGGGTATGTTAGTGTGTGTGTGTCAATTGCCGAGCGTCCGGTCCCCACGGGCCCATCGTCTCCACTCCAAACCTTGCACATGTCTATCATGATCTCGTTGCGCCTGCGCAGTACGGCCGGTAGTGTGGCCACGCGTGCCGGTAAGTAGCGGGAGCGACACCACACGCCGCCCGGGAACGCTGCGGACACCATTGACAGGTTTTTTTTTGGATGAATAACCCCGCTAAAGAATACGGGCGAAAATAAATAAAATAAAATACTTAAATACTACAATATAATGTAAATAATATTATATGATAAATAATGATGACTACATTCTATAATATACGTAATGTATAATAATAAATAAGTATAATGTTATTAATAATATAAAATAAATATGGTAAGTAGGTACTTATTATAAGATATGAAATGATTATGTATATAAATAGAGTACCATTGACAGTTTGCACAGACCACTTCATCATCAGTCCATTTATATTGCCCCACTGCTCGGGCACAGACCTTCCCTTACATCGAGGGAGCTGGGGACATAATCCACCACGCGGGCACACTGCGGTGCGGCGGATTTCACATGCCTTAGATTTTTTTTTCTTCTACGACATGCAGGTTTCATCACGATGTTTTCCTTCACCGTTTTGAGAGCACTTGGTACGTAAGTTTTTCCGTCGAAAAAACCGAGGATAACTCATTGGTACATGGCTGCCCTGGCTGGGAATCGAACCTGGGACCTCCATATTGCAAGTCCATTGACCCAACCACTGAGCCACCGAGCTCTCACACACACGCTCTCACTCTCACGCACAGACCACCCATACGAATATGGATAAAGATATCGCCGATCCGATTAGAGTCACAGCAGCTTTGTTGGCAAAGAGCATGCCACGGAATGGCGAAATCCCTGGTTCGAAACTAGGTCGTGCCAAAAATGTATATAGATTTTCGTTTCGTAGAGGATTTGCAAGACAATTTCAAATCGCATTGATACCATTACCTTCTACCATAGACCACTTCCCCATAGACCTGTAACAGGAGGGCCCGTCCATGTCGATAATATCTCTAGGTGCCACGTGTCGCGAAGCAATGTTGCGCTCATGTGGAGGTGTGAGAGATATTATCGACATGGACGCATCTCTTTAATACGGCACCCCTGTTTCGTCGTTTCGTCTCTATGCGCTCATCATTGACATAATGTTTCGCTTGCAAATGACATTGCCACATTTCAATGGAGCTTTGCCCCACCTACAATTGTGTAATTCCTTTTACTTTGCAATAAAGAATATTTATCTTATCTTATCTACAAAACTACGTGACCATTGAAGCTGTACCTATCATTTTGTTGGGGACTTATTACAGGTTTCATATTGCATAATCATAATCAGTAGGAGTTGCGAGAGTAGTAGAAAATGATAACAAAAACAACGAATAATTCGCTTCGATTTCTTACTATTTTGTGAATTCTTAATTAAGCTGTTTTTTCGTCTCGTTTTATGTACAACACTTTATTTTAAACCAATAATTTTAATAAAAAAAACGGAGATATTTTTACATTTATTCGTTATCTTGTTGAGGTTGATGGTGGGGCAGAATCTGGCATTTGCACCGATTTCATGTCTATTGGGTAAGTGGTATTTGGCAGGTTGTAATAGTCGACGAAGACTGCACTACGGAATGTCGATGTTCAAAATACCGAAAGTACATGAGTTCGAAAGTACGTAAAACCGATTTTTATATTATTTATTTATTTTATAAGGAGCACCAACGCAAAAATCACAAACATTACTCTATTTGCAGCCAGGTGTTCAGTTCTGTGTGACCCTCACAATAACAGGTGCCCACAGCATTCACACAATGGTACACAACACAACTAACTGCAATTAATACATAATAATTACACATATTACAACATAGATATATCGGGTCTGACGCAGAATGTGCACTTCGCAAAATGTACACTCGACAAAAAATGCGCATTTCGCATTTGGTGCACTTCTCAAAATGAGCACTTCGCAGAATGCGCACTTCGCAAAATGTGCATTTCGCAAAATGAGCACTTCGCAGATTGAGCACTTCGCAGAATGAGCACTTTTTGTGGAAGTTGTTAATTAATAAAAAAGATATGGGTATTGGGTATTTAAAATAAAATAAACACTTTTACAAAGTAATCATTTATTTAAAAAGTAATCCACTAAGTTTTAACTGTCAATTAAATATTTCTATGTATAATATAACAGATAAATTAGAAACATTGAGTTTATTTTGTATATTTACTCTATTTTTACAAAAAATAGAATAAAGAATCACATTATAGTCAAATATAACATACTATAATCAAATCTATTCTATTTTTCTAAATTGTATAATTACCTGCTTAAATCTACATACTATTTTTTGTGTAAAATAGGTGAGATTGGCATATTATTTAGTGATTTAAAATGTGATTGTTATTTATATTTGACTATAATGTGATTCTTTATTCTATTTTTTTGTAAAAATAGAGTAAATATAAAAATAAACCCAATGTTTCTAATTTATCTGTTATATTATACATAGAAATATTTAATTGACAGTCAAAACTTAGTGGATTACTTTTTAAATAAATGATTACTTTGTAAAAGTGTTTATTTTATTTTAAATACCCAATACCCATATCTTTTTTATTAATTAACAACTTCCACAAAAAGTGCTCATTCTGCGAAGTGCTCAATCTGCGAAGTGCTCATTTTGCGAAATGCACATTTTGCGAAGTGCGCATTCTGCGAAGTGCTCATTTTGAGAAGTGCACCAAATGCGAAATGCGCATTTTTTGTCGAGTGTACATTTTGCGAAGTGCACATTCTGCGTCAGACCCGATATATCTAATAATAAAATATTATACTACTACTATAATATATATAAAATGAAAATCAGAGTATGAATACACTAGAATAAAAATAAAATTAAAATATTTCTAAACAGTGTTTGTGGATCTTACGCCTAATACACAAATAGAGTCTGCGAAGATGTCAACGCAATCGTCAATTGCCAACAAAATATTGTAATCATTCATCATACGATTGAGAGAATATCGAACGTCTGAATATAGAATGTTCGCTATCGCGATGTACGGAATATCGAAAGAATGCTAAAACGAATTACTTAATTGTGAACGGCGGTGGCCTATAAGAAAGTGTCCGGGGTACAAATCCGGAGGCCAATGATTTTTTCGTAGAACAAACCTAAAAAACCGAAAATCACCTCCTTTTTACAGTCTGGTAAAAATATTGAATGACGCACTAACCGCGTGAAAAATCTTTGTATTCACAATAAACTTATAAAGCAACAATCGTGTCGAATGACTCCGTGAAATTATATTTCTTATCTATGCAAATGGACGAGGCAGGTAAGCGTTTGGTATTCAGTAATCGTTTTTAGTTTAATGCGAAGTAGAGTGAGTCTTGAAATTACATCAGCAGGTAATCTTTCATCCTATGTTTAATTTTATTCAGTAATTCAAAGTCAAAGTCAAATTTCTTTATTGCAAGTAAGCACGTTGAGTACATTTTTGCACGTCAATATATTTTTTGGAATTTACATTTACACCACTTTGCAAGGAAAAGGTGCCAACGCTGAGGAGAAAGTGGCAAAAAACTCTCAGCAACACATCTTTTAAAACAATGATTACTTAATAACTATACAATACGTAACTATTACTATTGTTAGTAAGTTTATCCCTCGTGCGGAACCGGCGACACACACCATGCATGTTCATCGTTTATATAGTCCTCTATCCTGTAATTGTTATTTTAGTGTTATTTTATAATACTAAAAACTTAATCGAATAAGCCTCCTCTGATCGTTCCCGATGCAAAGGTGCCCATAATACCAGCGGCGTTACCGCGCTGTATGGCTATGGACAGCCTTTGCATCAGGAACGATTCAGAGCGAGGCCCGAGCCCGAAGTCCCGCATTCGCCGCCCAATGCCACGCACAAACTCCCTGGCCTCCGCTCTCCAAGGACCCGCTGTCTCAACCGCAAAGGGCACAAACGTGTATATTCTTCCTTTATGTTTAATTGAGTGAAAAATTCTTTGTTTATTCAAATTCGGACATAGTGAGAAGACTGAAAAGAACCAAACCTTTTGAGTTAGTGTAGTGTAGTGAAAACAATTCGCAGTGATAGTGCGCGAATGTAAGACACGTGAATAAAGTGATCGCCCTTAATAGCCTTCATAGAGCCAACTAGCGCCGCCAATCTTAAAAAATAATATCTTCCAATATAATCAATTTTATTAAAAAAGCTATTTACAAAATGTTTATTACGATAAATACTATTTTTCACATGGCATAATTGTGACAAGCTAAGATGTAGTTCACAAATGTGCCAAAAACGGCCGTTTTTCGCAATTATGCGAACTACAACTTTCCGACATTGAATCACGTTATAAATAAGCATTTAAAAAATAGTATTTATCGTAATAAACATTTTGTAAATAGCTTTTTTAATAAAATTGATTAAATTGGAAGATATTATTTTTTCAAGATTGGCGGCGCTAGTTGGCTCATGGAAGGCCCTTAATAGACTCTAAGTAATGTCCGTGGACTAACTCTTAGATATAAGTGACAATTTATAGAATTTTAGGTCAAAATCAAATTACTTATTAGTCTTATTGTATTTAGGCTAGATCGTAATGTGAATAAAATGACATATTATAGTAGTTTATTTAAAAAAAAATTCAAACAGCTTAATTAAGAATTGAGAAAATAGTCAGAAATCGAAGCGATTTATTCATTGTTTTTGTTATTCTTCTATAGGAGTTGCGAGAGTAGTAGAAAATGATACTGATTATGATTATGCAATATGAAACGTGTAATAAGTCCCCAACAAAATGATAGGTACAGCTTAAATAGTCACGTAGTTTTGTAGGTGGGGCAAAGCTCCATTGAAATGTGGCAATGTAATTTCACTAACAATAACTTCCCTTACCGAGAAATAAATGTCTTGTCTCCTCATCGCATAACGAGCAGTCTTCTCTGTTCTGGAAATCATAATATCTTATATATAGAAGATCTTATTTACCATGTGGCAAGCATAATAAAGAAGAATATTAATAAGAGTGGTCAAAATTCTGTCAGTAAAGGAGTAGGTATTGTGAATGATTTTTTCTACAGCCAATCTAACTACCATCATCATCATCATCATCAGCCCGTATCAGTCCACTGCTGGACGTAGGCCTCTCCCAAAGCGCGCCAATCAACCCTACTCTCGGCCCTCTGCATCCAGTCCCTGCCAGCCATTTTGTGAAGGTCATCCCTCCATCTGGTCGGGGGGCGTCCCACACTACGTTTACCCGTTCGTGGCCTCCATTCGAGAACTCGTCTACCCCATCGGTTATCGGTTCTACGACAGATGTGACCAGCCCACTGACACTTCAGTTTACTGATTCTATGAGCAATGTCAACCACTTTTGTCTTCTGGCGGATATACTCGTCTAACTACCAATCTGAGTATATTCGTTGACCTGTTCCCCTGTTTATGCATCTAGCCATAGCTTAATTTGTAGTATACCCATTTTAATTCATTAATTCGTAATTATTACTACATAATATAAGACGTTTTCAGAGCTCCTAATGTTGAGTGAGTCATGCTAGCCATGACTCGCTCGCACGCACTGCACTCGCTCCAATCAAACCAAGCTGTGGCGACCGCTAGCTCTTCATTGATTGGCTAACAAACATCTTTCTGTCTTCTCATTGGTCACTTATCACGTAATTTTCTATTCTAATTTGATTGGCCGTTCAGACCGCTACCTCCCTGATTGGCTTCCAAACGTCTGTCTGTCCTCTGATTGGTTACTTACATTTCCTCGCTTGGTGACGCGACACATTCCGTAGCGGCGTCTCCTGCCCACCCGCCCGCAGGCACTGCACTCGCTCCAATCAGACCAGGCCGTGGAGACCGCTAGGTCTTCGCTGATTGGTTGCGGTGGAGACGGGTACGGGCCGCGGGACGTGATTGGTTTCACCTGATACATAATACTTTGTACTATAGAGTAACCGCCAAGTTTCATATGGAGACCATAGGAAACTCGGAGAGCGGCTAGAACGATGGTCCGGTACAGAGAGATTTATTTATTTTATTAATGGACTCGACAATTCGTCATTTGCCAATGTCATGTTATAGAATATTCAAAATATTATAGTCTTCTCTTCTCTTTCTCCGGAGGAGTTGTCGTAGCGTCATCATTGTGGACGATGCAGCTTGACAGTCACGTTCACTCCCGAGCTCGTAGTGGGACTCTTGATAATTGCTTGAAACTGAAGTCTTGCATGAATTATCCAACAACTTCACCATGCTGTCATTCGCGAACATTTTCTGATTAATTTAACGTGATATTATACACAGAATAACCACTGTAGAATTAAATGACAATGCCAGATTCTGCCCCACTATCAACCGCAAGTTGTACAAGATAACGAATAAATCTAAAAGTATTTCCGTTTTTTTTATATTAAAATTATTGGTTTAAATGAAAGTTATGTACTTATACAAGTTGCGAGTCGAAAAAAACAGCTTAATTAATAATTCAGAAAACAGTAAGAAATCGAAGCGAATTATTCATTGTTTTTGTTATTCTTCTACAGGAGTTGCGAGAGTAGTAGAAAATGATACTGATTATGATTATGCAATATGAAACCTGTAATAAGTTCCCAACAAAATGATAGGTACCAGCTTCAATGGTCTCGTAGTTTTGTAGGTGGGGCAAAGCTCCATTGAAATGTGGCAATGTCGTTTTCCGCCATTTTCAAAAGACCCCGGCCCAGATATGTAATCGATGTATTTCTTTTGTGTGCAAATAAAGCATATTTGATTGATTGAAGCTTATACTCACAACATTATAGTCCTCCTCATAATCCACAATGTCCAACACGACCACACCGCCGGTACTGCTGCCGATTTCACACCGGTACACTCCTGCGTCCTCTTCCCTCGCGTAGTATATCGTTATCGCCCCGTCTCTTTCTCGCACGGTCGTCTCCTTGTCTTCCAGTGGCACGAAGGTTAGGTTGGATAAAGACTGAAACGTATGCTTTGGTCTTGTGAAAATGGCGGTTGCAAAAATGTTAGGTAGTTTTGATTTTAAGTGGTTGTCTATTACGTCAGAGCCACGGTACTTCCGGAATGCCTAGAAAACATTTTTTTTTTCTCGGAATTTATCTACTAAAACATTCAAGAGAGACAAAATCTTGAAATTGTATTTTTCTTTTAGGATAATAATAATTTTTAGACCTTTTCAATTACTGTGTAATTTGAAATTGGCAAATGACAAACTGCCGAGACCGTTAATAAAACTTAATAAATACCTCAGCATACGACCAGACCAGGTCGCCTATCTCATCGGGCGCCACACACAGTCCACACAGCAGCCGCGCCATTGCACCCACGTATGACGTCACGCTGACAGCTGGCTGGCCTGACGCGGTCAGACGGTCCAGTGCGCGCGCGCAGCATTCGTAGTATCGAGACCATTGTGCTGATATCTCTGAGAGCTTGTGTTTGTCGCCTCCTGGGCATTGAAGGTTTAGGATTAGACCCTACATCATCATCATCATCAACCCGTATCAGTCCACTGCTGGATGTAGGTCTTTTTCAAAGCGCGCCACTCAACCCTACTCTCGGCCCTCTGCATCCAGTCCCTGCCAGCCATCTTGCGAAGGTCATCCCTCCATCTGGGGCCGTCCCACACTACGTTTACCCGTTCGTGGCCTCCATTCGAGAACTCGTCTACTACGGTTGTCGGTTCTACGACAGATGTGACCAGCCCACTGCCACTTCAGTTTACTGATTCTATGAGCAATGACAACCACTTTTGTCTTCTGGCGGATATACTTGTTTCTTATTCTAACAGAGAAATGCCAAGGATAGCTCTTTCCATAGCTCGTTGACCCTACAGCAAAGGGCAATTTTAATTAATTATCGTTCGGTCGTCAGCTGCCACAACACAGCGTGTATCACAAAGGCAAAACTTTTCTTAGCCATTTTGATGGCGGTTGATTCCATTGAGTTTTCATACAAATATGCGTGAAAATGCGACGTAAACAGCGATATCTTTTGATTGCGTTGACGTAGAGGTTGATTTTTTCACGGCTGCATGATATTTTCACGGCTGCATGATATTACAGAGAAAAAGGTCTTGACAGATAGACAGACAGACGGACAACAAAGTGATCATATAAGGGTTCCTTTTGACCAGACTGCGCAAGAAGGAGGGTTATGTTTTTCGAGTATATGTAGTAGTATGTATGTCTAATTCTTTGGCACGCGCTGCAGCCTAAACGGCTCGATGGATTGTAACATATGAGGTGTCGTTAGATTCGTCTGGATTGTAGGAGTGACATAGGATATAAAAATTTAATCAAAGCGGCTTAAATTTCTGGCAGTCAGTTTTTTGTTTGTTTTTAAATGTCATGGTGGCATTTCACTTGGCTATTCGTATTTGCGTATTTGACTGACAAAGTATTCGTCTTATTTGTATGTACATCAAGTATTTGACAATTACGACTGTTTCGTATTTGTGTATCGCCGGCCAATATCGGCCAAAAGGTCTGCGCACCAGGCCAGACTACATTTTTTATAAGTAAACGTCAGACCGCTTTTTCGATTTGTACGAACAACATCGTTTTTTTGCATCTGTTTGCACCTTAACTTAATTAATACTAAAATCCATTGTTTCCACATCCCGTGGCCCCCTTTTTATCCTCCTAATCCAGGAATCGATTCACTCTCCCGTCTTCCGTATTTTAGTGATAGTTTGTGTGTGGTGCTGTGAGTTGGCGCTTCCAGTCGGTCGGTAAGCACACCCCCTTGTTGTTTTTCAACCCCTATTAAAATCGCATGAAATAACCAGCTCAAACCTGCCCCAAAAGGGAAGGACCTTCGCAAAACCAGGATTCGATCGGAATCCGACCCCAATCGTGGCTGCCTATGGTGGGGCTGCGCACCCCTATGTCCAGGGTGGACACAATTAGAGACAACGACGAACATCCAATAACGAATGCAAATAGTCAAGTGAATTGTGATGCGTAGCTCAAGAGACTTTAGTCAGGCTAAAACTTTAAAAATACTGTATTGCACTTTTGTTCGTAGTATCCTTGAGTACGCATCACAGGTTTGGAACCCTAGGTATGACACTTACATAACACGTATCGAAAATATACAGAAGAAATTTATCCGCTATCTGTGTTATCGTATAAAGGACAAGTATAAATCAAACCAGTATCATTGCATTTGCAAGAAACACCATTTGCTTCCCTTAGTAAAACGGCGTGAAATTGCTGATTTGATATTTTTACTTAAAATTACTACAAATTGCATCGACAGCCCAGAACTTCTTTCAAAAATTTATTTTAACATCCCGTCTAGGACTTTTAGAACTAATCCCCCCATATATTTACAACCTACCTCCACTAAATACAGAAGAAACACATTTCTCTGGCGTGCGAGTGACAATTTTAATAAACTGTCTGACAAATTTGATTTGGACATTTTCAACACCGGTTGTATGACAGCGAGGCGGTTGTTGAGTACAATGTTTTTCAATGAGTGATGTAGTGTAGGTATGTGTGTGAGTGCAAATAGTGCCTAGTTAAGTGCTTGATATAGTTAACTTAGTCTATAATCTAACAGCGAAAACCTGTAATTGGCTATCAGTTTTATATTGTGTAACTTACCCTTTCATAATTGCCGTTGGTTTTCCAATAAATTAAAAATAAATAAAAATAAATAAAAATAAATAAATAAATTGGGAGCATCATAAACTTACTTGGGTATGCGAGCCTGTCGTCTAATTCAAACTCCCATAGCTTGGTACTGCCTATAGTCACATTGCCGTACAAATGTTGGGCCCTCCGTCGCAGTCTGTGCACGGTCATATTTATACCGCCCTTGAGGTCGCATTGGCCAGAATCTGTAATAAGAAATAGGAGGAATATAATTTTGATAAATGTCATTTTTTTGATGCGAATGCGATGAAGTACGCAAAGAGTAGTAAAAGATTTCGGTTTTGTTTTTATTTGAATTTGATTCTAGAATTCCAAAGAATATTTTTGTTGGGAATTGTTTCAAATCATAAAAACTGAAGTTATGTCTTTTTCGGGGGTTTTCAGACTCTTGAAAATGGCTGGAAACGACGGTTGCAAAAAATATTTGATAATTTTTGTTTTATTGTCTACATACCCATTACCCATGACAACCATTTTGGGGGTGTCATGGGAAATGTACGAAATTAGATTTGAAAACATTAATTATTTGAATCATTCCCGGAGCATCGCGTTCTCTCTACGTCAACTCCCGCAGCGTCGCGTTCCCAGTACCGCAACTCTCGCTACGTGGAGTCTCTCTATAGCAACTTGTCGCTACGTGTAATACAGTGATACATACATCATGATTCATAAAATATTTACAGAAGAATTAAAACATGAAGGAACGACCGGCCCCTGCCGGACGGATTTTTCCCCATTCAAAGGGTCCGAATCCGAAAACTAATTTGCACGGAACCCTAATGGTGAATTAAAATTATTTGATAATTTTTGTTTTATTGTCTACAGTGGCTATTTTGAGATTAATATCACGTTAAATTAATCAGAAAATGTTCGCGAGTGACTTTGTTGGATAATTTGAGCAAGATTTGGGGTTTCAAGCTTTTATCAAGAGTTCCCGCTACAAGCTCGGGAGTGAACGTGACTGTCGAGCTGCTTCGTCCCGAGTGATGACGCTACGGCGTCTCCTCTGGATGAAGACATGAAGACGCGGCTACCCAGGGTGAGGACGCTACTGCGACTCCCCTGGAGGAAGATAGAAGACTCTTATAATATATTGAATTTTCTGTAACATGACATTGGCAAATGACGAACTGTTGAGTCCACTAATAAAATAAATAAATAAGAAAGAAAGAAGAAACTTGCAGTACGATTTTAAATCTTACAACGCAGATAATAAGAACGGTCCAAAGTCCAAAGTGTTACACTTGATCTGCTGTTGTACTTACTTACTTACTTACTCGGCTGGCTCAACGACCCGACCCACGTCTTGGCCTCTGAAACGGGAATACGACAAAAATTCTAAAAAATATTGTTTTGGCATCAGTATCGATCCTAAAACACATTACAATTATTCTTTTCAAAAAATATCCAATGTACAGACACAACTTTTTTACAGTCTTATTATATGTATGACACACATGCATGCACTACACACAAACGCACACACCGCTCTTTTGTTTTTTGTTAATAACCTTTTTAAAATGTTTGTTAATGTCCATTATGTCTGTAAGGGGGAGGCCTGGTGACTCAAAACACAGGATTAGTCCTAGCTTGAGCACCAGTATTCCACCAAACTGTGTCTAATAATTTTAGAATTAAAACTATAGTGAGCCATTACTACAAATTATTATATATAAACGGATATCACTCACTTATATTGTTAAAGTCGGCAATTAGACCGACAGTTTCGACCGATTTCGACGGTCTTTTTCAAGGTGAGCGCGCCACGCCCGCGTCGCCGGTGACGTTAACGTCAACTGTCGGTCTAATTGCCGACTTTAACAATATAAGTGAGTGATATCCGTTTATATATAATAATTTGTGTCTAATAACATGAAAATGTACCCTAATGTGGAAGGAAAATAAAAAACATTTGAATGTATAGATTTACTATTATGCGTTGTCCCCAGTTGCCCGAGCCGGAGCCCGATACCCTCGGCCCGCAGCCCACTCCCGAGATGGAGGCCTTAGCGCGCGAAGTGGACGCCTTGTCGCGAGAGCGGCTGGCGATGGAGACCGAGTACGTCGCAAGGAAGCGGGAGGTCACCGTCAAGGGAGACGAGGCGGACAGCCTGCAGGTCAGTGCCTCGTGACGAGTCACTAGTGTATACTGGACTGTACTAGCGAGCGACTGGCGCTGGAGGCCGCGAGGTAGCGGAAGGTCACCGTCAAGGGCGACGAGGCGGACAGTCTGCAGGTCGACCTCGCGACGAGTCACTAGTGTATACTGGACAGTAGCTAGTGAGCGACTGGCGCTGGTGGCCGCGAGGTAGCGGGAGGTCACCGTCAAGGGCGGCGAGGCGGACAGTCTGCAGGTCAGTGCCTCGCGACGAGTCATTAGTGTATACTGGACTGTACTAGCGAGCGACTGGCGCTGGAGGCCGCGAGGTAGCGGAAGGTCACCGTCAAGGGCGACGAGGCGGACAGTCTGCAGGTCGACCTCGCGACGAGTCACTAGTGTATACTGGACAGTAGCTAGTGAGCGACTGGCGCTGGTGGCCGCGAGGTAGCGGGAGGTCACCGTCAAGGGCGGCGAGGCGGACAGTCTGCAGGTCAGTGCCTCGCGACGAGTCATTAGTGTATACTGGACTGTACTAGCGAGCGACTGGCGCTGGAGGCCGCGAGGTAGCGGAAGGTTACCGTCAAGGGCGACGAGGCGGACAGTCTGCAGGTCAGTGCCTCGCGAAGAGTCACGCGCAACAAGTGAGCATAGCACCAACTGTAGTGTTTTGCGAGTGCGCTGCTCAGGAAAGAGACGTCAGTTGCCTCGAAGACATTCGGCAGGTCAATGCCTCGCGCTGAGTCTAACAATATGTATGCATTTTTCCTTGTTTTGAACAGAAGTTTGGCTTAAATAAATCATTCGAATGACAAAATTCGGAATAAGGATGAAACATTTAAACATGAACCATCATTTAAACATGTTTTCTTTAAAGGGGAATATTATGTGACTGCACTTATTTTATATAATATATAAAAAATAAGTGCAGTCACATTAAATTAGTCAGTTAAATATTTTATAGTCGCTCGCGCGACTGAATGCGCTTCTGACAGCGGCACCACAGTGTGACCTGTTTGCTGAACGGTTGACGAGTGTGCTGAGAGAGTGCATGGTGTGCTGTGAGATAGATGGATGAGTGTTGGGTCTTTTTATGTGTAAAGTTTTGTCTATACGTATATGTTTGATGTTGTTTGTTTCATTGACAAGTGTATAACGCATAATTGTTAATGTGGACCTATTTTAATGTAATATTTTAATGTGACTGAATTTTATATTATTATTATCTATAAGTAGACTAAGTTATTATTATGAATTACACAGCGCATTGGTGTTAACTGTAATGCTGTGTAATATTTTTATAAATAAATAAATAATAAATAAATATAAATCTTGACTATTATTAAATTATTGATTTATTTTCAGAGTGAACTGGACACACTGACAGCGACACTGAAACAGTTAGAAAACCAAAAAGGAGAAGCACAAAAGAGGTTAAATGATTTAAAGACACAGGTAAGCGAACTTTACACTTTATAATCATTCCAGCTTCTACCAACGACTCCACTCTAAGCAGACAGTAATACTGCTTGCTGATTGCTTTGAAGAGGATTAATACTGTATATTGTCGATTGTACGGTGGAACACAGATAAAGGTGGTAGGCACTGTGGAGAAAGGTGTACAGGAGAGTTTTTAAGGTTGAGATTTTCTCATAAACTACTTGACCTATTGCAAAAATTATATCACTGTTTGATATATAAAAGTTAAAACTATGTAACTGTAGAATTATTAAATTCGGTCCAGTAGTTTTTGAGATAATCTCAACCTTATTGAGGCCTCCTGTATACTTATCTCTGTCTTCGACTGTACTACAAAACTTCTTCGATAGAGACTAATCCATTGTCAGTGAGAAGCACTTTATAATCGATGTACTGGTTCTAGAGCTAATGAGAGTTATTAGTTGTTCATGCAGTTGTCTATTTTTACCCGACTGTGCAAGAAGGACGGGTATGTTTTTCCAGTGTATGTATGAAAGTATGTATGTCTAATTCTTTGGTACGCTCTACAGCCTAAACGGCTTGATGGATTTTAACATTTGAGGTGTCGTTGGATTCGTCTTGATTGTAGGAGTGACATAGGCTAAACACAGACTACATAAATAACAGAAATCCAATTACAGAATAAAGAAAATGATAGTTAACCTTCCGATTGTAGATATTTTATAATAAATTGCCCTCCAATGTCAAAGACTTAGAGACACATAAAGAATTCTATAATACAATTAGAAAATATCTACTTCAAACAAGTTTCTACACAATTGACGAGGCTTTTGCTGATGACCATTTCTGTAATCTAAACAATGATAGTATGTTATAAGAATTCTTAAATTTACAACTGACGAAGCTATTGCTGAAATGATTGAATTGTATGCACTAAATTAAATCATTACTTTTGTATAGACGTAACCAAGTGTACAATGGTACCTCAAGGTGAAATAAATGAGTATGAGAGTATGAGTATTAGTTTTAAAGCAAATAATCCGATGGTAAATTTTTCTTCAGGAAGACTTGTTAAGTCTTATAAGTTGCATGTTATAAAAATAGAGATGTTGCTATGTGCAGGTAGAGAAGCTCCGGTCTCAAGTGTCGGCACAGGAGTCTGCGGCCGCCGAGACCGAGGCCGAAGTGGTGGCTCGGCGCGCGGCCGTGCATACCCTGAAGGAGAAGGAACGAGCGCTGCAGGACGAGGTCGTGGAGACAGAGGCTGAAACCGAGGCGCTGACCGGGCAACTACGACGCACTGTGTTGGCAGTTAGCCAGGTTAGTCTTAGGGGCGAGGCACTGACGAGGCTTAAGAAGTATCGGAACCTTGAAGTAGAAGGAACGAGCGTTGCAAACCGAGGTCGTGGAGGCTGAGGTTGTGGAGGACGAGGTCGTCGAGGCCTAGGCTGAAACCGAGGCGCTGACCGGGCAACTACGACGCACTGTGTTGGCATCTGCCAACTAGCCAGGTTAGTTTTTGGGCGAGGCGCTGAAGAAGAAGGAACGGGCCTTGCAGCCCGAGGTCGTGGAGGCCGAGGTCGCGGACGCCGAGGCTGAGATCGAGGCGCTGACACAGAGGCGCTGAGCGGGCAACTCCTACGCACTGTTGGCAGTTAGCCAGGTTAGTCTTGGGGTTTAAGAATCTGACGAGGCTTAAGAAGTATCGGAACCTTGAAGGAGAAGTAACGAGCGTTGCAGATCAAGGCCGTGGAGGCCGATGCTTAAACCGGGGCGCTGACCGGGCAACTACGACGCACTGTTAGCCTTGGGGCGAGGCACTGACGAGGCTTATGTGAAGGAGAAGGAACGAGCTCTGCAGGACGAGGTCGTGAATGCCGAGGCTGATACCGAGGCGCTGACCGGGCAGACTGCGACGGACTGTGTTAAGGCGACGAGGCTAAGAGGTATTGTTTCATACCTCGAAGGAGAAGTAACGAGCGCTGCAGGTCGATTTCATGTCCCCACTGCTCTTACATCGAGTAGAGTATACTCTTACACTCTCCGTAAAGGTCCGATCAGTCTTGATTTAAGTTTCAGTATACACAATAGAGCTCGGTGGCTCCGTGGTTGGGTCAATGGACTTGCGATACGGAGGTCCTATGTTCGATTCCCAGCCAAGGCAACCAATGAGTTATCCTCGGTTTATTCGACGGAAAAACTTACGTACATTTACCGAGTGCTCTCAAAACGGTGAAGGAAAACATCGTGATGAAACCTGCATGCCGTAGGAGAAAAAAATCTAAGGCATGTGAAATCCGCCAATCCGCAGTGGGCCCGCGTGGTGGATCATGGCCCCAGCTCCCTCGATGTAAGGGAAGGTCTGTGCCCGAGCAGTGGGGCAATATAAATAGACTGATGATGATGATACACAATAGAGCTATTGTGTTATATGTCTTATTTCGAAACAAATATGATCGTTTCAATATCTATTGAGATGAAATTGATTGGTCAAATCTGTTCATCATTGTGAAAATAAAGTGCTCCGATCTAATAATGTGAAAATAACTATGCAATAGTCACAGAAAAGTTTTACAGACCATTAATTTGGGGTTCGGTATATTCAATTCAATTCATTTATTCACCTATTACAATTTCATTACAGAATAAATTCCAATGCGAAATTGCATCCATAAAATATTATATATTGCATTAACAAAATATTTTAGTCAAAAACTAATCCAACATAATCAATTAATTGTAATATGTATGTCTTTACTAATTTTGTGTCCCCTATTGCAGGCCAACATCAAGATCAGTCACCTGGAGGACCAGCTGCAACTGCTGGAGTCCGCGTGCGAGTCGCTGAGCGCTCCCGGCGCGGTGCCGCAGGCCCAGCTCGCCATACAGCCGCAGTTCACAGCGGAACACCTGGACCGGATCGTGCGCGGCGCCACGCCCAGCGACGCGCTCGTGAGTCACTGTACTGTAGGCAGTAGTCACCTGGAGCACCAGCTGCAACTGCTGGAGTCCGCGTGCGAGTCGCTGTGCGCTCCCGGCGCGGTGCGGCAGGCCCAGACTACTGCCTACAGTATGCGGCTGTATGACGATACAGCCGCATACTGTAGGCAGTAGTCGGTAGTGTGCTGGAGGACAGCAGAGGCTAGGCATCACCAGCTGACCAGATTGGAGGACGTTGAAGCTTTACGCAAGAATGATCTGCTCGGGGGGCGTCCAACCACTTGACATTGACAAACTGTCGGAGTCCTCCAATAAAACCAATGTTATTGCAGGAGGACGATGCATTCCCGAAGAGCAACGGGTTTGGTACCACCAACGGGTTCTCGTCTGACCCGTTCCAGCAGGGCGCGTTCGCCGCCGGCGCGCCGCACGACCCGTTCGCACCGAACGCACAGGTATGTTCAGGCATTCGTCTTTAGGTCATACCTCCCTTCCTGGGTCTATATATTTATATTTGTCGACAAAATCGGTCCTTTTATTGGCCACTTTTATAGGTACGGTGGAAGACAGAGAAAGGTGTACAGGAGAGTTTTTAAGGTTGAGATTTTCTCAAAATGTACTTGACCTATTGCAAAAATTCTTTCACTGTTTTACAGATAACAGTTAAAACTATGTAACTGTAAAATAATTATTAAATTCGGTCCAGTAGTTTTTGAGAAAATCTCAACCCTATTGAGGCCCCCTGTATACTTATCTCTGTCTTCGACTGCCGTAAGTGAATGTTTGTAATGTTATTTTTTATGTTTGTAATGTTAATTTATATAGATTATTATATTTTGTATTATTTGTGAATGACATATAGTGTTTTGGAGATATTACTCTGTGAACTGTATTGTATATATATAAAATAAATAAATAAATAAGGCCCTCGTTGCCATGGCAGGGTCAAATTAAGGCAAAATGACCCCAATAACCCAAGCATCAGGCGGTCGTGGGCCCCTGATGCTTGGGTCATTACCTTGTTGGGGTCGATGTTTTAATTTCAAGCTCTTTTTGATTATGAACGCATTACCAATATGCGTTTATTATTACAATGCGTTTATTGGCACAATGAGTTTATTGTCACAATGAGTTTATTGTCACAATGCGTTTATTGTCACAATGCGTTTATTGGCACAATGAGTTTATTGTCACAATGAGTTTATTGTCACAATGCGTTTATTGGCACAATGAGTTTATTGTCACAATGCGTTTATTGGCACAATGAGTTTATTGTCACAATGCGTTTATTGGCACAATGCGTTTATTGTCACAATGCGTTTATTGGCACAATGAGTTTATTGTCACAATGCGTTTATTGGCACAATGAGTTTATTGTCACAATGCGTTTATTGGCACAATGCGTTTATTAACACAATGCGTTTATTAACACAATGCGTTTATTGTCACAATGCGTTTATTGATACAATGCGTTTATTGGCACAATAAGTTTATTGTCACAATGCATTTATTGTCACAATGCGTTTATTGGCACAATGAGTTTATTGTCACAATGCGTTTATTGGCACAATGAGTTTATTGTCACAATGCGTTTATTAACACAATGCGTTTATTAACACAATGCGTTTATTGTCACAATGCGTTTATTGATACAATGCGTTTATTGGCACAATAAGTTTATTGTCACAATGCATTTATTGTCACAATGCGTTTATTGTCACAATGCGTTTATTGGCACAATGAGTTTATTGTCACAATGCGTTTATTGGCACAATGAGTTTATTGTCACAATGCGTTTATTGGCACAATGAGTTTATTGTCACAATGCGTTTATTAACACAATGCGTTTATTAACACAATGCGTTTATTGTCACAATGCGTTTATTGATACAATGCGTTTATTGGCACAATAAGTTTATTGTCACAATGCATTTATTGTCACAATGCGTTTATTAACACAATGCGTTTATTAACACAATGCGTTTATTGTCACAATGCGTTTATTGATACAATGCGTTTATTGGCACAATAAGTTTATTGTCACAATGCATTTATTGTCACAATGCGTTTATTAACACAATGCGTTTATTGTCACAGCGTTTATTATCCCTATGGGTTTTATACCGCAATGCGTTTTTATCAATTATCATTGTCTCCAGGTGTCACGGGTTTAAGAAAACCCGGTCCTTTGAAAGGCATGCACATTATTCATTGTCTTATTATGAAGTATGTCCGTTGTCCTAGGGCGGGTTCACCAGTGACCCGTTCGCCGGCGGTGCGGGGGGCGCGGCGGGCGCGGGGGCGGACCCCTTCGCCGGCGACGCGTTCGCACCCACTGACGGGAGCGCCAAGCAGGATGATGTGAGTGTTTAGATAACTGGGTGAATATTCAGCAAATGGTCGGTGTGAGGGAATTTTGTTTAACATTTTGGGATACAGTCAATTAAAAGGTGTGTTTCTAACGTGGTCACTAATTCTTATCCTAAACCTAAGGCAGTTGTCCTACCGCTGGCGATGAGCGAGTGGCGAGTAAAGCTATCGAGTAGCAAGTGGGCGAGCAGCGAGTGGCGAGTATAGTGTTGTAGGTCGGCTATCAGCGAGTGTCGCTGAGCGACGGGCGATTACTCGCTTCATATACGCCAGTATAGCTCAGCGAGTGGGCGAGTGTACTGTGACTGGATGCGAAAGGCAGAGCATCCGCTGGGGCCATGATACACCACGCGGGCCCAGTGCGGATTAGCGGATTTCACATGCCTTAGATTTTTTTCTTCTTCTGCGGCATGCAGGTTTAATCACGATGTTTTCCCACCGTTTTGAGAGCACTCGGTAAATGTACGTAAGTTTTTTCGTCGAAAAAACCGAGGATAACTCATTGGTACAGTCGAAGACAGAGATAAGTATACAGGGGGCCTCAATAAGGTTGAGATTTTCTCAAAAACTACTGGACCGATTTAATAATTATTTTACAGTTACATAGTTTTAACTTTTATCTATCAAACAGTGAAAGAATATTTGCAATAGGTCAAGTAGTTTTTGAGAAAATCTCAACCTTAAAAACTCCCCTGTACACCTTTCTCTGTCTTCCACCGTACATGTCTGCCCTAGCTGGGAATCGAACCTGGGACCTCCGTATCGCAAGTCCATTGACCCAACCACTGAGCCACCGAGCTCACCAATACCGTGTTGGTATTGCAGAGCGCGTGGGCTAACGACCCGTTCGCGGTCCTCCACGCGCCCACTCGCGCGACCGCGGCCGCGCACGCGCAGGCCGTCGCCGCGCACCACACGCCCAGCCTGCCGCCCAAGAGGCACAAGACGCCGCCGCCCAGGCCCGCGCCGCCCAGGCCGAACCCACCCAATAAGGTAAATACACGAACATACACTACACACACCGTGTCTCTCACACACAAACAAATACCCACACACTACTCTCTCTCTCTCTTTCTCACACACAAACAAATACACCCTCACTACTCTCTCTCTCTCTCTTTTCTCTCGTTCTCTCTCTTTCTCTCTCTCTCCCACACACACACTGGTGAGATTGAGGTCAAACGCGGGTCTTGTCTAACATAAAAATACAATGACACAAAACACACCCTGCCAAAATACTCAAGGGTACGCGAAAACACCTATGGACACACCCTCTCTCTCTCCATCACACATACACTGACCCAAAAGCACACCCTACCAGAAAAGAATATGGCTACACAATAAACCCTGGTACACCAAAATACCTACACACACCCTATCTCTCTCTCTATCACACACAAACACATCCTCTCTATCTCTCTCTCACACACAAACAAATACACCCCCCCTCTCTCTCTCCATCACACATACACTGACCCAAAAGCACACCCTGCCAGAAAAGGATATGGCTACACAATAAACCCTGGTACACCAAAATACCTACACACACCCTATCTCTCTCTCTCTCTCTATCACACACACATACCCTCTCCCTCACACACACACTATACATTTTCAAAATACCTGATTATACAGGTTTTGAACAAAAAATTTAAGTCAGCGAATGTCTTATTTTGTAAACAAATATAATCGGATAAACTGATCCAATTTAATATTGAAAAAAATAATTTATATAATAATCACAACGAAGCTTAAATATTTTCGTTTATGTTTAGAAAATAAGACACTTGCTATTATGTATACCTTGTGTAATGGATGGATAGTAAGCCAAAACAACTGTTATTCTTTGACTTTTCGTATAAAAGATATACAGGGTGTAACGTGAAGGGTATATGAAGCCGAAGGGAGGATGTTCAGAATTGGTAACTGAACAACTTTTGTTCTAAGACTTTTCGATTTTAGCGAATTTATTTTTTGACTTTTCATACATTTCGTACCGGTCAGCTGATCGATTTGTATGGGACAGTAATTTATTTTTATTTTTTATTCGAAAAGTCGTAGAACACAAGTTGTTCAGTTACCAATTCTGAACATCCTCCCTTCGGCTTCATATACTATGAAGGCTCTTAATATTTGCATGTCATTACTAAATGGCAAGATGTGCTTTGGACATATTCCATGTATTTAACACCTTTTATTGTAACCACATTTTAAGCAAATAAAAATAACTTATCTAACGAAATGTATGAAAAGTCAAAAAATAAATTCGCGAAAATCGAAAAGTTGTAGAACAAAACCCTTTAAGTTACACCCTGTATATCGATATCGAACTTTCTTCGGTTTGCTACCCGATCCGTTACATAATACGTGTAATAGAGTTTTTATATTTCTAATTATTTTAATTTTAAGCTAATATTTTGTTTTCAGATATTGATTTCGATTATTTTCAATTTACATTTATTTCCCTCCCTGCTCGAAAACGGCATGACGTCATGTGTTTAAAAAATAACATCCTTAGTTAAGTTTTAAGAGTACATTTACTTTACTATCAGGCCAGTTTTTTAGATAATTTTTAATTTCGCACATACAATAAATCTTCAAATTATTGTATTTGAACGGATATCCCTCACTTATATTGTTGAAGCCGGCAATAAGACCGACAGGTTCGACCGATTTCGACGATCTTTATCAAGGTGAACGCGACACGCCCGCGTCGCCGTTGGCGTCCCGCCGTGCACTGCGCGCGATCGCCTTGTAGTTCCGTTCAGTATGATTTTAATTCTTCATGTTTTCCTTTACCATTTAATTCAATTCTTTAATAACAATACACAATATTTAAACACAATTATATTGTATGTTGACGTAAATAAAGTTGAATTTAAATTGATACTAAATTATCACTTTTTAAACTTTCACGGTTTGTATACATATTAATTAGATAAAACGGGAATTACCCGTCTACTCGTGACCATGATGGCTGCAATGCTGTCGATATATCGAGACATCAATACTAAATGTTTAACACGGTAATTCCCGTTTTGTCTGATACTAAATTAGTCGTTTCGCCGCCAGTCTGGCGGTCTGCGCCACAGACCACTTACCCCATAGACATGAAATCGGTACAAATTTGCAAACGAAAAATTCTGTCAACCGATAGGCGCTATTAGACGAAGCGGGGGGCAGGGGCGCCATATTAAACCTGTTTCGATATAATAATAATAAATTCTTTATTGGAGTTTAAGGTTACATGTACAATAATGCACGAGCTTGCATGTGGGTGTAGACTTATACTATATAATTATAAAACAAAGAGAACGAGTTTATCAGATCGTGCTGATGTAGTGCACTAGCACCCCACACTAGGATTCCCTGTGTTGTGGGGGCTAGAGAGTAAGATAAAAATAGTACGCGTTTGTGTGTAAGTGTGACAGAGAGGATGTGTGTGTGAGAGGGTGGGTGTGTATGTGAGTATGTGTGTGTGGGTGGGTGAGGGTGTGTCTGTGTGTGAGAGGGTGCGTTTGTGTGTGTGTACGTGAAGGGTCATGAGTGGAGGGTCATATCTCAAGATCACGCGTGTCGCGAAGCAATTTTGCGCTCATGTGCAGGCAGAAACGGGCGCACTCCTGTTACAGGTCTATGGGGTAAGTGGTCTGTGGTCTGCGCTAACCGTAAGTTATCTCGAAAAATTTAGAAAACCTCATAGGCCTATATATAGGTATAAGGCCGACCCGGGATTCGAAATCAGATCTCCTGTCAGACCTGATAGTAAAGTAAATGCTCGACAACTACGAATACAGCTATATTACGAATGATTCCCTCTTTTCTTGTGCTGCAGAGAAAGTAAAATAAACGTACGTAACATGCACAGAGTAGCATAATGTTTTGTTTCATAGAGAATGGCATTTTATTTTTTTATTACTCGGTTTTGTTTTTGACGTAAAATGTCAGTCTCGTAGTCGCTTCTTGTATAGGGCAATTGACAGATGTTTTCGGTGTCTTATTGTGAGATAATTTAATCTCGCATTTATGCTGTAGATACATCTGAAATTAGTTTTTCAATATATATAAATTTTGTCAATACTAAATCAATAAGTTTGTATTACGATAGTAAGAAGTGACGTCACATCTTGCCATCTAAACCGAAACCCAAATCAAGTGTCTTATTTTGTAAACAAAAACTACCCTATATTACTAACATTTTAAGCTTTTCTGTGATTATTGCATAGTTATTTTCACATTATTAGATCGAATTACTTTATTTTCACAATGATGAACAGGTTCGATCAATCAGTTCCTTCAGTGTTACATCACAACAGGTAATTAGACGATCATATTTGTTTAGTGAGGGTTGAGTGTCGCGCTTTAGGAGAGACCTACGTCCAGCAGTGGACTAATACGGGCTGATGATGATTTGTTTACAAAATAAGACTTGATTTGGGTTGCGATATACGAGTAAATTTAAATTTTCACATGCCTGTATTGTATTTATCAACAGATTTCAATTCTGTTTTTAACTTTTTACATTTGACCAGTATATTATGTCTAGAAAAACAAACACTTATTTAATTTTTTAAACAAACACTTATTGACGTGACAACGTCTTATAAATTGGTTTGCCGGGTGACACTTCAAGAAACTGCGTTACGCTCCGCTCACGTTATGCGCTCACAATGAGAGCGAGTGAGAGGCACGCGTCCCTTCCACTTTCCCTTCGTCGTTGTCACGTAAAACTTTCGCCCGTATACCGACTTTACAGGCAACCATTTTTTTTGATACCTGTCAACTACTCTATTCAACATTTTAAGAATACATGATGACTCAGTTTCAAGCCTCGAAACCGTACAATCCGTACTATTACGAGATTTGTAATTCAGTTATTTTATAAGACGAAGCGACTTTATATTCACAAGTTAATATTTTACTTTCTCTGTTAATTTGAATGCCATTCTCGTCTAGATTGTCGGATAGTTGCACAAAACAACTTGAACTAATGTCCCGTTAAAATAGGCACTACAATATAAGAGTTACGTACGGTATAATATAGATTTACAGGATAGATATTAAGGTTGAGATTTAAAAAAAAAATCGACTGATTTTTGAAAATTCCTTTTAATTATTCAGGATGTCCTTGAATTCATTCGACAAATTGAAACTGGGGGCTGTACTCATGATAAATATTAAATTGGTAAGGTTTTTTAGTAAATCAAAACTGCAAAAAATTGAACTGAGTACGTCACAAGTCACTAATGACCTTAGAAATGACCATTAGGTCAAATTCCAGTGAAAGAAATCGTTGCAAAAAAATAAAAAAAATACCTGAATATGTAAAAAAACTCCAAAGTAACGATGCGCATCAAATTAATATTTTATTGTAGTTGAATTTATTGTAATTTTTATTTTTATTTTTCCCCACATTGTTTAATTTACTTAAACGCTGTGCTGAATTAATGTATGCCACAAGCCTAACCATCCATTTAATTTTGTCGAATAAATTCAAGGCAACCTGTATAGTGTGTACTTTCTGTCTACTAGTAAAATCATTATTACAATCGGTCAAGTAATTGTTGGGGAAATCTCAACCTTACTGAGGCCTGTATCAGTCTATTTTTGACTACTGCTAAAATTATGTCTAAACCGAAATAGCTATTCATTATTTCGAAAAAACCTCGGCGTACTCTTATTGATTCATAAAACGTTTTGTGCAACTCTCCTCTTCAACGTTCCGATATATTTTGGCTTCGCTTCACACGCTTTACCTTCTCATTTGTAGTTGTCACCGTCACCATTGAGCATTGATCTCCTATAAACAACTAGATACCTTCTATTTTATTACAACTAGATATCTTCTATATATCTTCTATTTTGTACATTTTTGGATTTCAGTTTTGTTATTACATTCGGGACCACTCAATTTAATTAAATATATGTAAAATCTCAAATTTTTGGCATGCACACACACAATATGATAATGCTATTATATATTTGTAATGCTGTGAGATTTTTATGTAATAAATAAATAAATAGATACACAAAGGTCTTACTAAAACCATTTAAAAAACGTCCAAATAATCCATTGTTAACGACAACATTATCTTTAACTTATTATTATTACACCTGCCTCTGCTTTCTCCGCATGCCCAAAGGTCAGCTGGTAGATAATGCCGCAAGGCATTAAGCTCGCCTTTTGTACACAATGTGTAAAAGGACATTTTTAGAAGGCATACTGTGTATCTAGTTGTTTATAGGAGATCAATGCCATTAATACATTATTTTTATATTTGCATGTTTTTTTTCCGTAGTCTTAGATTTTATTAGGATAATTTACGATACTACTTAGAATCCAGTTTGTGTCAAACTCAACCATCTTTGGAGCTAGCATTTGTCAGGCAATTTAATAGGGCCTATACCTACATGAAGCAAAAAACCGTATATGGAGTTAGCCGTATTTACATCGCAGACGCAGCTCTTGCATGACAATTTTTTAGCGTATCTGCCGTCACATTGTTTGGATTTTCAATAGAAGTCAAACATATAAAAAATAGATGTCTCTTTCTGATGTATGAGAATGAAATAATCACTTATAAAACAATAGATCCTAGCATGCTTTAATGTTAGAGGTAGATAGTAGCATGGATGTGTGAACGCTTGGTAAGTTTTGTTTATTATTATCCTATTTTTATTTATTTTAATTATTTATTATCTTCTCCTTCTAATAAAGAATACTTCTGTATTATACAACTATAACTTATTTAATATAATATTACTGTGGGCTCATACCATAGCTGAAGTAGCATTGATCGTTTTCATGTGAATTCAGTTCCCAAAACAACTGATAGAAAGGAGGAATTTATGGAACGGTGTTTTAAATCAAATCAATTTATTGCTTCATGTGGTACCTACATGGTGTTACATTTTAATACTCTCACACGAACCCTGCAAGGGCACTACAACTTAATAGTTTTACATTTTATTATCAATTTTCTCATTCCAATAAAATTCCATATAAATTACAATAAATAAATTAAACCAAATAATAATCAAAAAGTGATTTTAAATAAAACTTCAAGAAAACTTTACCCGCCGATGTCGTAAATTCAAATGACAAACAAATGCAAATCAAAGTGCATTTTAACGATTTCTATTGCATAAAATGATGTGCAATTTTTGCTTTTTATGCGGTTTTACAACCGTGATTAAGTGATAGTATTGAAGAGAAATGTAATTGAAACGAGATATTGAATTGAAAGTGAAAATTGAAGATTATTATTACCCACGTACAGTCGAATACAGAGATAAGTATACAGGGGGCCTCAATAAGGTTGACATTTTCTCAAAAACTACAGGACCGAATTTAATAATTCTTTTATAGTACATAGTTTTAACTTTTTTCTATCAAACAGTGAAATAATTTTTGCGATAGGTCAAGTAGTTTTTCAGATTATCTCAACCTTAAAAACTTCTCCTGTACACTTTGCCTCTCAGACAAGGACATTAAAACAGCAGACCTATCAGTATATCTGTCATGGTATGAGCCCGTATCATTTCATCTGCCACTGACCACTAACATGCTAACACGCGTGCTTGTCCCCACTTGCAGCGCTAGAGGAGCGGCGGCGGCGGCGGCGACACGTGCGTACACCCCTCTCCCTCACACAAACCGCACACCGCACTAACCCCTCTCACTCGCACACTTTGTGTCCAGACACGAGCCATGGAGTTCACCGAGGACCCCTTCAAAGACTATCGATACGAGGACCCATTCAACATTGAAGACCCATTCTCCGATACAAAGAAACCAGACACGTTCGCACGACCGACGTCCGTTGCTGGCTTCGAAACAGACGACTTTTTCTCCCCATCCACAACCGTCAATGGAAGCTTTACGTTGCAAGAGAAACGCAGCGGCCGCGTTTCGGCTCCACCGGTCGCCTACGACCCGTTCGCATCTAAACCGACCAATAACAACGACTCGTGGGCGGCGTGGCCGAACGACAATTGGACAGCAGACGACGCCTGGGCCAAACCGACCAATCAGAGCAAGCCTGACGCGTGGACCAATCACAACTCGTCAAAGTCTAACTCCGATTGGAAGACTGACAATTGGGCTAACAAGACCGATAATTGGGCGACCGATTGGAACGCTGATCAGAATAAGAACTTGAATGAGACATGGCCGTCGACTTTGCCTAGTAAAAAGGAGAAGTCTCCTAAGCCTGTTAAATATGCTAAATCTCTTGTACATACGATAGGTGGTATTGGTAGGACGAAGCAGAGTAAAGAGAAGAAGAAAGGAGTCGAAAGAAGTGGTGAGTTTATGCCTTCGGAGGAGCAGCAGATCGCTTGGGCAGCGGCAGAGTCTAAGAGAATAGAGGCAGAAGCAGACGCCTTGAGGAGACAGGAGGATGCAGAACTACAATTGGCTCTTGCGATATCTCGTCAGCAGAAGTGAGTCTTGTCTGGTTATTATTGCATTTCTGTTGTCGTTTCGTGTCGGCACGAATTTGTTTAAAGAAATCCCAGTTGACGGAGGTCGGATTAGATTGAGGATACTGTGTGATAGATCGTGGTTGATCATTATATGGCTACACTCCATAGTTTTTAAGTATTCTTTAAGTGAATACTCATATCTAAGGCTATTTGAAAGAGATGTCAAAGCGAATAATGTTTGATAATAATCAGGGAACAAATTCATTTTAAAAAAAAATGTCTTTGGTCTTAGTATAGCTGCGTCTCTTTTATTTACACGGAATGTACTATCTATTGTATGTTTCTAGCGCGAAAAATAGCCCATAGTTGCTCGCTTTACTCGCGGGCGGTGGTACAACTGCCTAATATGCAAACTTTCATTCGTTCGTTCGTTCATTCAATATTTGAACAAAAGTTGTTCCTTTTTGATACAGTATTATCATTGATCTCCTATAAACAACTAGATACACATGCCTTCTAAAAATGTCCGAGCGCAAAGAAGGTCCAAACGGATGAATGGACCCTTTGCTTTATTGGACATTATTTGCACGTTAACAATGGACTCTTATTTGGACGTTTTTTTAAATTGTATTACCTTTGTGTATCTAGTTGTTTATAAGAGATCAATGAGTATTATAAAAGATTTTCGCTCTTGACACCTTTTTAAAAATAGACTCTATTATTACTATATGGGATTCTTTTATGCGATAGCAGTGTCCTGTCCCTGTCACTCTGTTTGAGTTAAAACGAGATGGCATACTATCGTTTTGTCAAGGATCTTGTCACGCATGTTAAGCATTTTGTATTTATAGTTGTATTAAAGTATATTACGACGTTTTTACTTGTTATTTTAGATCTATTTTAGCCACAGACCACTTACCCCATAGACCTGTAACAGGAGGGCGCCTGTTTCTGCCCGCACATGAGCGCAAAATTGCTTCGCGACACGCGTAACCTTGAGATATCGAAACGGGTTTAATATGGCGCCCCTGCCCCCGCTTCGTCTAATAGCGCCTATCGCTTGACATAATTTTTCGCTTGCAAAGTACCGATTTCATGACTATGGAGTAAGTGGTCTGTGATTTTAGCCTTTATTGCATGCTAGGAATTCGATGTGGACGAGGAATTGGGTTCTTATGAAAATTCTAAAAAACTAGTCAATTTTAAAGGTTTTTAGATGGTGTAGCAAAAGTTGGAACGTAAATCTTTAATGGGAATGGTCAATTATAGTTTTGTTTTAACATTTCATTGCATAACACTCTAAATTAAATAAATAAAATACAAACAAAACAATGGGCGAGCTTATTTCGTAAAGATATAGGTACAGTCGACAGCAGATCAATGGTAACACTTGCAGTATGATTTCAAGTCTTACGATGCAAATAATAAGAACTGTCAAAAGTAAAAAGTGTTACCATTGATCTGCTGTCGACTGTACGATCAACCGATCCCGGCTTTGTGTTGTAGAGTCTACAAAAACACTCATTAAATTTTATTTAACCTCAAAATAGCTTCAAATAAAATTCAGTTATTGTTTTTTGAGCTAATTTAAATATAAAAATATTATGTTTGTGTCGCTGTCAACTGCTTGAGATAGACGTTTGATTGACCAGCTAGCACGTTAATTGAACGACTCCATCCAAACAAACATCTAGTTTTGTGGTTGGATCATGATGGCGCAAAAAGCCGCTGTAGTGTTGACTTAGTATGATTCTCCGCCACGGCGGCGCTAGTTTCGTTTTGTTTAGAAGATGGTGTCAACAGCTGATTTTATTTGAACGTCGTATAATTTCCCAGCATTAAAATTTAAATAATGCAGCAACATACCAGTGATTTTAGTGAGATAAAGTTCAAACTTGGAAAATAAATTACTTAAGCGATTATGAAAATAATTATCAAGGTAATTTGATTGTAATTTGTTGATATTTTGCTTTTGTATGTGAATAATGCTGTTTCAAAAATAATAAGTATGCCTTGTGATCATGACGATTGTAACGGTGTCGAAATATCTCATGATTCAGTCTAAATCGCGGTAAGAACCTGTTACTAAAGTTTGCAAATTGACTTTCAACCAGTCCGCTGAGCGTCGTCTAGCTGTAGTGTTGAACGTTGTGTTCAACCACTCCGCTAAACGACACTTAGATATTTAGTTGGATGGCGACGTTCAAATAACGCGCTAGCTGTTCAATTAAACGTCTATTACAACCAGTTGACTGCGACATTTATATCACCTGAATCGACTACACAAGGGAAGGGAATTGATAAATCTCTTTTCGAATTAACGCGGCCATTATTTTAAATTCGTGTTTTTATTAGTCATGATTATTTTGCTACCCCCTGTTTTATGTTCTCTCGTCTGGGGTAGGTACACTTTATTAACAGGGTGTGTACGATGTAAGGTATTTCTTAGTAACAGTTTTGTAACATATTAGGTACGTACGGTCGAAGACAGAATAGTGTACAGTCGAGTTTTTAAAGATGAGATTGTCTCAAAAACTACATGACCTACTGCAATAATTCTTTCACTGTTAGATAGATAAAAGTTAAAACTATGTACGGTGGAACACAGAGAAAGGTGTACAGGAGAGTTTTTAAGGTTGAGATTGTCTCAAAAACTACTTGACCTATTGCAAAAATTCTTTCACTGTTTGATAGATAAAAGTTAAAACTATGTACTGTAAAAGAATTATTAAATTCGGTCCAGTAGTTTTTGAGAAAATTTCAACCTTATGAGGCCCCCTGTATACTTATCTTCGACTGTACGATGCGTCCATGTCGATAATATCTCTAGGTGCCACGTGTCGCTAGGCAATGTTGCGCTCATGTGCGGGCAGACACGGGCGCCCTCCTGTTACAGGGCTATGGGGCAAGTGGTCTGTGTGTGTAGGTAATATATATATGGCCCGGGCCCACGGACGCAGTGCGCGAACCGCACGGCGCCCGAGCGGCTCGAGGCTCAGGCGGGGAGGAGGAAGGTGAGGGATGAATGGATTATACATTGTGGGCTAGCCCACAATGGGGAGTGCTCGGGCGCCCGCCAGTCGGGTCGCGGTTGTATCACAGTTTCCCGTGCGAGCCAAGAATGGCACGAGGTGGAACACCCCAGGACGTTTAGTCGGTATGCTGCTTCAGGGCGGTGAGCCCGACATAACCAACACGCTCCCCGGGCGTGGTGACACATCATCATCATCAGTCTATTTATATTGCCCCACTGCTCGGGCACAGACCTTCCCTTACATCGAGGGAGCTCGGGCCATGATTCACCATGGTGACACATGATTTGCATGTTTTACCTGGGTTTAAAAAAAGGTAATAGATATATTCCACTTGTGATCTTACATCGTGCACACGTCTAATAGCACATAAATATAGTTATGTATAAACTTGTAATATATCTTTGGAGGCCTAAGAGTTCGCTACTTGTTAGCCCTTAGTTTTAATGTTATTTTAACTTGCTTCGCTTATTATGTTATATTTGGTATGACTGTGTTGATCACTTGCAAGGTCATCCTTGCAAGTGATCAATGCGTATATTTTTACTATACTTTGTATTAGATTTTAAAATAAATTCCTGTATCTTTAACTATCAATAACTTATGAACGCATATGTATCTACTTTTAGTTTATTATTTTTCTTAATTCAGGACCATTGATCTCCTATAAACACAAACACAGTCTGCCTTCTAAAAATGTCCGAGCGCGAAGAAGGTCCAAACGGATGAATGGATCATTTGCTTTATTGGACATTATTTGGACGTTTTTTTAAATTGTTTTAGTAAGACCTTTGTGTATCTAGTTGTTTATAGGAGATCAATGTTCAGGACACTTTTTTCGCGAATTTACAGTCGTCTATTTTGTTAGTAGGTCAATGAAAGTAAAACCATAAAAAGTATATTACGCATGGTTTTGACAAAACTGTTTATTAAGAGCCTTCCATGAGCCAACTAGCGCGCCGCCAATCTTGAAAAAATAATATCTTCCAATTTAATCAATTTTGTAAAAAAAAACTATTTACAAAATGTTTATTACGATAAATACTATTTTTTAAATGCTTATTTATAACGTGATTCAATTTCGTTAAGTTGTAGTTCGCATAATTGCGAAAAACGGCCGTTTTTGGCACATTTGTGGACTACAACTTAGCTTGTCGCAATTATGCCATGTATTGTATATTGCAAAGTAGTATTTATCCTAATAAACATTTTGTAAATAGCTTTTTTAATAAAATTGATTAAATTGGAAGATATTATTTTTTCAAGATTGGCGGCGCTAGTTGGCTCATATCAGGCCCTTAAATAATAATTGTTAAAAAACTGAGCGCTGGATATAAAGTAAGCTTTTTAACTATTGATATTAATTCTAAAATTGTACTATGGAAATGTTGCATGTGTAGATAATGTCGCATCAAATTAAATTAAATATTCATCCAAAGAGCTTCGAGATTACCTTTCAATAGGGTAATTAACTAAATATACCATCCCTAAGGCCCTTGTTAATAGTCTGAGCTCAAACGTCAAGAGCGAATTCCGCTGATACACTTTCAAAACGTGCACCATCTCAAGTATGTCATTTATTATTACGTGATGTCTTTCTCAAGTCGCGGTTCGCCTGCAAGTGTGAGTTTGACAGTTCTCTTGAGAACTGAGTTGTGTTTATTAATACGGCGTTACTCGTGATACCCGATTCCTAAACTCGCACCTAAGTTACTTTTATTAATAGGTACGCCATCTTGAGGTCGTTCTCAAGATTGGCTTTTGAGCTGAGAGTGATTTATTAATACGGGCCTAAGACGAATATGGAAAAATATTTTGCAAGGTAGCTCTGTTGGAAAAGGACCACGGAATAGCGAGGTCTCCGGTTCGAATCGTGACGATTTTTTTTCCATTTAATACTTAATCATGTGTATATTTGATCAACCACCGAACGCTCAATGTTATTTATTTATATAATAGGTCGAATTATGTTTGGGGCTAAAAATATCCTCTATTGATCTGGGAAATACGATCACATAGGTCTGCATTTTAGGATTGATCGGTCTGCACATTTAAACCATTGTGTAAGTTGTGTTAGAATGTAATGCAAGTACTATATTCATCTTGACACAGTATATAGCAATCCTGTTACTTTATATCTATGTACAGGCTCATAGAAAATAATACTGGGCTTTAGTAAAGTTGAAGGGGTTCGTAGGCCAGTTGCAAACACGTTGAAAACGATCGTACCGTGGAACACGGAGAAAGGTGTACAGGAGAGTTTTTAAGGTTGAGATTATCTCTAAAATTACTGGACCTATTTCAAAAATTCTTTCACTGTTTGATGGATAAAAGTGAAAACTATGTAACTGTAAAAGAATTATTAAATTCGGTCCAGTAGTTTTTAGAATAGAATAGAAAACATTTATTTGACACACACACAGAGCACAGTACATAAGAGATACATAGAATAATAATTACAATGAAAAGAGATACATAGTGCAGTGGTGTGGTGCCAAACAGGTCTCCAGCTCAGCATGTGCTGCAGTAATTGGACATTACTGCAGCGCTGGTTGTCAGTGGAGCCGCTGATGCAATGACGTACGGACACCGACGAAGATACTTGAGAAAATCTCAACTTATTGAGGCCCCCTGTATACTTATCTCTGTCGTCGACTGTACAAGTTAAGCAACGTTGGGCGAGGTCAGGACCTGAATGGGCGACCGCTAGTGACACTTTCATCTGAGCCCCTCCGTGCCTCGGGGCGCACGTTAAGCAGTTAGTCCCTGTTGTTGTCGCTTGGCAGCAGTCGTTAGGCCACGTCAAAGGCCTACGGGCGGCCTGAATAACTCTGACAAATAGGTTTGGTCACTAAACCACACGAGAAAAGGAGTAAGGTTGAGATTTTCTCAAAAACTACTTGACTTACTGTAAAAAAATCTGTTGTTTTGCAAGCTATGTTTATGTAAACGAGTTTTAATAATTTCTCATGTAGTTATTGGGAAAATCTCAACCTAAATAAGGCCCTTTGTATACTTTTCTAAGAGTTAAACTGTACTAATATTCTCTGCTATCTTGTTAAATAGTTTGACACTTCTGTGCGGCACGATAAGTCTTTTTATACTAGTGCCTTTTCGCTATATGTGTATCTCTGTCTAACATGAGCGTTTGCACGAGCGAGTGAGTGAGATGGCTAACTGTGCGAGTCTTCATTGTATTCGAAGTCAAGCTTTTAAACTTTTCCCCAAATTCTTGTGCAAGAAAATAGTGTATAGTGTTGTAAAATACAGGGTGGCACTTTGTCCTTGAAACTGAATAGTTAGGTATCATTTATAGAATCAACAACCTAAAAATAGGAATTAAAATAATCTCGTGGAATAAAATGAAACTTAATTAACGTCAATCTTGCCGTGAACTGCAGGCATCCGAAGGCTCACATCCGCGGATGTGAATGTGGATGTACCAAAGATGTACAACAAAGATAGTTAAGTAAAGAAAAAGTGGATATAATTTGAAAATTAGAAGATACGTCTCAGATCTTGTCACTTGCGAGTGCGTCAACTAGCTGAAATGAAGATGACTATTGCTTAAAATTAGCGGATGCTAATATCCACAATAATAAATAAAAATAAAAAGCCTTTTATTTCCCATATCCTACGAATTTACAAATCAGATGTTGTTTTTAGTAGTGTTAGTATCCTATCCACAATATCCCTAGTTAATTTGATAATTATCTACGCGCTATTCATTTATTCATACCAATTTCATTTTATTCTACGAAATAATTTTATGTAATTAATTCAATTTTTTTTTACGACATTTTGCAACGGTTTTATATTGTATTATTGATACTGATTAACCAGTTTCTAGGACAGAAGTGTTCACATTGCCACCCTGTAAATATTTCCTACCGAAATGGTAGACTTTGGTATTATGTAAGCACAGTAGTCTCGTCTGGCACTTGCTTATGTGCGCTAATCCCAACGCGCCTCCGATACAATAACTACTATAGTACACACGCTTGCCGAGACATTGGAACAATATTCAAGGTACTATTAATAATTCAAATGATTTATTGCAGTCACAAAGACCATATAAGTGTTAGTAAGTACTTAAAACTATGTTAGTGTTTACACGAGGTGTATTACGCGCTATGACATGCGACTTAGGTCCGACTCCGAGACCCCGGGACATGTCGGGGTACCCAGTGGCTCAGAATCGGACTGTCCATGGTATCCGCAATGCCCTTCAGGATGCTGTTAGGGCTGCCGCGAACCCGTCGCATCAGGGACGCGACTCTTGCGTATGATGCCATGGAATCCGTCTACGAATAATAATGACAATTTCAGAGTTCCATTTCTGATGTTGCACGATCATCAAATTCAAACCACGGTCACGGAATCGGAATATTATTCAAGTGCGTATCATCACTGCAAAAAACCTTAAATTGAATTAACCCTATTTCGAAAAACTCCTAATCGACTTACCGAATGTCTACATCATCATCATCAGCCCGTATCAGTCCACTGCTGGACGTAGGCCTCTCCCAAAGCGCGCCACTCAACCCTACTCTCGGCCCTCTGCATCCAGTCCCTGCCAGCCATCTTGCGAAGGTCATCCCTCCATCTGGTCGGGGTCGTCCCACACTACGAATGTCTACAGAACTTTTAAACTACGGTCTGGAGTTCGAATGATTAATTGCTTAGTCGACCAACGGAATATCGAATGCGGTAATTTACAAACGTAGATAAAACTATTTCGTTAATATTACAAACCGTGCAATGCAGTTTAAAAAGTAAAATATATATTTATTCGTAGTTGGCAACACTTAATAAGTCAAGCTGCCTGTCAGAGTTATCTGTTAATTATAAAGTCTCCCATATTATTATATATAAACGGATATCACTCACTTATATTATTGAAGTCGGCAATTAGACCGACAGTTTCGACCGATTTCGACGGTCTTTCTCAAGGTGAGCGCGCCACGCCCGCGTCCCGGTGACGTTTCTTCGCGCACTGCGAATCAGTTGGGTGACCGCGACTTCCTATCGTTGTCGCTTTCAATTTGACACATAGACGCTATACATTGCTGCTATGTTTTTGTAAGTTTTAACAAACGACAACGAAACGCAGCAATGTATATCGTTCAAGTGTCAAAATGAAAAAGATAACCATAACGGTTGAAGTCGCGGTCACCCACCAGCGCCCTCTGGCACTACCGACTGTATATTTGGCAGAATTATTTATAAATACGCGCAATAAATTGCGAATGTCTCGGCAAGCAGCCCTTAGACGATAGTGAATAAGTATAAACGTGTAATATTAAATACCAATGTGTTTATGGGTATTATCCTAAAAGTTGTTATCTCTTTCTTAGGCGCTGTTGTTTGACTTTCGACGGTTCGCGCGGACTCCATAATGAAATTGATGTTTCTAAAGACGGCTTCAATGTATCGCAGGGTCTACGTTTAAACCTTCTGACTAAAAACGCTCTAAGTAATATGAAGTATCCTTTTCTGTCCCTTTTATATCATATTATTGATTAGCCCGCTTATTGATTAGCTATTAGATGTACCCCGCAACTTCGTTTGCGTAGAGGAGGAGGATGGAGGAGATCAGGAGGCAGATCTTCATCTCTGGATCCTTGTTTCCACATCACATACCGCCATGGCTTATAGCCTATGAGCTGTCCGGATATTTCAGCTATCTCCTAGTGAAACTCCCATCAAAATCCCTTCAGTAGTTATGGCGTGATACTTGCACAAAGTCACAAACAAACAGACAAAAATTCTAAAAAATTGTTATTATGGCAAAATGGACTGCTGTGTTACGATAAACGAAATAAAAAAGTTAAGCAGTGGTTTAGGTTCATTCCCCATGATGACACCACCCAAAATGACACCACTATGGGGAATAGCTATTGCCCGCCCCGAGGTAAGTCCGCTCGTTCCCCTTAACACCCCGGTGGTGTCATGGGGAATGAACGGCGTTTAAGGCTCGGCTACTATGAAATTAAGCCACTATTTAGGCAGTAGAGCCATAATGTTTGACGTTAGAGCGGTTTTAGTCTGATGCCCACCGCATCAGACTAAAACCGCTACAAGATGTAAACATTTTATCGATGCATTGTGCCCAACTTTATTACTAGTGGGATTGATATTTTTTGATAATTGAACATATTTATTTATACGTTGACTATACTCAAATGTCTTACTTAGTAAGTCTATATCTTTACTGCATAAGATCTAATTTGAGTACGTTTAGTCAACTCGTAGATGTTATAAAATCATAGATGTAAATCGCTGTTATTTTTTTAAAACATTTATTGTGTTGTTAATAACTAAAAAATATCTATTTTTCTCCAGTCAATTCTTACTATCAATAAATTAGAGGATATTTTGTGTAGAGGATTTTGAATGTAGGTATAGTCCGCGCGGACTGAGCGAACCGTCTGTTATATCAAGTATATAATAAATGTGTATGTACCTAGTCTAACACAAATAAAACTATACAGGGACTGATAAGGGTTGAGATTTTCTCAAAAACTAATCGACGGATTTTAAAAACTATTTTACATTACCATAGTCTTAGTTACAAGTTATCTACTGGTGATTTTTTATAATCAGTCAATTAATTCTTGACAAAATCTCAACCTTAATCAGCCATGTATACTTTTGTCTGTTTTGGACTTACCTCTCAGTGATAGCGGTTTAATTCTAACTCTTTGACGTTGACGTGTATATGTGTATTTAAAGCTAAATTAATAAATAATGTATCGATTAATGTTAATATACATGTAACTGTAAACTTAAGTCGGTAGTGACGGTGCGCGGAACACCTTGACCACTGTTTTTTTTAATTTTCTTGGCTTGGTTGCACAGTTTGTAGGTTAGGATTGCCAGTTAAAAATGTGTAAATAAGCCATCACAAAACATAAATATGTTGAGGCTTGTATAGCTTTAATATTATGAAACTGCTTTTGAAGTTTTTTTGCAAATTTTATACTTAATAGTAAGAAACAGTATTATTAGATTCCGCGCGCCTTAGCTTTTTAGTACCTAATAAAGGAATTATCATCCATCACATTGGCGGTGGCAATTTGTCGCCTATAACGTTACTAGGATACCGACCGACTGCGAAATTCTATCGTTATTGTTTTGACAAATGGATGATGTACATTACTGCGTTTCTTCTTCGTTTATTCAAATGTGCAAAAATATTGCAGCAATGTATTGCGTCCATGTGTCAAAATGTTTAAGAACTTAGATAAATATAACTACTGAATACGCATTGACAAGTAGGTAGTTGTCTTATGAATGAGATTTGGACGATATCAGATAGATATATCGGGTATATAAATAGCCTGTATCTTTGTTGTCTAAATAAGAATTTAAAGATTAGATTTTGGATACGACTTGTGGCATTGTTCATGGTTGGATACGATAGGTTGGTACGGCGAATATAATTAAAGGTAATGTTCTATGTAGATACCACAATTTCCAAGCGTTTAAGTAGCGTCATTGTGATTTAAATGCCGTATTTTGTTGGAAACTTATAGGGTTTATTTATCATGATCCCAAAATGACACCACCGTGGTGTCATGGAAAATCTGAGGTAAGTCTGCCCGTTCATTCCCCATGACACCCGGCGCGGCATTTTGGTGGTGTCACGGGGAATGAACGACTAATAGTGAATCACTGATAGTGATTCCGGCATGCGTTTTTAAGAACTAAACTAAATCTGACAGGTCTAAAAATGTTGCGTCCGTCGTTACTGTGGGGTGATAGCGACTTCCATCGTTTTCGTAATCGCTTTCAATTTGACACATGGACAATGTATATCGTTCAAGTGTCAAAATGAAAACGATAACGAAATGATTGAAGTCGCGGTCACCCCACGAGTGACTTATGAAAAGGATGCCACTACTTTAAAACGTCAGATTTAGATTAAAATTAGAAAATGCGTGACATAATCGCTGCCACTGGGATCTATTGAAGGCTTAGCCAAGTGGTTTTTATTTTCGGTAACGCTAGTATAATAGAAAAATGTCATCCCATACATTTTCTATCTATTCTACTAGCTTTAACGTACGTCAAAGCCTTGGCCTGGAAAGTAATTGTTCTTTTTCTACATTGTATCCTCGAAATGTCTCGAAGGGTAAAATGTCTATTGTTCACTGTCATTAGCCACAGTTATTCGTTATTCGCTTTCTGTATGTGCAACGAAATGTAGAATTTTTTTCATCTATCAATCAAGATACTGTTTCTGTGAAACATACATTGTTTATTAATTTCGTATATTTGCGACGTTATTGTTGTTAGCATTGTTATATATAAAAATTAGGGGCCATACACGAGCTAAATGGCGCCCCCAACCATAAATAATCATATTATATTCTAACACAATCACTTTTAATAAAAAAGCTACTTATCAAATGTCTATTACAATAAATAATATTTTAAAACAATATACCTATACAATAAATTGCGTTAGGCTAAGTTTTTCGCTGTTTTGCGAACTACAATTTACCAAAATTGAGTCATGATGTTAATGTGTATTTATAAAATAACATTTACCGTAACGTAGATTTTGTAAATGGCCTTTTATTAACAAAAATTCAATTCAATTCAAATACACTTTATTGTACATAAAATACTTTTACAATCTTTGTGGCCTTAAAAGCGATTTCTCCTATGCAACCAACTGGTTGGCAAAATTGGTTATATAAAGGAATGATATGATTTTTTACAAGTTGGGGGCGCCACGTAGCTAGGATATAGCCCTTAAATGCTTCTGAGATTTCATCTACTTGAGGCAAATGTTATACTTACACAGTACAATATTTTTCATATCATGTTTTTTTTAATTTGCGTAATGGGATGTTCGTTCTAAAGATAATAACTATATTGTAATCAAATTCTTGTGATTTAGCTTTGTACGTAGATATTTCTATCTATTATAGCTATGGTTAGATCGGTTCTTTAAACACTATCGAGATAAGTATACGCGGTAAAAAAGACTTCTTACACCATGCAATTTATTCTCAGAAATATACTTCAGAATGTACCATCAACATCATAAATCGTGTTACCTAATAAATTAATAAATTCTATATTGGAAATTGATAACGATTCTGGTTGGGATTTTTAATTTAAACTCAATTTGACAGGTCTAAAATCAGTTAAAAGTCGTCCTTCACTTCTACCAAAATTATGACAATCTTGATGTAAGAATTTTTTTACCAGTGTTATAGGCTGGTTTTAGTCTCGGGATGATTGTCTTCGCTTATGCTGATCTAAAACCGGTCTCATTGTTCATAAAATTGTTACAATTTTAGTTTTACTGTAAGGCTATCGTAAGTTTGTATCTTGATAGAGTTTAAGAACATTTGTACGCTGCGTTTATACTATAGTTAGCTAATGATGTTACAGATTCACATATCGCCTGTAAGTGTAGACTTGGCTGCTCCGCTTTTCATTTCGTTTACATAAGAACTTATTGATCATTTCTACTATTTTACAGGGTGTTATGGAAAGGTTATAGTAAGTAGGGAAGGTGTTCAGTATCGGTAACTAAACACACAACAGTTTTTCGAATAAAAATTAAATTAATGTCTCATTCAAAACGATCAGCTGATTGATACAAAATGTTTGAAAAGTAAAAGATTTTATTGCGAGAACCGAAAATTCGTAGAACCAAAGTTATTTAATTATCGATACTGATGCGCACCCCTATTCAGTTTACACCCTTTCTGTTACACCCTGTAGAACCGTTCTATTTATGCTTAAAAAGAGATAAACGATTAAAATATAATATATATTTAAAGCACTAAGTCGTTCTAGTTAAATTCAAGATTAGAAAAATTCTACTAGGTACTTATACTTATTGATTATGATAAATATAAATGTTTATATAAATAAAAGTTGTGTACGTTTATAATAAAGTAGCGTGTACGACCAAGTAAATTATTATTGAATGTCGGTACTCGGGTGAGGCGTAGGCCGAGATTCATTGACAGTCTTGATCGCGAGCTCGTTCTTACAACTGTCAAAAGTTTATGGCCAAGATTGATGCCGATAGTTATAGGCAGTTTTGAGTATGATTGGAGTTTCAGGTCGGTTTTACAACTGACAGTTTTGACAGTCGTAAGTGCGAGTTCAAGCTGAGTTGTCTATGATTATCGGTCTTAGGGTAGTTACTAGGCACTTACGACCTAACATTGTTATTGTGACAGTTTTATGTTCATGGCTGTGTATGTTTTGTTGCGACATTTCTGTTAATATGTTGTCGCGTGACTATTAAATCGCGCAACGGCCTCGCTGATAGCTTTTCAAACGTTTTCATCTTTAATATTTAATTGTATTGCCACTACGCATTATAAATGTATGGAGTAAAACTATTTATATATCTATTAGGTCATGGGCTTGAGCCCTGCCCGTGATCCAAAAATTCTCCGTATTTCAATACATTTTATTTTAATATTGTTATTAAATATAATCGGACGCCTACGCGACTTGTGGTTGTGGCGCGATCCGTTTGAAATAACCCTTAAATCGAAACAAAGAGTTGTCTATGGATGTTATTTAAGTTCATTTCCCATGATAGCTAGCACCCAAAATGACACCACCGGGGTGTTATGGGGAATCGCTGACCCGCCCTGGGGTAAGTCCGCTCGTTCGTTGTTTATGGTAATTTTGGTGGTGTCATGGGGAATGAACAGCTTTTTCTGTGGTTGAAAATGTTGAAAAGTTACACGCGTGTAGTATGGT
This sequence comes from Tachystola acroxantha, assembly GCA_963506565.1. Classification (NCBI taxonomy): domain Eukaryota; kingdom Metazoa; phylum Arthropoda; class Insecta; order Lepidoptera; family Oecophoridae; genus Tachystola; species Tachystola acroxantha. Next base: position 851,296 of record OY735887.1, read on the forward strand.
TATAATTATGTTTAATAAATATAAACGTTTTATTGTAAAATTAACGGGTAAACCGGTCGGGTACCAGCGTTCGTGCATTCGTCATTACCTGCTGACTTGTATTCACTGTAATGAAACTATGATATTATATTAATATGAAAACAAACAATTCCTGAGATAATAAAAGGGAAATATTATAGTGATGGTGTTTTATTTTGATCACATAACGAAGTATTAAATATTAATCTTTCATCTTATTTAAGGGCGGGCCACTTGCGCCAAAGTTTTTTTGGTTACACATTTTAAGTTGGTAAACGCGGTTCAAATATACCCTGAGTATATAATTACTCGTATGACCCTGGTTAATATAATGTTTGATGAGACACTTTACTTTAACTTTGATTTGACATAGGGATATTATTGGTACGATATTTTGATCTTTGCACACGTTCTTAACCCGGGGTTATTCTCTCTGCTCAAGTGGCCTTTCAATCGATCGACTTCAGACAATTTACTGCAAAAAAAGTATACATAAATGTTTCAGTTCTCCAAATCCTGGCTACGGCGCTTTTTGTTGTCCATTTTCCAGCGCATGATCAGGATCACCCAAGCATTGAGAGCTTCCCTTGATCCATCACAGTATCCCCCAACTGATGCAATCCTCTAAGATCCCGTTAAGCCGTTCCCCGTACAGCTTGCTGGGCCGCATGGCGAACGCGTCCAGAGCCACGCCGCCCGATACCGCCAGAGCGTCCGCGTCCGTCACCAGCAGCACCAGCAACACGTACACTGCCACCGTCAGACCGAATGGCAACACCTGGAAAACAACGGCACCAAATTAGGGTTCATTCCCCATGACAGCACCCAAAATGACACTACTGTGGTGTCATGGGGAATCGTTATTCCCCGCCCTGAGGTAAGTCTGCCCGTTCATTACCCATGACACCGAGGTGGGGCATTTTGGGGGTGTCATGGGAATCATTCCCGGAGCATCGCGTTATCTCTACGTCAACTCCCGCAGCGTCGCCTTCCCATTACCGCAACTCTCGCTACGTGGAGTCTCTATAGCAACTTGTCGCTACGTGTAATACATACATCATGATTCATAAAATATTTACAGAAACATTTAAACATGAAGGAACGACCGGCCCCTGCCGGAAGGATTTTTCCCCATTCAAAGGGTCCGAATCCGACAACTAATTTGAACGGAACCCTAATGGTGAGCGAGTCCGACAGCCGACTAGCATTTAGCCGGTTTTAATACATATACCTACTTAGGTACCCATCAAAGGTGCACATTAAGTGTAATACTTTGGACCATGTGTTACTATTGATCTGCTGTTGTCCGTACCTAGAATAGAATAGAAATATCTTTATTAGGCAACAAAATCCGGTCTTAAATAAATACAAACATATGTGAGTAGTTAACTGTACAGATATGTTAGTATACGCAAGTATATACTCCACCTATGTGAGTAGGTAGGTATATACATTGTGGGTTTTGATGCTAAAAGGCCCCACGCTCAGCATAATGCTGACGGAGCTGACTCCGCCGAGCGCTGATTTTCAGCGTGGCCCTTTTCCTTAAACTAAACCCACCACGTGTCCCTTTATTGTGTCTGTCTCCAAGCTACAACACCGATAGACTCATCGCCGACCAAACCACTTATGCCGCAGCTACAGCCAGTCTTACCGTTTTCATCTCATAGTCAAAGTCCTCTCTCGGATACACGTCGTCCCCTACACCAAGTCTTCCGAAGGCAGCCCGAAGCGCCACATAATAATGCTCCACCAGCTGATGGTAGTACTGTCTCCTGAACTCCTGGTCGGTGCTGGTGAAGATGAAGTAGATCAGGTCGGACACCATGGAGCCAGCTCGCAGGGTCTGGTAATCCAGGATCGCGATCTTGTATGCGCCGTTCTGGAATTGCCATGTTTAGGGGTTCACCAAAATTTGGTTATTTGAGGAAGGGGGTTTTATTGGATAAAAATTTCACGTAACCCAGGAGGTCCGGGGTATCTTTAGACACACAAAACAAAGCTTTAAATGGCGTTTATGAATACGCGCCTAAGGCTAATAAGGTCATAAGCGTGATTTAAAGTTACGCCACCGTTTAGGCCTCCTGTCCCATTCTATCTTAACCTTTTTAACGAAGTGTGAAAGGGATAGCAACACGATTTAAGGGAAGTATTTATGAATAACAGCATTAGTGTTTATAAATGTCCAATTTTGGCGGTATGGTCAGGAGTCCCACTACGAGCTTTGAAGTGAACGTAACTGTCGAGCTGCATCGTCCAGAGTGATGACGCTACGGCGACTCCCCTGGATGAAGTGAAGACAATATGATATTTTGAATATTCTGTAACATGACATTGGCAAATGACGAACTGTCGTGTCTATTAATAAAATAAATAATGAACCTCTACTCTCCTCTAGTATCGACTACAGACAGTTTAGTTTACAAAAAATACAACCTCGACTTACATCGCAAACTTTATGCAGCAAATTAGTGATTTTGAAATCTCCATGTGTGATCGCGGCGCGTTTCAACGGACTATAGAACTGGGTGGTCTCTTCCATATCCCCATACTTTTCCATAAACTTCGTGAACCTCTCTTTGTACTCCTCTTTAGTAACTTCTAATGCTCCAGCGAACCAACCTGCACACAGCTTTCTAAAAGCTTCTCTTTCAGCGGGAATTTCAAACTTTAAATCAACTAGTAACTTTGAAAATTCTTCTGGATATTCCAGTCCATATGCTATGGATACCGCATGCAGTTTCGCTAATTCCTCAACTGTCTTAGCAGCGTAATTCCAGTTCACAGATTTAAATCTATCGCAAATTACGAAGCCACTTGCTCCTAAATCTTCAAAAAGAAGTGTTTCTTCCATATAATTTTCGTTAATACCGTAGAACTTTGGTAGGACAAGACGATCGTCGCCAACGATGTTGTGTTTGTCTTGAATTTCATCGTATCTTTTGGCTAGTTTAGTGAAAAACATGCGTTCAGTAACGTAGTATTTTGATAGAGCTGTCTTGCGGAGTTCTTCGCTAAAAACTGCTACTTTACCGAATAATTTGAGGTCATCTTTGTTAGGAGCCGATATAGTGGCTACGTAAAGCTTCGTTGTGTAGTTACCGTTCCCGCTTGACGCTTCTTTTAATTCAACTTTATGATGTTCATAATTTTGGTCCTTCGCGACCGTTTCGAGTAAGTCGCCTAATAGTTTTTCTGCGTTCACCATGTTTGAAATATTAAGTCACACTGCGATTTGATTCGTTACAGTTTCTTTATAAATAGTAAGGTTTATTGAACGATCGTAATCTTATCAATATACTTATCTTTCGAATTATTGTGCAATGTTAAATAACTTTGGACATCTCATATTTCAACACATTTTTTCAATTTAAAAAAAATCCTTTTTTAACACTTAGGTACGTTAACTTAACTGAATTGAAATCAACTTTTAATAATTTCTTAAAGAACTTTTCTAACCTAACACAATGTTTACATCCTAGTTGCAAGGTTGGGCAAACGACCTCGTCAACCAGAAAGCGCTGATATTCTAGAGATATGGAAATACTATGGAAAATTGACCGCACAAAAAGGCAGCGTGGTAACCGCTGAAAAGATCGTGTTTTACGTTTCATTGCACGCAATATTTTGGTTGATTGATCTTTTACATAGCTGTTCAGTGTTTGCTAACAGAAGGCTATTAATATTTTTATAGCTAGACATATTACTATACATTTTCTATACTAATTTTCGAGTGACCGCACACTCAGCTATAATATATATTTCTGTGACGTCACCAAGCTATACCGTAATACGGTATGTTAATATATATTATAGCTAAGTCTGTGACGGGCTTAAAGGTTTGCTATTGCCAAGGGCGTCGCCGGGGTTGAAATTAGAAAAAAATATCCAGCCATATGTAAAAGTCAGGTACCGGAAAGGCGATGAGGCGAGAGCGAGCGGGGAGAGGAGAGTACTACTGTCTCTTCTATTCCGTCCATGCGGCCCTTGGCTACTATATTCGTTTGCATGTCAGGTGGTTCGTAGCGTAAATGAACACTAACTTTACTGTAACCTTTTACATTTTAACGCCTGCCACAATACAGTTAGATATGCAGTCGTTTCGTAAGCAGTCGTGTATCGTTATTTATGTAGGCGTTTGTAATAATGAAGGGTAACTATTTTGGTCTTCCGTTCGTCCGAAATTATTACTTCAACCAGTCAGCCTTTTTTGACGAAAATTTAATTTATGATACTTACCTACAGGTTTTTTTCTGCCTACCCTCAAGTTAAAGTGAAGCCGTATTAAACGGGTTTAGACTTGCTCTGTCGAAGAATTTTTTTTTATTGTTTTTTATTTTTTATTTAAGCTTTTACACATTGTGTACAAAAGGCGAGCTTAATGCCTTGCGGCATTATCTACCAGCTGACCTTTGGGCATGCGGAGAAAGCAGAGGCAGGTGTAATAATAAATTCGAGGGTTAAAAGAGATAACCGTTTACTAATCAATTCAAACAAGCCAATATCTGTAGGTATACCGCAGCCCAAGTCAAGTGTCTTATTTTGCAAACATATATGATCGTCTAATTACCTGTTGTGTTGTACTTAACACTGAAGGAACTGATATATCGAACCTGTTCATTATTGTGAAAATAAAGTGATCCGATATAATAATGTGAAAATAACTATACAATATCAATATAGAGCTAGTAGGGTAGGGTAGTTTTTGTCGTCGTTTTCTCGTAGTTGCGAGTGCCAGCTCTCTACTACGTTATTGGTCCTTTCCCCATAAACATTCCACTGTGATATGTAGGTAGGTACTGCTCTTTTTTTAACGAAATCAAATCAAATATTTTTATTGCATATTCAAATTCAAATGTTTTTTATTTTCCTTCCACATTAGAGTACATTTTCATGTTATTAGACACAGTTTGGTGGAAGACTGGTGCTCAAGCTAGGACTAATCCTGTGTTTTGAGTATATCAAAGTAATACATAATAAAGAATATAAAAAATAAACTATTTCATGCAATAGGCAGCAGGCTCAGCATAGTGTTGGCAGGACACGCAGTACCCCACGCAGCGCTGATTGACAGCCATGGCCTTATACAATATACTTAAGTAACAGTCTTTTGAGATAGTATTGGTGTGTTGGATAAAGTACAATTAAAATAACGAGAAAAGAACTAATGCATTATATAGAATATAAAAATTATGTATGTTTGTATATGCATATATATATATATACAGGGTGTATATTTGCATCGTTGCCATATTCATAGGGGCAACTATACTGCTGATACTGAATACAAATCAATTATAAAATAAATACCATTTTTTTTACTAATTTTATTTCGTAATTTTATTTCATCGACAATTCCACGAGCAAATCACTAATTTATCGTTTGCGGCTACGCGCCCATCACTATTCTAACACGTAGGCATCAATGGTCAAAGGACAATGGTTGACATGAATCAAAGGCGTGCCGCGCGCCACCTCGCCCCTTTGAATTCGCCGCCCGCGCCGGTCGGTTCAGTCAGTCGGCGCCGCTGTCCCGGGACGCACGGGTTCACGGATTTTGATACCGCGTACTGAGCACGCGCAGCGCGGTGCCGCCGCCCGCCGCCCTAGCAGCAGGCTCCGGGCAGTAAACATTACGCTTAATCGAATTGTGGAGTGACGTGATGTGAAAGTGGTGTGCACCACGAAATTGAGAGTGTTGATGTGTTACGCTTACGTCAAATAATTAGTTCTGCATTCGACACGGTAAAACAAAACATTTACAAACGTTATGAGGAAATTAAAGAAAAATTGTGCCTGACTGGACTAAAATGGAAGGCATTCTGAACACCTATTACCCCGATACACATCCGGTGAGTAAATGTAAATAATTTGTAATTATGCTTTCAATGTCTACGCCAAAAACCGGTCAGAGTATCACTAATTTTAAATTTCGCTAAAATACGAACTAAACTTGGTGCTAAGTACCAATAAATTAGGTATTTTTGTCGGTCAAGCCCGTAAAAATAGGAAGGAAAGTCTGAAATCGGTCGAAGTATTCTAGGGGCTGGCTGTTTACCTATGTTTGCTTGCTGTCTCTTTCACTCGGTCACGTGAGTAACTCGTAGTATTTTGGTAGTAAATAATCCCATTGCGCCAAATAAAACAGGTTTCTTTCTATTTACACTTAAAAACTAAATTAATTAATATCTGGCTGCACTTTAATTACGCGAATTTATAATACATGTTAAATTATTGTTAACATTGATTACTATTACCTCTTAGAATATGGCAACTATGCACATATACTCCGTGTATATATGTAACCAAGTATGTTCCATGTATTTTATAAGTGAATTGTATCCGTATCAATCAGTGGGTCAACTTAGTGGGTCCACGAGAAAACGGCGGTTTTTGTTTACAAAATAAGACACTTGATTTGAGCTTCGGTTTAGATGCGTAGTATGCGCCAGCTATGAATGAGTGACGTCACTGTCCGCCATTACCGCGCAGTGGCCATGATTGAAGCGAGATGTCGCTCTCTACGGCGGCGCACGCGCACCGCACTGTAAACTTGGCCTTATCTAACTATCCGCACGGCTAACTAACAACAAACGGCCTTAAATAATGGGCACAGTATGGTCACTCAGGCCGAGATAGATACCTTATATATCTGACATTTTTAATTCAACTCAACGTTTTATTTGTGGCATCGAATGCGTATTCAATTCCGCCAATGTCACGTAACGAAGCAAATACACACTGGGGATCAGGTACGGACAACATCAGATCAATGGTAACACTTGCAGTACAATTTTAACTCTTACGGCGAAGATAATAAGAACGTTCCAAACTCCAAAGTGTTACACTTGATCTGATGTGCAAAGTGTTTGATGATCCTACGGAGATATCTAAAACAAACGTGACACAAATACAAATTACAAAGAACTGTTTTGAATGGCTCTGCAATAAGTGTAGGTACTTACATAAATAAGGCGGTTATTTTTAAAAAAAAATCCAAAAAAATAGCTATATTAAGGGGTATGTAGAAATAATTATCAGGGTAAAAACAGTAAGTTATGAACAACCTCTCATATTATAGTTTCATCTCAATAAATTATTTTTTTACATTAATTGTCGCAAAACTTGTTACTTACCTAGTGTAGAATGAATTGGAAAATGTTATTTATTGCACATTACGTTAGCTTATATTTCCTAATTATTAAACTAAATAAAAACTAATACCTAAAATAACAAATAAAACGTGATTAAAATAAATACTTACCTAAATTAATTAAATAACCCGTGTAGAATAAATTAGTGTAAAATATTTTTTTTTTTTTCAAAACAAAATATTTTTATGTTTGTTAACAATTTGGCGAGCCCTACATTTTCATTTTCGCTGAAAAAATATTCATCACCGCAGTGCCCACGCAGTGTCTAATTAACACCGCATGGACACAAATTCAACCAATAGTCATTGTATAATCTCACAGTAGAGCATTTGGCGGTACTTCAGTCGTAGATCAACCGAGCAACATGGTGGACGGAGAGGTCATTCTACGAGAGCTGCTAGACGATATCCTACAAGAACTCAACTATACAGATCATGACGTAGCAGTCAAAGCCATCACAAGCGGAGGAGCGAACTACACTTCAGCGCTATATCTAGCAACCGTAACTAATGGACACGAAAATGATCTGAATCTCTTCGCAAAAGTCGCCTGCGTCGGCGAAAAACTCCGAAAAATCATGAACGCTGACTGTCTATTCAAGACCGAAAGCTTCGTCTACAAGAAACTAGCGAAGATCTACTGCAGCTTCCAAGAAAAATACAACATACTAGACAAAGACAGATTCGTTTTCCCCAAGTTCTATGGCTGCAACAGCGAGATGTTTAAAGAAACTGTTGTTTTAGAGAATCTCGTGACAAGAGGGTATAAGGCCTATGACAGGTTTAAGTCTATAGATTGGGAGCATGCTTCTTCTGCTGTGGAGACGCTGGCGAAGTTCCATGCTTTGTCCTTTGCGTATCAGAATGAAAGGCCAGAGGAATTCGAGAAGGTAGTCGAGGACTTGAAGTTCCATATGCCTGAGCGTGATGATGAGGCGATGAAGCCTATGTGGGATCAGATGGTCAGCCGAGCGACCAGTGTTGTTGGTGAGGATGACGGGAAGCGCATCATGGATATGATCACCGAAGCCGGAAAAGATATGTTCGTTAAATACAACCGACCTTTGGGAGTGCCTGTGCTTATACACGGAGATTACCGGCCCAGCAATTTGCTGTTTAAAAATGAGGTAAGTGACAGTTTGATATACTCAGCGGTCTGATGTGGAACTGGGATTCCTTGTTAAGCGCGCGAAACGCCATTAGCTACTTTTTTGTGAAAATTCTAATTAAAGTATCCGTGGTATTTAGTGATTACTGATCACGTTAAGTTAATCAGTAGATGTCCGCGAACGTTTCTATTAGTTGGAGTGCTCGAAAGAAGTCGTGTTTGTGAAGTTTTGTGCTCTTAGCAAGGTTTCGTTTTGATGCTTGCGTGGTTATTTCGTATATATATTTAGATTGAATTTCATTTATTTCACCTTTACATAATTTTCTTACAATAGTATATAATACATATAATGCAGTCCTATTTGTAAAGATGATCGTCATAATTTTTTAATAACAATAATAGTATATTTCACAGTTATATTCGTGTTTATAAGAATTCAGACATTCTACTAACATCAGACCAGGCTGTATGCCCTAGTTGGCTTTGCCTTTCCCACTGGGAAGAATTTTACAAAAAAAAATGTGGAACTGACAGGAAACCCAACTCCATTGCTGGCTTTCAATAGTAACATTAAAATTCTTGTCACAGCAATCGAGCAATGGATTATAGAAATGGGAATGGGCTTGCTGTCACTGTCATATCCACAATTAGACTGGTTAAGTTTAAGTGGCAGTGAGCTGGTCACATCTGTTGTAGAATCGATGGGGTAGACGAGTTCTCGAATGGAGGCCACGAAATGGCCCACTGATCAGTTGGAGGGATGACTGACCTGCGCAACGTTTCTGGCAGAGACGAGATGAAATAACACAAAACTCGTTATTTTATCAATGCAGTTACATTAATCGTGAAATTACCTATATGTTATCATTCATTTTGAAGAATTCAATCATCATTTATCATCCAAATTCAATCTTAGTTTTCGATATAAATTAAAATCCTGCCAGATTTGTCGAAGTAGAAGGGACCAGCCAGACCATCCATAGACCGTTGAATAACTATTTATTTATTTTATTAATTCGTCACAAACAGTTCGTCATTTGCCAATGTCATGTTATAGAAAATTCAATGTATAAATAATAGTCTTCCATCTTCCTCCAGGGGAGTGGGGAGTCGCCGTAGCGTCATCACCCTGGGTAGCGTCTTCATGTCTTCATCCACAGGAGACGCCGTAGCGTCAATCACTGTGGACGAAGCAGCTCGACAGTCACGTTCACTCCCGAGCTCGTAGTGGGAATCTTGACCATGGCGCCAAACTTCAGATCCTGCTTCAATTCTCCAATAACTTCTGTCATTCGCGAACATTTTCTGATTAATTTAACGTGATATTAAACACAAAACACCCTCTGTAGACATTGAACTGAATATTATTAAATAATTTCGCAACCGTCGTTTCCCGCCATTTTCAAAAAGCCGTTGAATAACTATTTAACAGCCGAAAAGCCGAGTTGAAGCTGTCGTTAGCTATCGTGGTAGTGGTAATAATTTACTGCTGACCTAGTCGAGGGTTATCTGGTAATTTGAAACTCGTCCGAACGATAACAATGACTATTTGTTTTTGAATATTATTAATGACATTTAATCTTCTCCTTTTTCGAGTCGACCATCTGAGTTATGCACCTGATTGGTCAGTTAGTAACAACGGTTTATTAACACACATGGAAAAGTAAATGGATAATAAAATAAATGTGTGGTTGGTACTATTTTTTTAACCGGCTGCGTAAGAAGGAGGGTTATGTTTTTAGATGTTTTAATGTAGGAATAATAATAATATAAACATAATAATTGATGCATTTTAATTTAAATATGATACTTAGATAGAAATTTTATATTAAATAAGTTGACAATTGTATTTTTGGACTAAGAAATATCAACCTAATAATGTAGTAACAATGTTTAATAGTGTAATATTTGCATGTCATTATATGGCAAGATGTGCTTTGGACATATTTCATGTATTTAACACCTTGTATTGTAACCACATTTTAAGCAAATAAAAATATCTTATCTAGAGTGTATGTAAGTATGTCTAGTTCTTTGCCCGCCCTGCAGCCTAAACGGCTTGATGCATTGTAACATATGAGGTGTCGTTGGATTCGTTTTGATTGTAGGAGTGACATAGGATATAATTTTTTTTATGAAAATGAAAGTAATGATGCAGTCAGGTATTTTGTTTTTTACCCGACTGCCACAAAAGGAGGGTAATGTTTTTCGGGTATATGTATGTATGTCCATTCCTCCCTGCCATCATGGACGGTTTGATGGATTTTGATGTATGAGGTAGTTATATTCGTCTTGATTGACAGGACTGTCATAGGGTATAAAAATCAATCAAAAGGGGATTACTTAGTCACTTTACAGTCGTTTTTTTTTTGGTTTTTTAAATATTAAAAAAAATATATAATTTCAGCTGGTTCCCTCGGAACTTCCCAAAAGTATAGGTTTTTTTAAATACCTACTTTTTTTTTCTTCAAAAAATATGCCCCGACCGTTCCTTCATGAAACTATTTCCTTCAACGAAAGTCTCCTTGATAATGACAGTTGTCTATCAAAGTACTTTTTTTATTTTTTATTAATGGACTCGACAGTTCGTCATTTGCCAATGTCATGTTACAGAAAATTCATTGTATAATAGTCTTCTATCTTCCTCCAGGGGAGTCGCCGTAGCGTCATCACCCTGGGTAGCCGCGTCTGCTTGTCTTCATCCACAGGAGACGCCGTAGCGTCAATCACTGCGGACGAAGCAGCTCGACAGTCACGTTCACTCCCGAGCTCGTAGTGGGAATCTTGACCATGGCGCCAAACTTCAGATCCTGCTTGAATTCTTCAATAACTTCACCATACTGTCATTCGCGAACATTTTCTGATTAATTTAACGTGACATTAAACACAAAATAGTCCCTGTAGACGTTAAAAGGAAAATTATCAAATAATTCCGCAACCGTCGTTTCCCGCCATTTTCAAGAGACCATCAAAGTACTTATATCACAACGGCATAGCATATGAATAACTAAATCGCAAAAAAGGAGGTTATCAAATTAGACCTATACAAATATGTGTTGTTTGCGGAACTGGTTTGCAAGAAAACATTAAGGCTAATGGAATAACCCAAAAGTTGTGACGTCACAGACAATGAGGCTTCGTCCACAAACTACCTAAAGGTCTGGAAGACATTGCTTTAGCAGCAGCTCTTACAGAATTCCAGCCAAGTATCCCCACAAACTATTCGCCCTTAAGGCAACCGTCTTCAATACCACAATGCCTAAAAACTAAGGTCTTCAACCAGTGCGTCCTGCCAGTGATGACCTACGGAGCCGAAACGTGGACATTGACGGTGAGACTGGCCCACAAGTTCAAAGTCGCTCAGCGAGCTATGGAAAGAGCTATGCTTGGAATTTCTCTGATAGATAGAATAAGAAACGAGTATATCCGCCAGAAGACAAAAGTGGTTGACATTGCTCATAGAATCAGTAAACTGAAGTGGCAGTGGGCTGGTCACATCTGTCGTAGAACCGATAACCGATGGGGTAGACGAGTTCTCGAATGGAGGCCACGAACGGGTAAACGTAGTGTGGGACGCCCCCCGACCAGATGGAGGGATGACCTTCGCAAGGTGGCTGGCAGGGACTGGATGCAGAGGGCCGAGAGTAGGGTTGATTGGCGCGCTTTGGGAGAGGCCTACGTCCAGCAGTGGACTGATACGGGCTGATGATGATGATGAGGCAACCAGAAGCCATGCTGGGGAGCGTGCCCCCCTACATAGACTGATGAAATTTTACAATGATTACTTACCTATATGACATCGATTTCTTTGCACTAACTAAAGTTAAGTTTAACACAGAGGTTCTCAAAGTGTATGACTCTTTCACTACCTAAATTTAGAATAAGACTTATTAATAGTTAAAGTTTCACTTTGTAAATCCTACATCTCAAAATGTAATCCGTGGATAACGCTGCTGGTTATATAATAAGTACCTTTGTAATGTTAAATACGTAAGCTAATGCTAAAAAAAAATTAAGCAATAAGACCGCCAGCGCCAGTAGCGTGGGACGCCCCGACCAGATGGAGGGATGACCTTCGCAAGATGGCTGGCAGGGACTGGATGCGGAGGGCCGAGAGTAGGGTTGAGTTGGGAGAGGCCTACGTCCAGCAGTGGACTGATACGGGCTGATGATGATGTTGAATAAGACAGTCTATGGTGTTTCTTTTTTGCAATAAAGAATATACTATACGAGCTGATGATGAACCATAAGTAAGTGATTCAAAGTTATACTTATAGGCGCGTATTCATTAACGTGATTTAAAGTTACACCACCGTTTAGGCGCGGGTCTAAACAGTGGCCAGAAAGGGACAGGGGTGTCCCTTTCTATCTTAACTTTTTTTGAGGAAGTGTGAAAGGGATAGCAACATGATTTAAGATAAGATAAATATTCTTTATTGCACAAAAACAGATACACATATTAAGCTTAAACAACTATTATACAATAGGCGGTCTTATCGCTGAGAGCGATCTCTTCCAGACAACCTTTGGGTAGAGAAGCAGTGTGTTAGGAAGTGGTAGCATAATAGTGCAATTTCACATACCTACTTATCGAAAATAAAATATTCTGAGCGACTATTATATTTTATACATAAAATGTACTTGTATATAATATTGTATAATATAATACCCATAAATAGATACATAAATTAAGTGAGGTTTAACTAGGTTTATGAATAACAGCAATAGTTTTTTACCCACAAAGATCCCAACGGTTCGTTGGCATGCTATAAGGTAAGATAGTCCATCGTTTTTTATCGGAGTGTGAAAATGATAACAACATGGTAGGGAAATGATGTTTAACTAGGTAATGTATGATAGCCAAAGTCAAATTTCTTTATTGCATTGCAAGTAAGCACGTTGAGTACATTTTTGCACGTCAATATATTTTTTTAATTTACATTTACACCACTTTGCAAGGAAAAGGTGCCAACGCTGAGGAGAAAAAGTGGCAAAAAACTCTCAGCAACACATCTTTTAAAACAATGATAATACAATGATTACTTAATAACTATACAGGTACGTAACTATTACTATTGTTAGTAAGTTTATCCCTCATGCGGAACCGGCGACACACACCATGCATGTTCTTCGTTTAAATAGTCATCTATGCTGTAATACGCCTTCTTAACAAGTGTTCCTTTAATGAAATTGTTTAAATTTCCTCTCTGTCAACGTCGTGACACTTTCTGGCAACTTGTTATAAAAGCGAGTAGGTACAGTGCCCCATGAAGGATGTACTAACCTTACGTAGTCTGAACCCGGGAAATGCAAGTTAATCTCTATTTCTTGTATTATAACTATGTGCGTCTAATAATAAGCAGCTCCGCCCACGTGCCACTTGTAACTATTATAGTTCTATGATTTTATTAACCTTGCTCTCTGTCGCGTGACCTTTACCCACAAATTCGAGGCCGGTTCTAATTCGCCACGTCCATTGCTCGCCGCACGTGTCTGTCCCGCATGGGGCCGTGAACGGAAGCCGCAATGGACGTGCCTCAGTCTCGGTGGTCACAATTGGGTTAGGGTTCCGATCGGAAATCGGCGAAACGGATTCGATTGTCAATTGTTTTGCTAAAACCCTACTGGCTAACACAAAGATAACTTAAGGCGCTATATTGTTGTCAAAAGCAAGAGTGAGACAGAAGATGCCCCGCAGCGCGGAGTGAAGAGCACGGCGCAGTGCCTCGATATTCGAATTTTGGCAGGGAAATAAAAATACGCCAACAAAATTCAGAATTTTTTTAAATACGAAGTTTGTCCAATCGTATACCTATCGGTATTCATCAGTCTCTAAATAGACACCCCGGTATTCATCAGTATCTAAATAGGCAGTAGGTCGTAAGCCGAAAGGTGGGGTACCTATTCTGTACCGATCGATAACTAAACAACTTTTGTTCTAAGACTTTTCGTTTTTCGCGAATTTATTATTTGACTTTTCATACATTTGTCAGCTGATCGTTGCGAGCATTGATCTCCTATAAACAACTAGATACACAGTCTGCCTTCTAAAAATGTCCGAGCGCAAAGGTCCAAACGGATGAATGGACTCATTTGCTTTATTGGACATTATTTGGACGTTAACAATGGACCCTTATTTGGACGTTTTTTAAATTGTTTTAGTAAGACCTTTGTTTATAGGAGATCAATGGTTGCGAGACATTATTTATTTGATTTTTTATTCGAATAGTTGTTCATTTAGCGATACTGAATACCTTTGGGTTTATTATACCCAATACCCTTTTCGTTACACGTTACCCTATATATATAATAACATGAGTTGAACGAGAATATCACTAGAACCTATTGACAATTTGAACTGTAGTTAGTTTTGTGAATAACGACATAATTTTCACTGCCAACTAGGTAGGTACTAGTCAAGGTTGTTATGTATAAATCATTGCGCAAAAAAGCTGGTTTTTATAGATGTTTGTTTATTTAGTAGTAAGTATGACGAACGCTAAATAAAGCTGTTGGTAAATGCAATGTACACAGCAATAATTATGTTGTTTTTAGTGTTGGTTTTACTCAATACTCAATATATTTATTGCATTCCATAAGTTATAATACAGATGTTCATATAATTAACATTAAAATGTTACAATGTTCTTTATGGACCTTGTCTAGGCACAGCAATACAAGAGAGAGACGACACTTTTGATTAAAATAATAGGATGTGTAAAACAGTAGTAACTAAGTATGAATTATGTACTTCTATTTCGCTGGGACTTTATTATTTTTTCTCATTTAAAAATTCCTCCACTGTGTAGTAGCATTTAGCATGTAGGTGTTGTTTTAGCAGACGTATGACTTTCTTATGGTTTTCTTGCATTTTCATACAAATATGCGAGAAAATGCGACATAAACATTGATCTCCTATAAACAAATAGATACACAGTCTGCCTTCTAAAAATGTCCGAGCGCAAAGAAGGTCCAAATGGATGAATGGACCCTCATTTGCTTTATTGGACATTATTTGGACGTTAACAATGGACCCTTTTGGAAGTTTTTAAAATTGATTTAGTAAGACCTTTGTGTATCTAGTTGTGTTGATGGTGCAGCCTCAATTTAAGTAAAATACCTTTCTTCAGTTCAGTTCATACTATATTTTCAAAGGGGTTCTATGACAACTAAAATAATAACAACGGGTGACAGACAGCTAAAGACACTTGACTTAATATGAATCTATGGATCGGCCAAGGAGGCCGTAACAAGTTGTTTATAGGAGATCAATGGACATAAACGGTCATATCTTTTGATTGCGTTGACAAAGTAGTTTGATTTTTTCACGGCTGCATGAGGTTGCAGGCCTGAGGATTTCGTATTAATTTCAACTTGATCCGTCCACGCGTTTCTGTGAGATAGGTTTTGACAGACAAACAGACAGACGGACAACAAAGTGATCCTATAAGGGTTCCTTTTTTCCTTTTGAGGCACGGAACCCTGCTTAAAATCTTTAGTATTAATTGGGATATCGAAAAACTAATTTCACAGCAGTCTTCAGCAGGAATACGTGAATTGAAAAATGAGTCAATCATTGTCACCGCCATTTTCAAAAGTCCAAAAACTGCATTTCCATTTCCAGGCCAACAAAACTCACACGATCCCGGTGGACTACCAAACCGTCCGCAGCGGTTGCCCGGTGGCAGACCTCATCTACTTCATCTTCATGGGCTCGGACAAGGGTTTCCGCGCCCACCACTATGACCAGCTGGTCCAGCTGTACTACGAGCAGCTGGTGTTGGCTACAGAGCGGCTCGGGCTGGACAGCCAACAGGTGTACCCGAGGGAACAGTTTGACAGCGAGCTGAGAGAGGTAAGAGAAGATAGCTCACATAATTCATCTACTTTATGTTCTTGGGCTCGGACCAGAGTTTCCGCGCCCGGAACTATGACCAGCTGGTCCAGTTGTGCTACGAGCAGCTGGTGCTGGCTACAGAGCGGCTCGGGCTGGACAGCCAACAGGTGTACCAGAGGGAACAGTTTGACAGAGGATCTTCCTCCAGAGGAGTCACAGTAGCGTCTTCACCCTGGGTAGCCGCGTCTTCATCCAGAGGAGACGCCGTAGCGTCGTCACTCTGGACAAAGCAGCTCGACAGTCACGTTCACTCCCGAGCTTGTAGCGGGACTCTTGATAAAAGCTTGAAACTTCAGATCTTGTTACAGTTATCCAATAAATTCACCATACTGTCATTCGCGAACATTTTCCGATTAATTTAACGTGACATTAAACACAAAATAACCACTGTAGACATTAAAATAAATATCAAATAATTTTGCAACCGTCGTTTCCCGCCACAGACCACTTACCCCATAGACCTGTAAAAGGACAGGAGGGCGCCCGTTTCTGCCTGCACATGAGCGCAACATTGCCTAGCGACACGCGTAACCTTGAGATATCGAAACGGGTTTAATATGGCGCCCCTGCCCCCCGCTTCGTCTAATAGCGCCTATCGCTTGACATAATTTTTCGCTTGCAAATTTGTA
Organism: Tachystola acroxantha; assembly: GCA_963506565.1. Classification (NCBI taxonomy): domain Eukaryota; kingdom Metazoa; phylum Arthropoda; class Insecta; order Lepidoptera; family Oecophoridae; genus Tachystola; species Tachystola acroxantha. The sequence goes on from OY735887.1 coordinate 868,101, forward strand.
CCGATTTCATGACTATGGGGTAAGTGGTCTGTGTTTCCCGCCATTTTCAAGAGAACCTGAGGAGTCATTAACAGAGCAGTAGGTTATATGTATATTATCTTCATAACGAATCATGTATTCGGCCTTGATGGCTAATGATTATAAAATTTGGTCGACAAATTGCTACATTTAGTGCGCCGGCGCAGTCATCCGTCCCAGCGAAGGCCACACATGACAACGCATAGGTATGATTAGTAAACTACTCGTATAAATTATACGGTATAATACTAACATTCCGCACTATTATAATAGAGAAATAAATATATTAAAAGAATTTAAAATAAATTAATATAATCTGGGCAAAGGTCTCCCCCCTCCTCTTCCATCCATCCCTGTACTGAGCCTCTTCCAGCCACCCATCCCTGTATCTAACCTTTGCCCAGCAGTGGGACAATTTATAGGTTCACCAAAAAAAAAAAAATATATGGTATTGGCTCCCACGGGATAGGCCTAGCCTAGTGTGGAAGTCGCCGGATAATCTTTGATATAATTATGTAAATGCACTATTAAGAATAATCATTTTTTCATGGTCGATACTAAGAGAATGGTTCGGGAGGTATCTATTCGATTGGTCCACGCCTCGGGGGACCTTAGAGCTGGTGAGTATGTTGCCCAGCTGCCCAGCGCCTGAGCCTCGCTATACAGCGGGGCAATGCGGCCAGTGCGCTGGGCACCCTACCGCGCGGGACGGGCCTACACGACGACGTGCCTAGAATTAGGTAGATAATTATTATGTACTTATATTTGTTTTTTCTGTCTATCTATAATACTTATTAATATTATATATTTTATATATTTTTTCATTTTCATTTTTAAAATTAAAATATTAAGACCAAAAAAGCATATGATCTCGTGTCCATCTTTCTGAGAGAGAAACTAATTAGATTCGATCTCTGCGACCCGCATCAAGCTATCTATACTATTTTTGTTTCTTTAAGAGCCTTCCATGAGCCAACTAGCGCCGCCAATCTTAAAAAAAATAGTATCTTCCAATATAATCAATTTTATTAAAAAAGCTACCTACAAAATGTTTATTAGGATGAATACTATTTTTCAATATACAATACATGTGCCAAAAACGGCCGTTTTTCGCAATTATTACTTACCGAAATTGAATCACGTTATAAATAAGCATTTAATAGATATTATTTTTTCAAGATTGGCGGCGCTAGTTGGCTCATATCAGGCCCTTAAGACATTATTTGTATTTTTCATTAGCAACCATCTGTCAAACTTCTCATTGTATTTTTTACCAAAGTTACGGGAGGATAATCTTTGACTTTGTCTTTCCTTTCTAGATGCTTCCATATGCTCTGCTGATTGGTGTAGCCGTGCTGCCCATAGTCCTGGTGGAGGCAGCTCAAGCTCCCAGGGTCGATGGTGACGCTGACATCGCCAGCTTCGTCGTCAGCAGCAACGAGCTGTTTGCTGACCGCTTCAGGGGTATTGTTGAGGATCTGGTGCAATGGGGAGTGCTGTAAAGCACCGTAAAGACTTTTGAATGACGGTGCTCGCCAGGAGAATTCGTTGCGCAATTGCCCGCATTGCAAGAGTGAGCTCGGGCCAAGATCCACCACGCGGGCCACTAGGCGGATTGGCGGATTTCACATGCCCCCTCCTAACCCATGTTACCCATGGGTAACCTCAATAAGGTTGAGATTTTCTCAAAAACTATTGGACCGAATTCAATAATTCTTTTACAGTTAAAACTATGTATTAGTTTTAACTTTTATCTATCTAACAGTGAAAGAGTTTTTGCAATAGGTCAAGTAGTTTTTGAGAAAATCTCAACCTTAAAACTCTCCTGTACAACTTCTCTATGTTCCACCGTACTATACATCAATCAGGTAATATTTTCGTTCATCAAGCAGCTGATCTAGGTTTCATTTTTAATAGGTAGGTACTTAGCTATTATTTAATTTAGTTTAGTAAATAGTTAGTTTAGCATACAGGGTGTAACGTAAAGGGTATATGAAGCCGAAGGGAGGGTGTTCAGTATCGATAACTGAACAACGTTTGTTCTACGACTTTTCGATTTCCGCGAATTTATTTTTTGACTTTTCATACATTTCGCACCGGTCAGCTGATCGATTTGTATGAGACATTAATTTATTTTTATTTTTTATTCGAAAAGTCGTAGAACAAAAGTTGTTCAGTTAATGATACTGACCACCCTCCCTTCGGCTTCATATACTCTTTACGTTACACCCTGTATAAGTATAGTTTAGGTTAATAAGTCTATTTGTTTAGTATCCAGTGTTTTGCTGTCTTAAATTGACTGTGATGTCAGCAAACTCATAGACTAAGTTATTTTGATATTAATCTTATTATCAACTTTGGAACATTTTACTCGACATTTATAATTATTATTTTGTATTGTAATTTTATTCTGTAAAAGACATTGCCATGTAAGCTGTACCTATCATTTTGTTGGGGACTTATTACAGGTTTCATATATTGCATAATCATAATCAGTATCATTTTCTACTACTCTCGCAACTCCTATAGAAGAATAACAAAAACAATTAATAAATCGCTTCGATTTCTTACTATTTTCTGAATACTTAATTAAGCTGTTTTTTCGACTCCCATGTTGTACAAAACTTTATTTTAAAGCAATAATTTTAATTAAAAAACGGAGATATTTTTACATTTATTCGTTATCTTGTTCATCATGCGGTTGATGGTGGGGAAGAATCTGGCATTGTCATTTCAATTATTGCCCCAAACTTTAACATCGTATTAAATGCCTAACCTCATGTTAAATTAAAACTATTGTTCAATCTATTGTAAGCTAAGACAAAGAGTTTCAGAACCTCTGTTGAATAATTTAATCAAAGTGTCCTTATTTATTAATAAAATCGTTTTTATTAGAATTAATATGTAAGTATAGATATTAAGTTTATTATTCACAGTATTACTTATTAGATAAATTTATTTACTAATCGATTTAAGAGTGATTTAGCGGTTAGAAGTCGGCCTACTTGTAACTAGGACGTCTGCACTGCACACGTGCGACTAAGGCATGCCTGTAATAAAGTCAGAAAAAACAAAGGTATATTTATAACGGAGGGAAACGTATGGGAACGGGGGTAGTGGGCGGTGTCATTCGCCAAGGTCATTCGCTGGGACAAGGCCCTTAAGTAATCCCAACATAATAAAATAGAGCTAAGAACTGCTATAGGTAAGCGGGGTCGCGCTCATACTTGAATCCATACAATACAAGTATGAGCAGCGACTGTGACATTTCTATTATCTATTAAATATTCTGTGGCGGCGGCCTTAGGGCAAATTCCATAGTTCGAAACGTAGGCACAAATTGGCGCGTCGCCAGATTTTACCTAATTGTGTAACATACCCCAGATTTTTATTCGGTCACAGTATAGACAAGAGGTATGGTCTAAACCAGATAAAAGTGTACAGAATAACGTTAAGATTTTCTCAAAAAATGCCTTATCGATTTTTAAGATTATTTTACAAGTAATAATGTGTGTACTCGAAACTAGCTAACTAAAATTTATTATATACAGGGTGTAACGTAAAAGGTATATGAAGCCGAAGGGAGGGTGTTCAGTATCGGTAACTGAACAACTTTTGTTCTACGACTTTTCGAATAAAAAATAAAAATACATTAATGTCTCATACAAATCGATCCGCTGACCGGTACGTAATGTATGAAAAGTCAAAAAATAAATTCGCGATAATCGAAAAGTCGTAGAACAAAAGTTGTTCAGTTACCGATACTGAACATCCTCCCTTCGGCTTCATATACCCTTTACGTTACACCCTGTATAAACCGATATCACTCACTTACATATATCGTTGAAGTCGGCAATTAGACCGACAGCTTCGACCGATTTCGACGGTCTAGCGATAAAGATATCAATAATAATAAATTCAGCTGACATTGATTTTTTTCATGATGTTGTGTTTTTTTACGATGATATCGCACTTCGGTGCAACGCCATCTATTATCAACTTAAAAAGCTTGCTTTTTTTCTTACAACTGTCACTTTGAAATCCCCTCATTGTCAATGCCATACATTTTTATTTCTATTCTATTAGCGTTAACGAAAGTTATATTTCATTTTGCTAGAGGCCGACGTATCATAATATAAGTAAGTATAGAAATGTGATAATGTGTAGACATTTGTGTGTTTAATTTATCTGAAATGTTAGTTTTAGTTTAAATTCAATAATTTGGTGTTTGTTGCATTACGCTGACATTTTGTTTTTGTGAAATTTTTGTTTGACATCTAAGTATAGGTTATATTACGTATTTTAATCATTCCACTAAGATGATAATTGATTAGATAAGATAAAATAAATCGTTAAATAATAAAGTAATTTTAAAAATATCATTGTTTAAATAAAACCCTTTTAGACCTCAAATAGGTACAGTCGACAGCAGATCAATGGTAACACTTGCAGTACGATTTCAAGTCTTACGTCGCAAATAATAATAACTGTCAATAGTAAAAAGTGTTACCATTGATCTGCTGTCGACTGTACCTATTCTTTTAAAAATAATAAGCAATAAATGCTAGAATATTTTTTTACTACTTTTCACCTGAACCGTTTCAATGGCACATTTATTTTGTAAAGTGGTAGGTAGGTACGATTATGTGGGTTATTGCCCGTGGTCCACCTCGGCTGTTCACCTCGGTGTACCACGGGAAGTTTTTTCCCCCGTGGTACACCCAGGTGAACCAAGGGAAATTATTTCTTCCCGTGGTTCACCTGGGTGTACCACGGGAAGTTTTTCTTCCCGTGGTATTTACAAGAATTCAGACATTCTATTAACATCAGACCAGGCTGTATGCCCTAGTTGCCTTTGTCTCTGGGAAGAATATTATTAAAAAAAATATATTTGGCCTTCTGACAAACGGGGAATTCACGTAACATCCTAGTTACCTACACTTCTAAGAAAAAACTCCTAGGTTTATTATAGTGAGTCAGCCCATAGAACCAGCTGCACTCGCAGTTTCCTCGTTGGCACACCACACCATCGCACCATACCTGACCCGCCGTAATGGCGCGTAGTGGCGGCGATACGTACGGCGCAAAGGTCGTCGCATGCGCATGACAGAACTGGATCATTGTAGGGTTGACACTTTAAAATATGAAATGACAAAACCAGATTCTGCCCCACCATCAACCGAAAGTTGCACAAGATAACGAATAAATGTAGAAAATATCTCCGTTTTTTATTAAAATTATTGGTTTAAAATAAAGTTTTGTACAAGTTGCGAATCGAAAAAAACAGCTTAATTAAGAATTCAGAAAATAGTAAGAAATCGAAGCGAATTATTCATTGTTTTTGTTATTCTTCTATAGGAGTTGCGAGAGTAGTAGAAAATGATACTGATTATGATTATGCAATATGAAACCTGAAATAAGTCCCCAACAAAATGATAGGTACAGCTTAAATGGTCACATAGTTTTGTAGGTGGGGCAAAGGTCCATTGAAATGTGGCAATGTATTTTTAAACCTTTGGCTCTGGGCAGACTGACTTTCAACTGCATGCCAACTACACACCGACTGCAATCGGGCTGCTCGGTAGCTGCAGTTTTATTGCAGACTAGCCGTACCCGCAAATAAATGTATTTGTCTATGAATCTTGGCTTTCTCTGATTTATTTACTCATCCATTATGTGGACGGATTCCATGGCATCATACGCAAGGGTCGCGTCCCTGATGCGCCGGGTTCTGCGGCCCTAACAGCATCCTGAAGGGCATTGCGGATACCAGGGACAATCCTCTGAGCCACTGGGTACACTTACATGTCCCGGGGTCTCGGAGTCGGACCTAAGTCGCATGTTATGGCGCGTAACACACCTCATGTAAACACTAACATAGTTTTAAGTACTTACTAACACTTATATAGTCTTTGTGACTGCAATAAATCGTTTGAATTGAGTTGGATTACGGTGTCAAGCGTGGACCGAATAAATTGATGGCGTTGACAACCCTGTAAATAGGAGTTAGGGCCAATGGGTATTGTGTGACTTGACTAGTAACTAACGCAGGCTCACATTACATCTGCAATAGATCTCAGAGAGTCTACTATCGGACATACATGACGCTAGTGCATTTCTTAAATTAAAATACAAATTCGAAGAATTGAGAACCGCATCAGTTTTGGAAATCGATTAAAAATGGTTTTTGAAATTCAAGAACGTAAAATTAATATAAAAAAATCGATTAATAATATAATCTAATTTTTATGGGATTTTTTTCATAGTGTATATTTATTTTCTATAAGATTTTCGGGTTCTACAATGCGTGTATTAGTAATTTTGTTCGTTTTATGTGCGAGGAACTGTTTGGCTGTGATATATAGTCTCAACGGTGAGTACCCACAATTTTTTTTAAAGCTTTGGATAGTAGCAAGGTAATTTTTAGGCGCTCAAGTATCCTGTCAAAGTCTGTGCGAGTGTGGAGGAAGAGAGCGATAAGACCGTCAAAATTGTAGGTAGGGACTACAGCAGATCAATGGTAACTGGTTGATGTACAAAACTTTATTTTAAACCAACAATTTTAATAAAAAACGGAGATATTTTTACATATTAATTAGATAAAAACGGGAATTACCGTGTTACTACTCTACTCGTGACCATGATGGCTGCAATGCTGTCGAAATATCGAGACATCAATAATAAATGTTTAACACGGTAATTCCCGTTTTATCTAATTAATATGTATACAAACCGTGAAAGTTTAAAAAGATATATTTTTACAATTATTCGTTATCTCGTTCATCATGCGGTTGATGGTGGGGCAGAATCTGGCATTGTCATTTAGTTTGGGATGTCCCTCGACCAGATGGAGGGATGATCTGGGCAAGGTTAGTCACTAATAATAGTTCCGGCACTTGCATCCTAGATAGGTAATAGACTATGGCAATGACCTAAGGTCAAGTGTAATGTAGAGCAATGGACATGACTAGACGGTTTGAGGAAACGACAGCTGAGTTATTAAATTTTCATTTTATGTAATAATATATATAACACGCTGGGATACTAGTGAGAAAGGCCGACATCTGCATAAATTCTTCCCAGATATTAGACTCCGATTAGACTGCCGGGATCTGGAGATTGACCATTGCGTCTCGCAGTTTCTCACTGGTCATGGGAACTTTAAGGGCAAACTCCACGTTTTAACCTTGTCAGAATCGCCCATGTGCGAATGTGGTGCGGAGTCGCAGACTGCCCATCACATCTTGTGGGAATGTGAGAATTGGGCCGAACGCAGACTCATGCTGGAGGACATAGCACCAGCCTGTCATCCCGTGTATTACAGCGACCTCGTTGCGACCCGGGCCAACTTCAGAGCTTTTAAGCGCTTCTGCCATAGTTATTATTGGCACTATTACAGAAGGTAGCTTTCTGCTACGGCTCATAGCTTACAGCAGTGAGCAACAACTTCTTCATACTCTATTCTTCTTTCTTTGCTTTAAATAGCCGAGGCGTGACTATATGTAACGTAGCCCCATTGTGTCGCTTAAACCCGTCACTGTATGACGGTCCAATAGTACGCCACTGGTGATCCTTTTCAAAAAGGAGTTACAGTGGGAGAGGGGAAAAAAAAACAACTAGCTGTACCCCGCCACTTCGTTTGCGTAGAGGAGGAGGATGGAGGAGATCAGGAGGCAGATCTTCCTCTCTGGATCCTTGTTTCCACATCACATACCGCCATGGCTTATAGCCTATGAGCTGTCCGGATATTTCAGCTATCTCCTAGTGAAACTCCCATCAAAATCCCTTCAGTAGTTATGGCGTGATACTTGCACAAAGTCACAGACAAAAATTCTAAAAATTAGTGTTTTGGCATCAGTATCGATCCTAAAACACATTACAATTATTCTTTTCAAAAAATATCCAATGTACAGACACAACTTTTTTACAGTCTATGTATAGATAGTCTGTCTGTCTGTCTGTCTGTCTGTCTGTCCGTCCGGGCGTCCGTTTCGTACCTGTGACAACCGTGTTCTTCGTAAGTTTATGCCAACATATTTTTTATGCTGAACACTCTCGCCTACACCTTTCTCGACCGTATCTATTGTTTAATAATCTTAATCATCAGCTCGTATCAGTCCACTGCTGGACTAGGCCTCTCTCAAAACACACCTGACTCTCAGCGCTTTGCATCCAGTAACTAAGTTACGTTTACCCGTTCGTGACCTCCATTCGAGAACTCGTCACCCCCATCGGTTCTACGACAGATGTGACCGCTCACTGCCACTTAAGCTTACTGATCTGAACTATGTCATACTGTCACTTACCTCAATTTTAAACAGCAAATTGCTGGGCCGGTAATCTCCGTGTATAAGCACAGGCACTCCAAAAGGTCGGTTGTATTTAACGAACAAATCTTTTCCGGCTTCTGTGATCATATCCATGATACGCTTCCCGTCTTCCTCACCCACAACACTGGTCGCTCGGCTGACCATCTGACTCCACTTTGCTTTCATCATCTCATCATCATGCTTAGGCATCTGGAACTACAAGTCCTCGACTACCTTCTCGAATTCCTCTGGCCTTTCATTCTGATACGCAAAGGACAAAGCATGGAACTTCGCCAGCGTTTCCACAGCAGAAGAAGCATGCTCCCAATCTATAGACTTAAACCTGTCATAGGCCTTGTACCCTCTTGTCACGAGATTCTCTAAAACAACAGGTTCTTTAAACATCTCGCTGTTGCAGCCATAGAATTTGGGGAAAACGAATCTGTCTTTGTCTAGTATGTTGTATTTTTCTTGGAAGCTGCAGTATATCTTCGCTAGTTTCTTGTAGACGAAGCTTTCGGTCTTGAATAGACAGTCAGCGTTCATGATTTTTCGGAGTTTTTCGCCGACGCAAGCGACTTTTGCGAAGAGATTCAGATCGTTTTCGTGGCCATTAGTTACGGTTGCTAGATATAGCGCTGAAGTGTAGTTCGCTCCTCCGCTTGTGATGGCTTTGACTGCTACGTCATGATCTGTATAGTTGAGTTCTTGTAGGATATCGTCTTTGTCTAAAATGTTGTAGATCTTGGAGATGGAGGATCTGGTTTGGGGGGCTTCCAACGATACGTTTGTATTTTCATCTTAATCATGCCGTTATCTTACTTATTTCAGAGAGTGATTACAACCGCATGCCAGCCCTGTATGCCCTGGACGACTACCCGTCGTGTCTGCTGGAGCCAGGAGGCGCATACTGCCTCGTGGACGTAGGCCTGTATTCAGACGGAAGGTCGGACCTGATGAGGATGGTACAGGTAAGAAGTCCTTTGAATATGGAAATGTCAAAGTAAAATTTCTTTATTGCAAGTAAGCACGTTGTGTACATTTTTGCACGTCAACATATTTTTGAATTTACATTTACACCAAATACGGAAATACGGGTGTATTGAGAATTAAATTATTTCAGTTTATCCATCTTTGAAAAAACCCAGCACCGGAGAGTATTGCGTACTTTACATGCTGCGTACTATTATACGCTACGTACTTTTACACGCAGCGTATTTTTACACGCTGCTTACTTTTACACGCTGATTACTTATACCCGCTGGGCCCTTTTACACGTTGCGTACTTTTACACGCTGCGTACTTATGCACGCTGCGTACTTTTACACGCTGCGTACTTATGCACGCTGCGTACTTTTATACCCTACGTATTTAATTTACTCGGACCTTTTAACCTGAATATGTAAACATCTGAAACTACGGTAGTTGACAAAAATTTAAAAATAAATTCAAATTCAAATGATTTATTGCAGTCACAAAGACCATATAAGTGTTAGTAAGTACTTAAAACTACGTCAGTGTTTACACGAGGCGTATTACGCGCCATAACATGCGACTTAGGCCCGACTCCGACACCTCGGGACCTGTCAGTGCACCCAGTGGCTCAGAGGACTGTCCATGGTATCCGCAATGCTTCAGGATGCTGTTAGGGCCGCGAACCCGGCGCATCAGGGACGCGACTCTTTTGCGTATGATGGCATAAAATTAGTTTCATTATTTTTATAAAATGAACGTACAAATTAACTGTGAAATCATAATTTATAAGATTGCGTGTCCAATGTAACATATTTCTTAAGATTTAAATGGATTTAAACAAAGAGCTCTCTCTTACTAAACCTTGCTTATAAATACTAGAACTGAGATTATAAACATTAGTACGACGAAACTGGAAATACCTTACAGTGTACAAATTCCGCTTCCTATAATTATTATAGTATGTAGTAGTAATTATATTATAACTACGTTTGCAGCGATTAACCTGTTATGGAGAGTACGCGAGCACAATGCAGTCTAGTAATTATTACTAACCTAGGTGCCCTAGACTTGAACTGTGAAATCCTTGTTATTCATGGGTAAACAAAATTATCTTCAATCTTAGATAACCTGACCTACAATCTTAGGATACATTTACAGTAACAAGAACAACTAGTAATAAGTACGTACGCATATTAATTTGATTTTAATAATATGACACATACGAGCTGTAATCGCAGAATTAATGTGATTATTTTCACGGTGAAGTCGACGTTAATTAATATAACCGTGAAATTAATGCATTATTTACCATTGTTGTGCGTCCCGAGGCGTTGCATCTTAGACCAAAATCCATAGACCATTCCTTAGCGCCAGCGTTGTAAGGGCCTTCCAAGAGCCAACTAGCGCCGCCAATCTTAAAAAAATATTACCTTACAAATTATTAATTTTTATTAAAAAAGCTATGTACACAATCTTTATTAGGTTAATTTTTTAATATACAATACTTGGCATAATTGCGACAAGCAAAGTTGTAGTTCTGAAATGTGGCAAAAACGGCCGTTTTTCGCAATTATGCGAACTACAACTTACCGACATTGAATCACGTTATAAATAAGCATTTTAAAAATAGTATTTATCGTAATAAACATTATGTACATAGCTTTTTTAATAAAATTTATTAAATTGGAAAATATTATTTTTTTCCGAGGCACGGAGGGGTCAGATGAAAGTGTCACTAGGATCACCCCCATCCAGATACTGACCTCGACCAACGTTGCTTAACTTGTACGATCGTTTTCAACGTGGACTGCGAGCCCCTCCACTATTAAACAATTATGTGAAGAATTTTCAAAAATCAGTCAAATATGTACTTTTTGGGCAAATCTCAACCTTAAAAACTCTGTTGTATTAGATAGACCGTACAAGATGAACTACGCAGGTGGACCATGGACAGTTACTCTAATACGTATATCTTTTTTATTATTTTCCAGGAATATTCAGCGCACACAATGAAACACTTCAACCACACTGAAATTCATCGTGGTGTATGTGTCACAACAACGTGCAAAAGCTTCATACAAAACCGTAACATAAATATAAAAGGGGACCTAAGTGCGACCCTTGAGGAATGCCTCAACGATACTCTATGGAGAAACTATAAAATCAATGGAAAATTAACAAATGTGAACTATTGCAAGAGGGAAGGAGAACAAAGTAGTTTTGAAACTAGTGATATTATCGTGGCTGTGGTTTATTTAGTTTTAATCGTGATCAATGTTGTCGGAAGCTTTTATGATATCATTTTGTGTAAGGATAATGAAAAATCAGGTACTTAAAGCTTTAGTAAAAAGATCTAATATAATCCTGTTATAAATATGTTCTAAAATCACAATAAAATGTTTGTTTGTTTGCAGGAAATCCATATGTATTAGCATTTTCAATTAAAAGGAATTGGGCTAAACTGGTTGCGCCGAGCGGTGGCGGTCCAGAACCGCGACTTGAAAGACTGAAACTTTTTCATGGACTGAGGTACAAATAAGTAATATAAGAAGCCTAGATATAATGGTCTTTTTCTGTTGACGAAATGTTTCTACTCACTTTATTTCTTTCTTTCAGAACAATGACGATGGTGTGCGTATTTTTCTCTCACACTGTACTCGTTATGTCACATAGTTATGTTGACAACCCATTGTATATAGAAAAGGTAATGTAAAACCCAAAAGTACCTACTACTCAAACTTTTCTTTCTAAGTCTTCACTAAGGTTCTCAGTTACGGTACTGAGGAACTGAGTAAGGACTTAACTTACATTATAAACAGAATCCATAATTATTCACTTACCCATCATTTGCCTTCAAAGTTTAAAAGACATTGCCACATCTTCAATGGAGCTTTGCCCCACCTACAAAACTACGAGACCATTGAAGCTATACCTATCATTTTGTTGGGGACTTATTACAGGTTTTATACAGCATAATCACAATCAGGAGGAGTTGCGAGAGTAGTAGAAAATGATAACAAAAACAATGAATAATTCGCTTCGATTTCATACTATTTACTGAATTCTTAATTAAGCTGTTTTTTCGACTCGCAACTTGTACAAAATTTTATTTTAAACCGGAGATAAAACGGAGATATTTTTACATTTATTCGTTATCTTGTTCATCATGCGGTTGATGGTGGGGCAGAATCTGACATTGTCATTTAGCAAGTGACGTTCAAAATCACGACCATTATCAAAGTGAGTATTGATATCAACGACATAATCACATCTATCATCTTCTACTTTCAGTCATACGAGGATCCCCTAAAGCAGCTCCTATTCAATGGCAGCTTAGTCATTCAAACGTTCTTTGTGATGTCCAGCTTCCTCCTGGCCTATAACCTGCAGCTACACGCGGAGAAGCAAGATATAGACTGGCTGCAGTGGCCCAAGGGAGTGCTGCTCAGGTGGCTGAGGTAAGGTTGCAAGGCGTCTTGGGAATACTGTATTAGTTACGAGAGGCACTCTAATAAGCAATAATTTGGGCAATAAGTGTGATTCTTATTGGTAGTTAGTTATTTTTTCCGGATAGTTGTGTTGTGTAGTGTATGTTATGTGGCCATAGATATGTATAAAGTTAACAGTATAAATTTATTCATTTGCTGTAGAATGAATAATTCTAATGATTAATCTTCATATATTATTGTCTATCATCTCCAACGTCTTGAAATTTGTTATTCCATTGTTTTTCACAGTCTATTTATATGCTTATGTCACCTTCCCTTATAATCGAGGGAGCTCGGGCCATGATCCACCACGCGGGCCCAGTGCGGATTGGCGGATTTCACATGCCTTATATTTTATTCTTCTACGGCATGCATGTTTCATCACGATGTTTTCCTTCACCGTTTTGAGAGCATTCGGTAATTGTACGTAAGTTTTTCCGTCGAAAAAACCGAAGATAACTTATTGGTACATGGCTGCCCTGGCTGGGAATCGAACCTGGGACCTCCGTATCGCGAGTCCATTGACCCAACGCAACCACTGAGCCACCGAGCTCTATAAATAATAATTGCTTCAGTATAATCCTGAACTATTGACGATGATCCACAGACTAACGCCCACCTATGCCCTAATCCTTGCCACGATCACGACATTGATGCGCTACGCCGGCTCCGGCCCCATGTGGGACCTCGTCGTGGGCTCCGAGGCGGAGGCATGCCGGAAGTACTGGTGGGCACACATCTTATACATCAATAACTACGTTTACGACGACGCCTTGTGCTTGCCACAGACTTGGTAAGTTTCGCCCATCATCATCAGTCTATTTATATTGCCCCACTGCTCGGGCACAGACCTTCCCTTACATCGAGGGAGCTGGGGCCATAATCCACCACGCCTCAGTTTCACCCATTTAGGCAAATATATTATATCATCACCTGGGGGGTGACCGCGACTTCAATCGTTATGGTTATCGTTTTCATTTTGACACTTGAACGATATACGTTGCTGCGTTTCGTTGTCGTTTGTTAAAACTTGCAAAGACATAGCAGCAATGTATAGCGTCCATGTGTCAAATTGAAAGCGATAACGACTGGAAGTCGCGGTCACCCCACTGTTCCGTACTTTCGCTTGTATTGTATCAATTCCGTACTTTAGTAGCTTGTCACGATGTTAGCACAAACCAGTTTTTTATTTTTATTTTATTAATGGACTCGACAGTTCGTCATTTGCCAATGTCATGTTACAGAAAATTCAATATATAATAGTCCTCTATCTTCCTCCAGGGGAGTCGCAGTAGCGTCTTCACCCTGGGTAGCCGCGTCTTCTTGTCTTCATCCAGAGGAGGCGCCCGCGCCGTAGCGTCATCACTCTGGACGAAGCAGCTCGACAGTCACGTTCACTCCCGAGCTTGTAGCGGGAACTCTTGAGAAAAGCTTGAAACCCCAGATCTTGCTCAAATTATCCAACAAATTCACCATACTGTCACTCGCGAACATTTTCTGATTAATTTAACGTGATATTAATCTCAAAATAACCACTGTAGACAATAAAACAAAAATTATCAAATAAATTTGCAACCGTCGTTTCCCGCCATTTTCAAGAGAACCCCACAAACCAGTTTAAATGTAAGGTTACTTTTATCTCTAAAGAAAGTATCTGTCACTTTGCTGATTGTGCTGCCCTCTGCCGCAGCCTATGAGAACTACTTTCTAACCGTCGCTAGACTACTGCGCGCACTGTGCGAACCGCTCGCCAAAAAATAAATTCCTTAAAAATCGAAACCTAATCAAATTCGGTCCAAATCCATGCAAAGTATCTACATAAAGCCTAAGCCAGCCGTTGCGAATGCCTGTGGACTGCTGAATACCAGGGTACCCTGAGGAAGACCAGAAACGGGAGTACGGAGGTAAGTGGCAGAATACTTTCTTAATTTCTACTCAATTTCCCCAACATCACCTTATCCACTTTATGAACAAAACTGTTAATCATCTTCAGGTACTTGGCAGCTGACACGCAACTCTTTTGTCTGGGGCTCCTGGTCTGCGTGGTGGTGCGAGGGTCGAGGGCACGGAAGGTGGCGCTGGCGGTGTTATTCGTGCTGGCTATCCTGATACCAGCAGCTCATACATACTTCCAGGACTTGAGCGCTCTGGTCATGCATACTCCTGAGTAAGTTTTGTCTTGACAGACGTTGCTAATATTCAAAGACACTTTTGAGTGAGAGATGAGTTCGGGATTACAACTGTCAAAGTTTATACAATTTTGACAGTCGTAAGAGCGAGCTCAGGCTAAGCCTCTGCTCAAAACTGTCTACGAATATCGGCCGTCCCAATTGCAACAAAAATCAAATGTTAGTTTTAAATCATTCTCATACAGTTAATTTACTTTGTATGGTGAACTCCATACATTCATGATAATGATAAGATGAGGTATATATATGCTCTATTTAGTTCACGAAAAGTGCTCGAAGGACCAAATGTATGATCCGGCTCGAAGGACCAAATGTATGGTGAACTCCATACATTTATGATAATGATAAAGTGAGGTATATCTGTATGAGATACTATACTCAATTACGTCTGTCTGAATTGTGTTATCATTATTTTAAAAGATGTGTTGCTGAGAGTTTTTTGCCACTTTTTCTCCTCAGCGTTGGCACATTTTCCTTGCAAAGTGGTGTAAATGTAAATTCAAAAAATATATTGACGTGACGTACTCAACGTGCTTACTTGCAATAAAGAAATTACAACTTCGCTGCGAATACGCTTTTTCTTTATTTATAACAAATTATAACATATTTACATAAACAAAAAAATGTAATATAAAATATTGAAAAATAAAATACTTAAAAAAATAAAATTCTAAAAATGTAGGTACCTACTTGGACGCGGTATTCCAGCTGTGAGTGGCCTCTACCAGTCACAGGTAGAACACCGCGTCCAAGTCGCTCCCATGCGGCAGGGTGCCCAAGAGAGCGGCCGCGTTACCTCTTTGTATGGCCAAACTTATTCGTTGGCCGAGGTACCCGCTCTCTTGTCACCCGTGACGTCAACCAGACGACTCGACTATTCTTTGTAGAATTGCCGAGCGTCCATAAAGAAATTTGACTTTGACGTCTGCTAATCTAAACGACCATTCAGGTTGAATGCATTTATTACACTCCTATTATAAAGTTACATATTTGGCAAGTGATTATTATGCAATTCCTGTAGGTATGCTTGCTCATTTTAAATGCGTAGCGATGGACGTGACTTAAAATTATAGGCGGTGATTTATGTACCTATTTTCGTATTTCCCTAAGATTTAGGTTATATATAAAAAATTGAGAAATAAAAGACATTGCCACATTTCAATGGAGCTTTGCCCCACCTACAAAACTACGAGACCATTGAAGCTATCATTTAGTTGGGGACTTATTACAGGTTTCATATTGCATAATCATAAGCAGTATCATTTTCTACTACTCTCGCAACTCCTATAGAAGAATAACAAAAACAATGAATAAATCGCTTCGATTTCTTACTATTTTCTTAATTCTTAATTAAGCTATTTTTCTCGAATCGCAACTTGTACAAAACTTTATTTTAGGCCAATAATTTTAATAAGAAACGGAGATATTTTGTCATTTATTCGTTATCTTGTACAACTTGCGGTTGATGGTGGGGCAGAATCTGGCATTGTCATTTCTTAAACCTTTCAGAGCCTATCGCAATCTCTATGCAAAGGAGGACACTTTCCGTCTAGTCTACGTGAGGGGTCACACCAACATATCCACTTACATCATTGGAATTGCCGGAGGTCTCCTTACTTACCACTGGCAGAAGGAGGGAATGGATTTCAAGAAATATAAGGTAGAATTTGACTCTCTTTAATTTACAAAATAAATTAAAACTACCTAAAATATTAATTGGATAACCAAGGGCATACGCACGGCTTGTAAAACTAAACGACACTTGAGATTTAAATATTATGAAAGGCCAACTACAAAAAATAAAAATAAATATCATAGATATACAAATATATTAAAGCGTTGTATAAATAAAGCCCGAGTAGTCACAAATGAAAGGTATATAAAAACATCCAAAAACACATGTAAAGCGTCTTGGAATATAATAAAGGATAAAACAAATACGGCAAGTAAACGTATCCAAAAAATCGTAAATAACACCAAAATAACTACCAAGGCTATAGACATTGCAAATGAATTTAATGACTACTTTATAAATATCACTAAAGATACAGACGCAAATATACGTAAATTTAAACAATGTAAAGACCTAATATGTGCCAATAAAAGTATATTTTTGTTTCCTACTGATAGTGTCGAAGTGACTAGACTTATAAGTTCTTTACGTAATACCAGATCTGTCGGGTATGATGGTTTCCCTACTATGATACTCAAAGCAGTGTCTAATATTATTGCTCCTGTGTTGTCCTACCTAATAAATATCTCTTTCCTCCAAGGTATGTTTCCTCAAAGATTAAAAACAACAGTAATCAAACCTATATATAAGAAAGGGAAAAAGGACAATTTGGATAACTATAGGCCCATTGCGCTAATACCAATATTGGCGAAAGTTTTAAAGAAAAGTTTATGAAAAGGCTATGTATGTAAGAATTACTAATTTTATAAACAAGTGTGGCATATTAAGACCGGAGCAAAACGGTTTTCAAAAAGGAAAATCAACTTCCTTGGCGGCCTACAAATTAGTCAGTAATATTATTCAATCTGTGGACAAAAAAACACAAACTACAGCAATATTCTTCGATATGAGTAAGGCGTTCGATTTTGTCTCCCATGGTCTCCTGCTGTCTAAGTGTGACACGTACGGCATCAGAGGTCAGGCCCAATGCTGGCTGAAGAGCTATCTTAGTAATAGGGTCCAGTACGCAGAGGTCACGGACATCAGCTCAAATTTAGAGGAAACTACACACAAATCCGAACTCAAAGTAAACCGGGTAGGTGTACCACAAGGTAGCATACTGGGTCCCCTTTTATTTTTACTATATATTAATGACCTTCCAACGGTAACAGAACATTTTTGTTGTCTCTTTGCTGATGACATATCTGTGGTAATCCCTAATACATACAATGACATAAAAATATATAATGATGACATCAATAAAACTGTTAAAGATATAATTAATTGGATGACAGTAAATAATCTAAAAGTAAACATAAGTAAAACAAAATATATACAGTTCCATAATCAACGCGGTAATAATGTAGCGAATCTCAATGTAACGCACGAAAGCCAAACTATTGCTGAAATTGATGAGATAGTTTTCTTAGGTATCACACTGGATAGAAATTGCACATGGAAGTCACACATAAACAGTATTTGCAATAAAATAAATAACTTTTCATATGCATTATGGAGACTATCAAATATCGCCAATCAAAAAACCTCACTAATGGCATATCATGGATATGTGGCATCTATTCTTAGATATGGTATAATAGTATGGGGAAATTCGGTTGATGCACATAGGGTATTTATTGCTCAAAAGCAGTGCCTACGATCTATTTGTAAATTGCCAATGTTAACAAGTTGCAAGCCATTCTTTAAAAAACTGAATTTGCTCACTCTACCTTCTATTTATATATATGAGCTTTGTGTCTTCGCAAAGTTACATTCATATCTATTTCAAAGAAATTGTGATGTGTATCCTGAATATAGCAGACGATTTCCTAACAAACTAATTCAACCAAATGCTAAGACACATTTGTTTTTGGAAAGCTGTTACCCTATGACGATCAGAATTTTTAACAAGTTGCCAGTTCAATTTAAAGATTTGACGAATGTAAAATTTAAAAAAGCGTTACTCAAATGGCTGGTGGATAAATGTTTCTACACTGTCAAGGAATACTTAGACAGTAAAGAATTCTAATAATATATATGACATTTGTAAAATAATTGGTATTATATGAATTTTAAATTGACAAAGATAACTGTACTTATAAATATAGATGTTAAGTGTAGATAATATATTAATTTAAAGATTAAAGCAAGCATTAAAGTTGTATAATGTTTTATGTTGTATTGACGCTTATTTATGACTGAATTATTATGACTAGAGATTGTTTCAATTATTATAAATTTTGCATGCCAATTACTTGGTGAAACATGTACAGTGCAATATACAAAAATAACATTAAGATCCTTTAGTACCGTGTTTCAGGCAAATAAATATCATTTCATTTCATTTCATTTTAAAAACTACTTAAAAGTACATTAAAAACTACCTAACTAAAAACACTCGTCCCTCTTGGGAACCCCACACTGGCGGCATTCCCGCGCTGGATGGCCAGGGTCAGCCTCTGCGCCAGAAAGCCGTCAGCACGAGGGTCACCCGTCGCCTCCCTCAGGCGCTTGCTGAGCTCCTTGTGGAGCGCGTGTGCACTCGGACCCCACTCTTTATTTTATCTTATTGATGGACTTGTTCGTCAATATCATGTACAGAATATTCAAGATATCATTGTCTTCTCTTTCGCCAGAGGAGTCGCCGTGGCGTCATCACCCTGGAAATCCGCGTCTTCTTGTCTTCCTCCAGAGGAGACGCCGTAGCGTCATCACTCTGGACGAAGCAGCTCGACAGTCACGTTCACTCCCGAGTAATTGCTTGAAACTTCAGATCTTGCATGAATTGTCCAACAACTTCACCATACTGTCATTCGCGAACATTTTCTGATTAACTTAACGTGATATTAAACACAAAATAACCACTGTAGACATTTAAAAGGAAAATTATCAAATAATTTCGCGACCGTCGTTTCCTGCCATTTTCAAGAGAACCTCAGAATCTCTTTATTGCATTGTGTAGGTATATTTTTCCACGTCAACATTTTTGAATTTACATTTACACCACTTTGCAAGGTAAAGATGCCAACTCTGTGGTCAAAAAGTGGCAAAAAACTTTCAGCAGCACCAGCATCTTTTCTTTTCTTTTCTCGTGTGATTTAGTGACCAAACCTATTTGTCAGAGTTATTCAGGCCGCCCCATAGGCCTCTGACGTGGCCTAACGACTGCTGTCAAGCGACAACAACCGGGACCAACTGCTTAACGTGCGCCCCGAGACACGGAGGGGCTCAGATGAAAGTGTCACTAGCGGTCACCCGTCCAGATCCTGACCTCGCCCAGCGTTGCTTAACTTGTACGATCGTTTTCAACGTGTACTTGCAACTGGACTATGAGCCCCTTTTAAAACTAAACTAGAAAACGAATGATAGAATCTGGTAAGTAGGTCTTGAGAAAATCTCCAATGCATACTTTTCTCTGTTTTTGACCGAACAAGAACCTTCCTGACTGGAAAACTCTGTAACCCTGGCATTTTACACCGTTTTCCAGCACTTCCGCATCGTGTACTGGCTGCTGTTTCCAATGGGCGTGGGCGTCATCCTCTCCGGTGGTCTGTTCTACTCTGACGGCGGCGCCAGGTCCACGGCCCTGGTCGTGCTCTACGCGGCTCTCTACAAGCCACTGTTCCAATTCCTGGTCCTCTCTCTCATCATGGGCTGTGTCTTCAAGATTGAAAGTATGTTCTATATTTTTTGGGACATATTTATTTTATACAGGCATTGATCTCCTATAAACAACTAGATACACAGTCTGCCTTCTAAAAATGTCCGAGCGCAAAGAAGGTCCAAAAGGTTGAATGGACACTCATTTGCGTTATTGGACATTATTTGGACGTTAACAATGGACCCCTATTTGGACGTTTTTAATGGTTTTAGTAAGACCTTTGTGTATCTAGTTGTTTATAGGAGATCAATGTATACAGGCCTTGAATTCATTCGACAAATTTAAATGGATGGTTAGGCTTGTGACACATTAATTCTGCACAGCGTAAGTGTATTAAACAATTTGGGGGAAAACAATAAAATATTATATTTACAATATATTAAACTATAAAAAAATCATTAAGTTGATGCAGCATGTAAAAGTACGCAGTGTGTAAAAGTACGCAGCGTGTAAAAGTATGCAGCGTGTAAAAGTACGCAGTGTGTAAAGGTACGCAGCGTGTAAAAGTACACCGTGCGTAAAAGTACGCAGCGTGTAACAGTACGCAGCATGTAAAGTTACGCAGCGTGTAAAAGTACACTATGTAAATTGAGTGTATAAAGTACGCTATGTAAAAGTACGCAGAAGTGACAAAATAAATACGCAGTGCGGTTTTTAGACATGGATGAACGAAAATAATTTAATTTTCAATACTTTATCTTACCTGCCTGCAGGTGTCTACCGCGGCATATTGGAGTGGCGCGGCTTCACGTGGACTGGCCGCGCGGCGTACAGCGGGTTCCTGGTGCACACGTTGCTCCAGCGGGCGCTGGTCGGCACGCAGCTGCAGCCCACGCACATGACAGACTATTACGTGGTATGCAATTCACTATCTGTACCATTGCAGTAGCAACTTCACCACAAGTAGCTACAATGAGCTCGGCGGCGCAGCGGTTGGTTAGATGAACTCGGAGGTCCCAGGTTCGATTCCCAGCCAGGGCCATGTACCAATGAGTTATCCTCGGTTTTTTCGACGGATAAACTCACGTACATTTACCGAGTGCTCTCAAAAACGGTGAAGGGAAACATCGTGATGAAACCTGCATGCCGTAGAAAAAATATTCTAAGGCATGTGAAATCCGCCAATCCGCAGTGGGCAATGTTGGATCATGGCCCAGCTCCCTCGATGTAAGGGAAGGTCTGTGCCCGAGCAGTGGGGCAATATAAATAGACTGATGATGATGATGAAGTAGCTACAATACAACGGTGAGATTTTAATTCTGCAACTGGCCGCAATTTAAATCTTACTAACCGATTGGTTGGCTGGGAGACTTGCGGATGTTGTGAGGAATGCTCGGTTGGAACCGCAGACACTATCATTGTTACTTTAAAATTAAATTAAGAGCCTTCATAGAGCCAGGGCGCCGCCAATCTTAAAAAATAATATGTTCCAATATAAATTCTGAAAGTGTGTTTGTATGTTTTCAGTTCATAGTCCTTGCTGCCACGATATTCTTGGGGTACCTGTGCGCGGGCATACTGTTCGTGTGCGTGGAGGCGCCCGCCACCGCGCTCGTCAAGGCGGCGCTTGCGCATAAGAAGACTCAAGAAAACTGATATTTACTGAGTGCTTCTAACACAGACCACTTACCCCATAGACCTGTAACAGGGACCTGTAACTGACAGGGGTGCACTCCGTGCGCCCATTAAATCTTTAATACGGCGCCCCTGTCCCCCGCTTCGTCTCTATGCGCTCATCGTTGACAGAATGTTTCGCTTGCAAATGACAATGCCAGATTCTGCCCCACCATCAACCGCATGAGGTACAAGATAACGAATAAATGTAAAAATATCTCCGTTTTTTTTATTAAAATTATTGGTTTAAAATAAAGTTTTGTACATCAAACGAGTCGAAAAACAGCTTAATTAAGAAATAGAAAAATAGTAAGAAATCGAAGCGATTTATTCATTGTTTTTGTTATTCTTCTTTAGGAGTTGCGAGAGTAGTATAAAATGATACTGATTATGATTATGCAATATGAAACCTGTAATAAGTCCCCAACAAAATGATACAGCTTCTATGGTCACGTAGTTTTGATGGTGGGGCAAAGCTCCATTGAAATGTGGCAATGTCATTTGTACCGATTTCATGTTTATTGGGTAAGTGGTCTGTGGCTTCCAACAAGTGGAACTATAGCTGTTTTCAAAACGATTAAATGATTTTTGTGGAGCGGGCTTTGTTTGATAAACACTGCACTGGATCTTAGTTTTTCTAGATTATATCTTTTACTTCATTATTTTGCGTCTTGTGTAATTACTCAGTATCTATAAGTGAAGACCTATAAATTGGCTTCTTGCTTTTAATGTAGTAGTTTATAAGCTGTTGGTTTTCAATATCATGAAACGGTGACAGTCCTACTATCGCGTTGGTATAGCGTATATTATTTTTACACAAAAAGCAGTAGGTATGTTTATTGGGTGGGCTTTAATGAATACTGACTATTCGTAAAGCAAATTCTCTTAATCTGTTAAAAAAAATTCTGGTACTATTTTTGAGTAAAAAAATATTACAAAAATAGAACTTTTTTTTTTAATCCAATGTTCCGGACCACTTTCTTGGTGGGATATTATACAATGCATCGAGAGTCCATGTGTACTATCACATACAATTTTTATATTCCAGTTCTAATTTAATTCGTTCAAAAAAGTTAGATTTATCGGACTAGTAGTCTCTCTTCAATTAAGTAATTTCCTGACATCAAATTGAATTCATGGTTTTAGAACAGCAATAGGGAGGATCGGTTCTTAATAAAGAAAAGTTGATAATAATGTTTTAATTAAATTTATTAAACTCCTCAAACTCTCAAATATTAACATTTTACCTCAAATAATAACAGAATGGTACCCTAGAGATGATAAGAGACAAAAAGGACGACCGAGGACAAGGTGGGAGGACGAAATAAAGAAGGAAATTGGGGTCACCTAGACCTGGGAGACTACAGATAGAAAGAAGTGCCAAGAGAGGGAGGCCTTTGCCCGCGTGAGGGTTGCTGAAACAACAAATAATAAGTACTCAAATAAAATAAAATAGGTACGGTCGAAGACAAAGAAAGGTGTACAGGAGAGTTTTTAAGGTTGAGATTTTCTCAAAAACTACTTGACCTATTGCAAAAATTATTTCACTGTTTGATAGGTAAAAGTTAAAACTATGTAACTGTAAAAGAATTATTAAGTTCGGTCCAGTAGTTTTTAAGAAAATCTCAACCTTATTGAGGCCCCCTGTATACTTATCTCTGTCTTTGACTGTACCTAAATATTTTTTTTAAACAAATTTTTAAAAGATTTACTATATATAATTGTTCAGTATCGGTAACTGAACAACTTTTGTTCAACGACTTTCCGAATAATAAACAAAAATAAATTAATGTCTCATACAAATCGCCGGTACGAAATGTATGACAAATCAAAAAATAAATTCGCGAAAATCGAAAAGTCGTACAACAAAAGTTGTTTAATTACCGCTCCTGAACACCCTCCCTTCGGCTTCATATACCCTTTACGTTACACCCTGTATAGCTTGGTGCGGTTGTAAAATGATTTTTCAATTAATAATTTTAATTATTTTGACCTTTTGAAAGTGCAATGGAGTTATTTATCATTTAAATGGTAAGTTATGTAAATAGATAAAAGCAAATTAGATTAAATACTTGCCTATTAAAGTAATAAATAATTTATTTAATAACTTTAAGTATGTAAAAATTTCGCGATGACCAAGATTCGAACTAGGGACCTCGCTGTTCCGTCGTACGCTCTTTTCCAGAGCTAACGTGACTCAGATCTGATCGACGAAATCTTTCTCCATATTCGTCTTAGGGACGGTAGCGACATCAATCGGGGAATGTTGCAACTACCTGATCCCTCCTTCTCATCCTGATTGTGAAGAAATATTTTCTCCATTTAATATTAAAGTATTTATAAAACTCACGCCTAATTCCCGTAGGGGTATGCAGAGATGATGACTAGCGGTCTATAGATAGACTAGCGGTCACCCATCCAGGTCCTGACCTTTTTGCCACGGGGAGGCGAAGAGGTTATGTCGGACTCTTACCGACTAAAACCCCTCGGTGTTCCGTCTCGCCGCCTTACGACGGAGTCACGGGGAGACTTGCGTATTACTTCCGCGAATCCGCCAGCGGGTGTCCGGGGGACCCTTCTCGGGGGACTATGACTCCCATCCGGCTGTTAGTGGCATGCTGGAACACAGACACGCCGACCAACTCGAGGACCTGTTGCCGGGCGTTGGACTACCCCGTGTCCACTCGCCCGGAAGCCCTCATTACGGGGGGAGGTTTCGAGCATACGCCAGCCTCCTCCGCCCGACTCTCCTGCGGCGAGTCTAATCCAGGTCCTGACCTCGCCCAACGTTACTTAACTTGTACGATCGTTTTCAACGTGTACTCGCAACTGGACTACAAGCCCCTTGCAATGCATAATGAAATTAAAGATTATTATGTATCTCTCCAGGTTTCACGGGTTTAAGAAAACCCGGTCCTTTGAAAGGCTTGCACGGAGACATAGGACCAACGCGTAGAGTCCCCTTGATAACTTTTATTTGAAGGGATATGTGATGCACCTAGCGGGACCCGTCTCTGAGCGCATCAGAATGCACTCAATGATAAACTATTGCATAAACTATTGCAGTGCTTGGAAATTACAACTTAATTGTGGCTATTGGTTTGGGGTGTTGGTGGGTCAGTCAGTCAGGTCTATAGAGCGAGACGTCGGACACCTGCCATGATCACATTGTCTCGAAGTTATGAAAAAATTGGCAGGCGGTGACTCGCCACTCACTAGATGGGCCCTCAACATGGTCGTCAGAAAGACAACTGAGAGCAACACCGGTGTGAGCGGCTGTTTATTATTATTATAATGTTGTTATACATTATTATTATTTTAAATTGACGATCTAATTACTAACGTGTATTTTAAGTGTGGACGGGCCACGTGTGCCGCATGCAGCCGGACCGATGGGCCCGGACTGTCACAGAATGGGTGCCATTGGACGGTCGCCGGCGTCGGGGCAGACCTCGGCGTAGGTGGAGAGACGATATCATTAGATACAGGGATGGGTGCCTGGAAGAGGCTCAGGACAGGGATGGGAGAGGAGGGGGGGAGACCTTTGCCCAGCAGTGGGACAATTTATAGGTTTACAAAAAAAAATTAAGTATTGACTTGTAATCTGAAATAAATGAATATATCTATCATGCAAGGTGTTACATTATTGTGTTGTGCTTTGCGCATATTTTTAAAACTATGTCAGTAGTATAAAAAATGGTGACTTGCATAAAATATGCACCGGCTGCTAAAGTGCCGATTAAAAAGTATTCTAATGTTAACAAATTATTAACGAGGTTGTATTATAGATAACTTCGGTGCAATTATAAGTTAATGTGTGATCTATTAGTGGTTAAATGTCATTGTGGTGCATGTTTATGATAACGAATTATCAGTTTCTAAGTACCAATAATAAACTAAACATAGTTTGATGTGGTTGTGAAATGAATTTACAATTGTTAATTATAATTATTTTATCCGTTCACCAGTGCAACGGAGTTATTTATCATTTAAATGGTAAGTTATATATATCTTCCAGCCTCTTCCAGCCACCCATCCCTGTATCTAACGATATCGTCTCTCCACCTACAGGACAGGGATGGATGGAAGAGGAGGGGGACCTTTGCCCAGCAGTGGGACAATTTATAGGTTAACAAATATATATATATAATCAAATTAAGGCTCGTATTTAATAGTCTGAGCTCAAACCCGCCCGTCAAGAGCGAATTCAGCTTATACACTTTCAAGACGTGATCACCTTTTCAAGTATGTCATTTATTAATAAACCAATCTTGAGGGCGTATCAGGGTGATGTTTTTCTCAAGTCGCGGTTCGCCTGCAATCAGCAAATACGTTCTCAAGTGTGTTTGACAGTTCTCTTGATAACTGAGTTTTGTTTATTAATACGGCGCTACTCACGTGATACCCGATTCCTAAACGCGCACCTGAGTTACGTTTATTAATAGGAACGCCATCTTGAGGTCGTTCTCAAGATTGACTCTTGAGCTGAAAGAGATTTATTATTATTATTATATAATTATGGACAGGCAGCTCATCGCTATGATATGTCCACTTCACAGTGTTTGTAAAGTCTATCACTTAGTGGTATTATTCTTGTTAATGGTTTTAAAATAACTGTCCAATTTGTTTTTGAATGCATTAACTGAGACGGCAGAGACAACGTCGTCTGGAAGTGAGTTCCAGGCCTGAACAACTCTGTTGCTCAGGAAGTGACGAGCGACATTGGTGCTGAAGGTGGTGCAGTCTAATTTCATTTAGTAATAGAAATAAATAAATAAATAAAATAATAAGTACTATTTTTTATTAAACTACTATTATCAGAGAGCGAGTATGATCGCATGCCCCCCGTCTTCCACCTGTCCCCGTACGAGGCGTGCGTGGGTCTCGGGGGTGGGGGTGGGGGGCGCTACTGCCACGTGGAGTTCCAGCTAGTGGCAGACGCACACAGCGAACTGCTCAACATGATTCACGTAAGTATTGAGTGTAGGTAGATACCGCTACACTAATTATTGTTTATTTTATTAATGGACTCGACAGTTCATCATTTGCCAATGTCATGTTACAGATAATTCAATATCATAGTTCTATCTTCCTCTAGAGGAGTCGCTGTAGCGTCTTCACTCTGGATAGCCGCGTCTTCCTTTCTTCATCCAGATGAGTCGCCGTAGCACGTTCTCTCCCGAGCTTGTAGTGGGACTCTTGATAAACTTCATATCTTGCTCAAATTATCCAATAAATGCACACAACATTTTCTGATTAATTTAACGTGATTAAACACAAAATAAACACTGTAGACATTAAAATAACCAAGCATAGCTCTTTCCATAGCTCGCTGAGCGACTTTAAACTTGTGTGTTTGTAGTATAATATTTTTATATTACACTACAAACTTCTAAGGGTTCCCTGACTCTTATTCTCATAATATTTTGTAACTTATTAGCTAGTTATTATTTTCAGGAATACTCATCTCATAAACCAATACATTTTAACCACACTGAACTGCAATATGGAATTTGCGTTACACAGCTGTGCAAAGATTTTGAACTACATACAACACCGGTTTCAAAAGCGACCCTTGAGGGATGCCTTAACGAAACCATGTGGAGAGATTACGAATTAAGAACAAAAGTGACTGAAATGACATGCAATGAAGGAGATAGTGATAAGATTGAGATGAACGCAGTGGATGTGTTAGTAGCAGTAATTTGTTTAGGTTTATTGATGTTAAATGTTATCGGAAGCTTTCAAGAGTTCGTAGTTGAGAAAAGCAGACAAGGTAGGTCATAATGATGAGCTCATTTTATGATATTGGAGACATTCAGGTTGATGTATTAAAATTAAGCAGCTTTTATAGTATCATGGAATAGTTTTATCAAAGAAATCGTACCGTAATAATTTTGAAATGGTTTATGGAAATATTATTTCAATGTTGTTGCTATAAAAATAAACAGAGCTCTTGTGAATTGATTTTGTATAGCAATAGTAAACAATGTGTACTTTGCAGGTAGGTTCCTGTCATGTTTCTCTGTGACACGCAATTGGAAGATACTAGTGTCACCTGCTGATGTTAGCGATCCACGACTGGTGGGTCTTCAAGGACTTTATGGCATGAGGTAATATTTTATGGTGGTTCAGGGCAAGGTTGACGGTCCCCGAGCGCGCGGCAGGTCACCAACACGATGGACGGACCAGATTAGGGCAGCCGTGGCCGATCCCTTGCACGTCTGCACCAGGAGGGCAGCCGTCAGAGACGAGTGGCGACGTGTTGTGAGGCGGGTCACTGCGACTGAAGTAACGACCACGACCACTCGTCAAGAGTATAACGACTAAGAAGAATATTTTTTTTATAGCGTAGCTCAATTTGGGGAGAAGTATCTTTCAGATAACAGCAATGTTTAGAGATTCTTAGGATCCTTTCATTTCCACAGGACCATAACAATGGTGATGGTGCTTTGCTGCCATTCACTGGCGCCTTTTGTAATGATCAGCTCCAATACGCGAGCTTGGGAAGATATAGTAAGTACACTTTCACGGTAATAACAGGTTACAAATAAAACAGGCAAATAATCTCTAATCTTACATCAATAAAATTAAAGATTAAAGTTATCAAAGCCAGTGAGCAATTAACATCAGTCAAAACTCTTGGACAAAAGTGGTTGACATTGCTCATAGAATCAATGACCTGAAGTGGCGGTGGGCTGGTCACATCTGTCGTAGAACCGATGGGGGAGACGAGTTCTCGAATGGAGGCCACCCCGATCAGATGGAGAGATGACCTTCGCAAGATGGCTAGCAAAGACTGGATGCAGAGGGCCGAGAGTAGGGTTGAGTGGCGCGTTTTGGGAGAGACCTACGTCCAGCAGTGGACTGAATAAGGGCAGATGATGATGATGAAAACTCTTGGCGTCAGCCGACAACCCACCCGACGGTCGTCTTAACATTTCGAATGGCAAGATCCACTACATCCCCTCAATTCTGGTAAGATATTTGGATCTAACAGAGTCGACTCTGGCCCGGCAAGCATGTTGAAGGGAAACGAGGCATGGTCGGCTGATACTGGTGACGCAAGGATTCGACCCTGTTTGCCCCGAATATATTGGCGGAATTGGAAGGCAATGAACAGATTACAACCCATTTCGTTATAGTTAGATGCACTAGGGATCACCACGAAGTGATTGTTATTTGAACCAACGATAATCATAACCACAAATTCAGTTACTCTTATAAACTTCTCAGACATACGACCTGTTAAAGTACTTGGCCAATGGTACCCTGGTAGTGCAGACTTTCTTCATTCTCTCCGGATTCCTACAAGCGTATAACCTGCAGCTGTCCAGGGAGAAAACTACAATTACTTCGGCCATGCTGCCCAAAATATTACTCCTCAGGTGGCTACGGTAAGATATATCCAGGATTTATTGGAAACTCCTATCCTTCTATAAAGCGTCCCTCGTCGTTGCAGTAATCGACATACCCTCCCCCGACTTTCCACAAGAGCAGTGCAGAAAAGCGAGGACAAAATCCGCCAAACAGATTCCTTAGAAAATAACTGTTCCTACCTTGTTCAATCGTAACCTAAGGCTCCTTCGCATAGTTATACCCTCATCATCTATAGAGATGCCCATAGGGGCAGAAACAAACTTTAGTAAACCTATTGTCGAAGTTGTTGATTTCGCCGAACGACAACAATCCGGACCAACTGCTTAACGTGCATTCCGAGGCAGGCAGGGCTTCAGATGAAAATGTTTACAGTGGTCCTGGTACAGACGGCGCCCGACATTGCTTAACTTGTACGATCGTTTTCAACGCGTACTCATAGCTGAACTAGGAACCTCTCATAGCTTCCTACGTGGTGACAGAGATATTGATGTAACCATGATTAATTAAATGTTCCAGATTAGTTTCGCCCTGCGCACTTATGTTGGCCATCACAGCAACCTGGCTAAGATTCACTAGGTCAGGTCCCCTGTGGCAGGTAGGTAAATATGCGCAACTTGTGAAGGTTTTAAATAATGATCTGTACTATAGTACGTACGCGTTAAGAAAATAGTGAAAAAAAGAGCACGTCTATCCACGGTTGACAAACTAGATGACTTAGACAAATGTGCCATAAGAAGGAAAGATCAATAAAAAAATTTCAACTTTCCTACTTATGGCACATTTGTCCAAGTCATCTAATTTGTCAACCGTGGATAGACGTGCTCTTTTTTCACTATTTTCTTAACGCGTACGTACTATAGTTCAAACTATAACAGCGGGCTTACTCTCACCTCTTATAGCGATCCAGTTTAGGTTCCTAAACTGACAAATAGCGATTCGGTTCAGTTTAGGAACCTAAACTGGATCGCTATAAGAGGTGAGAGTAATCCTGCAGTCCACGTCCAAGTCTTTATAAACCAATTCTACCTTGACTGGACATTGAAGGCTAAATAAACGTTTAAGGCGCTGCCAGCTGTCAACTCAAGCGCGAGACAGAAGATGTCCCGCAGCGGCGGAGTGAAGAGCATTCCACAGTGATCCATATTCGTATTTTTATTAATTTTGGATGATTTTGGGCAGGAAATAAGAATACGCTAATACAAATCAGATTTTTTTAAAACAAGCTCTCGTATTTATAATACCCTACAATTTGATATATATTTTGTATGAATAACTATTCCGGGACATAATTTTCAATAAAAGACATGGAAGGGGTATGTTTGCGATTTTTTTCTATCGAGCGAAGTTTGTCCAATCGTGTATAGGTATTCATCAGTCTCTAAATAGACACCCCAAGATTGCTATGTATTTTTTTCAGACGTTTCATTTCAGTAGTTCCGTAGCCTTCATAGAAAAACTGTAAATCCGCGCGTACGAAGCCAGAATGGGTCAGGGCGCGACTTCAATCGTTTTCGTTTTCATTTTGGCACTTGAACGATATACATTGCTGCGTTTCGTTGTCGTTTGTTAAAACTTGCAAGAACATAGCAGCAATGTATAGCGTCCATGTGTCAAATTGAAATGCGATGACGATAACGATTGGAAGTCGCGGTCACCCCACTGTTCGATTTATAATTTATTACGTTGTTGTTGGTGTACCTTCCAGTTATCATTCGGAGCATCAGTGGAGGACTGCCGACGGGACTGGTGGCTGGTTCTGCTGTTCATTGGGAACTACGTCGATGGCTCCAACTGTATGCCTGAAACTTGGTAAATTGTATCTCATCATCACTTTACAAATATCTGCTTCCGATTTGTACGGAACGTTGCATAAGATCGAAAAATCACATCTTGATCAGACTGCCCATCACATCTTGTGGGAATGTGAGAATTGGGTGGCCGAACGCAGACTCATGCTGGAGGACATAGCACCAGCCTGTCACCCCGTGTATTACAGCGACCTCGTTGCGACCCGGTCCAACTTCAGAGCTTTTAAGCGCTTCTGCCAAAGTTATTATTGGCACTATTACAGAAGGTAGCCTTCTGCTACGGCTCATAGCTCACAGCAGTGAGCAACAACTTCTTCATACTCTATTCTTCTTTCTTTGCTTTAAATGGCCGAGCGAGGCGTGACTATGTAACGTACGGCATTTCAGCCCCATTGTGTCGCTTAAACCCGTCACTGTATGACGGTCCAATAATACGCCACTGTTGATCCTTTTCAAAAAGGAGTTACAGTGGGAGAGTTGAAAAAAAAAAGATCGAAAAAAAAATATGACACTAAGCCATCTCCTATAAACAACTAGATACACAGTCTGCCTTCTAAAAATGTCCGAGCGCAAAGAAGGTCCAAACAGATGAATGGATCATTTGCTTTATTGGACATTATTTGGACATTAACAATGGACCCTTATTTGGCCCTTTTTTTAAATTGTTTTAGTAAGACCTTTGTGTATCTAATTGTTTATAATAGGAGATCAATGCGCTAAACAATTAATTTTGCAATCGGAACATTTCCAAAGGAATACGGACTTAATCGAGTTAACACCGAATTTCGCGATTTCATAGTTACGCACGCTAAATTGAATCATCGCTAAACAAGGCGTCTATATGGCTGTTGGAAAAGACGTTTAATGGCGAGGTCCCTGATCATGAGGAAATCTGTTATTCATTTTATATTTAGGTTTTCGACAATTTCGTGTCCACTTTAGTTAAATCAGACCATTGCTCCAATCAGGTACCTGGCGACAGAC
Source organism: Tachystola acroxantha (assembly GCA_963506565.1). NCBI lineage: Eukaryota > Metazoa > Arthropoda > Insecta > Lepidoptera > Oecophoridae > Tachystola > Tachystola acroxantha. Next base: position 900,199 of record OY735887.1, read on the forward strand.
ATGCAGCTCACAGTCCTGGGGCTCAGTGTCTGCGTGCTGCTGCAGGGCAGAGCCAGGGTCGCGGTCCTGATGCTGCTAGTCGGAGCCGGCATGGTCGCCACGGCCGCACACACTTACTTCCAGGACTTGGATGCCAAATTGATCATTTATCCGGAGTAAGATTTTGTGCTTTTAGCGTACTTGGAATCTACGGTAGACACATAATTTAAATAAAAAAACGCAATAAACGTAACGTCTGGAAGCTACCTTTTTGGCTACCATTTGCCACAAACCCCCTCCCTCTGAGGGGCCACATCACCGTCGGCCCGTAGACCCTGCCGGGGCAACAAGGGAAACCTTAAGGCCCCCTCGCTCCACCCAAAGATGGAAGAGCATGACCTGTCGTCGTCTACCTTTTTGGATACCAGACCTTCGATCCTTTATGTTTAAGAATCTTCTCGCCAACACCTACACAACCAAACCGCTATCAAATTGGACCATCCGTTCTGGAACTACAATAACGAAGCGTAAAACTTACTTGATGTCGACATTTTTTTCCAATTCTCTAAATCAATTCAAATCAAAATTAATTAAATCTTTGCTACCTAAAAGCTATAGAAGTAAGGAGTCTAACAGCTAGGTACCAATTCCCGGATTGGTGCTGTGGACACATGGTTATGTGTGCACAGCGCTAGTCCGGGGGGCCTCCTGGTTGTTGGACCCTTTGCTGATCATTGTCATATTATATTATTATGTAATCATTAGTTACTAGCAATAAGTGATCTCTAGCTACGCTCCCTGTGACCTTATGTAACATTCGTTTGTAAGTTATGGGACTATAGGTCTATTTTATTTATTTATTTTATTAATGGACTCGACAGTTCGTCATTTGCCAATGTCATGTTACAGAAAATTCAAAATATTCAATAGTCTTCTATCTTCCTCCTCCAGGGGAGTCGCAGTAGCGTCTTCACCCTGGGTAGCCGCGTCTTCATGTCTTCATCCAGAGGAGACGCCGTAGCGTCATCACTCTGGACGAAGCAGCTCGACAGTCACGTTCACTCCCGAGCTTGTAGCGGGAACTCTTGATAAAAGCTTGAAACTTCAGATCTTGCATAAATAATCCAATAACTTCACCGTACTGTCATTCGCGAACATTTTCTGATTAATTTAACGTGATATTAAACACAAAATAGTCCCTGTAGACGTTAAAAGGAAAATTATCAAATAATTTCGCAACCGTCGTTTCCCGCCATTTTCAAGAGAACCCTCTATAGGTCTATTAGTATTTAAGTTTTATTTATCATTGTCCCTATATGACTGTGTGTTTCCCTGAATAAAATAAAATAATTATAACCTTTCCTTGTATTGCTTCGGGGTTCAAAAAGATGGTATCGACCCAAGTTTTTTTTACAGAGGAAGCCGCCGTTTAATTGTGCATGACCCTACGTTCAACCACGTCTACAAGCGAGGACATACCAATACGTCTTCGTACTTTATAGGCATGCTCATTGGTCTTCTGGTATATCATTGGCAGAAGACTGGCATCGACTTGAAACAGTATCCGGTAAGCTGTGTATGCCTTCGTTGTTTAGTTAGAGTATCAACATCACAGACCACTTACCCAATATACATGAAATCGGTACAAAAGACATTGCCACATTTCAATGGAGCTTTGCCCCACCTATAAAACTACGTGACTATTTAAGCTGTACCTATCATTTTGTTGGGGACTTATTACAGGTTTCATATTGCATAATCAGTATCATTGTCTACTACTCTCGCAACTCGTATAGAAGAATAACAAAAACAATGAATAAATCGCTTCGATTTCTTACCATTTTCTGAATTCTAAATTAAGCTGTTTTTTTTCCAATCGCAACTTGTACAAAACTTTATTTTAAGCCAATAATTTTTATAAAAAACGTAGATATTTTTACATTTATTCGTTATCTTGTACAACTTGCGGTTGATGGTGGGGCAGAATCTGGCATTGTCATTTGCAAGCGAAATTTTTTGTCAACGATGAGCGCACAGAGACGAAGGGGGGGGGGGGCAGGGGTGCCGTATTAAAGAGATGCGTCCATGTCGATATTATCTCTAGGTGCCACGTGTCGCGAAGCAATGTTGCGCTCATGTGCGGGCAGACACGGGCGTTTATTAACTTTCTTGTGCCGTCTGTTAGGTTAGGTCTCCTAACTCAGGTGGGCTGTTTGGTTAGGTTGGCCTTCTCTTACCGCGACACTTGGAATATAACCTTTGGTGGACCCCTTTGGCAGCCTATGGTTCCAGTGGAATTTGATAGATTACACATGGTTACACTGTTTTCTAGCGATGTTTTCCTTCACTAATTTGAGAGCATTTAGTAAGTAAATGATCGTAGGTAAATTTTGGACCCATTCGAGATTCATAGATAGAAGATTTGAGCACTCTAAGCTTGCGCTCAAAATTGTCAATGAAGTTTTGAGTTCGAGCTTATTGTGGAGATCGCTTTGACAGCTGGCAATTCTCAGATGATTTTGATAGTCGAAAAATCGAACAAACCCTCATGCATGTTCTGTTTCTGGTCAGCCGACCAGAAATGGAATTTGGGACCTTTGTGTACAGTCGAAGACAGAGATAAGTATACAGGGGGCCTAAACTTTTATGTATCAAACAGTGAAAGAATTTTTGCGATAGGTCAAGTAGTTATTGAGATAATCTCAACCTTAAAAACTCTCCTGTACACCTTTCTCTGTGTTCCACCGTACATAATATCGAAAATATCTTATTGCATTTTTCAGAAACTACGCTACATTTACTGGCTACTCTTCCCTGTTAGTTTGACGCTTGTGTTCTGTGGAAGTATTTTCTACTCCGATGCTCCTCGCGCCGACATCTACTTCAGAGTACTGTGGGCAACCCTGACCAAGCCGGTCTTTTGTATTCTCATGGGACTCATCGTTGTTGGACTGGCTTTTCAGATTGAAAGTGAGTGCCTACGTCAAGGTATTGAGTGAAAAAGTGCAAGTGTACAGAAAATGTTAGAAATCTCAGAAACAGAGAATCCGAAATGACACCGTGCTCCAGGCAATGAGCAAGGATGTAGAGATACTTACGACAAACCATTAAAACATTTTTTTTAATGTACTCGACTGTTCGTCATTTGCCAATGTCATGTTACAGAAAATTCTATATATTCAATAGTCTTCTATCTTCCTCCATGGGAGTCGCAGTAGCGTCTTCACCCTGGGTAGCCGCGTCTTTATGTCTTCATCCAGAGCAGACGCCGTAGCGTCATCACTCTGGACGAAGCAGCTCGACAGACACGTTCACTCCCGAGCTTGTAGCGGGAACTCTTGATAAAAGCTTGAAACTTCAGATCTTGCATAAATAATCCAATAACTTCACCATACTGTCATTCGCGAACATTTTCTGATTAATTTAACGTGATATTAAACACAAAATAATCCCTGACATTCAAAGGAAATTATCAAATAATTTCGCAACCGTCGTTTCCCGCCATTTTCAAGAGAACCCCCCATTAAAACACCCCCCATAATAAGTCGGTGAGTGTTGAACGTCATAAGGGTGACACAAAACGATCTACCCTCTTTCGTGCAAAATGGGTGTACCTGCAAATATCAACAACTTTTCTCAACGCAGTCAGCGAACACGAAAGAGGGTAGATCGTTTTGTGTCACCCTTCTGACGTTTAACACTCACCGACTTCAGTCTACTCGTGACCATGATGGCTGCAATGCTGGCGAAATATCGAGACATCAATAAAATAAATGTTTAACTCGGTAATTTCCGTTTTATCTAATTAATACGTATACAAACCGTGTGAATTATTATATACTAGCTGTACCCCGCAACTTCGTTTGCGTAGAGGAGGAGGATGGAGGAGATCAGGAGACAGATCTTCCTCTCTGGATCCTTGTTTCCACATCATATACCGCCATGGCTTATAGCCTATGAGCTGTCCGGATATTTCAGTTATCTCCTAGTGAAACTCCCATCAAAATCCCTTCAGTAATTGTGGCGTAATACTTGCACAAAGTCACAGACAAACAGACAAAAATTCTAAAACTTAGTGTTTTGGCATCAGTATCGATCCTAAAACACAATTACAATTATTCTTTTCAAAAAATATCCAATGTACAGACACAACTTTTTACAGTCCTATTATATGTATAGATAAACGGATATCACTCACTTATATTGTTGAAGTCGTCAGTCAATTAGACCGTGTCAGTCTCGCTATACAGCGGGGCAACGCCGCCAGCCTTTTGGGCACATTGCCAATTGTCCCCCACAATTGGCAATGTGCCCAAAAGGCACTTGGCGCAGGTTTTTTATTTAGAATTTTTACACGTTTTGTAGATTTAGATAGTTTAGATTTAATTTGTGTTTATTTGTAAATTATATACTTCCTCAATAAATAAAAAATCCTTAAAAAAAAATCGACTGATTTCGACAGTCTTTTTCAAGGTGTAAAAACAAACCGTGTAAGTTTAAAAAGTGATGTTTCCTGCGTTGTTCTCCAGATCTTTACCGCGGAATACTGATCTGGCGAGTCTGGGTGTGCCCCGCGCGCCTGTGCTACAGCGCTTACATCATCCACGTCTTCATCATTAGATGCTTTATCGCACTCAGGACCACGTTGCTGCATGTTTCTTACGTCAATATTGTAAGTATTGAGAATTTTGCCACATTTCAATGGAGCTTTGCCCCACCTACAAAACTACGTGACCATTTAAGCTGTACCTATCATTTTGTTGGGGACTTATTACAGGTTTCATATTGCATAATCATAATCAGTATCATTTTCTACTACTCTCGCAACTCCTATAGAATAATAACAAAAACAATGAATAAATCGCTTCGATTTCTTACTATTTTCTGAATTATTAATTAAACTTTTTTTTTCGAATCGCAACTTGTACAAAACTTTATTTTAAACAAGTAATTTTCATAAAAAAAGGAGATATTTTTACATTTATTCGTTATCTTGTACAACTTGCGGTTGATGGCAGAATCTGGCATTGTCATTAGAAAAATTTCTTGCCGTGGGCAGGACTTGAACCTGTGACCTTGTCATTCCGTGACACGCTCCTAATCTACATATTTGTGATTTATAACATTTTAGAATTAAAACTATAGTGAGCCATTACTACAAATTATTATACATATATAAACGGATATCACTCACTTATATTGTTAAAGTCGGCAATTAGACCGACAGTTTCGACCGATTTCGACGGTCTTTTTCAAGGTGAGCGCGCCACGCCCGCGTCGCCGGTGACGTTTCTTCGCGCACTGCGGATCAGCGCCCTCTGGGCGCGTTCCGACATAACTTGTACCGCCGACGGTGCGTTCGATGACTGTAGCTGGATGCGTTGATCGATCTCACTTGTCGGGGAGTTACCGCCACTCACATTAGGTCCCGTCACGCAGTATGTACTCACTGCGTCTACTCTGCATTCACTCACGCTCCTAACATCGGATACGGCCCTAAGTACGGGCTAATTGCCGACTTCAACAATATAAGTGAGTGATATCCGTTTATATATAATGATTTAACATCTTCTCTGTTTCCATTAGGTAATAGCATTCATCAGCATCACCCTCACAACATTCCTGATGGCTGTTCCATTCTGGTTGCTGGTGGAAGCTCCTTGCACCAACGTAGCGAAGATCCTCGTGTCCAAGACCCAGGCAGATAAGGAGCTAGCAGCTGAAGACAACGCAAAGAAAACTTTGTGATATGAAGACCTTATGTAGTGCGAGTGCACCTAGTGGGACTCGGCTGTCGGACTTGCGCACCGAACGTTCCGTGCAACTTCACCATAACATTTGCTCTAACGAAAAGATAAACTAGATTTAGGGACAAACTTTGTTTGCGTTTTCGAAACTGATAACGTCATACCATACATCGACATACCAGGCGTCAATTGCAAATAAAAGTTTGTAATTACAAAAAAATAATTATTACATGATTCTAGGTCAACGGGAAGTACCTTATAGGTTTTGGTTTTCTTGCATTTTCATACAAATATGTGAGAAAAAACGACATAAACAGCGATATCTTTTGATTGCGTTGACGTAGAAGGTTGATTTTTCACGGCTGCATGAGGTTACAGACCTGAGTAGGTATTTAGTATTAATTTCAACATGATCCGTCCACGCGTTTCTGAGATATAGGTATTGACAGACGGATAGATGGACAACAAAGTGATCCTATAAATAAAGGTTCCTTTTTTCATCTTGATGTAAACGCAGCTGCGGATTTAAGGCATCGTCCAGGCTAGGTCAACGAACTTTAGGAGTTAGCTTACACACAATATTGTTCCAAAGATGAGACCCAATGGTCTTCGACGATGCCTCCAAATATACTTGGACGTTTGCCTTCGAAGATTCGAAGGCAAAATAATACGCGGTATTGTGCGAAAGCCAAGCTTTGACAAGCAACTGTTTTATTAATTTATTTATTTTATTAATGGACTCGACTGTTCGTCATTTGCCAATGTCATGTTACAGAAAATTCAATATATTCAATAGTCTTCTATCTTCCTCCAGGGGAGTCGCAGTAGCGTCTTCACCCTGGGTAGCCGCGTCTTCATGTCTTCCTCCAGAGGAGTCGCCGTAGCGTCATCACTCTGGACGAAGCAGCTCGACAGTCACGTTCACTCCCGAGCTTGTAGCGGGAACTCTTGATAAAACCTTGAAACTTCAGATCTTGCACAAATAATCCAATAACTTCACCGTACTGTCATTCGCGAACATTTTCTGATTAATTTAACGTGATATTAAACACAAAATAGTCCCTGTAGACATTAAAAGGAAAATTATCAAATAATTTCGCAACCGTCGTTTCCCGCCATTTTCAAGAGAACCGACAAGCAACTGTAAATTAAAACTAGAAAATAAAGTGTATACCTTATAAGAATATTATTGTTTTACTTATGTCACATCAGCCCTTGTAGCATTAGTCAGCGTTAGCGATCGACGCAACGCCACGGAGCTGTCAAACTAATGTCAAACGCCTTGTAATAATGTCACTTTGACAGCTCCGTGGCGTTGCGTCGATCGCTAAGGGCGACGCCGTGGACGACGCCGTGTACCACGCCAGTGGACGGCGCCGTCCGGCGGCACGAATGTTGTCCGCCTGTGACCGGCGCCGGCTGACGTCGTGCACCGGTAGACGGTGCCGGCAGACGCCGTGACACGCCAAGCCATGCGACGGCACGGCGCCGCGCCGTGGCGTTCTGTTGTACGCTAGCCCAGTCCAATGACATTACTTAGTCTATAAGATAGATAGATAGATAAAACATTTATTCATTTCTACAACACACAATACATATACACAGAAGAAATACACAATTGGTAGATAAATATAGATAACTAGAATAAAGAAGGTTACAATATAAATAGAAAGAATACAATTATACAATAATGAAAGTTCTACAAAACAAACAATATTTTAGGTATTGTCTGTGTGTCGCAGTAATGAATGGGCGCTGACTCAGCATGTTGCTGCGCGCGCGCACGCACGAGGCGGTGCGCGCGCAGCGCTGGTATTCTGTCAGTGCCGCCTAGTGACGTCACGGTCACTCCGTTGCAGCGACTCTTTGTGTTTAGACAGTATGTGATAGTGCTAGAAATGAAAGGATGGGTATAAGGTGTGTGATGATGTGTGTGTGGTGTCGTAGTGTGGTGTGAATGTGGGTGTGTATGAGGGTATATTGGTGCGTGTGAGTGTACCTATACTTGTGTTTATGGATCAGGAAAATAAATGGGGACGAATCCGTATCAATAACGAGCGATCAGTGCAATGCGAGCCGTAAAACTGAGTGAGTGAATATTTGTATATAAGTGCATGTTTTATGTCAGCATATATGTTGTGTGTAAGATAAGATGATAATAATAATAATAAGAGTGTATATGTTTCCGTAAAATATGGGGTCGGGAAGCCATTATAAATGGAATTATAAATGTCTTAAAGTGTGTACAGTTTACTTTTTTTGAATATCCAACAGGTATGCACGAAATTTTGTTCTGAAACCATTCTTCGATTTTTGTTCTCTAATGGGCGATCACTTTGTTCACGTGTCTTACATTCGCGCACTATTACTACGAATTGTTTTCACTACACTAACTCAAAATGTTTAGTTATTTCTTGTCTTTTGTGAATAATAAATGAAACAAAATTAAATATTAATAATTTATTAATTACAACAATTTATGATCAAATAATAGTTGGTTAATTGTCTTTACCTAGAGCCAACTGTTTTTTAGTATTTCCGGCGAGGGTCCTCGGCTGCGGATCCGTCCGGGAGACGAGCAGCTTCACTGAGTTGGTGACAGGAGTCTCCACCAGCAACCAGACAGGAACAGACACCAGGAACGAGACCGTCACTGTGGCCACGAAGTGTAACAGCTGGAGAATAGTAGATATAAACTTGATTAGGATTTAAATGACATTGCCACGTTTCAATGGAGCTTTGCCCCACCTTTGGTCACCTACGACCATTTTGTTGGGGACTTATTACAGGTTTCATATTGCATAATCATAATCAGTAGGCGTTGCGAGAGTAGTAGAAAATGATAACAAAAACAATGAGTAATTCGCTTCGATTTCATACTATTTTCTGAATTCTTAATTAAGCTGTTTTTTCGACTCGCATATTGTACAGTCGAAGACAGAGTTAAGTATACAGGGGCCTCAATAAGGTTGAGATTTTCTGGAAAACTACTGAACCGAATTTAATAATTCTTTTACAGTAGGTACATAGTTTTAACTTTTATCTATCAAACAGTGAAATAATTTTTGCAATAGGTCAAGTAGTTTTTGAGAAAATCTCAACCTTAAAAACACTCCTGTACACCTTTCTCTGTGTTCCACCGTACAAAACTTTATTTTAAACCAATAATTTTAATAAAAAACCGAGATATTTTTACATTTATACGTTATCTTGTATATCATGCGGTTGATAGTGGGGCAGAATCTGGCATTGTCATTTGTCTTACATGTGTACCTATACGAAAAACTTCGAAATTGAATGTAAATCTGAACCTGAATCTGAATTTGAAACCATTTTTTATCGGGTTAATCGTCTACGATTACGCTGCGATGTCTTACAACAGTGGCGATGGAACCGTGCGTCAGCGTGGTCCTGGTGCCCGTGTAGACCCTGATGATGAGGATGTGCAGGACGTACGCGCAGTACGACAGCCGCGCCGGCGCCGCCCAGCCGCGCCAGCTCAGGATGCCGCAGTACAGCTCTGGACAGGAGATAAACACTTCACTTGACAGTTACTCGTGCTTCTCTTTTGTCTGACCAGACAGTTGATCAATCAGCAGGAAAGATGTGCGCTTAAGGCGCTGACATGAGCCAACTAGCGCCGCCAATCTTAAAAAAATCATATCTTCCAATATAATCAATTTTATTAAAAAAGCTACGTTCACATTGCTTATTGCTATAAATATTATTTTTTAAATGCTTATTTGTAACGTGATTCAATGTAGGTAAGTTGTAGTTCTCAAATATGCCAAAAACGGCCGTTTTTAGCAATTATGCGTACTACAACTTAGCGAAATTGAATCACGTTATAAATAAGCATTTAAAAAATAGTATGAACATTTTGCACATAGCTTTTTTATGGAATATAATTATGTTTTAAGATTGGCGACGCTAGTTGGCTCATGTCAGCCTCTTAAGAATCTTGCGATTCTGGCTGAGCTCGGCTGGCTAGATACGCTAGCTATCTCGCCCGAGTTTCCAAGATTTCGTCATTTTTTAAGACTTAAAAAAACGTCTTAAAAAACGTACGTATTTGAAGAAGTCAAGGAGGCCCTCGACTTCTTCAAATACGTCCATACCAGTACTTTACGTGCGACCTCTACAGCACGGGAGGTAGCTCTCCTTAGGTCCTTCTGAGCGCATGTGCACCAGCACCAAGCCATTAATTTGCTGTAACTGGTGGTTTTTATTTGCGCACAGTTGCACCAGCTAGCACCGACATCTGGATTCGGATCCCTATAATAAATGGTCGTTTATTTTCATCAGATTTAAATTCCGTTTCCATAGCTGCCAAAAAATCTCACTATCAACTTTAAAAGCCAGTCCCACGACGATGACGCTAATGAGTAGTCCCGGCATGGTCTTGAAGACTCCTGCGGATAGAACGCGCATGTAGACCGACGTGCGAGGGCCGTCTTCAAAGAAGACACTGCCTGACAGCACCAGTGCCGCATAAAATGGCACCATCAACCAGAATATATAGCGGAATTTCTGCAACAGAGGACCATCTTCATAATATTGATCTTGGCATCGCAATAGTATCTATACACTTACCTAAAGGACTTTTGAAAATGGCGAGAGATCGAAATTATTTGATAATTCTGATTTTAATGTCTAAAGTGGTTGTTTTGTTATCAATTTAAACCATACAGAAATCGCAAATATCTTCTTTCTATCTTGTTGGAGTTCTCGAAGATCTGCGTCCACCATTTTCAAAAGTCCAACGATTTTTTCGTATACATTTTATATTGTTTTATGACATTTTTGCACCCGCTACGCTGTTTTGATACAATATCTCTATCACTCAAAGGTTGCCTGGAAAAAATCGCTTGAAGCGATAAGGCCGCCTGTCTGTACACTGGCTAATTTTGGTTTTATGTGTAACTGATGTATTTTCATTTGTGTGCAAATAAAGTATATTTGATTGATTGTCCCTCTTACCGGATAAGACTTCTGTATGTCGAAGTCTGTCTTCTGCCAGTGGTAGACCAGCAGACCAGTGGCCATTCCAATGATGTACCCGGAAAAATTGGTGTGGCCGCGCTTGTAGACATGGTTGAATGTGGGGTCGGAGACAATACTGAGGCGGCCGACTCTGTTGACAAGATCACTAGACAATCTCAAACAGTGGAAAACATTCCATGTCACCCTGCCATGATGCTTTTGCGAGCTGGGGTGGTTGAGCTAACAGCGCGGGGGAACACAAAACTACGAGATTCATGGAGTCGGTACAGTCTCTCACCACACCTAAGTGTAAGAATACCCCAAGGCAGTGGCGTAGCATGGGTTTCAGCTGCCCGGGACGTAGATCAGTGGATCTGTCCCCTGGCAACCCTGCTGCGCTAATACAGTGAGCTGGCAGCATAGAAATGCACTAAGCTACCCCTTCGTGGAGTCAGTACAGTATCTCACCACCTAAGAATAAGGTCACTCACTCTGGCAGCCCTACAACCATACCATCCAGATCTTCAAGGTAAGTATGAGCAGCTGGTAAAATAGTGCCAGCTACCACCAGCAGGGCCAGAACACCTGCCCTCACTCGGCCCTTCGCCAGCGCGTAGACAACGAACCCCACGACTCTAAGCTGCATGTCTGCTGCCAAGTACCTGAAGGAAATAAATAATGAAGTTTTATTTCATCTGGTGCCTGATGTATAGATTATACACATAATAAGACTGTAAATAGTTGTGTCTGTACCTTGGATATTTTTTGAAAGGAATAATTGTAATGTGTTTTAGGATCGATACTGATGCCAAAACACTAATTTTTAGAATTTTTGTCTGTGACTTTGTGCAAGTATCACGCCATAACTACTGAAGGGATTTTGATGGGAGTTTCACTAGGAGATAGCTGAAATATCCGGACAGCTCATGGCTATGGGCCATGGCGGTATGTGATATGGAAACAAGGATCCAGAGAGGAAGATCTGCCTCCTGATCTCCTCCATCCTCCTCCTCTACGCAAACAAAGTTGCGGGGTACAGCTAGTAAAGAATAACATTTGGTTACGGCTAGGACAAAGGATTAGGTAAACTTACAACCTAAAATTGATGAGGGTTTGCGACTAATGTTTTTATTGGATAAGGAGTAGTTACCATGTCTCCGGCATGCAATGTGAGTTGTCGATGTAGCTGGTTGCGTAGAGCAGCACCAGCCACCAGTCGCGGCGGCAGTCGGACACAGATACGCCGATCGTTGTCTGAACGTAGAGAAGACATGTATTAAAGTAAATGAATACGACAGGATCAAAGCTCATTCTAAGCATAAGTTCTAGACATAATTCAGGACTTGGAAGGTGCTTAGCCAACCCAGAACACTTGTTCAGATGGCAGATGCACTAACAGCTAGGTTAGGAGGATTTACCTGCCATACAGGCCCAAATCCTATGAAACGCACCCAGGTCGCTGTAATGCCCAGAACGAATACGTACGGCGGGGCTAACCTGGAACATAAAACTTCATCCTCAATTACAAACGGTTTATTGCGTTCATGGTGGGCATATAAATTGCATTGCAAGACTTCATCATCATCAGCCCGGATATCGGCAGACGGGCTCGTAGTCCAGTTGCAAGTACATGCTGAAAACGATCGTACAAGTTAAGCAACGTTGGGCGAGGTCAGGACCTGGATATTGAGCCCCTTCGTGCTTCGGAAAGTACGTTAAGCAGTAGGTCCCGGTTTCTGTCGCTTGGCAGCAGTCGATAGGCCACGTAAGAGGCCTATGGGCGGCCTGAATAACTATATCAATAGGTTTGGTCACTAAACCCACGGACCACTTACCCCATAGACCTGTAACAGGAGGGCGCCCGTGTCTGCCCGCACATGAGCGCAAAATTGCTTCGCGACACGTGTAACCTCTAGAGATATTATCGACATGGACACATCTCTTTAATACGGCACCCCTGTCCCCCGATTCGTCTCTATGCGCTCATCGTTGACAGAATTTTTCGCTTGCTTTGTACCGATTTCATGTCTATTGGGTAAGTGGTTTGCTGGTATGTGATGTAAGTAAGTACTCGTAATGTAGGTATGGATAATAATAGACTTGTCACTTTTTTGTTTGTTTTTGCCTGCCTAAATACAGACCTCCCAACCACTCCCTCCTCGCAGAGACAGTGGGAAGAGCCGCTTTGCAGTTTGGTACGGAATAATCTGATTAATACGTCAACCAACTCTGCAGAGCGTGTTCGTCTACTGGCGGGGGAGTGGGAGTCAGGTCTGTGGCTTCATGCTTTACCATCACACAACATTGGGACACTTTTGGAACGCACCACATTCCGCCTAGCTGCGTGCCTGCGCCTAGGTGCACCGACGAATGTCCCCCACTCCTGCCGTTGCGGTGGCGTTGTTGACCAGCTCGGCCACCATGGTCTGTCGTGCAGCAGAAGTGCAGGCCGCATTCCCAGACATGCTGATCTTAATGACATCATCCGTCGGGCCCTTGCCACCGCCGGAGCGCCGCCCGTTCTCGAACCGAACGGCCTGGCGCGCGACGATGGCAAGCGGCCCGACGGTATGACTCTTATGCCCTGGACGATGGGGCGGCCTTTGGTATGGGACGCAACTTGCGTCGATACCTTAGCGCCGTCCCATCTTCCAGGGACTGTTAATAAGGTCGGTTATGCGGCAGAATCTGCTGAAAGCCTCAAACGGCGCAAATACGCAGGCCTCGGCGATAACTACGTATTTGTGCCGTTTGGGGTTGAGATGCTGGGACCATGGGGGCCGGGAGCACACCGCCTAATGAAGCAAATATCACGGCGCCTGGTCGAGACCACGCGTGACCAAAGGGCTGGCGGCTACTTTGCCCAACGTGTTAGCCTCGCTATACAGCGGGGCAACGCCGCCAGCCTTTTGGGCACTCTGCCAATTGTGGGGGATTTGGCGCAGGCTTTTTATTTAAAAAATTTACACGTTAGGTATGTTTAGATAGTTTAGATTTAATTTGTATTTATTTGTAAATACAAATACTTCCTATAAATAAATAATTACATACCATTAAATACTATTGTCATAATAATGTTTTGTTTGAACAACAGAGTTCACATGAAACTCTTCGAGAATTTTTTAGATGATCATGTTGAACCAGACTTACTGGTTTTATGCAGCTAAATAATTATGATTAAATTATTTATGATATACAAGTACCAACTTAAGTGTTTAAGTAAAAAATACACACGTAGGCTTATTTTGATGTTCGTATATACGAGTTCATAATAATTAATTCTTGAATAAATTATGGTTTGTTCATTCGTTCAATTTGGTTATTTTAACCTTTAAACTGTCTAAAGCGGTAAAGTAATATTTTTGGTTTTCCTCATTGGTCTCCTATAAACAACCAGATACACAAAGGTCGGTTTCTCTTGAAAATGGCGGTTGCAAAATTATTTGATAATTTTTGTTTTATTGTCTACAGTGGTTATTTTGAGATTAATATCACGTTAAATTAATCAGAAAATGTTCGCGAGTGACAGTATGGTGAATTTGTTGGATAATTTGAGCAAGATCTGGGGTTTCCAGCTTTTATCAAGAGTTCCCGCTACAAGCTCGGGAGTGAACGTGACTGTCGAGCTGCTTCGCTCAGAGTGATGACGCTACGGCGTCTCCTCTGGATGAAGACAAGAAGACGCGGCTACCCAGGGTGAAGACGCTACTGCGACTCCCTTGGAGGAAGATAGAAGACTATTAAATATTGAATTTTCTGTAACATGACATTGGCAAATGACGAACTGTCGAGTCCATTAATAAAATAAATAAATAAATACACAAAGGTAAAAATACAAAACAATTTAAAAACGTCCAAATAAAGGGTCCATTGTTAACGTCCAAATAATGCCCAATAAAGCAAATGAGGGTACATTCATCTGTTTGGACCTTCTTTGCGCTCGAACATTTTTGGAAGGCAGACTGTGCATCTAGTTGTTCATAGGAGATCAATGTTGTTCCTAGAAAATCCCATTAATGACTCTCCTGTATAGGCACTATTCTTTATGGTACAATTAACCTCCTCCTTTTATAAGTGGTTTAAAAACTGTACACCGATATTTTATCTAAGTTTTGTTTGGTATCAGGTCTACGATCGAGGTACGGGTCTCGTATTTTAGTCATACCTATCCCATTCCTTCCCAGTGAGCTCGGTGGCTCAGTGGTTGGGTCAATGGACTTGCGATACGGAGTTCCCAGGTTAGATTCCCAGCCAGGGCAACCATGTACCAATGAGTTATCCTCGGTTTTTTCGACGGGAAATCTTACGTACATTTACCGAGTGCTCTCAAAACGGTGAGGGAAAACATCGTGATGAAACCTGCATGCCGTAGACGAAAAAAAAGGCATGTTGAAATCCTCCAATCCGCACTGGGCCCGCGTGGTGGATCATGGCCCTAGCTCCTTAGATGTAAGGGAAGGTCTGTGCCCGAGCAGTGGGGCAATATAAATATACTGATGATGATGATGGTCCCATTCCTTATTCCCGAGATCACTCACCGTAACCACCTGAGGAGTATGTTCCTGGGCAGCATGTGTAGTGTGACCTTGACCTTCTCGCTGCTGAGCTGGAGGTTGCGGACCAGCAGGAAGCCGGACATCACGAAGAATGTCTGCACCACTATCACGCTGTTACCAGCGTACCTTAACACTGCGTAGATCATCTAAAAGAACATGGTGAAGACTTTAAGGTATCGTATGCGTGGATTTTCAGCTTTTCTATGAAGGCTACGACACTAACTACTAAAAGTAAACGTCTGAAAAATAGCAATCTTGCAGTGTCTATTTAGAGACTGATGAATACCGATACACGATTGGGCAAATTTTATTTCCTTGCCAAAATTCATCTAAAACTAATAAGAAATACAAGTTATATGGAGTCGCTGTGCCGTGCTCTTCACTCCGCCGCTGCGGGACATCTTCTGTCTCACGCTTGAGTTTGACAGCATGTCAAAAGTGTTTGATTTCTGTTTAATATCACGTTAAATTAATCATAAAATGTTCGCGAATGTTAGTATTTTGGATTTCTCGGATAAATGCAAGATCTGTAGTTTCGAGCTAGAGTCAAGAGTCCCACTACGAGCTCGGGAGTGAACGTGACTGTCGAGCTGCTTCGTCCAGAGTGATGACGCTACGGCGTCTCCTCTGGATGAAGAGAGAAGATTATGATATCTTAAGAATATTCTGTAACATGACATTGGCAAATTTATGAACTGTCGAGTTCATTAATAAACTAAATAAAATAAAGGACATGGTGCAATTATCTGTGTGTGTGCAATAAGGACCCGCGTGCTCCAAAGATCCACGGCACATCCTATTGGATGACTCGATTCTCGACTTGTTACATCCAATGGAGTCCATTGGATAACTCGATTCTCGACTTGTTGCATCCAATGTGGATCTCATTGGATAACTCGATGGACGTAGGCCTCTCCCAAAGCGCGCCACTCAACCCTACTCTCGGCCCTCTGCATCCAGTCCCTGCCAGCCATTTTGCGAAGGTCATCCCTCCATCTGGTCGGGGGGCGTCCCACACTACGTTTACCCGTTCGTGGCCTCCATTCGAGAACTCGTCTACCCCATCGGTTATCGGTTCTACGACAGATGATTATACATGGTGATTGGAAATTCGATACATTCCTTGAAAGGGGTGATACTAAAATGTGGTTTGCAACAAATTAGGCCCTATTAACGAGGGGTCCCCCTCCCCCTTCAAAACCCCTTTCAAGGAATGTATCGAATTTCCAATCACTCCGTATATATTTTTATTGGTACAAGGGTATGTAAATAGATGTCGGTGGTAGTGGAATATAAAAAGATTACCTCTTCGACTGCCCGCGGATTCTTGCTGCTCACCATGATGGGCATTGCGGAGTGTATACACATCACCACTGTAGCGAGTGGAGGCACGGAGCTCAAGTTAATTTGGACTGGTCGCGCGTATGCGCCGCATAACGAGTGAGCTCCTGCCCGCCAGTCGTTCCCCAGCTAGCCATCCCTTTGGGCGTGTTACACATTTTGATAGACTGACATTTCTGCATTTGTAAAAGATTAAAGTAATAAACAGACAGTGAATTAACAATAAGACTTTTTATTAGTACACCATCCACACCACCCTCGAAACCACGGGAACACGGTAGCAACCCCACAATTGGTGACCCCGACGTGATCGTTAAAACCGCGTGGGTTTTGAGTCAGCAGTTCAGTGTCGCAACGTGGTGTGGACAGGAAGTGTAGAACTTTATTTAGGGAACGGCTCATAACACCAAAGGGATGGCCTTCGCGAAAGTGTCGTGGACTCGCGCGAAGTAGTGTACACGTTTAATTATGGCGAAGAGAGGGGCTGGCGATATGGCTGACGCAACAGCCACCGCCGCCGCCACCGCCGCCGCCACCGTCGCGCCTACCGGAAATAGTGATTTGGCGCCTATTTCCATTTCGGCTAGGATCCCGGAGTTCTGGATCGATCAGCCACGAATTTGGTTCATACAGTTCGAGGCTGTACTAAAACCCCAGAACCTCGGTGATGACGGCAAGTATCATATGGCCATCGCCAAGCTGTCGAAAGAGGCAATAGGTCAGGTGACAGACGTTTTACTAAATCCGCCGCAGACAAAGAAGTACGAAACCTTAAAGGACCGGTTGCTGTCGATATACGAAGAGAGCGAGACGCGCAAGCTGCAGAAACTTCTGGGGGAAATTGACCTGGGAGAGCAGCGGCCCTCGCAACTCCTTAGACGTATGAAGGACCTAGGGAGAGGGAAAATCGCCGACGAAACTCTGCAGATTATGTGGCAAAACCATTTGCCATCGAGCGTGAGAGCGGTTCTGGCCGTATCAGATACGAATAACTTAGATAGTCTCGCATCGATGGCAGACAAGATTCTGGAGAATAGCAGACCGTTGCAGGTTAGCGAGGTAACGCGGAAGGAAAACAGCGACCTCGCAACCGCCTCATCATCGACTGTCATGGATGAGATCGCCCGGATAAACCTGCGACTGGACAAAATGATGAAGAGCAGGCAACATCACTCCAACGACGAGCGACGGCGAGGACGAAGCAGGAGTAGGACTCGACAGCGATGGCAGGCTGGCAAGTCCAGTCAGAGGGACGGCAGTGCAACAAGGCGCACGCCTGAGAGCCCAGACTGGCTGTGCCACCATCATCACAGATATGGGAAAAACGCGACGAAGTGCGTTCAACCGTGTGCCTGGAAGGGAAACTAGGCGAGGTGCAGTCAGTGGCGGAGGAGTGCACCCGGCATGTGAATAACCGCCTTATCGTGAGTGACAGAGACACAGGAATGCGTTTCCTCATTGACACAGGTGCCAACGTATCTGTGATCCCAGTGCAAAGGAGGTACGTAGCAAGTGATAATAGTGAAAACGGGTATAAGCTATTTGCCGCTAACGGTACCGAAATTAGGACATTCGGGTCAAAGTCGTTAGCGTTAAATTTGAACCTTAGAAGACCCTACAGATGGACCTTTATTATCGCAGATGTCAAACAGCCCATTCTTGGCGCTGATTTCATATCGCACCATAAGTTGTTGGTAGACTTAAGCGGGCGTCGATTGTTAGATTCTGTAACTAATTTAGATGTAAAAGGTACTCTGGTGAAATGGAACGATCCCTCGTTGTCTACTATAGATAGCTCACAGCCTTATTCTGATTTATTAGCGCTTTTCCCTGAGATCACAAAACCCATGTCGTGCAAAGAGCCGACGCGACATGCGGTAGTGCATCATATTGAAACGACGGGACCGCCTGTTTTCGCGCGTCCCAGGCCTCTGCCCCCTGATCGTTTAAAGAAGGTGAAGGAAGAATTTCGTGTGATGCAAGAGTTAGGTATTTGTAGGCCTAGCAAAAGCGAGTGGGCGAGTCCTCTGCATGTAGTACCAAAAAAGGATGGTAGTTTGAGACCATGTGGAGATTATAGACAGTTAAATGCGATTACGAAGCCAGATAGGTATCCAATTCCTCGTTTACAGGATTTTACGTATGTTACAGCTAATAAAAAGATTTTTTCCCGCATCGATTTAAATAGAGCCTATCATAATATAAGTGTACATCCACGTGACATAGAGAAGACGGCGATTACGACGCCGTTCGGATTGTACGAATTCCCCCGAATGACGTTCGGGCTGTGCAATGCTGCGCAGACGTTTCAACGCTTTATGACGAATGACGTGTTGCAAGGTGTAGGTTCTAGGCCACGAGCGGACAGCGACGATGACTTTCAATCCGAGACAGTCAATGATAATTTCTATTTCTGTTATATCGATGACGTCATCGTGGCTAGCGAAAGCGAAGCTCAACATCGGGAACATATTAGAAGCCTACGGCCGAGACCCGTACAGCAGAGAGATTCCAGGAGTATATTCGTTCATCCGGAGTTGAAAGGATGTAGTCACGTCTTCCTTAGGAACGACATGCGGACGAAATCCCTTCAACCACCGTATGATGGACCTTTTTCGGTCATTAGTCGCTCGGATAAAGTTTTCAATATCAGGTTGCCCGATCGTGAAGTAAAAGTATCTATAGATAGGTTAAAACCTGCTTTTTTAGTCAACGAAGATCGTATCATTTCGTCAGAGACATGCGTAGATAAGGCTAATTGTAAGGACGTTGGTAATTCAACAGGAAACCAAGTTAGCCATAACAAGGGCGAGCCTTACGCAGCGAAACGTTCGATATTGAGAACATCGCGGAGTGGCAGAATCGTAAGGCCACCCGTACGTTTCCGTTGAGTTACTAACAGGTAAGTAGGTTATTCGGTGACATACTAGTTGTAGATTGAGCAAACATGTGTAATTGTCTACTTAAGAGTAGATCAGAGTATTTTAAGTATATTTGCATCGTACAGTCAGACGAAGACGAACATGGGTCAAACACAAGGAAAAGGTGATGTGGTCATCGCGCAGAACAGTGCCAGCGCCAGTGCCGTTTTACAAAATCAACTGAACCAGTTTAATGTAATGATTTTTGCCATCATTGGAATTTTAGTACTGATATTTGTTTACTTCGTGTACCGGAGGTGCCGAAGTCAGTTCAGAAAATGGTTGGCAAAGAACGTGAGAAGCTTGGCAGCAACAGGAAATGTTGCAGCGATGACACCGTCACCGAACGCGGTTCAAGGTCCAACGAAAGTTGTATTTTCATGAGGTACCAGTTCCAGTAAAGTCAAGAATTTCGCGTAGGTTATTTGTGTCAAGGACTGTATTTTACCTGTGTGCGACTGTACGTATTCCATTCGTGTTTCTCAAGAAATGTTTATCGCGTAGCCCGGTGGCCGAGCTCGTCTCGTGTTACATACCGGCGAACCGATAAACATTTGCTGATTTGATTATTAGAACAAAGCTTGCATGGGTGTAATGTAAACAGGCAACTTTGTAGTATTGTTTAGTCTAACGTCCCGATAACCTACCTACTCGTAGCCATAAGTTAGTATGTAATTTTAGGACATACAGGATGATTTTTTGTTTTGTTTTCAGTTTTAATTTGTAAAAATTTTTGTAGAAATTTTTTTTAAAAAAAGGGAGGTTTGGTGTAGCGAGTGGAGGCACGGAGCTCAAGTTAATTTGGACTGGTCGCGCGTATGCGCCGCATAACGAGTGAGCTCCTGCCCGCCAGTCGTTCCCCAGCTAGCCATCCCTTTGGGCGTGTTACACATTTTGATAGACTGACATTTCTGCATTTGTAAAAGATTAAAGTAATAAACAGACAGTGAATTAACAATAAGACTTTTTATTAGTACACCATCCACACCACCCTCGAAACCACGGGAACACGGTAGCAACCCCACAACCACCGCCATGGTAATCGCCCTGTGGACACACTGATGCAATCGCTAAGGCTGCCATTGTAACTCCGAAGCCTGTCGGTTCGTCTAACCGGTATTTTGCTGTATAATGAACGCATTCTGTGTACTCCATTGTTTTAACGACCCGAAGTGGATCTTGAAAAGAGTACCTACTTGACGACCAAGTCCTTTTATTTAACATATGACTAAGCCCGCGTTTGGCCTCAATCTCGCCTGATTTATTTATTTATTTATTTATTTAAATTACACTCCACAGTATAACAGTACTGATACTAAAGCACTGTGAAATTAAATAATATTAGGACACAATTTAGGATTAGTACCTTACTAGTATAACTTAGATTAGCTTAATTACTAACAAAAATGAGTAGAATGATGGTAAGCGACTATGAGGCCGAAGATGGGGTCACGGGGCTTAGTGCCAGGAGAACGGCAGTTGGACGAACTGCCTAGACTCGCTCTCCCGGTGGCTTATCGGACCTCGACAAGTCGCTTGGCGGTTTGTCTTTGTCTGGAGGGTGGTGGTGGTATTGGATAACTGTCAAAGTGTCTCAAGCCGCCGTAAGGCCTTTGATATGGTTTAACGACTGCTATTAAATTATGACAGCCGGGACCAACGGTTTAAACGTGCTTTCCGAGGCACGGAGGGGCTAGTTTAAAATTTCTACTAAGCGGTCACCCGTCCATATACTGACCTCTGCTAAAGTTGCTTCACTTTCGAGATCTGATCGAAGTTCTAAAGCACTGCCAGCTGTGCTGTGCGCCCTTCGAATTTCGTGCGGAGTTGTCGAATGTAGATTGCCATAATGATCGCTAAACTTCGTAAGAACACGGTACCATAAGAAGAAGGCCATAAAAATACACATTACCTCATGCCGTCAAACCCCTCCAACTCGCCCACTCTTGGGTTTGTGGTTTTGGAATGCGCTACCAGAGCCTTCCAATTACGCACTATTGAAAAGCACGATAGGAGCTTGTTACCTGAAAGATGCAAAGTAAAAACAGATGTCTCTTTCTGACGTTAAAAGGACAGAGATATGTCACGAGACAAAATATACGTTTGGCCGTTCCACTCTCTCCATAGAGTGCGGCAATTTTTTCCTTCATCGTTAACGACATGTTACGAGAGGATGTGAAAAACATAGACAAATTACCTTTATGGCAAGAAATGTTACTCGCGTCATTCGTAACGAAACGGTTAGTATTAGCATGTGTTTTCAGGGACACTCATAATCACATCAATGTTAATATATCATCTTACTTACGGAATGCATAATGATTAAACACGTCGCTTATAACTGGGACACCATGCATCACCGGCCAACCGAAACTTTCTTAGTGGCTTTAAAAAATAAAAACCAATACCGACCTTGATTGCTATTTTCAATCCATAACTCTTGAAGGCTTCCGATGCCATTTAACACCAACAAACTCACAAAAAACACGGTTACTATCACATCTAATGTGTCTATTTTATTTTGTTTAGTAGCTACTGCGTCGTTACAAGTAACTTTTGTCACTTCCGTCTGTAATTTATAGTCTCTCCACATAAATTCGTTGAGGCACTCCTCAAGGATCGCTCTTTGGTCCATATTTGTATGTGTTTGAAGATGCTTGCAAGTGTTCGTGACACATATGCCGTACTGTAGATGCGAATGATCGAAATGTGTTGTGTAGTGTGCTGAGTATTCCTGTAAAAAATAGAACTGTAATTCCACCTACTACTTTGTTAACTTATTTCCATAATAATATTTACAAATATAATAAAGTACTCTAAAAAACAGCGATAAGGTTCGCCACCCATCACGTCATGAGTCATGACCTATGTAATGGCGAAAAGTGAGCGGGGCTGTAAACCATATTGCTGGAATGAATATAAGTGCAAGGATGCATTTGGAGGAGGGGTGTTAGGATCGCGGCAGCTGTTTCTGACTACCCCAATTCGAACAGGGCCTGAGTTTATTGGAAGGATTAATAACATACTTCGCTGATCCGACAACAGATGTTAAGATTCTCGAGTGGAGACCACGAACGTAGTGGGGGTTGACCCTCGACCAGATGGAGGGAATATTTACGCAAATGGCAGGAATTGGAAGCGAAAAGCACTGATACAGGGATTGTTGTGATGATCTAGAATAATCATCATCATCATCAGCCCGTATCAGTCCACTGCTGGACCTAGGCCTCTCCCAAAGCGCGCCACTCAACCCTACTCTCGGCCCTCTGCATCCAGTCCCTGCCAGTCATCTTTCCATAGCTCGCTGAGCTAGTTCAAAGGAACTTGTGGGCCAGTCGCACCGTCAATGTCCACGTTTCGGCTCTGTAGGTCATCACTGGCAGGACGCACTGGTTGAAGACCTTCGTTTTTAGAATAATGACAGGAATAATTTAATTTAGTATCTAGAATAATGACAGGAATAATTAACTAGATGTAAGACCTGAATCATAGTGAACAGTTCACTGGGGACGTGGGATACTAGATGCATGTCCACGCTACAGTAAATCCCCCCTTTCTGAATACATGGTTCATAAGGGTCCACATGGAATATCGGTGGCATTCGCTCATACTCGCTCTCTGCAAAAAGAAAGCTGATATTAGACTGATGTGATCGTGAATTGGAACGGCTATGGTACTTATGGTATGGTATTCGTATATAAGCCTATTTTATATCGCACGACGCCTCCGCTGTAAAGTTTTTACAAAAATTGTTCATTGTGGCATCATTCTTTCATTGCTTGAATTTTCTATAGTAGAAGACAAAAAAACAGATTTATTTTTCTCACATAATATGACTATCCAGACTCTCTCCAATCTCGCTATTTTTTTGTCTTTTATGGATGTAGTAGATGGATGGAATGCAGAAGGTATAGAAAGAAGAAAGAAAGAAAGAAATTTATTTATCATGCACATAACACCAGTTGAATATATACGTACAATACATTCACAATACATTCACAACGTTCGTATAAACTCCCGTTGACGATGTCTGACGGATCGGTTTGGATTCACTTACATATTTATTGTCATAATCAACTCACAATGTGCCAAAAGTTCCAATAACCTTAAAATATATTGGCGAAAGCTGTGCTTCATCGCTTAGAATTAGTAAGTTTACCTCTTATTTTCCAATTCCATTATTTATGATTCTACGACTTTTCGAATAAAAAATCGTCGATCGATCGTCTGACCGGCACAAAATATAAAGGCAATGTGAAAAATGAAAAGTCGTATAATAAAAGTGGTTCTGTTTCCGATACTGAACACCCTTCCCTTCGGTGTACGGCCTTACCTTTATACCCTGTATAACGAATAAATCCGAAATCTATGTGATGCGATATTTTTGTTTGTTTGTTAAAATTATTAATTTACAAGAGAAAACTTACCATTTAAGTGATAAATGGCACCATTGCACTTATAAAAATATAAAATAGTTAAAATGGACAATTGTAAAATTATACAACCGCACCAAGCCATACTTAGTTATGTTAATGAATATTTTACTATGTAACGCTTAGGTACCTATCTACACCAAAACTGGTTAGGTTAATAAATTGACTTAACCAGTTTTTTTTTAATTATTTAAAAACCATGAGCACATTTAAAATATATGGTAAAAAGTTGTATAAGTACTTGCAATATAATTAAGTTCAGACGTGTCCGCTGCGTAGGTACATACCAGAAGCTTCCGAGGGATCTGTGGGAGTTTTCACCTGCTCCAATGGCTACAGCAACTGGTCAACGTCTGACAACCTGTCCAGATGGACAATGATTTCCTTTTTCGTACTACGTATTTGCGCAATACGCTTAAATAAATAAATTAATTAAGATTAGCTAGTCAACGGAAGTTCAATACAAATGGATACCACAAGACCGCCGCAAGGTCGTTGTAGACGCCGGCGAAGGTGAAGCGATGGGCACGACAACTGCATGAATCGAAGCTGCCCTTGACAGGCATGACAGGAATCCCGTCGTCCAGCAGTGGTAGCAACATTGGGGCTGCGATGGGTGACTGCTAGTGACATTTTCATCCACAGACCCCTTACCCCATAGACCTGTAACAGGAGGGTCCATGTCTGCCCGCACAAAATTGCGAGTCGAAAAATCAAATTTTAAAGTTTTTGTACGTTTTCCTCTTAGTTTTTCCGCTAATCATTCATTGTAACGTGACATATTTTTTGTATTGTGGGTCCGCCATCAGACAATGTAACAGATAGTGCTGAGTGTTAAACATTAAGAAATCGAGGCGAATTATTCCTTATTTTTGTTATCATTTTCTATTACTCTCGCAACTCTTACTGTTTATAATTATGCAATATGAAATCTGCAATCAGTCCCCAACAAAATGATACAGCTTCAATGTACACGCAGTTTGGAATAGGTGGGGCAAAATTCCATTGAAATCTGGCAATGTCATTTGTACCGATTTCAAGTCTATTTGGGTAAGTGGTCTGTGTTTTCATCTGAGACCCTCCGTACTTCGGAAAGCATGTCAAGAAGTTATTGGTGGTTTCGGACTTCTTCTTGGATTTATTCCTTTACTAAGACTTGTGCTATATAAGACCTAGCTTCTTGCCAAACATGATTATAGAAACTACTACGTCAAAAGGAAGTAACCTATAGGTACCTATACATGTATAGTTATTAAGTAATAATTGTATTATCATTATTTTAAAAGATGTGTTGCTGAGAGTTTTTTGCCACTTTTTCTCCTCAGCGTTGGCACCTCCTTGCGAAGTGGTGTAAATGTAAATTCTAAAAATATATTGACGTGCAAAAATATACTTTTAGGTTTGGATTCGCTTGCGTTTTCTTACAAATGCGAGAAAATGCGACATAAACGGCATTATCTTTTAATTGCGTTGACGTAGAAGTTTGATTATTTGACGGCTGCATGAGATTGAAGACCTGAGTACATGGTATAAATTTCAACTTTATTCGTCCACGCGTTTCTGAGAAAAAGGTCTTGACAGACCAGTCAGACGGACAACAAGGTGTTCTTGTAAGGGTTCCGTTTTTCCTCTTAAGGTACGGAACCCTAATAATGGAATTAAAACAAGTAGGTGAAAGATGTTTTCCGTCTGTAGGTAGATGTCCGTTTGGGGCTGTGCTGGAGTGTTTGCGTGAATGAAACTGCTTAGTGGATCGAATAGTTCCTCTATTACGTGATATTGTCCATTTACAAATAAATATTTATGTAAGGGACCGTGAATTATTTCGATTAAGGACAAACTATATCGGTGTTGCCACTACAAAATATATTAGATAATTACATGACTCATTATTATTAGATCGATAATTTATTTATTTTATTTGGAGACAAACAGGTTTCGCATATGTAATGCAATAATTAATAATAACAATAATTGAAATTAAAGCCAATGATACACTAGGGGACAAATGTCCTACGACATGTATCGGCGACATGTCAAGCGAAGCCGGCCGATTTCGCCTGACATATCTGGCGACATCGCGCGACTTATGTCCGTAGCGACGTCAGGCGAAGTCGTGCGACTTCGCGAAACTTCGCTTGATATATCTGGCGACATCGCGCGACTTATGCTACTCAACATCACTGGCGACCCGTGTCGCGCGATGTTGTCAGACATGTCGCGCGAAGTCCGGCAACGTCGCGCTACTTCACCCGACGTCCCTGGCGACCCGTGTCGCGCGATGTTGCCAGACGTGTCGCGCGAAGTCCGGCAACGTCGCGCTACTTCACCCGACGTCCCTGGCGACACGTGTCGCAGGACATTTGTCCCCTAATGTATCCTTGGCTTAATAATAACAAAATTAATAAATAATTTTAATTATTAATAACACTAGTTTATGATAAAATAGTTGTCAATTATCTTTACGTAGAGCCAACGGTTTTAGTATTCCCATCGAGGGTCTTCGGCTGCGGATCCGTCCGGGAGACGAGCAGCTTCACTGCGTTGGTGACAGGAGTCTCCACCAGCAACCAGACAGGAACAGACACCAGGAACGAGACCGTCACTGTGGCCACGCAGTGTAGCAGCTGGTGAATAGTAGAAAATAAACCTGATTAGGATTTGAAGTTTTCTTATGTAAAAAAGGGAATTGAAATCATTTTTATCGGGATTATCGTCTATGATTACGCTGCCATATCTTACAATAGTGGCGATGGAACCGTGCGTCAGCGTGGTCGTGGTGCCCATGTAGACCCTGAGGATGAGGATGTGCAGGACGTACGCGCAGTACGACAGCCGCGCCGGCGCCGCCCAGCCGCGCCAGCTCAGGATGCCGCAGTACAGCTCTGGACAGGAGATAAGCACTTCACTTGACAGGCATTGCTATAATCTTAAAAAATAGAGATATGTGTGAGAACCGAGTCAACTAAGGATGACGGAAGCCTACCCGAGTCATTGCGGAAATCTATGTTCCTACTTTTTTTTGACATTAACGAGTAAGTATTTCACGTGTCATACTATAGTCAAGTGCTGCCCTGTATTTGTCAGTGCTGTCGATAGTCTTACTGACAGTGACATACTAATAGCAAGGCTAAATTGCCATGGTATGTGGCAGATGGAGGAAAAGGCCGCTGACTAAAATAATTATTTGACAGTAGAGAAACTTCCCGTGAGCTGCAGCGACCCTATGAGTTAAATAGGGAGAACGGAGAATAAAGGAAAGGGGATGCTCGTAAAAGATCCCAACAAAAGGGTCGAAGTGCCGCCACCATGGCACGCTAAGATAAGATAACCATAGCGCTATCGAGCTCTGGAGTATAAGAACTTTACATTATGTACGTGTAAAAGATGATGTATTAATCTATTGATCTCACTATCAACTTTAAACGCCAGCCCCACGACGATGACGCCAAAGATTCGGATTCGGATCCCTATAATAAATGGTCGTAACTACTTAGTTTATTTTCATTAAATTTCAATTCCGTTTCCATAGCTGCCAAAAAATCTCACTATCAACTTTAAAAGCCAGTCCCACGACGATGACGCCAATGAGTAGACCCGGCATGGTCTTGTTGACCCCTGCCCATAGAGCGCGCACGTAGACCGACGGGCGAGGGACGTCTTCGTAGAACACACTGCCAGACAGCAACAGTGCCACACCAGATGGCACCATCAACCAAAAAACGTAGCGGAATTTCTGCAAGAGAACCATCTTCATTAAAATTCTTGGTATGGAATTTATCTATACAATAATTACATGTAGAACTTCTGAAAATGGCAGGAACATTTTGCAAAATTAAATCAAATCTAATATTATTTATTGCTTAAAAAATACATATAAAAAGTGTGAATCAAAAGCAAAAATTACATGCAATACGCAGCAGGCTCAGCATAGTGCTGGTAGGACGCAGTGCCGCACGCAGCGCTGATTTTCAGCGTATCCTTACACCATAATGACAGTATTCTGTGGTAGTGTGCTTGATGATGAGGTACAATCAAAAGTCCAATTGAACTTTTGAAAACGTTTGTGTTAAAATTGTGTCTTACCGGATAAGACTTCTTTATGTCGAAGTCTGTCTTCTGCCAGTGGTAGACCAACAGACCAGCGGCCATTCCGATAATGTACCCGGGAATATTGGTGTGGCCGCGCTTGTAGATATGGTTGAATGTGGGGTTGTTGATGAACAAGTGGCGGATGTCTCTGTTGACAAGTTCAATGTTTGGTTATTTATAATATATAATAATAAAGCCTCTTATTCTGAAACAACTGAACAAAAAACCACCACCTTCGTGGAGTCGGTGCAGTCTCTCACCCCCACCAAAGAATAAGAATACCCCAAGGCAGTAGCCTAGCGTGGATTTCAGCTGCCCGGGACGTAGATCAGTGGATCTGTCACCCGGCATTCCCGGCAATCTTGCTGCGCTACTACATTGAGCTAACAGCGCGGGGGGAAATGCACAAAACTCTCCATCCCTACCGACTACACCTTCATAATATAAGAGTGAATAAGGTTACTCACTCTACCCCAAAAATCATAGTATCTAGATCCTGAAGGTAAGTATGAGCAGCTGGTAAAATAGTGCCAGCTACCACCAGCAGGGCCAGAACACCTGCCCTCACTCGGCCCCTCGCCAGCGCGTAGACAACGAACCCCACGACTCTAAGCTGCATGTCTGCTGCCAAGTACCTGAAGGAAATAAATAATGAAGTTATATTTCATCTCACAATAAAGAACAACATTTGCTTACGGCTAGGACAAAGGATTAGGTAAACTTACAACCCAAAATTGATGAGGGTTTGCGACTAATGTTTTTGTTGGATAAGGAGGTAGTTACCATGTCTCCGCCATGCACTGTGAGTTGTCGATGTAGTTGTTGGCGTAGAGCAGCACCAGCCACCAGTCGCGGCGGCAGTCGGACACAGAGATACCGATCGCTGTCTGAATATAGAGAATAAAGTAAATGAATGCGTCAGTAACAAAGCTGAATCTGATTCTAAAACCCATACTGACTATTTAAACGATGAACATGCATGGTGTGTGTCGCCGGTTCCGCATGAGGGATAAACTTACTAACAATAGTAATAGTTACGTACTGTATAGTTATTAAGTAATCATTGTATTATCATTGTTTTAAAAGATGTGTTGCTGAGAGTTTTTGCCACTTTTTCTCCTCAGCGTTGGCACCTTTTCCTTGCAAAGTGGTGTAAATGTAAATTCAAAAAATGTATTGACGTGTAAAAATGTACTCAACGTGCTTACTTGCAATAAAGAAATTTGACTTTGACATAAACCCATATACTCCACAAGCACGCTATACAACCAAGGTGACCTACTACTCTTACCTTGAGTTGGCAATGTAACTATACTTACTAGGGTCTGCATTGGCAGTGGTAGTAAGTAGGTGTTGGTGGGACTTACGCTACTGGGCGCTAGATGTAAGTCTTACGACGCACATAATAATAACTGACAAAAGTTAAAAGTGTTACCATTGATCTGCTGTCGACTGTACAACACAAATCCTAACAACCCAGTACGTCGCAGCTGGTTTACGCTGTCTCTAGCGAACGAACTTACATTGGCAACTTATAGTAAGGCCCGTATTAATAAACCACTCTCAGCTCAAAAGTCAATCTTGATATCGACCTCAAGATGGCGTTCCTATTAATAAACGTAACTTAGGTGCGCGTTTAGGAATCGGGTATCACGTGAGTAACGCCGTAAACAAAACTCAGTTCTCAAGAGAACTGTCAAACTCACACTTGGGGACGTATTTGCTGATTGCAGGTGCACCGCGACTTGAGAAAGACATCTCGTGATACGCCCTTAAGATTGGCTGGATCATTTATTAAGATTGGTTATTAATAAATGACATACTTGAGATGGTGTTCACGTCTTGAGAGTGTATCAGCTTAATTCTATCTGGAGGGCGGGTTTAAGCTCAGACTATTAATACGGGCTTTAGAGTACCTAGGGAGGTCTCTTAATAAGATTTACCTGCCATAGCCGCCCAAATCTTGTGAAACGCAACCAGGTCGATGAGATGGCCAGAACTAATACGCACGGCGGGGCTAACCTGGAACATAGGAGATCGTCCTCAAGCTACAACTCCAAAAAAGGGCGTCTCCCGCCACCAAAACGTGCCCGTTAGAGGTTAAAAACCCGGCCAGATCATGCCACGGTGCCATGGATTGGCGTTGTCCGCTGTTTCCAATCCCGGTCGTGACGAATATCTTTTTTTTTTAATATATTTATTGGAGAGCTTGATCGCTATGCGACTAAGTCGCTCTATTGTGCCTCCGTATAACTACATAACATGGATTACATATAATATACTAACACTAAACTAGCTTAAATCTAAGTCTTACTAACCTATACAGTGCCTTGGCTTCCTCCGACAAGGGGAAAGCCAAGGCGCTGTTCCAGCCCCCTACGTCCCACATGTTGTGGCCAACAAATACTTGTCGTCTGAGTGACTCGTTGCGGACACACTCCATCAACACATGGTGCATGTCTTCTATCGCATCGCATGACGAATATCTTCATTGTACATTTAGATTTCATCGTTTATTGAATATAGTTTCCTACTACTTTCCACTCACCGTAACCACCTGAGGAATATGTTCCTGGGAAGCATGAGTAGTGTGACCTTGACCTTCTCGCTGCTGAGCTGGAGGTTGCGGACCAGCAGGAAGCCGGACAGCACGAAGAATGTCTGCACCACCATCACGCTGTTACTAACGTACTTTGACCCTTCGTACATCATCTGAAAGGATATGGCGGATACTTATAAAAATTGTGACAAAAATACTTGAAAATTCTGATTTTAATTTTTTTATTTCAATCTATTTGGGTCAACAAACAGTGATCACAATGTAATATTATTTTAAAAGTGTTTGTTATCTACTTTAAATTAATCATAAAATGCTCACGAATGTGGGCAGTATCTTGGATTTTTCGGATTAATTATGCAAGATCTGCTTCAAGATGTTTCGAGCTGGAGTCAATAGTGCCGCTCCGAGTGACCGTGACTGTCGAGCTCCTTCGTCCAGAGTAACGACGCTACGGGGACTCATTTGGACGAACAGAGAAGACTGCAACTTTTGTTCTACGACTTTTCGATTTTCGCTAATTTATTTATTGACTTTTCATACATTTCGTACCGGTCAGCTGATCGATTTGACATTAATTTATTTATATTTTTTATTCGAAGTCGTAGAACAAAAGTTGTTCAATTACCAATACTGAACACCCTCCCTTCGGCTTCATATACCCTTTACAGTACACCTGTATAATATAGGAATATTCTGTAGCATAATATTGGCACAAATGACGGACTGTCGAAACCATTAATAAACTAAATAAAATAAAGATCATGGAGCGATTGTCTGTAGTGATGATATACCTGTACTCCCATGATCGACGAGTACTTGCGGCGTGCACATCCCATTGGATAACTCGAGTCTCGGCTTGTTGCATCCAATGGGGAATCTCATTGGATAACTCGATTTCACTACTTGTTGCATCCAATGGGGACCCGTGAACAACCCGAGTCTCGGCTTGTTGCATCCAATGGGGAATCTCATTGGATAACTCGATTTCACTACTTGTTGCATCCAATGGGGACCCGTGAACAACCCGAGTCTCGGCTTGTTGCATCCAATGGGGAATCTCATTGGATAACTCGATTTCACTACTTGTTACATCCAATGGGGACCCGTGAACAACCCGAGTCTCGGCTTGTTGCATCCAATGGACTCGAAATTCGAAATTAAAAAATTGGGTTGTCGCATCTATGGATATACTTGGTACTGATAATGTAATCCCTTCTTGTACGGTATATATAGATAGATAAATTTTTATTATTATATATAATTAAATTGGATCTTTATACTTATCAAAGATTTAAATCTCTGATGCGAGTCCTATTCTTCGCCTAAGCTTGGGGTCCGGTTTCATTGTACGATACCAAATTGTTATTGACATATCCAAGTGTTCTGTAATGTTCCGTGTGGTTAGAAATAAAGTATGTGAATATGAATATACAGAGTGTAACGTAAAGGGTATATGAAGCCGAAGGCAGGGTGTTCAGTATCGGTAACTGAACAACTTTTGTTTTACGACTTTTCGAATAAAAAATAAAAATAAATTAATGTCTCATACAAATCGATCAGCTGACCGGTACGAAATGTATGAAAAGTAAAAAAAAAATCGGGAAAATCGAAAAGTCGTAGATCAAAAGTCAGTTACCGATACTGAACACGCTCCCTTCGGCTTCATATACCCTTTACGTTGTTACGATGCGGTCTCTTTTGGCCGCATCTTGTGGTTGGCCGCCTAAATTTAAAAATGGATAAGAATGTTTAAAAAAAAAGCTGTCACTTATATTACGGACTGAGATTGAAAATTGTGGATTTCACTACTTTTACTATTGATAAGGATTTAAAAATAATCTGAACTATATAAAATATACCCATTTTTACTATATATATTTCTATTATTTAATAATCCGCTCGCTCCGCAACAACATTACACCCTGTATATGAATATAACACAGAGAAAGGTGTACAGCAGTTTTTGAGAAAAACTCAACCTTAATAAGGAATAGTCGCGTTTCGTGCGTCGCTGTTTTTGAGTAAACAACCTAGTTGATCGCGTTTCGTGCGTTTCATGAAAACAATAAAAAAACTACCTCCACTGTTGGTCGCGGTTCGTGCGTTCTACTTAATTTCATATTTGCTGTGGTCGTCTTACTACCTACTTTAGCAAGTGTAACCATAGAGTTATGAACCCGCGAAACTGTCAAACGTTTAAAGATTTTAATGATTGCTTAGGATCGCAGCGGGTACTTTGGTAGAGTTCTATCGCAACGCGCCGCCCGCCACCGCCGCGCCGCTTGTAGCGCTGCTGCAGAGTTTTCTGTCTCGCTCGCACTTACGTGTCCTTTGAAGAGGCATAGTGATGCACGTAATAGTAAAAGGGGTGTGTATCGATAAGAAAATTCATGAATAAATAAGAAATTACTAATACTATTTTATTTATTGTTTTAAAAATATTACTTAATAATAAACGGTGCAGTGTTGAATTTTTTTCTGTCTTATATTATAATCAGTGAGATTCAATACGAATTAGTTGAAAGTTACTTGTAGTCAAACTTAAACAACCTGCTAATTTATTTTCGAACCGATTTTAGTTCTTTCATGAATATTTAAAAGAAATGCATTTTTTCATTTATACATTAAATATATTTTTTTCGAATTCATTAAATGTTTATAATTTATTAGTTATTCAGTTACATTAGTAATTCCTCAAATAAGAGCTGCAATGTCTCGTGACGTAGTCATTCATATCATTACTTATATAATATATTTATACTAAAACAAACAAGGATCACTATTATTCATATTTACAAATAAATTTCATTTCATTTCATCGATTGCGCGTGCGCAGTTAGATAACTATCGATAAATAAGATGCAATGTATTGCACATACCTATTGCATGATATTTATGACCCTAACATGACAATGAACGGTCGCTTTAGTCATTCACAATACAGGAAAGTATTATATAGGTATATATAGTATTTTTATTATTATATTTATTAGATAAGCACCAACATGTCTCAAGAAAAAATTTAATATGACTATTTCGTATATTTAATTCCAGTGAACAGTTTGTTTGAATTTTGTAACATATATTTTTTTTAATTTGGTACTGACTAGATCAATAAATAAGTTCGTAATAAGTATATTTAAAATTATTATTACTTAAAACTTTAATGGGCACCCTACATTAATGATCTGACCAAACGTCGTTGGACAAATCGACGAACGTTGACGTTTAAACGATATGCCCAGCACAACTTGATGATTTCGTGAAATGCCACCATTTCATGAAATGATTGACGATTTCATGAAATGCTCAATTTAACGATCTGACCACGACATACACATCTGTTACTGTTACGTGCATCACCAAGCCTCTTCAAAGGACACGTAAGAGCGAGCGAGACAGAAAACTCTGCTACTAGCAACGCTACTAGCGGCGGCGCGGCGGCGTCGCGACAGAACTCTCTTAAACCTTTGACAATTTAACGGTTTTTATAACTCTATGGTAATACCTGCAAACGTCGGTAGTAAGATCACCAAACTATTAAACGCACGAACCGCGACCAACAGTGGAGGTAGTTTTTTTATTGATTTCATAAAACGCACGAAACGCGACCAACTTTGTTGTTTACTCAAAAACACCGACGCACGAACCGCGACCGATCCCTTAATAAGGCCTATGGTGACTGGTAATATAAAAAGAATTACCTCTTCCAAGTTCCGCGTATTATTGCTGTTCAGCATGACGGGCATTGCGGCGTGCATACTTAACACCACCACCGTGGTAATCGCCCTGTGGACACAAAGATAAAGATAAAAGATTTTTATTGACACAAAAATAATGATCAGCCCCCTTACATTTAACTCTTATAGCAGTATTACTTTCATAATACTTTGTTACTTCGTACAATGACGACCTTAAAGTAAGCTCATTAAGGTCGACATTGTACGAAGTAACAAAGTATTATGAAAGTAATACTGCTATAAGAGTTAAATGTAAGGGGGCAGTGCTTCTTGAAAATAGGTACACTATACATATTTGGCAATTATTATACTAACATTTGTTTCAAGAATGTGGAAACGATAGCATCCGTACTAGTTTAAAAAACTGTATGACGGATTACTAACGCCTTCCATCGGAAATGTAATTGTGGTTATTTATGCCAATAAATTTAATATTAAGTAAAACACACCGCACACCGATACAATCTCAAAGGCATTGTAACTCTGAAGCCAGTCGGTTCGTCCAACAACGTCGGTTTGACCTTCTGCCTCTGTGTCGATCGAGCCATATAATATTTTATTCTTAAAAATGAATAATATTACAATATATGACGTAACCAAGTGTAGGGAATGTAAAACCATGTATCACCACGCCCGGGGGAGCGTGTTGATTATGTCGGGCTCACCGCCTTGAAGGGGCGGAATATCGACTAAACATCCTGGGGTGTTCCACCTCGTGCCATTGTTGCCGAGCCACGGGAACTGCGATAGATCCGCGACCCGACTGGCGCCCCGAGCACTCCCCATTGTGGGTTGTAATAGCCCACAATGCATCATCCATCACCTTCCTTCTCCCCGTCCGGGCCTCGAGCCGCTCGGGGCCGTGCGGTTCGCGCACTGCGTCCGTGTGCCCGGGCCCTTACTTAGGCGGCGGCACCTCGTACACTCCGGTACGCTTGGCACCGCCTCGTACCACCCCATGGCGCGGATTTCTTTCTTGCCAACCTTTCTCTCGGCCATTCATACATCAACGTTACGTACGTGTACCTACCTAAGGTTAAAATAAATGAGTAATAGGTATGAGTAAATGAGTATGAGTAATAGGTATTTTGCAGTGTAATGCAAAGAAAAATTAACGCATTCCAGACATTGATCTCCTATAAACAACTAGATACACAGTCTGCCTTCTAAAAATGTCCGAGCGCAAAGAAGGTCCAAACGGACCAATGGACCCTTATTTGGACGTTATTTTAA
Source organism: Tachystola acroxantha (assembly GCA_963506565.1). Classification (NCBI taxonomy): domain Eukaryota; kingdom Metazoa; phylum Arthropoda; class Insecta; order Lepidoptera; family Oecophoridae; genus Tachystola; species Tachystola acroxantha. Next base: position 935,784 of record OY735887.1, read on the forward strand.
TTGTTTTAGTAAGACCTTTGTGTATCTAGTTGTTTATAGGAGATCAATGATTCCAGCAGGGTTACTCTCACCTCTTATAGCGATCCAAAGTCAAACGTCATTGTAGCAAATTGTCAGTTTAGAACCTAAACTGGATCGCTATAAGAGGTGAGAGTAACCACCCTGACCATAATAGACCAAAATATACATTACCTCATGCCGTCAAATCCCTCCAGCTCGCCCACTCTTGGGTTTGTGGTCTTGGAATGCGCTACCAGAGCCTTCCCATTACGCACTATTGAGAAGCACGATAGGAACTTGAAACCTGAAAATTTTCGAATAATATTTTGCGGGATTTGGTCATTTATTGTTAACTACTTACAGTATTATAATAATAAAGGTAGACAGGTTAAGTAAATAACTGTTGTTGCTGTAGTACAGTCGAAGACAGAGATAAGTATACAGGAGGCCTCAATAAGATTGAGATTTTCTCAAAAACTACTGGACCGATTTTAATAATTCTTTTACATTTATATAGTTTTCTCTTTTACCTATCATACAGTGAAAGAATTTTTGCAATAAGTCAAGTAGTTTTTGAGAAAATCTCAACCTTAAAAACTCTCCTGTACACCTTTCTCTGTGATCCACTGTACATTAGGTCGCTAGGGAATCATAATCCTATACATACATTGATCTCCTATAAACAACTAGATACACAAAGGTCTTACTAAAACAATTTAAAAAACGTCCAAATAAGGGTCCATTGTTAACGTCCAAATAATGTCCAATAAAGCAAATGAGGGTCCATTCATCCGTTTGGACCTTCTTTGCGCTCGGACATTTTTAGAAGGCAGACTGTGTATCTAGTTGTTTATAGGAGATCAATGTATGTATACATACAAAACTATCACTGTCGTTCTTAAGCAGGGTCTCCTGCGACGTGTCCCATGTTTCGGAAACCGATTTAACAAAGGAAAATTGTTACGCCACGCCCCTAAATCGGATGTTACCGTGTTTCGTAACAATATGCGTTATAATAATGCATAGAGCGATAGGGATGCCCGCTTAGCGGCTACCACAGACCACTTACCCCAATAGACCTGTAATAGGAGGGCCCCGCTTTCTGCCAACACATGAGCGCAAAAGTTCTATACAAACCGAACTACGTCGCCTATCAAATTAGTAGTGACCAGATATTCGACCCATAAACTGCTGTAAAAAAAAGGAAGAAAAAAATATTTTAACATGCCCAACTGTGCTATAAAGTTGTGTGGTAATGAAAGTAGGAGGAACAATTACAAAAAGGATGGTATCACATTTCATCGGTAAGTATCTGATTAATAAATCAATTCATTACTTAATCCGACAAATCAATTAGGAGTTCAACTTACACTGGTTCGATTGTCGTGTCTTACGAGTAGTTCCGAGAGATCTCTCTTTCACCCACCTACTAATTGTAGCCCTATCTCACTTTTTCGTTTCGCGGCACGTGTAAGCTAGAGACGTGGTATACAATCATCGATATTCTTACGTCACCTAAATAAGTTTGTGTAGATTTATGAGTTTTGATTTCATTTACTTTCTTTATAAATAGCTTTCCTGTTGATCCAGACATTAAAAGTGAATGGATAATAAAGACAATGCGTGAAAATTGGTGGCTGTCGTCTTTCACCACAATATGTTCCCGTAACTTTACGGCGGATTGTTTTATTAATATGAACTATCGAAGAAAACTCCATAGTACTGCAATTCCAACGTTATACCTACCAGTTGTACAGGTATCTTATATTTTTATTAATGCTATCTAGCTAAGGTACCTATTCTAATGCAGGTAGGTATTTAACGGGGCGGCATTCTAACCGGAATTCGAGATTTCAAGAAATCATAATATTCATATAATCATAATAATATCATAATAGTATTATTGTGTTAAAAATAATAGGTCGGCGACTAGTAAGGAGTATCATAATAAGTAAACGTAGCAAATTAACAAAGTTAGTTAAAGCTTAATTTTTTTTATTAATAAAAATAGCATCGACTAATTTTTGTTCTTAACTGAATTTACCTATTTCTAAACATAAACTTTATGGCTGACACAAATAACAAATAGGCGTTCAGAAATTTTAAAAGTCAGGTTCTGTTTTAATGTATTTGGGTGAGTAAGAATCGCTAAAAATCACAAGAATCGCAAGCAATCGTTAGGAATGATCACGAATCGTCAGTCGTAACTTGTTTAAATAGCCGCGCTTTGTTTGAGAAAAACACCATAATACAAACCTTTATAGAAAGCCTACGTAATGTAATATCGACCTACATTATTTTATGGCCATGTTTATTCATCAATGCCTATTGGTTGGACTACAATCATGATGTTCGTTACGCATAATTATTATTTCACAATAATTAAATTATAAATAATGTGTAATTATTAAATTTTGTGATACGTAAATAATGAGAAGTTCTTGTTTTATTATATTAATATTAAACAGATAGCATTGCCTCAGTAGAAATCGTTTATTAACTTTCAATTTCATACTTAAGTACATTAAGTATTGAAACTGTGTAGGTAACAGTTCAACAATCCCCATCGATAATATATTATCGATATCGACATGGCCGCGTCTCTTTAAATGAGTTCACCGAGTGCGCCGCTGTCCCCCGCCTCGTCTCTAGGTTACCGGCCTTGACAGAATGTTTCGCTTGCAAATATGTACCGATTTCAAGTCTATTGGGGTAAGTGGTCTGTGGCGGCTACTAATATTAGCGTATATGCAATCTGGAATCGCTAAAACCTACCTATTTAAAACTATATAAAATGATCAGTTTACGTCATTACGACGGCAGTGCAATGTAAAAAACATTGACTAATGGCAATATCCAAGTCACATTTTTTGGTCCCAAGTTAAATTTTTTGGTCATTATTAATAATTAAATAAATTATTTATTAAATATTTTGTTATAATATACTAATTCAAACAACTAATATAATACATAATTTGATAATTAATTATGTTTAAAATATTAATAAAAAATGTGACTTGGGTCATCCGTAAATCATCACGTGTTTTCAGAGACACTCGTTATCACAGTAATGGTGATAAATACTTGAAATACGATTCGCCTAATGGCGATTAAGAGCCTTCCATGAGCCAACTACCGCCGCCAATCTTAAAAAAATAATATCTGCCAATATAATCAATTTTATTAAAAAAGCTATTTGCAAAATGTTGTGACACTAATAGTTTAGTGTCTAATTAAATACCACGGGGTATTTAGTGATTAATGATCACGTTAAGTTAATCAGGAGATGTACGCGAACGTTTCTATTAATTGGAGTGCTCGAAAGAAGTCGTGTTTGTGAAGTTTTGTGTTCTTATTAAGGATTCCTTGCAAAGACTCAAAGATGGCGTGGATCGTTGAGTTTTTTCGTTTAGGGGGTTGGGAGGGTTGTGCGTAGGTTTAGGTTAGGTTATCTTCATATATGTATGTATTTATAAGAATTCAGACATTCTGTTCACATCAGACCAGGCTGTATGCCCTAGTTGGCCTTGCCTTTCCCTCTGGGAACAATTTAAAAACAACAACAAGACATTTGATTTGGGCTTCAGTATACATAGACTTACGGTTGATGTAGGTAGGTTATTTTAATTACTATCAATAAATCAGGTTTTTCTACCACTTAGGTAATATAATACCACTTAGGTAATAATCCATTGCGAACTTTTATAAACATCGATAGTGAAGAAAAAAAATTCAACTCTGTACTTATACAGGGGGTGTAAGTAAGTATAATGATTAACGTCGCTAACTGGGACACACTGTAACAACGCTCATCCGAAACTATTGCCTTTAGAAAATAAAAACCGATACAGACCTTGATTACTTTTTGCAATCCAGAACTCTTGAAGGCTTCCGACAACATTTAGCAGCAACAAAATCACACAAACCACGGCTACTATCACATCTACTGTGTCTATTTGATTATGTTTAGCTATTGCGTCGTTACAAGTAACTGTTGTCACTTCAGTCTGTAACTTATAGTTTCTCCACATAGATTCGTTGAGGCACTCCTCAAGGATCGCTCTTTGGTCCACATTTGTAGGTGTTTGAAGGTGTTTACAAGTGGTCGTGACGCATATGCCGTAGTGTAGGTACGAATGATCGAAATGTGTTAGCTTATGTGCTGAGTATTCCTGTAAAGAATATAACTGTAACTCCATCTAGTTTGTTAATTTATTTCCATACTTAACAAAATGACAATGCCGGATTCTGCCCCACCATCAACCGCAAGTTGTACAAGATAACGAATAAATGTAAAAGTATCTCGGTTTTTCATTAAAATTATTGGTTTAAATTAAAGTTATGTACCTACAAGTTGCGAGTCGAAAAAACAGCTTAATTAAGAATTCAGAAAATAGTAAGAAATCGAAGCGAATATTCATTGTTATATATTCATTGTTTTTGATATACTTCTATAGGAGTTGCGAGAGTAGTAGAAAATGATACTGATTATGATTATGCAATATGAAACTTGTCATAAGTCCCCAACAAAATGATAGGTACAACTTAAATGGTCACGTAGTTTTGTAGGCGGGGCAAAGCTCCATTGAAATGTGGCAATGTCATTTACCACCCATCACGCCATGACCCAACGTAATGGCGAAAAGCAGTAAGCTTTATTGCTGCAATAATGATAACAGCACAAGACAAAGAAAGGTTGAAAGACATGGAGGAGGCTTTTACCCTAACAGGGACCATACTGTTGGGAACACTAATGATAATGGGCCTTGGGCACAGTAACGTTAGTGGCCTTTGCCTAAAATTATAATAACATCTGTAATGGGTTCTCTTGAAAATGGCGGGAAACGACGGTTGCAAAAGTATTTGATTATTTTAATTTTAATGTCTACAGTGGTTATTTTGAGATTAATATCACGTTAAGTTAATCAGAAAATGTTCGCGAGTGACAGTATGGTGAATTTGTTAGATAATTTGAGCAAGATCTGGGGTTTCAAGCTTTTATCAAGAGTCCCGCTACAAGCTCGGGAGTGAACGTGACTGTCGAGCTGCTTCGTCCAGAGTGACGACGCTACGGCGACTCCTCTGGAGGAAGATAGAAGACCATTATATATTGAATTTTCTGTAACATGACATTGGCAAATGACAAACTGTCGAGTCCATAATAAAATAAATAAATAATAGTTTACAGTAGTACATTATATAATAGTTATTTCTATTTTTTATTATTGTTATATGAATAAATACCTTTTGTTTAGAGTACACACTATTGTTAAGAATTTTCAAAAATCAGTGAAGTACTTTTTGAGAAAATCTCAACCTTAAAACTCTAGTGCACACCTGTCTTTGTCTTCTACCGTACAAACTTCAAAATTAATTAACAACACGACATTTAAATAAGATAAATTGAACCTGGTGGCTTTTTGAAAATGGCGGGAAACGACGGTTGCGAAATTATTTAATAATTTTCAGTATAATGTCTACAGTGGGTGTTTTGTGTTTAATATCACGTTAAATTAATCAGAAAATGTTCGCGAATGACAGTATGGTGAAGTTATTGGAGAATTCAAGCAGGATCTGAAGTTTGGCGCCATGGTCAAGATTCCCACTACGAGCTCGGGAGTGAACGTGACTGTCGAGCTGCTTCGTCCGCAGTGATTGACGCTACGGCGTCTCCTGTGGATGAAGACATGAAGACGCGGCTACCCAGGGTGATGACGCTACGGCGACTCCCCTGGAGGAAGATAGAAGACTATTTATACATTGAATTTTTTGTAACATGACATTGGCAAATGACGAACTGTCGAGTCCATTAATAAAATAAATAAAATAAAATAAATTGAACCTACGACCTTGTCACGTGTCACGGAACGACAAGGTCTCGCAGGTTCTTATCCTAGCTACGCCTAGAGTTTTTGTAAAATCACCATCGCCATACAGTTTTCAATTAAAATATAATAGATACATTTCAAAAATTAATCGTTTTTAATTTAAACGTTTTGGTGTCAACAAAAACTAAATAACATATAGTCATAAACATAGCTAAGAAAAAACTAACACACTAATATCATTTGAAATGTAGTACAGTCGACAGCAGATCAATGGTAACACTTTTTACTTTTGACAGTTCTTATTATTTGCGTCGTAAGACTTGAAATCGTACTGCAAGTGTTACCTTTGATCTGCTGTCGACTAAACGTTCACCGCACTTCACTTGGCTATTCGTATTTGTGTATTTGTCATAATTGCCATCATCATCATCAGCCCGTATCAGTCCACTGCTGGATGTAGGCCTCTCCCAAAGCGCGCCAATCAACCCTACTCTCGGCCCTCTGCATCCAGTCCCTGCCAGCCATCTTGCGAAGGTCATCCCTCCATCTGGTCGGGGGGCGTCCCACACTACGTTTACCCGTTCGTGGCCTCCATTCGAGAACTCGTCTACCCCATCGGTTATCGGTTCGGTAATTGCCATGCGTGGTTGGTATTCTTGACAAAATATGCGTGTTATTTGTACGTGCGTCAAGTATTTGACAAATATGACAAACAGCCAATAGCGAATACGAATAGCCAAGTAAAGTGCCACCAAAATACTTGACGTACGGTCGAAGAAATATAAAGGTGTACAGGAGAGTTTTTAAGGTTGAGATTTTCTGAAAAACTACTTGACCTATTGCAAAAACTGCTTGATAGATAAAAGTTAAAACTATGTAGGTAACTGTAAAATAATTATTAAATTCGGTCTAGTAGTTTTTGAGAAAATCTCAACCTTATTGAGGCCTATATACTTATCTCGGTATGTACGTACCTATGCCGAAATAAAGCTAAATAAAAATAAATAAAGACCTGAATCATAGTGAACAGTTCACTGGGGACGTGGGATACTAGATGCATGTCCACGCTACAGTATATCCCCCCTTGCTGCATACATGGTTCATAAGGGTCCACATGGTATATCGGTGGCATTCGCTCATGCTCGCTCTCTGCAAAAATAACGCTGATATTAGAAATAGAAATAGTTTATTTAGATCAATTATGGGTACATTACACAGTTGACAGTGGCCCAGACTCTCAAACTATGATAACCTGTGTTTTGAGGGTCAGTTCCTTCCAGTTTTACAGTACAATATACTTATAGTACACCAGTGCAGGATAAAGAGTATGCATCCAAAACAGGTAAAATTAATGGAATTTATATAAAATAGTAATAAAATAGTAATAATAAAAGTACAAAATGTAGCCTAGAAAGAACAGTAAAGAGTAGCAACGGTGCATCCCACGCAGGGGTTATGCATGCATATAGGTACAAAAATAGATGCATGCGAGGTGTGTGTGTGTATTAGATGGGGTACAGTTGCTGAAAACTAAATCCGTGTTGACATGGATCTCACTTGATAGTAAATGAAGATGAGATCGATGGAGCACACATGCGCAATAAATATTCAAAGTCAAAGTCAAAATGTTGTATTGCGATCATGTGATTAATTCTAGGTGTTACATAAAACTCTTATAGCAGTATTACTTTCATAATACTTTGTTACTTCGTACAATGACGACCTTAATGAGCTTACTTTAAGGTCGTCATTATACGAAGTAACAAAGTATTATGGAAGTAATACTGCTATATTAAGACTTCAAGGTAAGGGGGCAGTACTCAACATGAACCCTGTCAGGGCAATGCAACATAATTTAAACTTATTACTAAACAAAATCTATTCTAAAGTCAGCATGCAAATCCTAGTACCTATTTCTGTCACAAAATATAATTGTATTTACAGTTTAAATTTGTATAAATTAATTGTACTTAATAAAATTGTAAATTAATTAAATTGTAAATGGTAAAAATTTAAGATATTTAATTATTCTAGCATTGATAACCCCAACATTATATTTTAGGAAACATAATGTATACCTAAAGGCTACCGTAGAACGCCACGGCGCGGCGCCGTGCCGTCTCATGGCGTGGCGTGTTACGGCGTCCAGCGGCACCGGCCACCGGCGCACGTTGTCGGACGGCGCAAGTTACCGGCGGACGGCGCCGTCCACAGACGCGGCAGGTACAGTGCGCGAGGCGTAAGCTCAGGTTTGCATTTGTGTGAGTGCACACAGATAGTGTAGAGTGATATTCGGCCTGAGGCGCGGCGCGTCCTACGCATACAAATACAAACGTAACAAAATACCCCCTGCCGCGCCCGCACCGCACTTCACCTCTTGTACCGCTATCACTCACACAAATGTAAACCTGAGCTTACGCCTCGCGCACTGTACACGGCGCCCGCCGTGCGCCGGCGGACGCCGCGCCGTGACGTTGTACGTCAGCCCTTAGGCCCGTATTAATAAATCACTCTCAGCTCAAAAGTCAATCTTGAGAACCACCTCAAGATGACGTTCCTATTAATAAACGTAACTTAGTTGCGCGTTTAGGAATCGGGTATCACGTGAGTAACGCCGTATTAATAAACAAAACTCAGTTCTCAAGAGAACTGTCAAACTGACACTTGAGAACGTATTTGCTGATTGCAGGCGAACCGCGGCTTGAGAAAGACATCACGTGATACGCCCTCAAGATTGGTTTATTAATAAATGACATACTTAAGAGTGTATCAGTTGAATTTGCTCTTGAGGGGCGGGTTTGAGCTCAGACTATTAATACGGGCCTAAGAGGGGCTCGTAGTCTAGTTGAGAGTAGGTAAGTACACGTTCAAAACGATCGTATAAGTTAAGGGGATGCCAGCTGTCAAACTCAAGCGCGAGACAGAAGATACACCGACTATACTTATTTATACTCATACTCATTTATTCGGCCTTTGGTCCTGTGGAGAAAGGTGTACAGGAGAGTTTTTAAGGTTGAGATTTTCTCTAAAACTACTTGGCCTATCGCGGAAATTTTTTCACTGTTTGATAGATAAAAGTTAAAACTATGTAACTGTAAAATAATTATTAAATTCGGTCCAGTAGTTTTTGAGAAAATCTCAACCTTGTTGAGGTCCCCTGTATGTCTCTGTTTTCGACTGTACTAGGGATTACTTGGTTACGTCATTTTTTTTTACAGAAATAAATGATATTATTATTACATTCGTATATCATATGGCTGGGTGATGTGAGGAGCACAGATCAGCACAAAAGTGACAGTCATAAGAAAAAAACCAGCTTTTTTAAAGTTGATAATAGACGGCGTTGCACAGAAATGCGATTTCATCGTAAAAAAACACAGACCATTATTAAATGACATTGCCAGATTTCAATGGAGCTTTGCCCCACCTATACAAAACGTGTACCTACATTGAAGCTGTACCTATCATTTTGTTGGGGACTGATTGCAGATTTCATATTGCATAATCATAAACAGTAAGAGTTGCGAGAGTAGTAGAAAATGATATCAAAAATAACGAATAATTCGCCTCGATTTCTTAATGTTTAACGCTCAGCACTATCTGTTACATTGTCTGATGGTGGGCCCACAATAAAAAAAGGTCACGTTACAATGAATTATTAGCGGAAAACTAAGAGGAAAACGTACAAAAACTTGATTTTCGACGCGCAACTTGTACAAAATTTTATTTTAAACCAATATTTTCAATAAAAACGGAGATATTTTTACATTTATTCGTTATCTTGTACATCATGAGGTTGATGGTGGGGCAGAATCTGACATTGTCATTTCGATGTCAACTGAATAATTATTTTTATTCCCCTGGGTAGCCGCGTCTTCTTGTCTTCATCCAGAGGAGACGCCGTAGCGTCATCACTCTGGACGAAGCAGCTCGGCAGTCACGTTCACTCCCGAGCTTGTAGCGGGAACTCTTGATAAAAGCTTGAAACTTCAGATCTTGCATAAATAATCCAATAACTTCACCGTACTGTCTTTGGCGAACATTTTCTGATTAATTTAACGTGATATTAAACACAAAATAGTCCCTGTAGACATTAAAAGGAAAATTATCAAATAATTTCGCAACCGTCGTTTCCCGCCATTTCCAAGAGAACCTATTGCATAGTTATTTTCACATTATTAGATCGGTATCATTGATCTCATATAAACAACTAGATACACAAAGGTCTTACTAAAACAATTTTAATAAAAAAGACCAAATAAGGGTCCATTGTTAACGTCCCAATAATGTCCAATAAAGCAAATGAGGGGCATTCATCCGTTTGGACCTTCTTTGCGGTCGGACATTTTTAGAAGACAGACTGTGTATCTAGTTGTTTATAGGAGATCAATGATCAGAACACTTTATTTTCACAATGATGAACTGGTTCGATTAATGAAACAAAAATCAGCCTAATTCAAACTTGAAAATCCTGTATTTATGGTGCAATAGTATATTAGTATTTATCTTAACTTACCATTTAAGTGATAAATGACACCATTGCACTTATGAAAATATAAAATAATAAAAATTGACAATTGAATAATCATTTTACAACCGCACCCAACCATATAGTTAGTTAGGTGTGTTAACGATTATTTTACTATGTATGTAACAGCTTAGGTATATCTACACACAAACTGGTTAAAATTAATTATTCATAAACACAGCACACATCAAGTGTCCTTAGACATTGTACCGTTCTTATTATCTGCGCCGTAAGAGTTGAAATCCTACGGCAAGTGTTACCATTGATCTGCTGTTATAAGTACCTACAAAAGTATGGTAAAATATAACCGGTCAAGTGCGAATTTTTGGGTTCCGTGCCTCAAAAGGAACCGTTAACGTCCGAGCACATTATGCCGGGCCGCAGCGTGCCGGGGCGGGCCGCTGCGCAGCGCAAAATGCTTACCTAGCACATTAGTGACGGGCCGGCTCGCAGCACATTGACGGATTTTGAGTCCAGTGTACTGACAGAAAAAATGGCTGGCAGGGACTGGATGCAGAGGGCCGAGAGTAGGGTTGATTGGCGCGCTTTGGGAGAGGCCTACGTCCAGCAGTGGACTGATACGGGCTGATGATGATGATGATGTACTGACAGATATCGTAAAATGAACACGGGCGCGCGTTGTCCAATCAGATTGCTATAGCACACTGTGTCGGGGCGCAGCGGGGCGGGGCGGGCCGCATCACACGGACACAAATCCGCCTCGCAATAATGCGAGCCGCTGCGGCCCGACACAGTGTGCGATAGTTCATACAAATTGTATTAAAGCGATTTGAGCGGATTTTTGCGCTCCGCCCCGACACGCTGCGGCCCGGTATAATGTGCGCGAAGCATTATAGGATCACTTTGTTGTCCGTCCGTCTGTCTGTTTATCAAGTCTTATATCTCAGAGACGCGTGGACGGATCAAGTTGAAATTAATACCAAATACTTAGGTCTTTAATCTCATGCAGTCGTGAAAAAATCAAACTTCTACGTCAACGCAATCAAAATATATTGCCGTTTATGTCGCTTTTCTCGCATATTTGTAAGAAAATTCAAGGATATCAAAAAACCTATAGGGTACTTCCCGTTGACCTAGAATCATATTTACGTTAATTTTGTGTGCACACGTTCTGCCTGCTCCAGATCTCATCTCTCTCTCTCACACTGGTTTGCTGGTAGAGAACTCTAATCTAGAGTTAAGCACACCTTTTTTTATTATTAATGGTCTCGACAGTTCGTCATTTGCCAATGTCATGTTACAGAAAATTCAATACATTCAATAGTCTTCTATCTTCCTCCAGGGGAGTCTCAGTAGCGTCTTCACCCTGGGTAGCCGCGTCTTCATGTCTTCATCCAGAGGAGTCGCCGTAGCGTCATCACTCTGGACAAAGCAGCTCGACAGTCACGTTCACTCCCGAGCTTGTAGCGGGAACTCTTGATAAAAGCTTAAAACTTCAGATCTTGCATAAATAATCCTATAACTTCACCGTACTGTCATTCGCGAACATTTTCTGATTAATTTAACGTGATATTAAACTAGGCCAGTCATTCTGGCGAGAGTTTGTATGGAGACCCCAACAATAACTCCTCTATCGATGAAACTTTTTTGTATACTTAATAGCATATTTATAAGAACAATTGTCAGAGAATCCAATAATATTTCGAGGCGGAAGTTACTTATTTCAATTGAAATTCAACATTATACCGTATCTTTTTCTGGAACAATGTTATGGTCATAATTCTTTTTCTATAAATTGTATTTTATTAGTGTGCTTCTGTACATTCATAAGTAAAACTACTTTTTAATTCGAAAGTGTAGGTATTTTAATAAAATGTCTTTTTTGGCCGTAGTTTCCATAGGATAATTGCTCCGCCGGGTTTCTGTTTTTAATATGCCTTCAAATTATTATTTCTAGTATAAGTACGAAAATCCAACAAAAAAATCCAAATGAAACAATTCATTATACAGAATTTGTCTTTTAACTATCTCTGGAAAATTACTCTATCAGATATTTTTTACAATTGTAATGAGATACCCACAAATAACCTGATTTCAAAAGAATCCAACAAAATATCCAGGCGGAACACCATTATTTCGAAATACCTATCAAGCGCAGGCCAGCGCGGGGCCCGAGGCGGGCGAGGGGCGTCGAAAACCGGTCGCGCGGCGGGCGAGTTTCTTCAAGTAGGTTAATAGGTACAGCTAACAGAAGATCAACACTTTGGACTAAGTACCGTTCTTATTATCTGCGTCGTAAGAGTTGAAATCGTGCGAATGCGAGCGAGTATTACCATTGATCTGCTGTTGTCCGTACTATACGTATGTATGTATGTATGCATGTATGTATGTATGTATGTATGTATGTATGTATGTATGTATGTATGTATGTATGTAGGAGGTTGATCTAAACATCGCAATTTAATTATTATTATCGTCATCGTTTCGAAACATACGAACGCAGTAAATGTAATATGCGTATTGCCTTGTATAAGTTGAGTATATAGTGTGTGTTTTCTTCGCGACACGGGGTCTAGGATAAACTAACCCAGAGATTCCTTTAGAGTGTCTTTAACTTAATTGGGCGCTTAGTGTTTTTTTATGTTACTTCCAGCTTTAAGAAACGCCCCTGTTGTGAATCTATACTAGATTATTTGCAATTTTGTCGAAATCTAGTCGCGTTCATGTCTCACGCTGGTGCATGAGATAGTGTTTGATAATTTCGCCACGCCAAACAGCGGGCGTATTGGTCGAGTGGCTGGAGCGGTCGCCTCCCGTGCACGCGGTTCCGGGTTCGATTCTTAGCTAAATATATATGTTTGTTTCGAGTTTTATTTTGTATTTTATTTTAATTGTGTTTCGAATTTGGTTAGTATTTTATCAAACATTTTGTTGTAATTATCTTTGAATTTTATTTGAGCATAAACTCTGAACTCATTTATACCGAAGTAGGTGTATTAGGAGAGCTGGGAATCTGTCTGTACTAGATTACTTGCAATTTTGTCGAAATCTAGACGGAGCGGTCCGTTCATGTCTCACGCTGGTGCATGAGATATGCTTGGTAATTTCGCCGGGCTAAACAGCGAACGAATCGGTCTAGTGGCTGGAGCGGTCGCCTCCCGTGCACGCGGTTCCGGGTTCGATCCTTAGCTAAATATATTTTTTTTATTGTTTTTTTTTTATTTATTTTTTGTTTTGTATTTTGTTTCGTGTTTTATTTTGTATTTTTAACAGACTTCCAAAAAAAGGAGGAGGTTATCAATTCGTCGAATTGAAAAATTAATTGTGTTTGGAATTTGGCTAGTATATTAGGCAGATCACCCTCACTTCTAGATTTTTGTGGTTGCAGTTGCGATTACATATTATTAGTAGGTGAATATCTCACGCTCATCGTACAAGTGTAGAATTTAAATTTGCTTAGCTGTAGTCGTCAGTATGACGTAAGTAATAAGACCTATGCCGCACGCAAATATACCCGTAGTCGATGTGCGAGCGAGTTGAAAAATAACAAGCTGTCTTTGTTACTCGAGGGGGTGAGGGGGGTCCGATCGCATGTAGCACGGCGCACCGTTCCGCTGAATCACTTATTGAATGATAATCTATTTTGATTCTAATAATATCACAATACAGTAGGGTTTTATATAACAGACTAGGTGTTGCATGGTGCGCGGGCCGCGCGCGGCCCGCGAGACTGCTTTGTTTTCGTGTTGTAGGCGCCGCAACTAAATAAACATTATCCGGATTGTTCGCTTTGCAAATAATTCGTGCAAGCCATCCACTAATTATATCAAGCACCGCCCGAAAGTTGCAAGTTCAAAACTCTGTGAAAAACATTTATTCGGAAAGAGTTTGCTCATTTAAAGTAGGTTATTTTTGTGATTTTTGAAGCAAACAACGCTCGAAATGCCCGTATGCCAGAAACTTAAAGAAAGTTTTCAAAAGCCAAACGTTGCTAGCTGTACACAATTTCCATAACTTTGTTCATAATTCGAAAGGCAGGGGCATCTTTCAGCCTTTGGTAGCGTGGGGACGCTCCGGGCTTCGCCCTCCGCGGAGCTCGGCCTATGGCCTCGCAAAAGTTACTTGGAAGGTGGGGAGTTGTTCTGCTTGGCAAGGGGACGCTTCGGGCTTCGCCCTACGCGGAGCTCGGCCTATGGCCTCGCAGGCCGGCTCGGCCTTCGGCCTCGCAAAAGTTACTTGGAAGGTGGGGAGTTGTTCTGCTTGGCAAGGGGACGCTTCGGGCTTCGCCCTACGCGGAGCTCGGCCTATGGCCTCGCAGGCCGGCTCGGCCTTCGGCCTCGCAAAAGTTACTTGGAAGGTGGGGAGTTGTTCTGCTTGGCAAGGGGACGCTCCGGGCTTCGCCCTACGCGGAGCTCGGCCTATGGCCTCGCAGGCCGGCTCGGCCTTCGGCCTCGCAAAAGTTACTTGGAAGGTGGGGAGTTGTTTCTGCTTGGCAAGGGGACGCTTCGGGCTTCGCCCTACGCGGAGCTCGGCCTGCGGCCTCGCGGTGTTCTATCGCTTCGGGCTTCGCCCTACGCGGAGCTCGGCCTTCGGCCTCGCCGGAGGGTGCTCGGCCTTCGGCCTCGCTATAGTTACTGATAGATATTTACCGCACGCAAGTAATCCTTTCGTTTCGTATAAGAAAATTTATTGAGAAAATATTATGGTTAACTGCTCGTCCGCCATTTTGTTTTTCCAAAAATTGACAATTTTCTAGTATACTGCATCATATGTGCTACGAAGTGGAATTGGTTGGATATTCCTCATGCGCTCGTGCTAGGCCAGCTAATTCGTCAAAGTTTGGTCTGACATGTCCAAATTTTCAATCGGCTATATTTCCGCCGCCATTTTGTTTTTCTTTTGTTTTTCAATTTCATCACAAAGTAGGTGGACCATGTGACACGCGTTCCAAATTTGATCGAAATCGGTTGGAAAATGGCGGAGATGGCATCACGTGACCCGCCGCCATCTTTTTTTTTTCACTTCCCTATAGTTTTCCTCTGGTCCAATCACTAAACTATACAACTCCCCCCTACATCACTTTCACCTCCGGGAACTCCTTCAGACTAAACGGGCGCGTCAATCAGTGAGTCAGTGAGTCAGTCAGTCAGTCAGTCAGTCAGTGGTAGTCGAGCTATATATATTAGTAATAATTATAATTTTAAGAAATAATTTGATACACGCACACCAAACGAGATCCCACGGCGAAAAAAAAGTGTTTTGCCATTGTCCGTACTAACCTTGACATATGTTGTCGTACTTATGCGTTGATGATACGGGCTAGATTACGTTTTGTGTTTGTTGGCGTAGGTACTATCGTCTCGGTCGAGCTTACTTAAACATTCCACGTAGTAGGTACCTAGTAAGTACACATAAAAACACATCAAGTTGTAACACTTTGGACCGCTCCAATCTATATATCTATCTGCGTCGTTAGAGTTGAAATCGTACTGAAAGTGTTACTATTGATCTGCTTTTGTCCGTACTAACCTTGACTTGACATGTTGCGCTTATGCGCCGATGATACGGGCTAGATTACAATGGTTTTGTGTATGTTGGCGTAGGTACTGTTGTGTCGGTCGAGCTTACTTAAAACATTCCAAAATCAGATCAAGTGTAACACTTTGAACCGTTCTTATTATCTGCGTCGTAAGAGTTGAAATCGTACTGCAAGTGTTACCATTTGTTTTGCTATGTCCGTACTAACCTTGAAATGTTGACGTACTTATGCGCCGATGATACGGGCTAGATTAGAATGGTTATGTGCATGTTGGCGTAGGTCGGTCGAGCTTTCACCACTCGGTAACTAGTTAACCTAAAATAAACCTTATTCGTATAACTGTAAGTAGAGTACTTACAGTTACCTATGCGATAGATATTTTCTACTTGTATAGGAATAAGGTTTATTATAAATTGACTTTGACTTTGAAGAACAGTTCGACTAAGATCGTAAGTATGTTCATAATGATAAAAAAATCGAACTTAGCATTTTTCTCAACTCTAATTTTTCGTCGATTTCTAGAAAACGCTTGTCCGCATGGATCTTTACTGGACTTTAGTAAAGAGTTAATCTACAATTAACCTTATTTGTATATGAGTAGACAACAGAATCCCATCTCCAAATGTCTCCTCCGCTACGTCCAATTTCTCGTCCGCGTTCCCGCTGTTCTGTACGTGTAATAGGAATAAGGTTGTTAATCGGCCGCAGTAGCGATCCGCGCGCAGTGGCGCATGCACCGCCGCGTTGATTAGAAATATTTGAATACAACTCTATTTGATATTTTGTGCTTCGCCTGCATTTTTTATTGGAAAACTTGAAAAGCAGTTTTAATAAGATAGTCTGTTCATAATGACAAGAAAAATGGGGCTGAGCATTTTTGGAAACCCCCATTTTTCGTCAATTTCTGGATAACGCTTTTCGGTCTGGATTTTTTATTGGATATTCATAACTACTTTCGAAAGTAATATTTTAAATACATAATTAAATAGAAATTGGAGTGAGTAATTATCCCTTGGAAATTACGGCAAAAAAACACATTTTATTAAAATATATATATTTCCATATGGAAATATGGTTGGATATTCTGTGAACACATGCCTCTATAGGTAACTAAAACTTGTAAAAAAAGAATTTTGGATAGAGCAATTTTCCTGTAATTGATACCACGTAATTTAAGTTTGACCTTGAAAATACCTAACTTCCGTTTCTACAAATTATTGGATTCTATGTCAATTCCAATCTACATATGGTACTCTATCACTGTGCCAAATTTCATAGATAGATGAGTTACTGCTAGGGTCAACTCCTTTAATGACTGGCCTAAACACAAAATAGTCCCTGTAGACATTAAAAGGAAAATTATCAAATAATTTCGCAACCGTCGTTTCCCGCCATTTTCAAGAGAACCCAAGCACACCTTATGTAGGTACATCTAATTCCATGTATTGTATTGTAATCAACTTTGTGTACATTAAAGAATTTGACAATAAGCTAGGTCTTATTTTACAAGTAAAGGAAAAAATCCGAAAACTGTAAATACAAACTTGTATTTGCAGTTGATGAAATAATTGTGTGTATGTCGATGTATGGGCATACGATTTTTGGATCGGCAAAGATAAGTTGCTCCTTAAATCGAGTTTATCTTTTCTTTAGAGCAACATTACGGGGATAAGTTGCGTTGCACGGAACCCTTGGTGCGCGAGTCCGACAGCCGACTCGCATTTGATCGTTTTTTATGTATAATTAATTAGTTGTTCAAGTAGTTATTGCAGAATTTTTCATGGCAATGACTCTTGGGTGATGAGGTCTTGGCAACAACAGGAAAATATAAATTTATTATTTTACATACATAATATATAAACTTCACCCAGTGCGTCCTTTGCATTTGGTAAGTAGGACCTACATTTTTTTGACCTCTAAGGGAAGGGTTAGCGTACAACGCTGCGGCGCGGCGCCGCCGTACCGTTCGCATAGCGCCACCGGTGCACGTTGTCGGACGGCGCAAGTCACCGGACGCCGCGCCGTGACGTTGTGCGTCAGCCCTAAGGGCTAGCGTACAACGGCACGGTGCGGCGCCGTACCATCGCATGGCGCGGCGTATTACAACGTCCAGCGGCGCGGCCACCGGTGCACGTTGTCGGACGGCGCAAGTCACCGGCGGACGCCGCGCCGTGACGTTGTACGCCGGCCCTAGGTATACAGTTTTTCAGAGCAAAAATCAATACGTTTCTCTTTCTAATCTGCTAGCGTTAAGAAAGGCAATGTCATTTGGCCTGGGAGCTTGGCCGATTTTTTTTATTGCATCATCAACTCTCATATTCTTGCCGAAAAGAACTCAATTAATTTAATTTATTTTATTTATCGTAATAAACATTTTGTAAATCAAAAAATAAATTATTCAACAATTTAATTTTAAAATTTTATTTTATTTTATTAATTCAATATATAATAGTCTTCTATCTTCCTCCAGAGAAGTCGCAGCAGGGTAGCCGCGTCTTCATGTCTTCATCCAGAGGTGTCGCCGTAGCGTCATCACTCTGGACGAAGCAGCTCGACAGTCACGTTCACTCCCGAGCTTGTAGCGGGACTCTTGAAAAAGCTTGAAACTTCAGATCTTGCTCAAATTATCCAACAAATTCACCATACTGTCACTCGCGAACATTTTCTGATTAATTTAACGTGATATTAATCACAAAATAACCACTGTAGACAATAAAATAAAAATTATCAAATAATTTTGCAACCGTCGTTTCCCGCCATTTTCAAGAGAACCCAACTAAAATAAAACAGAAGATTCAATTAACCGGTTAAGCAAAGTGGTGAGGCTTTAGTATGAAGTTTGTATGGCGCTCAGTATGACGTCAGAACCACTGTTTCTGTCTCTTTCTAACACAACTTTTCTCAATGCCTGTTAATTTTTCAACTAATTCCAATATTTATTTCACATTACTATATACAGGGTGTAACGTAAAGGGTGTAACGTAAAGAGGGTGTTCAGTATCGATAAGTGAACAACTTTTGTTCAACGACTTTTCGAATATAAAATAAAAATAAATTAATGTATCATACAAATCGATCAGCTGACCGGTGCGAAATATATGAAAAGTCAAAAAATAAATTCGCGAAAATGGAAAAGTCGTAGAACAAAAGTTGTTCAGTTGTCGATACTATATAAACACCCTCCCTTTGGCTTCATATACCCTTTACGTTACACCCTGTATATAAACGGATATCTCTCACTTATATTGTTGAAGTCGGCAATTAGACCGACCATTTCTATCGATTTCGACGATCATTTTCAAGGTGACTTCAACAATATAAGTGAGTGATATCCGTTTATATATGTATAATAATTTGTAGTAATTGCTCACTATAGTTTTAATTTTATTTCACAGTTGATCATGAAAGGTGAGGTTTAGGCGGCGTAGGTGGAGAGACGATGTCGTTAGATACAGGGTGTCGTTAGGTACACGTGCACCGAACTACTGAGACCATTTATATTTCACTAGTTCGGCTAGTTATTTCCTTGTTCTATGTCATTCTAATATGTGCAGTACATTATTTTATGCCTACTTATACTATAATTTAGTTATAAATGCTATGTTTATATGGCCGCCAGTAGAAGTTACTCCGGGATCTGCAAAAGAAAGAAAAGAAGCTATAATATAGACCATCATAGCGAAGGCGACAATGTCTTTCTCTCGTTCTCTCTTTCTCTCTTGCTATATTTCTCTCGTTATCTCTTTCTCACTTTCTCTTTCTCTCCTTCTCACTTTCTCTTTCTCTTTATCTCTTTCTCGCTTTCTCTCTTTCTTTCATTATTTCTTTCTTTCTCTCTTTCTTTCTTTCTTTCTTTCTTTATTTCTTTCTTTCTTTCTGTCTCTCTCTCTCTCTGTCTGTCTGTCTTCTTTACTAACCGTTAGTTATCTGTCCATTAGACTTCTCTGCAATATCTTTCGGCAGCAGACCAGTCCTTATGACCAGAAGCTTAATCATGTTTGTGACAGGAGCCTCCACCAGTAGCCAGAGTAGGATCGCCATCAGGAATGATACCAGTACTATGACCGTTAATGTTGCCACCTGATGAAGAAGAAAAAAGGTCTTAGGGTCAGGCCACGAACGGTAATTCACCAACTAAACTGTTTAGTTGATGAGCCATGCCATGCCATGCCATGGATGATTTTATGGAGATGCACACAAGACAGCCAACTCAAGTCAACTTATTATATATAAACGGATATCACTCACTTATATTGTTAAAGTCGTATTGTCTTTAACAATATAAGTGAGTGATATCCGTTTATATACAGGGTGTAACGTAAATTGTATATGAAGCCGAAGGGAGCGTGTTCATTATCGGTAACTGATCAACTTTTGTTCTACGACTTTTCGATTTTCGCGATTTTTTTTTATTACTTTTCATACATTTCGTACCGGTCAGCTGATCGCTTTGTATGAGACATGAATTTATTTTTATTTTTTATTCGAAAAGTCGTAGAACAAAAGTTGTTTAGTTACCGATACTGAACACCCTCCCTTCGTCTTCATATACCCTTTACGTTACACCCTGTATAATAATTTGTAGTAATGGCTCACTATAGTTTTAATTCAAGTCAACTTAATTAATTAAGCTGTTTTTTTTCGACTCGCTTGATGTACATAACTTTAATTTAAACCAATAATTTTAATAAAAAGCGGAGATACTTTTACATTTATTATATTATGAAAAATTATATCAACGATGAGCGCATAGAGACGAAGCATATGTCCCCAGGGGTGCCGTATTAAAGAGATGTGTGAGATGTACACGTGTCGCGAAGCAATGTTGCGCTCATGTGCGGGCAGACACGGGCGCCCTCCTGTTACAGGTCTATGGGGTAAGTGGTCTGTGCTTACAGTGTTGCCGTGTGAGACGTGCACTAATGTGGTCCTGGTGCTGGTGTAGATCCTGATGAGGAAGACGTGCAGGATGTAAGCGCAGTACGACAGCCGCGCGGGGGGCAGCCAGCCGCGCCAGCTCAAGATGCCGCGGTACAATCCTGGAGAGAACGATAGTGAATTACAAAACATTGTGAACTAATTGATGCACCATTGGATTTGGAAAATCTTACAGTTACCGAATGCTCTCAAATCGGTGAAGCAATACATAGTGATGAAACCTGCATGTCGATGAAAAAAAATCCAAGACGTGTAATCCAAGGCATTGGCCTGCGTGGTGGTTTATGAGTCGAGCTCCCGCGATGTAAGGGAAGGTGCCAAGGACATAAAATAGACTGATGATTATGATCCTATCCTTAAGATCGTAGCGGGACGCCATCGATGGAGGGTGATGGAGGGATGACCTGGCGTAATGACATAACTTTTAGCGTTGGAACTGTAAATGTAAATTCAAAAAATATGTTGGCGTGCAAAAATATACACAAAGTGCTTACGTGCAATAAAGAAATTAGACTTACTATCAACTTTAAACGCCAGTCCCACGGTCAAGGGTGCAGCAATAAGTCCAAATATGACCTTGTTGAGTGCTGCCCAGAATGCCCTGAGGTGTATCGAAGCTCGAGGACTGTCGTCGTAAAACACGCTGCCGGTAAAAAGAGTCGCGACACCAACAGGGAACATGAGCCAGAACACGTAGCGAAATTTCTGTAAAGAGACACCTTTCGTGATCAACTTCATCATCATATTCAGCTTCAGCATCATTCACAGTCAGCATTGCACGATTTAATTCCTGGGGACGGAGGAGTTAAATCGTGCAATGCCACCAGGCGTCGGCTGGGGTTCCATCCGCATGTCGTTGATATCCCGCTGGCCCGTACGAAGCGTTTTTCTTTATCCTTCATCATACGAACGGCTACGGAATGGCACGCCCTGCCGGCGTCGGTGTTTCTGGACACATATAACCTTGGGATCTTTAAGGCAAGAGTGAATAGGCATTTACTAGGCCCGCGTGCTTCATCATCGCCCTCATCGTCACTTACCATCAGGTGAGATTGGGGCCAAACGCGGGTTTGGTCTATCATATTAAAAAAGCTCCTATGGCTTCATGCGTGTGAGTCTCCACCAAATTTCGTCATTCGCTTCTACTATCTATTTGAATCCGCTGCTTCGAAGAAACTCTCTTTATAGCGTCAGACAGAGTGAACAAAAGATACCTTATATCTGAATTTCATTAAAATCAGGTTGCAGAATACTCATATGGTCTTGTTCAGATTATAATGGATGTAAATGTAGACAAAACTTACCGGATACTTCTTTATGTCGAAGTCTGTCTTCTGCCAATGGTACACCAAGAGACCAGCGGCCATTCCCATTACATAGGAGGGAAGGTTGGTGTGGCCGCGCTTGTAGACGTGGTTGAATGTAGGATCGGCCACGAAGAAATTACGACCGACTCTGTTGAACAGATTTAGTTTACCAGAAATACCATCTCTAAAACAGTCTATTTAGTTAGAAGTAAACAACTGAAGATTGTGTTGAATCATTTAGTGAAGCGCCTGGAGGAGACAGCGATACTGTTAAACGCATTTACGATGTCATTTTTTTATCAGGCTCAAACAGTTTCCAACAATCCTCTAGTTACTAGAGCCTTTTATATCTACTAGACTCTAGTAGATATAAAAGCGTGTGGCATGCCAATACAGCCTTGTAAAGCTCCCGAGTTAATTTGGAATATTCGTCGCATAAATGCTAAGACTAAGAACCTTCAAATCCCTATGAACTAATGAAAATGAGCCTTATTAATGAGCTGTATATGTTTGCCCAAATCTGGGATCTATCTGCGGAATTCAGCTCATCACTCACTCCGGCGCCAGTAAGACAGCAGCGTCCAGGTCCTGTAGGTACGTATGTGCGGCGGGTGCCACGGTCCCTGTCACAACCAGCAGCGCCAGGACTGCTGTTCTGATCCTGCCTTTAGTCAACACGTACACGATGAGACCCAGGATCGTGAGCTGCATGTCAGCAGCCAGGTACCTGAGCAGGGAATTATACTCGTATGTCATAGTTTTATGATACTGGACGGATGAGGTCGAAACCTGCAACGGCTGGATGGATGCTACACTTGGATTCGGATTGGAAAATTCAGTTTTTAGACCAAAAACCTGGTTAGGTTTATGATAAAATCTATGTCAAAAACCTATACCGAATTAGTTTCATGATACAATAAATTAATGTCGCTTTATATTTATGCAGGAGGTTTATCGTTGAGTGCACTTTGAATTCTAGATTTTATTAGGCAATGTAAGAAGGACCAATAAATATGTTTTGATATTTTCTTGCATATGCGCTATGCGAAACGAAAATCTAAATGATAAATAGAGAAAAAATTTGAGTAATTGCACAATTACTGGATAGATGTCGCTACCGTCCCTCAGACGAGAATATGGAGACAAAATTCACGATCTGGATACGAATCACGATGGCTCTGTTGGAATAGAGCGTGCCACGGAATGGCGAGGTCCCGGGTTCGAATCCCGGTCGTGATGAAATTTTTTCTCCATTTATCATATTTTTTTACATCACACTCATGGCCCGAATTAGTATTCCCTGCACTATGGGTCCAATTCATACACCCAAACCCTGAAACTTGAAGGGTTTACTAGTAATTAGTTGGATTTTATTTACCATGTCTCCGCCATGCACTGTGAGTTGTCGATGTAGTTGGTGGCGTAGAGCAGCACCAGCCACCAGTCGCGGCGGCAGTCGGACACAGACCGGCCGATTGTTGTCTGGACAGAGAGATATAAAATTAACAACAGCAACTTGCATACTAGGCCTAAGCAAAGGCATATTATAGCTGAAGGGGTGGGTTCATCCGTGAACAAATCAAACACCGCGATAAACTCAGCACTACTTTAATGTAATCAAACAAAACAAATACTAGCACAGATGGGCGTATCCAGGTAGGGGCAGGGTAGGGCAGCTGACCGCTGAATGTTGACGTCCCTACTAAGTATCTTATCTAGTACTTTTATCTATAAAAATTAAGAAAACGAATTTTTTGCCATTTGTTTGCAATACAATATTTTTACAACTAAAAATTACGCGACGCGTTCGTTCTTGCACTACCTTATAAAAAACGTGATTTGACCCCCCCCCCCCCCCCCCCCCCCCCGGCCCAGAACCTGGGTACGCCCATGTACCCATCAGCAACTTGAACGCATTGTTATATTGTACACGCAGGGCATTACATGACTATTTGGTGTAGTTAACCCACAGATTGCAGATGTAAAGCTTATATTGCAGATGTAAAGATTATAGATGAACGGTGTGCAGTTCCAGCCGTCGTTGAGAGCCTTAAGTAGTGTCTTACTCTCCACAGTGGACCAGGTCCTGTGAAACGCAGCCAGGTCGCTGTGATGGCAAGCACGAATAGATACGGCGGGGCTAACCTGGAACATAGATTTTTATTCCGTAACAATATTTAATTACTAGGTCACGTGGAAAGTATGGGATAGAATTGGGCAACCTCCAAATTCCGCTGAGATATTCGGCTAGAACGGAACCGAATCGCTGGGCCACCAGTTATGTTGGCCCAGCCTTTTTTTTGTTACCCAGGAGAAATACATTATGTATACCGCCCGTCCGGGGGAACGGGCGATTATGTTGGCATCGCACCAACTAAAACTCCGGGGGTGTTCCGCCTCCGCCACCATGGACGGGACCACGGGTACTCTTTCGAAAACTACCGCGGCCCTGTCGGCGGGTGTCCGGGCCCGACTCCGGGGGGCCTGACGCCCTTCTCCGCTGAAGGCGCTCCGGAACACGTGGAGCGCCTTCCAGCTCGGGACCGCTTTATTCGGACGGCGGATCCCCCGATCCTACGCCCGAAGGTCCCCGTTAGGGCGGCAGACGGTGGGCATAAGCCAACCGCCGGCGGCGAATTGGAAGCGCTAGTGCGTCGTTCTCGCGGTGTTGGCCCAGCCTCGTTTAACTTCATCTTGCTTGCCGGGACAACTATACTGGTCGCTAAACGATTCGACTCCGGAATCTTAACGGAATTATTAATTAACGATTAATGAATTTAAATTATTGTTTTTGCACCTTATATTATTTAGTGTACATTATGTCAGTACCACTTACAGGCCCGGTGACTCAAAACACAGGAGAACTCCTAGCTTGAGCACCAGTCTTTACCAAACTGTGTCTAATGCTATGACGTAAAATGTACTGAATGTGGAAGGAACCTTGGACTAACCTATGTCTGAAAATTGGTTTCACCTCTTGGTATAACTAGTATACTCTAGTCCCGGGGTCTCAGATTCGGACCGACGTCGCATATTACTTAGTTATGCTAGTTAATAATAAAGCCTTTTACATAGTCACATTTCATAATAATTAATACACGATCTTACTTTATTTTAATTATTACTTATTACGCATATTTTTACGTAATAAAAATGTAAGTGGATAATAATCTTTAGTAAATTAGCTTATTAAAACTGACGAATACGTAGATGACATTACAAAAGTTATATTATCGTAACAGAGAATAAATTTTTCAATCACAAACAATCGTCACATACCTCAACCACCTGAGAAGTATCTTCTTGGGCAGCATGTAGACCGTGACCTTGACCTTCTCGCTGTACAGCTGCAGGTTGTGAGCCAGCAGGAAGCCGGAGAGCACGAAGAACGTCTGCACCACCAGCGTGCCGTTGCCAACGTATTTGAACACCATGTAGGTCTGGAAACATGGAAGAATGAAAGAAAAAGAGGCAAAGAAACAAAGAGAGACAAAGAGATAGAAATATCAACCTACAAAATATTTCTCAAGAAAGAAAGAAAGAAAGAAAGAAAGAAAGAAAGAAAGAAAGAAAGAAAGAAAGAAAGAAAGATAGAAAGAAATAAGAAAGAAAGAGAAAGTAAGAGAAGTAAAGAGAAAGAAAGAAAGAGAAAGAAAGAGAAGTAAAGAGAAAGAAAGAAAGAAAGAAAGAAAGAAAGAGAAAGAAAGAAAGAAAGATAAAGAAAGAGAAAGCTTTCTTTCTTAGAAAGAGAGAGAAAGAAAGAAAGAAAGAGAAAATAAGAGAAAGTAAGAGAAGTAAAGAGAAAGAAAGAAAGAAAGAAAGAGAAAGAAAGAGAAGTAAAGAGAAAGAAAGAAAGATAAAGAAAGAGAAAGAGAGAGAAAGAGAGAGAAAGAAAGAGAAAGAAAGAGAAAGAAAGAAAGAAAGAGAAAGAAATAGTGTTATCTACGTACCTCTTCCCATTCTTGAGTGTTGCTGCTGCTGACAACGAATGGCAGCATGGCGTGCGTGCCGATCACAAGCACCATGGAGAGAGCCCTGCACATAAAGAAGGATTAAAAGAAAAAAAATATTTTGTTAAAAATCTCGTCTTCGATATGTTTTGGAGAAATGTCTCCATAATAAGTTTTGTTAGTAATAGGCTATACTTTCAATATATGCTATGTTCATAAGTGGAAATAAAAGTTGAAATAAATGCCAACTTTGAGCAAACTCCTTTTTATTGTAAAACGAAAAACCCTAGTACTAATTTTCTACTTCACCATTCCAACTAAGTATAAAAGAAGTATAAATGTATCAATTTATTATAAATAAACGGATATCACTCACTTATATTGTTGAAGTCGGCAATTAGACCGACAGTTTCGACCGATTTCGACGGTCTTTGCCGTCCGACTAAAACGTGAAGACCGTCGAAATCGGTCGAAACTGTCGGTCTAATTGCGGACTACAACAATATAAGTGAGTGATATCCGTTTATATATAATAATTTGTAGTAATGGCTCACTATAGTTTTAATTATAAAAGTATCATCAAAGCAATGAAGTTCGGCCCTGACCGAGCCGCCCCACCAGGGCCGAACCTTCATTGCTTCATGGCATCCATCAAATCGGAGACCACAACGCAATGGAACCGACGACGTATCATCGTCATCTCGGAAAAAAATACCCTCGCCTTTTTAGCAACCGTTTAAACAATTAATTAATTATTTGTGTAGTAAGCAGTTTAGTTACTGGTTACTGGTAACACTAGATCATAAGCAGTAGGATTTAGAATATGTAGTGGGCAACACTTAATAATAAAAAATATAAAACTGAACATGGCGTATCATTTTATTCGTAGACTTCTCTATCTACGATTTTATTATTTATTTATTTTATTAATGGACTCGACTGTTCGTCATTTGCCAATGTCATGTTACAGAAAATTTAATATATTCAATAGTCTTCTATCTTTCTCCAGGGGAGTCGCAGTAGCGTCTTCACCCTGGGTAGCCGCGTCTTCATGTCTTCATCCAGAGGTCAAGAGGAGACGCCGTAGCGTCATCACTCTGGACGAAGCAGCTCGACAGTCACGTTCACTCCCGAGCTTGTAGCGGGAACTCTTGATAAAAGCTTGAAACTTCAGATCTTGCATAAATAATCCAATAATTTCACCGTACTGTCATTCGCGAACATTTTCTGATTAATTTAACGTGATATTAAACACAAAATAGTCCCTGTAGACATTAAAAGGTAAATTATCAAATAATTTCGCAACCGTCGTTTCCCGCCATTTTCAAGAGAACCCAAACCTATCATTTTATACCAATGACTTAATATTCCTTAGTCATTGTTTTATACAGAATCTTTTATTACCTAAATAAAGATCCAACATTATTAAATACTTTTTGAGACCCAAAAAAGTTGTCTCTCATATTTTATCGATAATGAACTCTCGTTTATTGGGTCTTAAAAATTTAACGACAAATACCTTGAAATCATTAACATTATAAAATACTTATAATATATATAGTTTCAATTTGTTTTAATAGCGGAACAGTGCACATTGCTTGGTTCCCTTTCGAATCGTTTATTTCAATGTCAGGTATTCGCTTTCATTTTGTATGAAAATACAACAAACAAATAAAAAACAATCGAAGGTACTTATGTTTGTGTACAGTCACAGAGATAAATATACGGAACCTCAAAGTCCATCCAAGAAAATCTCAACCTTAATGATTGTTTGAACAACTGCCCAACAACTAATTGCAATAGTACAGTCGAAGACAGAGATAAGATTGAGATTTTCTCAAAAACTACTGGACCCAAATTAATAATTATTTTACAGTTACATAGTTTTAACTTTTATCTATCAAACAGTGAAAGAATTATTGCAATAGGTTTAGTAGTTTTTAAGAAAATGTCAACCTTAAAAACTTTCCCATACACCTTTCTCTGTGTTCCACCGTACGAACGGGAAAAAAACATTGCCACATTTCAATGGAGCTTTGCCCCACCTACAAAACTACGTGACCATTTAAGCTGTACCTACCTATCATTTTGTTGGGGACTTCATATTGCATAATCATAATCAGTATCATTTTCTACTACTCTCGCAACTCCTATAGAAGAATAACAAAAACAATGAATAAATCGCTTCGATTTCTTACTATTTTCTGAATTCTTAATTAAGCTGTTTTTTTCGAATCGCAACTTGTACAAAACTTTATTTTAAACCAATAATTTTAATAAAAAACGGAGACATTTTTACATTTATTCGTTATCTTGTACAACTTGCGGTTGATGGTGGGGCAGAATCTGGCATTGTCATTTTGGTTAGTTAGTCCTACTAGTAGAACTAATAGTAGAGTAAACAGAACCAACAAACTTTTATCTATATTTGACTGTACTTGTAGTAAATGGAGTAATTAGTCATTACGAGGTTCTCTTGAAAATGGCGGGAGACGACGGTTGCAAAATTATTTGATAATTTTTGTTTTATTGTCTACAGTGGTTATTTTGAGATTAATATCACGTTAAATTAATCAGAAAATGTTCGCGAGTGACAGTATGGTGATTTTGTTGGATAATTTGAGCAAGATCTGGGGTTTCCAGCTTTTATCAAGAGTTCCCGCAACAAGCTCGGGAGTGAACGTGACTGTCGAGCTGCTTCGTCCAGAGTAATGACGCTACGGCGTCTCCTCTGGATGAAGACATGAAGACGCGGCTACCCAGGGTGAAGACGCTAGTGCGACTCCCCTGGAGGAAGATAGAAGACTATTATATATTGAATTTTCTGTAACATGACATTGGCAAATGACGAACTGCCGAGTCCATTAATAAAATAAATAAAAATAGTCATTACGACGTAATTACTATTTTTATTGACGGAACCAAAAGCTGTCCCTACAATTTAACTTGTTGTCGGAAACGACTGATGAAATCGCTATATTTGCAAAATAGGGAAGTGTTTACGTTACAAACTTTGAAAAAGAGCTTGGTCTTTTTTTTTCTCGTGTGGTTTAGTGACCAAACATATTTGTCAAAGTTATTCAGGCCGCCTTTGACGTGGCCTAACGACTGCTGTCGAGCGACAACAACCGGGACCAACTGCTTAAGAGCCTTCATAGAGCTAACTAGCGCCGCCAATCTTTAAAAAATAATATCTTCCAATATAATCAATTTGATTAAAAAAAGCTATTTACAAAAATTTAAAATGCCTATTTATAACGTGATTCAATTTCGGTAAGTTGTAGTTCGCATAATTGCGAAAAACGGCCGTGTTTGGCACATTTGTGAACTACAACTTAGCTTGTCGCAATTATGCTATGTATTGTATATTGGAAAATAGTATTCATCCTAATAAATATTTTGAAAATATTTTTTTTTAATAAAACTGATTAAATTTAAAAATGTAACTGCTAAAAAAATTGTATCAAATCAAATATAAAAGTCGCCGTCTCGGGTCGTGTCTCGTCGAAATGTTCCCATCACACCAGCAGCGTTACCGCGCTGGATTGCGAGGGAAATACTTTGGACGAGATAAGACCCGGAGCGGGGGTCATTACCACTGTCCCTTAAGCGGCGACCCAAATTCGCGACGAAATTTATAGAATCAGAACCCCATGCCCCCGCAGTCTCAACAGCGAAAGGAATAAAATCGTAGAGCGGAGCGAGGTTCACATATTTGGTGCGTTTTAGCTGAGCCGCACTCTCGGCAGCGGAACCAGCCGCACGAATGGTTTGGCTCAGATGTGAGGGTGCGTACGTGCATACGCATGTCGCGTCCCATACGAGGCAGCGCCCTCTCTGCCAAGGCACAAGTGTTAGACCGTCCGGCCTCTTGCCGTCCGTGCGGCTCAGCCCGGGGGGTTCCAGAATACACGGCACACCAGCCGACACCATCGCACGACGAATGATGTCGTTGATGGTGTGGTGTCTCGAATGCCTCCCAGCTGAGCGCAAACAGCTGAGGCCGTGACGACCGTCGGCCAACACCTCCTTGCCACAGATGCACTGGTGGGGCTCGCAAACTGATTAAATTGGAAGATATTATTTTTTCAAGATTGGCGGCGCTAGTTGGCTCATGGAAGGCCCGTGACGTGCGCCCCGAGGCACGAAGGGGCTCAGATGAAAGTGTCACTAGCGGTCACCCATCCAGTTCCTGACCTCTCCCAACGTTGCTTAACTTGTACGATCGTTTTCAACGTGTACTCGCAACTGGCCTACGAGCCCCTTCAGAGTTTAGTGTAACCAACACTCGACTCGACTTCCGGAGACCCGGGTTCGAACTTCAGATCGGACATGAAGTTTTATCTTTGTAAGTACCGTAATGGTTACCGAATGCTCTCAAAGTTAACAATGAACAATTAGAAACAGCGTCATTCCAGATTCTAAAATGTTACACATTTGGAATCATGTTTCTAAATGCCGGTTACTAAGTCATGATCATCTAATCAACTAATAAATAACATAAAAGCAAACATCTAAAAGTGCTCTGTGCGCTTGAGAGCTCTGTGGCTAAATGGTTGGGTTAATGGACTTGCAATCCGGAGGTCCCAGGTTCGATTCCCAGCCAGGGCAGCCATGTATCAATGAGTTATCCTCGTTTTTTTCGACAGAAAAGCTTACATACATTTACCGAGTGCTCTCAAAACGGTGAAGGAAAACATCGTGATGAAACATGCATGTCGTAGAAGAAGAAGAAAAAATCTAAGGCATGTCAAATCTGCCAATCCGCACTGGGCCCTCGATGTAAGGGAAGGTCTGTGCCCGAGCAGTGGGGCAATATAAATAGACTGATGATGATAAACTAAAAGCGCAGAATACCTAAAATATTATCATGACAATTCCAGGTTCTAATCATGTGGCAAGGTCCGGTACTTGTACGTAAGTTACGTACACCGCACGCGATGAAATTACCACGATTGGAGTTGAGGATACACGAGCCTTAACTGGACACTGCAGGCTGAATAAACATCTGAACAGAATGGGCCTGTCCGACACCACTGCCTGTAGATTCTGCTGCGAAGCCGAGGAAACCCCCATCCTCTGTGAGCGTGAAGCGCTCATTCACAGCAGAAGCCGAGCCTTGGGTGGACACATGGTGCCACCCGAGGATATCAAGACTCTCTCACCCAAGTGCATTGAACGGTTCCTGAGGGACGTTGGCCTTGGGAGCGAGATATAAGAACTCGGTGCGCGGCCACAGTAGACCTTTGAGGTCGCAGTGACCCTTGGGCGTGTACCAACGCCGTGATATCAAATAATAATAATAAAGTTACCTACCGTATGCCATAAAACCCTCTCAAGGCAGCCACTCTTGGGTCTTTGGGCTTGGAATTCGCTACCAGGATCTTCCAATTACGCGGCACTGAGAAACACGAGAGGAACTCGTTACCTGAAACATAAGTTAATTGTACTTATTTGTACTCTTTGACAGCTCGTCAAAGAGCTGTCCAAGCGGCTGGTCGAGGAGTCCGGCGACCAGAGGGCTGGCAGCTACCTCTGCCAACGTATTGCGTTGGCAATTCAGAGAGGGAATGCTGCCAGCCTTCTGGGCACCGGGACTCCCGATGTCCTCCTAGAGGACATATTTTATTTATAGTTAGTTTATTTATAGGTATTTTTAGTTATTAGTTATTTAATGTTAGATTTAGATTTTAGATTTCATTTATTTCATCTTTACATAATTTTCTTACATAAGAGTATTGTAGTCCTATTTGTAATGATGATCGTCTTATTTTAAATAATAATAATCGATTAATAGCTTAACAGTTACACACTAGACTAGTAGACCATCTACTGAATATAATATTATGTAATATAATAATTATAAATTAATATTCAATGTCAATAATAATAACTACCATCTATACAAATAATAATAATAAAATATGTCAAAGAGGATATTGAATCAAATTTTAATAAAAAAATGTTCATATTAAAAATGTCTTATTAGTTTTTAGTCATTTTATTATTTGTAGTAATTTTAAGCTTTATTAATTATCCAATAAATTGTACTTATTTAAAAAAACACAGTAGATCCTATTCTAGATGGTGTAAAGTGCATGTTTGTTTGGGCATTAGAGCGTATGAATGAAAGAAAAATCGCGAAAGAAATAGGCATGGACAACAGCAGAACAATGGTAACACTTGTAGTACGATTTTAAATCTTACGACGCAGATAATAAGAACGATCTTAAGTCCAAAGTGTTACACTTGATCTCTTAGCGTACATAGAGCGAAAATTGGTCGAAGAATCGACAGAGACCTAATTTTCGTAATTTTGTAAGTATCTTTGGTCTTTGAGAAGGGCCAAGTTCGGAGAGGAGAGTAATAAATGTGGACCTCGTGTGGATGAAGCGAAGGTGGTGTGCCAGCACCGCTGCAGATGGAAGTTCATCGTCTCTGCCTACCCCAATGGGAAGCCTAAACTGAAGTGCCTCGGAACTAAGTCGCTTTCTATTAGATTTTTTTTAGATGACTCAAACATGACTATATAATGTATAGTATCAATACATTGATCTCCTATAAACAAATAGATACACAAAGGTCTTACTAAAACAATTTTAAAAACGTCCAAATAAGGGTCCATTGTTAACGTCCAAATAATGTCCAATAAAGCAAATGAAGGGTCCATTCAATTTCATCCGTTTGGACCTTCTTTCTTCTTTTCTCGGACATTTTTAGAAGGCAGATTGTGTATCTCGTTGTTTATAGGAGATCAATGCTCGTAAAGTTAAATAATGAATAAAATTATCACTTGATTTTTAGATAGTTTTAATTGTGTCAATTATTATACTTTTTGCTATTGATACATTGATCTCCTATAAACAACTAGATACACAATCTGCCTTCTAAAAATGTCCGAGCGCAAAGAAGGTCCAAACGGATGAATGGACCCTCATTTGCTTTATTGGACATTATTTGGACGTTAACAATGGACCCTTATTTGAACGTTTTTTAAATTGTTTTAGTAAAACCTTTGTGTATCTAATTGTTTATAGGAGATCAATGTTTACGAGTAAATACTTACCTAGTTATGCAAATACCTAAAGCGAAATACCGACAGATCATTTTTATGGAGACGCATTCCTTTCCTTACTCAGACTATGTCCTTTGTGGAGCAGATAAAGAGAACGGCTCGTCACAAAGCATATTGCGACACACCTTTGCCTTACACGTTACTAGAGACATCAACGGTAGTTTCTCGCTCTACAATGTCTCTAAAGGAGCATTCGCGTGTAAATGTAACGTTACAGATTCGAGCATTACATCAGTGAGGGAGAAAAACAGCTTCAGTCAAGGAGGTAGTATTGTAATGTAATGCTCAAAGTCGAATCTATAACGTTACATTACACGCGAATGCTCCCGGTGAGGGAGCACCTTAAGGCCCGTGGTTAATAGTACCTGTCATGCACGATATGACATGGTATCATTTGATCGTTTTAAGAACCGTAATAGCCACAGAGAGCTCGGTGGCTCAGTGGTTAGGTCAATGGACTTGCAATACGGAGGTCCCAGGTTCGATTCCCAGCCAGGGCAGCCATGTAGCAATGAGTTATCGTCGGTTTTTTCGACGGAAAAACTTACGTACATTTACCGAGTGCTCTCAGAACGGTGAAGGAAAACATCGTGATGAAACCTACATGCTGTAGAAGAAGAAAAAAAATCTAAGGCATGTGAAATCCGCCAACCCGCACGCCGGGCCCACGCCCGCGTGGTGGATCATGGCCCCAGCTCCCTCGATGTAAGGGAAGGTCTGTGCCCGAGTAGTGGGGACATATAAATAGACTGATGATGATGAATAGCCACTGCTGGTCATACTTCATCAGAGTCTCAGCGTTACAACAGTAATTAGCAGAGAAAATTAAAGTCATTTTAACGTACCTTGAGCACTCTTTTCAATCCAGAACTCTTGAAGGCTTCCGACAACATTTAGCAGCAACAAACTCACACAAACCACGGCTACTATCACATCTACTGTGTCTATTTCATTGAATTTATTAGTAATTGCATCGTTACAAGTAATTTCAATCACTTTTGTCTCTAACTTGTAATTTCTCCACATAGATTCGTTGAGGCATTCCTCAAGGATCGCTTTTTGATCCAAGTTTGTATATGTTTGAAGATGCTTGCAAGTCTTCGTGACGCATATGCCGTACTGTAGATGTGAATGGTTGAAATGTGTTGGTTTGTGTGCTGAGTATTCCTGTAAAAATATAATTTATTTCCTCCAGTGTACACAATGGCGAGACGTACTTGACGTTTTTATGAGAGAGTGGTCTGAGTCTGCGCAGAATAGAGATGAATGGAAGGGTTGGGGGGAACCCTTTTCCCAGCAGTGGGACATTGCAGGCTATTAAGTAAGTAAGTAAGTAATGTACACAAGAAGACAGAGAAAAATATACAGGGTCAATAAGGTTGAGATTATAAAAACTACTGGACCGAATTTAATAATTCTTTTACAGTTACATAGTTTTAACTTTTATCTATTAAACAGTTAACTAATTATTGCAATAGGTTTAGTAGTTTTTGAGAAAATCTCATCCTTAAAAACTCTCCTGTACACCTTTCTCGGTGTTCCACCGTACGTAAGTTTTTCCGTCGAAATAACAGAGGCTAACTCTACCAATGAGAGATGGCTTCTCTGGCTGGAAATCGAATCTGGGACCTCTGTCATAGAGTTATTCGTTGTTCAATAACGACAAGTTCAAATTCGCTCAGCGAGCTATGGAAAGAGCTATGCTTGGCATTTCTCTGTTAGATAGAATAAGAAACGAGTACCTATATCCGCCAGAAGACAAAAGTGGTTGACATTGCTCATAGAATCAGTAAACTGAAGTGTCAGTGGGCTGGTCACATCTGTCGTAGAACCGATAACCGATGGGGTAAAGTTCTCGAATGGAGGCCATGAACGGGTAAACGTAGTGTGGGACGCCCCCTGACCAGATGGACGGATGACCTTCGCAAGATGGCTGGCAGGGACTGGATGCAGAGGGCCGAGAGTAGGGTTGAGTGGCGCGCTTTGGGAGAGGCCTACGTCCAGCAGTGGACTGATGATGATGATGATGTTGTACAGTACCTGAATCATAGTGAACAGTTTGCTTGGTGCCTCGGAAACTAGATTGAACTCCACGCTGCAGTAGCGGCCTCCTTCCTCGACACACGACTCGTACGGGTCCAAGTGGAATACCGGGGGCATTCGATCATATTCGCTCTCTAGGAATAAAGAAAGGGTCAACAGACTACTTACACGACGAAAAGATCTGTCGAGCACATTTCCCTCTGTTCATCCAAGGCTACGAATCGCGAAACATAGTGTTCGTTACCAGAATGTTAGTATGTTCAATGCCCTTCCCGTACATCTCAAAGCGGTTAGACTGTAAAGTCTTTAAAAATACACTGAAGACCTTCTTGTTGGAAAAGTGTTTTTATTCAGTCAGTGAATTCCTTTCAAAATTTTAAAGTACGGTGGAACACAGAGAAAGGTGTACAGGAGAGTTTTTAGAGTTGAGATTTTCTCAAAAACTATTGCAAAAATTTTTCACTGTTTGATAGATAAAAGTTAAAACTATGTTACTGTAAAAGAATTATGAAATTCGGTCAAGTAGTTTTTGAGAAAGTCTCAACCTTATTGAGGCCCCCTGTATACTTATCTCTGTCTTCGACTACTAAACCACACGAAAAGATTGTTAAGGTGATGCGTTACGGTTCTAAACTTTAACGTTTTGTGTCTGCGAGGCGTTAAAAGTTTTTTCTAATAGTATTTTTACCCGACTTCCCCAGAAGGAGGGTAATGCTTTTCGGGTGTGTGTATGTATGTCCATTCCTTCCTGCCATCCTGTAGCCTAAACGGCTTGATGGATTTTGGTGTATGAGGTATCGTTAGATTCGTCTTGATTACGGGAGTGTCATAGGGTATAAAAAAAATCAAAAGGGGATATTTTTTGCAGTCGGGTTTTTTGTTTTTTGAAATAGTTTCTGCTGGTATTCTGAGCATAAACTCACACAAAATACGCTGGTTGTTAACTTTTAAAACCAGATGCAATAATTGTGAAGTTCTACTGTTGTTACTTGAATATCAGGACATTTATCATTCAATTTCAACCTTAAATTCATCACTAAACCGAAGCCCAAATCAAGTGTCTTATTTTGTAAACAAAAACTACCCTATTACTAAAGCTGAAGTGAGTGTTCGTTCCTGGTCCCGCCGGACTACAACTCGGGTCCCACAGAATACCAGCGTTGCCGGCATCCTGTCGACAACATCATGCTGAGTTGAGGCCCTGACCGCAACGGCAGCACAACCGCTCTTTTTGGTGTGTTATCTTGTTAGCCACTATAATGTACTACAATGTAAATGTCTTGCTGTTGCGAAATAAACGGATTACTTACTTACTAACATTTTAAGTTGTTCTGTGATTATTACATAGTTACTTTCACATTATTAGATCGGATTACTTTATTTTCACAATGATGAACAGCTTCAATCAATCAGCTCTTTCAGTGTTACATCACAACAGGTAATTAGACGATCATATTTGTTTACAGAATAAGACACTTGATTTAGGCCGCAGTAGCCCTCGAATGATTTTATTTTTTTATAAGTAGCCGAATTTGAGATTCGATACACAATTAACTGCACTACAATTTTTTTAAACAATTATTTTATTTTGTAAATAGTTTTTTTTTTAAATACCATGTTGTTATATATTTCTTCATGCAACTTACTATTAAAATACAAACATCACCAATTCGATTTGATTCAATTAAAATTTATTAATTTAAAGTTAGTCAGGTAATACAAACTCGTATGTTTGTATTACCTGACTAACTACCTAATTTGGAAGGGGATGGAGTAAACGTATCCAATAGCGGAAACCCCAACCCTCTCCATGCATATATTCAATAGATATAGGTACTTATTTGAATAACCAAAATACCATGTTGTTATACCTATATTTATATATAGTGAATAAATAAATAAATTTAAAAAAAAACAATTATCGTATCTTATTTCACTTTTACCACTTTCACTCAACTATCACGTCACATAACTTACCGTTTAAATGATAAATCGCTGCTTTGCACTTGTAAAAACTTAAAGCTAATAATAACAATTGCAACCACATTTTGATAAATCCGCAACGCAGCAAAGCCCACTGATTAATAGCTAGAACACTATAAAGCGACTGTTTATGAGCTAAACCAGTTACTGTTTAATGAAAATTCAATGTAAAATAAAAATCTACAAAGTGCATGTCGATCGCAATGCAAGGGTTCTGTAGTTCCGCATTCGTTTACACGAAGACAGCTGCCTCAAAGAGGTTGAGATTTTCTCAAGAACTACTTGAATTGACCGATTGTAAAATTATTTTATTAGTACAGTCGACAGCAGATCAATGGTAACACTTTTTACTTTTGTCAGTTCTTATTATTTGCGTCGTAAAACTTGAAATCGTACTGCAAGTGTTACCATTGATCTGCTGTCGACTGTAAACCGAAGCCCAATTCAAGTGTCTTATTTTGTAAACAAAAACTACCCTACCCTTCTAACATTTTAAGCTGTTCTGTGATTATTGCATAGTTATTTTCACATTATTAGATCGGATTGCTTTATTTTCACAATGATGAACAGGTTCGATCAATCAGCTCCTTCAGTGTTACATCACAACAGGTAATTAGACGATCATATTTGTTTACAAAATAAGTTTCGCCAATTGAGGTTTTCAATTCCGCGACGGAATCCTAAAAGGTGTAAAGTTGTCACCAACATTGTCTCGTTACCGCCAAAGGTTACCTTATTTACCTAAATTACAAGAAATGTTGTATTTTATATTATAAACAGCAAACGCCTTAGATTAAAATTACTATAGATGCATGGTTGCACTAAAAAATCGGTCAGTTATCTGACTCACTACTCATAATACTCATTTATTACACCTTAGGTACTCTATGAAACACTTGGTTACGTCAATATTATCCATAACATAAATTAATTTATTACATTAATAACAGAATCAAGGAACAATGGCTAGCTGGATACACAAAGGCATGGGGACAAAAAGCAGACCATTCGTCAAACTACTCTATGGAACACTTGGTTACGGCAATATTATCCATAACATAAATTAACTTATTACTTTAATAACTTCTGCTTTTGTGTGTTCTGTCAAGGAACACACAAAAGCAGACCATTCGTCAAACTACTCCGTAATTACAGAAAACGGTAGAGGTATTCGAAAAAGCTCGGCTCGCAGAACTTGATACGAAACGTCACATAAGGAAAACCGCCCGAAGCCTTACCACTACACCTACAACAGCACTGGACATCTCTACTGTGACCGCTGCGACCGGACATTGAAGACAATGTTCGGTTTCGCCAGCCACATACGAGCTCATGCAAGAGTCTAGCGGAGGGTCGCCGTCGTCGGCAACGACGAGGACTGTATACTAATAGATGCAAACTGTTTCAACTCATTATGATGGCTAAAATCACGGGCAGAAGTGATCCAGGATGCAGGAATAATCTCAGAAACATCCAGCACAGTAGATTCGGCCCTTGAGACAGGAAGCTGTTTTGGTCTTTCCACAATAATTTTTTTTTTAATGCTGCCTCCCTCCTGCACTAAAGTTAAAATAATAACACATCTTTTAGAACTGTCAAAGTCAACAGTCAATATGAGTGATGATGGTGTGACTGTGAGTGAGTCGCTACACTAAAGTCTAATCGTAAACCTATAAGCGCAACTATCACTATCACTCATAAGTTTCATCGCGTAAGAGCGAGAGGGATGCCGGTTTTGGCTTCGTATGCGCATACGAATTTCCAGTTTTTCTACGAAGGCTACGGCACTAACTACTAAAATTAAACGTCTGAAAAAAATATATAGCAATCTTGGGGTGTCTATTTAGAGACTGATGAATACCGATACAAATGGACAAACTTCGCTCGATAGAAAAAAATCGCAAACATACCCCTTCCATGTCTTTTAAAATGAAATAATATCTAAACCGAAATAGTTATTCGTACAAAATATATATCAAAATGTAGGGTACTATAAATACAAGAGCTTATTAAAAAAAATCCTAATTTTTTGGCGTATTTTAATTTTCCTGCCAAAATTCAGTAGCGCCTTAAAATTAGTAGGTAAGTTACATTCTGGAATTCGCTACAACCATTGTTACCTACAATTCATTGCCAATAAATGAAATAATTGCACTATCCGATGTTTTAGTGCAATATTTGTTGTGACCCAGTTAAAGTTAATTGACCGAGCATCTATAGTTATATGAAGTAAACACATACAAGTGTAATTCGATTGTATGTAGGGCAAAGACACGTACCTATAAAACGTGTGATTTCCTATTTAGCGATGTTGCTGGCATAAGCGGTTTTGGTCATTACATTTAAATTAATTCATATTATACTATCATAAGTATTTTATACAAAATATCATCATCATAAACTCAAAAAAATTCCCGTGGGGTTGGTAGAGACGATGAACTTCCATCTGCTGCGATCCTGGCATACAACTCTCGCTTCATCTACATTCAACAAACTCTTAAGAGCCTTCACAGAGCCAACTAGCGCCGCCAATCTTAAAAAAATAATATAATCAATTTTATTAAGAAAGCTATTTACAAAATGTTTATTACGATAAATACTATTTTTCAATAAGTATACAATACATGGCATAATTGCGACAAGCTAAGTTGTAGTTCACAAATGTGCCAAAAACGGCCGTTTTTCGCAATTATGCGAACTACAACTTACCGACATTGAATCACGTTATAAATAAGCATTTAAAAAATAGTATTTATCGTAATAAACATTTCGTAAATAGCTTTTTTAATAAAATTGATTATATTGGAAGTTATTATTTTTTTAAGATTGGCGGCGCTAGTTGGCTTTATGAGGGCCCTTAATACACGCGCTCGTCGGTTTGTTGTAGACCGCAATTGACCCTTATTTACCCGACTGCCCAAGAAGGAGGGTAATGTTTTTCGAAAGTATGTATGTCCATTCCTCACTGCCATCCTGTAGCCTATACTGCTTGATGGATTATGATGTAAGAGGTATCGTTAGATTCGTCTTGATTACAGTTTTTTTGTTTTTTGAACCGTAACCTGGGACCTCCGTATCGCAAGTCCATTTACCCAACCACTGAGCCACCGAGCTCTTATTGTGTAGTAATTAAGTGTGTTTTATTGTGTGTTTTTTGACATTTATGTAATTTTTGAATACCTACCTAGTTATAATTAGCAAAATGACAATGCCAGATTCTGCCCCACCATCAACCGCAAGTTGTACAAGATAACGAATAAATGTAAAAATATCTCAGTTTTTTATCAAGTTTAAAATAAAGTTTTGTACAAGTTGCGCGTCGAAAAAACAGCTTAATTAAGAATTCAGAAAATAGTATGAAATCGAAGCGAATTATTCATGGTTTTTCTACTACTCTCGCAACTCCTACTGATTGTGATTATGCAATATAAAACCTGTAATAAGTCCCCAACAAAATGATAGGTACAGCTTCAGTGGTCTCGTAGTTTTGTAGGGGCAAAGCTCCATTGAAATGTGGCAATGTCATTTAAATATAAATCGCTCATTAAACTGGTTAGGTAATTAATATTAATACCCTGAATTTTTAAATAGACTGAAGGTCTAGTCTGGTTCCATTAGGTCACATTCAGCTAATGTCAATTCCTTGATCATCGGCGATATTCCAAAACAGCATAAAGTTTGATTCTGAATCACATCCGTAACCCGCGTTTTCACGTCACAACTTTCACGCCAATATTGTGGCCTTTTCAGCTTTTTGGGATTCTAAAATCCATCCACTTAATAATTAAGAGCCTTCCATGAGCCAACTAGCGCAACTAAAAAAACAATCTTCCAATATAATCAATTTTTATTTAAAAGCTATTTACAAAATGTTTATTAGGATGAATACTATTTTTCAATATACAATACATGGCATCTAAGTTGTAGTTCACAAATGTGCCAACGCAATTATGCGAACTACAACTTACCGACATTGAATCACGTTATAAATAAGCATTAAAAAAAATTGTATTTATCGTAATAAACATTTCGTAAATAGCTTTTTTAATAAAATTGATTATGTTGGAAGATATTATTTTTTTACTATTGGCGGCGCTAGTTGACTCATGGAAGGCCCTTAACAAGAGCCGATAAAGATGATGTGAACACAATTAATTCATCATCATCTATTCTGTGGCCTCACTGATCGGGTACAGACCTGGGCTAAGGCCATGCTCCACCACGCGGGCCCAGT
The DNA here is from genome assembly GCA_963506565.1 of Tachystola acroxantha. NCBI lineage: Eukaryota > Metazoa > Arthropoda > Insecta > Lepidoptera > Oecophoridae > Tachystola > Tachystola acroxantha. The sequence continues at coordinate 977,170 of OY735887.1, forward strand.
GCGGATTGGCGGATTTTTTTCTACGGCATGCAAGTTTCATCACGATTTAAAAGCATTCGGTAAATGTAGTGTTTACGTAAAAGACATTGCCACATTTCAATGGAGCTTTGCCCCACCTACATAACTACGTGACCATTTAATCTGTACCTATCATTTTGTTGCGGACTTATTACAGGTTTCATATTGCATAATCATAATCAGTATCATTTTCTACCACTCTCGCAACTCCTATAGAAGAATAACAAAAACAATGAATAAATCGCTTCGATATATTACTATTTTCTGAATTCTTAAGTAAGCTGTTTTTTTAACTAATAATTTTAATAAAAAACGGAGACATTTTTACATTTATTCGTTATTTTGTACAACTTGCGGTTGATGGTGGGGCAGAATCTGGCATTGTCATTTTCCTTATTCAAATTAGTAGCCGCTACGGAATTAGCTATGATCTATTTATATCCGAAAATACACTATATACTTACACGGAAACATTGAGAATATTTTGGTTTTAAGGTTCGCCAATAAAATGTCGTCTAATTTACAATTTCCATTTACAATGTATTGGAGTATCCCCCGGCGGTATACCTAAGGATTTTATGTTTATTTACAATGCTGTTTTATGTACACGATGACCCTGAAATCGATTAATTATGTAGGAAATCACTTCAGCTACTTACAAATGTTATAATTAGGAGAAATCGATATCTACATTTAGCATTTCAAGTTGACATTGAAAGTAGTTCCGTGTCCATCTGTGGCTCGATGCATGTCCTTTTCTTTTGTTTCTGACCTTTCGAAATCAAGGGCGAACGTTACACATCGATATGTTTTATCATGATACGTATCGCGATCCGCGCAATCCGATGGAATTATCAGCCAAATTCTGCATTATCATATCTGCAGATTCGGAATTATCAGTCAAAATCTGCGTTTTCAAAAGACATTGCCACATTTCAATGGAGCTTTGCCCCACCTACAAAACTACGTGACCATTTAAGCTGTACCTATCGTTTTGTTGGGGACTTATTACAGGTTTCATATTGCATAATCATAATTAAGCTTTTTTTTTCGAATCGTAACTTTATTTTAAACCAATAATTTTAATAACAAACGGAGATATTTTTACATTTATTCGTTATCTTGTACAACTTGCGGTTGATGGTAGGGCATAATCTGGCATTGTCATTTGCGGATTCGGAATTATCAGCCAAAATATGCGTTTTTAAATCTGCGGATTCGGAATTATCAGTCAAAATCTGCGTTTTCCTATCTGCGGATTCGGAATTATCAGTCAAAATTTGCGTTTTCCTATCTGCGGATTCGGAATTATCAGTCAAAATCTGCGTTTTCCTATCTGCGGATTCGGAATTATCAGTCAAAATCTGCGTTTTCCTATCTGCGGATTCGGAATTATCAGCCAAAATCTGCGTTTTCCTATCTGCGGATTCGGAATTATCAGTCAAAATCTGCGTTTTCCTATCTGCGGATTCGGAATTATCAGTCAAAATCTGCGTTTTCCTATCTGCGGATTCGGAATTATCAGCCAAAATCTGCGTTTTTAAATCTACGAATTCGGAACTATCAGTCAAAATCGGCGTTTTCAAACCAATACTGTGGCATTTTCAACGTTTTTTTTACATTCTGAGTCCACTAGTGTGGATTGTGAATCAATTCCTAAACTTAGGTTCAGAATCCCAAAAAGCGCTGAAATTGCTTGTCGCCATTATGCTCTTTGCAACTTGTTTGCAACTTGTTTATCGTCCCTTATTATAAATAAACGAGATAGTTTTATATATATATTGCTTTACAGTGTACAATGGTGTGTAAGGAAAGTGGTTGACCGCCAGTAGGTCGAGATTCGCTCGCAGGTGAACGGAAATCTGTGAATTGTGTGTTTGCCTTCACAGTTTCATTGGAATAAATACGCTCGAGAAGGTTTAGCTTTCAAAAGCTTTATAAAATTACATTAAATTAAAACCTAGTGATTAAAAACTAACCCTAAAAATCTAAAAACTTAAACTATCTATAACTAAAATATGTCCTCTAGGAGGGCATCGGGAGTCACGGTGCCCAGAAGGCTGGCAGCATTCCCTCTCTGTATTGCCAACGCAATACGTTGGCAGAGGTTGTTTGATACGCTGCTGGGTGTTGTGAGCTAGTAGGGCTGGTTGGTGTGGGCGTTCAGCGGTAACTCATATATTAAACCAATAAAATAACGTAAATTAATAAAATCGATGTAATAATAAAAGAAAACAAAAGAAGAAATGACAGTAGTATAAAAAGTAAACATTGGAACCAAAAAGATAGATACAAAAGAGATTTTATGTTGCAAACATATTTCCGACTACAACTTTGAAACTCTACAACTAATTGAAAACAAACGAACTAAAACTTAACTTTTAGTTAAAACTTAAATTAAATCATTTGGCATTTGGCAATAACAACACGTTTAGCCTTAAAACACATTGATACGAAATTATAGTAAGAAACAAATGTAGGAAAATGTACGTGGCAAAACCTAATTCATTTCAATAGAATATGATATGTAAATGTAATTGCACGAAGATACATCAACAACTCATTAAAATCGAACAAACTAAAACATAACTACTAGTTGAAATCTAAATAAAATGAACTGGCATAATAATAATAATGTAAGTAAGTAGTTTAACCCAGGTAATTCGTTTAATCGGTAATAAACTCAATAAAACTATTCTAGTGTAGATAGAGTTACACAGTGTGAAAAAATATAAAAGAATATAGCGTGAAAGATGGTCATGTAACTTAGACTCGAGAAAGGCATAACAATGTATCATTTCCAAATTATATTAAGCAAAAAATAATATAGGAAAAAGTTGACAGAAAACTAATCCATTTCAATGTGTAACAAATATAGGTACTATTGTAAGCAATTGAATAAAGATACATTCCATTATTTATCTGGGCTCAACAACTAGGTAATTAATAAAAACAAACAAAAACTTAACAATATCTATAAGTAGTAAAGTTGAAACATAGATAAAATAATCTGGTATGAAACCTATTAATAATAGTCTAACAACAATAAAATTATGCAATATACAAGTAATGCAGTTCCAAAAATGAATCATGAAGATTAATCAAATCAGTTCGTGTAGTAGAACCTAGATAATGCGTTTCAATGGGTAATAAACTCAATAAAACCATCGAGTCTAGTGTGAATAGAGCTTAACAGTGTGAAAGAATATAGATAAATATAGAGTAACAGAAAATGGTCATGTAGGTTAGACTCGAGCAAGGGATCACATCGCAAAGAGATCACGAATATGTCATAAAATGTTGATTTAAATAATTGCTTAACGCTGCTAATGTTAGTACTCAATCACGTATTTAGTGTATTGTATAAGTGGCTCATAAATAAACAAATGGTGGACCTCGATGACGAAAGATTGATAAAAACAATGGGATCAAAATATACTCGTATAATATAACTATAAACATTCGCATCTCCCAAAAGTTAGACATTGACGGCATTTGATTATCTATGATGCATTGACATTGAATCTTATGCAAAGGAAAGTAATATAAATGAAATGTATTAGCAAAATTATCATCCGTTCATAATATAAATTGTAATAATCTGTATTGCTCGTTTAAAACCAGACACCGGAATATCCTACTGACATCAGGCTTTTTACATAAACTGAATAACACTGAAATATCAAATACTTAAACTGTATTGTTGAATTGTGTATTAGCGTCAAATCAGTCATACATACTTCATCTCTAGTACACATTGAGCCATTTAAAACCGCTGCATGTGGAGTTGCTTTGCTATAAAATGTTAAAACAGCATGGCATGCAAGAAAAATATATAATAAATCACGTGTGAGATGCAATGTATCTACATCTAGAACTCCCCATGGTTCAGTTGTAGAAATTCGTCAATGTCTATTGTACATTGAGGAAACGAATTCATTATGTAAGTAAAATATATGCACAAGTATAATGTAAATATAAAAATAACATATTTAATGGGTAACGCAAATGAGTCACCTGTTATGTTATTAGCATCAATCAAAACAGGCCTGGATGGTAAAGAAACGGATACGTTCTCATCTAATGAAAATGAGGTGTGAGTAGTAGATTTAAATTTGGTCTCACACGATCCTTTTTCAGAGGTGGCTTCGGTATATATCTCTGGATTCTCTGATACAGAGTCTGTCTGCCAGGAATACTCATCAGGATCATTATCACGAGACTGGCAAAATAGTGAGACTACTTCTTGTTGAGGAAGATTTGAGGAGTTTACATTGGCACTAACGACATGACCTAATAATGTTGGCACGACATAGCCCACGCCACCAAGTAGCGGCTCTGACTTACCTAGGAGAACTTGAAAGAATGAATCACTTCCTAATAATAATTGAATCTCACTGGATTGATTGAATTCATCATCAGCCAATTTAATGTTAGGTGGCAGTCCTAACTTCTTACTATCGACATAATTTTGTGGCAACAAAGATGTAATCCCATCCATCACATGAAAGTTGACGGAAGTTGTGAAAGGATAATGGCATGACTGAATTTGTAAATGAACAGAATGCTGCAATGTGGCCTTTGACTTGGCTATACCTACAACTATCATCTTATTGGCAACAGGTTTGATATTCAATTGATCGAGAAAATTTGAAGTTATAAGAGATGACTGACTTCCACTGTCGAGGAGAGCACGAGCAACGTGGACACTTCCATCGGAACCGATGACCTTGACCTTGGCCGTCGGCAGAAGCGTGGTGGAGTCGTCACATTCACTAGGTGTTAAACTTATCTCTGATTCATCTTCATATTTCGTTTGTGATTTTGAACTTGTATTTGAATGTAAGAGTGAGTTATGACTTTGTTTGCAATAACCACAAACGAAATCATACCTGCAGCGTTTTCCAGTATGCTTATTTAAACACCTGTTGCATAAATTATTGCCAATCACGAAATCAATTTTATCCGAAAAAGAAGCAAGTTTGAAAGCCGGACATTTATACAACTTGTGCTTAGAGCCACAGAATGAACACGGTCGTACACCGCTAGCAACCGCCATCATTGCGGTCACCTTACGAGTACAATAATCTGTAACTGAACTCTCAAGAGCGCAAGCTCGCTTCTCCAGAAAAGTGAAAAAATCTGTAATCGTGGGAATGGATTTTGAATCTCTTTGCATGTTAAATTCGCGTAAAGAATGGATATCTAATTTCCTTGACAAAATACAAATAATAATCATATCCCAACTGTCTACAGGTTGATTCAGGTGTTTTAATGCACTGAGGTGCTGCTTGGCATTTGCTATGAAACCTCTCAATGAATTGGAATCACCTTTATGAGTAATAGACGGAAAGTTTAATATAGTTTGAATGTGATCATATACAAGCCTGTATTTATTGTTGTATCGCTCCTCTATTATGGTTAATGCTTCCGGGTAGTTTTCTTGAGTAAGTGGCAAGCTATCAATTAATTGCAAGGCCTCTCCTTTGAGGAACGATTTTAAGTAATATAATTTTTGAACTGCCGATAGGGACGAATCATTGTCAATTATCGACATAAACATATTTATAAATGGAGTGTATTCAGCACAACTCCTACCGTCGTAACTCTTAATGTTGGGCGTTGGAAGTAAAGATCGCGATGTCGACGGTACCTGGTTGATAACGTTGATAACCTGCGGCGCTACTGGCTTCTTGTCATTAATTAACTTGTTGATCGCAGAGAGCGTTGTAAAATATTTGGCTTCCATCTCCGACGGGTCCTCATAATCGCCGATATCCAGTGACACTATTTCATATTGCTCAAAAGCCTTCACAATTCGCTCCTTCCGCAGCTCTAAATCTTCTAGTGTCAAAGTATTAAAAGTCAGCAGAAGATTATGTTGCCGTGTTAAACTAGCCTTATAACTGCCTCTTAGGCGTTTCAGATAATCAGTACTCTGACTTACAGCATCCTGCATGGAGCTACCATCTTCACCGTCGTCGTTCATCTTGTTAAAGATCGTGTGGTAACACAGATATAATAATTATAATATCTAATCAATGATCTCAAATTAAAACAAAGAGGTCACTTGCAAGATATCAATCAGCGACGTACAGAGCAAATGTAAGGTTGTAGCATTCGCCTCTCCGCCGTTATCTCAATGTAATATATTTGAACAATTTGTAAACTCAATCTGTATTTTTCAATAAAATATAATATGTGAATGTAATCAATCGGCTGCGAAGTGAAAACTTAATAATGTATAGCTTATCACTCGCTGTATTGTATATAGAAGGATATTATTGAATGTTCATGTGAAATGGGCATGCTCAGATCGCCGGGGCTGTAGTCCTTGCAATGCCGAGTTACCTTTATCCTCAGGCCGCACAAAGTTGTCGAAGGACCATGTTTGATACGCTGCTGGGTGTTGTGAGCTAGTAGGGCTGGTTGGTGTGGGCGTTCAGCGGTAACTCATATATTAAACCAATAAAATAACGTAAATTAATAAAATCGATGTAATAATAAAAGAAAACAAAAGAAGAAATGACAGTAGTATAAAAAGTAAACATTGGAACCAAAAAGATAGATACAAAAGAGATTTTATGTTGCAAACATAAAATCGAGAGAGGTAGCTGCCAGCCCTCTGGTCGCCGGACTCCTCGACCAGTCGCTTGGACAGCTCTTTTTCTCTTTTTCTTCGCAGTTTATTTGTTATTTGTTTCTTTTTGAGTCATTGAACATACCTACATCAAAATGTCATCGAGTTGTTCCCTCTAGGTTCTAGTTTTGGTGACGAATTACTAACTAATGATAGTCTATAGTCTAGTCTACTTATTTCAGTTAAAATAAATGACAATGCTAGATTCTGCCCCACCATCAACCGCATGATGAACAAGATAACGAATAAATGTAAAAATATCACCGTTTTTTATTAAAATTATTGGTTTAAAACAAAGTCTTGTACAACATGCGAGTAAAAACAGCCTAATTAAGAATTCAGAAAATAGTAAGAAACCGAAGCGAATTTTTCATTGTTTTTCACCTATCCTACTGATTGTGATTATGCAATATGAAACCTGTAATAAGTCCCCAACAAAATGATAGGTACAGCTTCAATGGTCTCGTAGGTGGGGCAAAGGTCCATTGAAATGTGGCAATGCCATTTGTCGGTGCTCGAGTTAGTGAGGTCGTCCAGTGTAATAGGAAAGGGTCAGTGGTCCGGGAGTGCATTGTCCTCCGGTATTGCACGAAATAAGTAGGTATTTGTGCTGATTTGGGAATCGAACCTGCGACGGAAATGAAATTAATAACACCATGTTATTCCCATGTTTTATTTGTTAACAGTTTTATTATTAAACTTAAAAAAACTTAACATTAACTTAATCTAAACAGTCGAAGACAGAGATAAGTATACAGGGGTCTCGATAAGGTTGAGATTTTCTCAAAATCTACTGGACCGAATTTAATAATTCTTTTACAATTACATACACACACATTTATACACATTTATATAGACATAAATATTCCAGATTATTACTTATATAAATATGATTATGATTGCCTAGTCTGTCTGTACCTATTCCACATTGACTATCTCCTGGCACCCGCACTGGCCATACAGCCGTCACGCAGCGTACCAGTTAATGAGCATCTAGCTTACTTGAATATAGCCACAGTTTCGACCATTAGATTATATTATATTAAGTTCATAATCACAACATTAAACGAGTATGCATGATAAATAAGAATACATGTTAACCAAGTACATATCAAAATTATTACTCCCGTTTAGCGCCTCGTAGTGATTCTGGTGTGTGTGGGGGGGGGGGGGGGGGGGGGGGGGGGGAGTAGGTGAGTGTGTGAGTGATAGTTTTAACTTTTATCTATCTAACAGTGAAATAATTTTAACAATCGGTCAAGTAGTTTTTCAAAAAATCTCAAACTTAAAAACTCTCCTTTCTTTGTCTTCGACATTACTACATATTTAAAATATCACAATTTCATGAAATAATAGTATCTAAGTACTATTTAATATTATGAATTACTCTGTAACATAACATTGGCAAATGACGAACTGTCGAGTCCATTAAGAAACTATTAATAAGTCAGATTTATGGCTAACACCTGTGGTGCTAGCACGCGCAGCGGTAGCGATGTCAAACGCCTTGTAATAATGTCAGTTTGACAGCTCCGCGGCGTTGCGTAGATCGCTAACGCTGGCGCGTGCTACAAGGGCTGGGCCTATGCTAAATCTGGGTCAGCATATCTCTCTTTCTCTCAACCCCAATCTCAAACGTCCTGTCTTCTTCTAATATGCGCGACTAAATCGAAAGTTTTGGTCACCGGAGTGACTACTGGCGGCGGGGGAGGTGTGGCGGGGCGCGCCCTCTCCGTGAGGGCCTTCCACAGCTGGATGGCAGGCAGCTCGATGACCAGGCACAGGGGGACGGAGATTGCGTACGTGAGGGTTGATGCTGTCACTAGCAAGGCGATCTGGAACAAGAAGAAGTATTGAATCTGCTGGTCTGAAAGGTGCAGCCCAATTGTGTTAAAATATTTGGATCGAGCGATTATAGTCCCGGCTCCAGGTAACAATCGTGTTAGATTATACTGGTTACGTAGGAATCGTTCGACTCTGTTCGATCCAAATCTCTTAGCAGAATAGGCTGGATCCGTGGATGCTCGTAGCAATGACCCTTGGGTTTGTACAGCCGAAGACAGAGATAAGGATACTGGGTGGATAAGGTTGAGATTTTCCCAAAAACTACTGGACCGAATTTTTAATTCTTATACAGTAGAAAAAAGAGCTCGGTGGCTCAGTGGTTGGGTCAATGGACTTGCGATACGGAGGTCCCAGGTTCGATTCCCAGCCAGGGCAGCCATGTACCAATGAGTTATCCTCGGTTTTTTCGACGGAAAAACTTACGTACATTTACCGAGTGCTCTCAAAACGGTGAAGGAAAACATCGTGATGAAACCTGCATGCCGTAGAAGAAGAAAAAATTCTAAGGCATGTCAAATCCGCCAACCCGCACTGGGCCCGCGTGGTGGATCATGGCCCCAGCTCCCTCGATGTAAGGGAAGGTCTGTGCCCGAGCAGTGGAGCAATATAAATAGACTGATGATGATGATGATGATGACATGGTTTTAACTTTTATCTATCAAACAGTGAAAGAATTTTTGCGATAGGTCCAGTAGTTTTTTGAGATAATCTCAACCTTAAAAACTCTCCTGTATACCTTTCTCTGTGTTCCACCGTACCAACACACTGATATCAAAAAAATGGATGCTCATAGTCCAGTTGCGAATACGATTACAGAGCCACCACTAATATAGGAGTTTAAAAGTTAGTAGACAAAGTGCCAAAGTTGGCAATGGCATGCTGTTTTAAGTACTGTCGGTCTTTGTGACTGCAATAAGACCACGACTCCGGTCAGTGGCCGCGGCGACCAGGTCAAGCCTTACCAGAGAGAATATAGTGGCATGTCCAAGCTGCGTGTTTCCCGCTAGAGTCAGCCTCAAGACGATGAAGTGGATCAGGAAAGCGCAGTAGGAGAGTCTGCCGAGGGTATGGAAGCCGCGCCACTCCAGCATGTCACGGAACGCCGCTGGAAAAGGAGAGTGTCATAGTTAGTATAAATTGTCAAGATATTGGAAGATTGTCATCATAAACCTGTATCAGTCAGCTGGACGTAGGCATCTCTCAAGGGGCGGTATCACATACCACTTACCCCATAGGTACAAGTGGCATTGCCACATTTCAATGGAGCTTGCCCCCCACCTTCAAAACTACGTGACCATTGAAGCTGTACCCATAATTTTGTTGGGGACTTATTACAGATTTCATATTGCATAATCATAATCAGTAGGAGTTGCGAGAGTAGTAGAAAATGATAACAAAGACAATGAATAATTCGCTTCGATTTCTTACTATTTTCTGAATTCTTAATTAAGCTGTTTTTTCGAGTCGCATGTTGTACAAAATTTTATTTGGGGTTGTCTCCACCGATCCCGGGATCCGTTTGGATTGGAAACGGATCCCGGCAGTTTGTCTCCACCGATACCGGGGCAGAATCTGATATTGTCATTTGCAAGCGAAAAATTATGTCAAACGATGAGCGCAATAGACGAAGCTGGGGACAGGGGTGCCATACATAGCAAGGCGATCTGGAACAAGAAGAAGTTCCTTGATGCTGAACCTTCTTGCTGTGCATACTCCGCGGAGGCTTCGCGCTGCGCGTCGTGTCGAAGACGTCACAGCTTAAAACAAGGGCCGACTGTTTTTCTCTTTTGTCATTGTCATTCCCTTTACAATATTATTATAAGCTGTTAAAATATTATCGTCGTGTTATTTGTCGACTCCTGATCTCCAAAGCAGCACACCACAAATATGTACTTACATTTGCACCTGCTGACACAGCCCAGCATGAACAGGTTGAAGAATACAGCGACTAAGGTCCTGTCCGCCGCGGAGTACACGGCAGCTGCCCAGCCAGGTGGCGGCGAGTCGGACAGAAATATCACTCCTGACAGCACCACGCAGCCGCCCAGGTGCAGAGACAGGTGGAAGAGGATGTTGAACCACTGGAAATAGAAAGATTCAGAATTTATTAGGGGGTGTACCCACAGAACACTTCCCACGGGTACTCTTTCGAAAACTACCGCGGCCCTGTCGGCGGGTCTGACTCCGGTGGACCTCATGCCTCCCTAATCTCCGCTAAAGGCGCTCCGGAAGACGTGGAGCGCCTTCCAGCTCGGAACCACTTCATTCGGACGGCGGATCCCCCGATCCTCCGCCCGAATGGTTTTCATTTCCAACCTTATCCTAAGTAAGCTACTCGTACAGTACCTTATTCTGATTAAGCTTGACCCCATTGATCTGGTTGTCATATAGCACGAAGGCGACGAGTATCCCGCACACATAGCCCGGTATATTCATCCAGCTCGGCAGGTACAGTAGCGACATCAGCTTGGAGCCGGCGAACATGGTGCGGAGGGCTCTGCGAGAATTTGAACAAATTCAGTCCAATGATGGCTATCAGGGTATTGCGGTTCTTACAACGATATCTATCATCGTAAGCCCAGTCTCTGTTCAATATGCCATCTCAGGATATCATTTTGAGAATGGCAATAGGAGGCCAGAACGTGGTTAGACCAAATTGTTCAAAGATAAATGTGGAGGTTGAGGTGCTTCAAGAGGAATGTGAATAGAGCTCTTCTAGAAGAAATATCGGCAATATCCACAACTCTGGGAGTTATCTCGATGAAAACCCATTTTACCTTATATTTTACCGTAAAACGTCTCATGTCTGCTTGTTTGCCTCAATTTCTTATTTACTCAAAGACTTGTTCTTAAAACCTACAAAGTTAGGCCCCATGGATTTAGGCGGTCCAGGATTTTAGGATTAACTGAATTACTCGAAGACATTGGAGAGTCAATTGCTGGACGTCAAGCTTCGAGTCTTCGTTTCCAGTCACGACCAGCCATCCTGCGTAGAACCTCGCTTCAGCCAGACTATGGAGTGACCAGCACTGCGTTCACGTAAACAGTGTTCTGATGGTTGTCTAACCATTAATATTGGCTACTTATTTGTTGTTGAATATGATGTACTTACTCAGGAGACTGTGCAGTAATAATCGGCGTCAACTCATAAAAGTACACGACTAAGCCAGCAGCGAGAGACGACGCTACCACCAGCGCTGCCAGCACGGGCATGCCCGCCCTACGGGAACGCGCCAGCAGTAACAGGACGAAGATACCCATGATATGGAGCTGCATATCTACTGCTAGGTACCTGGAAACAAAATTTATTCTTAGGTAGGGGTGAGAGACTGCACCGACTCCACGGCGGCAGGACATTTGTGCATATCCCCCGCGCTCAGCAATAGCGCAGCAGGGTTGCCAGCTGTTATATCCACTGATATACGTCCCGGGCAACTGAAACCCACTCTACGCTACTGCCTTGGGGGTATTCTTAGGTGGGGTGAGAGACTCTGTACTGACTTCACGAAGGTGGAAGTTTTATGCATTAGGACTCTAGTGCTCACTACAGTAGCGCAGCAAGGTTGCCGACTGTCAACTCTACTGTTGCAGGTTTTTTGATACTGGAAACGGTTTGTGATTCGCTTTTGCAAAAGCAACAGTGTGGTCGAGGATCGGGTTGCTTATCCAAACACACATGCCGTGATTTGAGAAGATCGGCTGAAGTCGTTCTCGAAGACTACCAAGAAGAAGAAAGATCTTGATCTTACCATAAGAACTAGAACGATCTTACAAGTTAACCAACGTCGGATACGGTCTGTACTGGAACTGGATGGGTGACCGCTAGTCAAATCTTCATCTTGGCCTTCCGTGCCTCGGAAAGCATGTTAAGCTTTAATGGAGACCAACTGTCTCCGTTGTCGTCGTTCGGTAGCAGTCGTTAGGCCATGTCAGAGGTCTAAATAACTCTGACATTAGGTTTGATCACTAAACTTAAGAAGAAGAACTGACTCTTACCCTTCTAAACGGTACACCAATGATGCGAGTTTCCTTACCAAGTATGTCCCATGCAGAGCTTTCCCAGCGGCAGATGGTTGTGGATGTAGAGCATGTGGTACCACCAGCGCTCGGAGCAGTCCTCGGACTCCCTCGTCACCAGCCACGACCACTGCGGTCCAGAGCCCAGGAGAGGGAACCACGCGATCGTGAACCAGAGAGCAAAGGCTGCTAGTGGTGTTATTCTGGAAATAGGTGCTAGTTTTTGAAGGAGTCTTTATAGGACCATTCTCATTGAATTCAAGCAATGCACTTTCAACTTTAGGCGAATGCTGGCCAACGAACACTTGCATTCGGTTGTAAAAGAAAGGACTACTGAAAATTATCGCTATGTCTAATAGTGAATCTATCTAAGAGTTAAAGAATTATTGCAATAGGTCGTAGTTATTGAGAAAATCTCAACCTTAAAAACTCTACCGTACACCTTTCTCTGTCTTCAACCTTCAGTCTTCGTACCTATCTACTAAAAATAAGCCAAGAAACCATATCCTCACCTGATCCACCGATTGACGATAGAGCGAAGACATTTCAAGAAGGTCAAAGGGCTGTTCTCAGAGCAGAGGAGGACGGAGTATGCGGTGAGGAACCCTGAGAGGGAGAAGAATGCCTGTAGCCAGAGAGGCGAATTCATGACTGCTTGCCAGGCGAACTGGTCGTACATCTGAAAGAACAGAAGATTATAAAACAAATTGAACTGAAGTGGGTTGAACTGGTGGGCTAGCACCACAGACCACTTACATAATAGAAATGAAATCGGTACAAATGACAATGCCAGATTCTGCCCCACCATCAACCGCATGATGTACAAGATAACGAATAAATGTAAAAATATCTCAGTTTTTTATTAAAATTATTGGTTTAAAATAAAGTTTTGTACATCAAGCGAGTCGAAAAAAACAGCTTAATTAAGAATTCAGAAAATTATTATATATAAACGGATATCACTTATATTGTTAAAGTCGGCAATTAGACCGACAGTTTCCGACTTTAACAATATAAGTGAGTGATATCCGTTTATATATAATAATTTGTAGTAATGGCTCACTATACTTTTAATTCTAAAATTCAGAAAATAGTAAGAAATCGAAGCGAATTACTCATTGTTTTTGTTATTCCTCTATAGGAGTTGCGAGAGTAGTAGAAAATGATACTGATTATGATTATGCAATATGAAACCTCTAATAAGTCCCTAACAAAATGATAGGTACAGCTTAAATGGTCACGTAGTTTTGTAGGAGGGGCAAAGCTCCATTGAAATCTAGCAATGTCATTTGCAAACGAAAAATTCTGTCAACGATGAGCGCATAGAGACTAAGCGGGAGACATGGGTGGCGTATTAAAGAGATGTGTCCATATCGATAATATCTCATGCGCTCATGTGCGGGCAGACACGGGCGCCCTGTTACAGGTCTATGGGGTAAGTGGTATGTGGGTGAACCGGTGAGCACCCATGAGTTTTCTTCGGGTTTTTGCGAAAAGAATTAGACGTATATTTACAACGGTGAAGAAAAACATCTTAAAGGAAATCTATATGCCTGAAAACAGTAAAAACTATCTTATAGGCAAGTGTAATTCACAAATCTGCATTGCGCTAGCGTGGTAGTTCATTCCCGAGGTCCCTAGATGAAAGGTAGCCTGTACTGTATCCTGTGTAGGCTAACAATGGGAAGTTTTGTGGAAAATGGGCTTCAACTGATGGTGTAAAATCTTAAAGTCACTGACCTTTTCAACAAACTGCGGGTTGTCAATGTAAGAGTAGAGGCAGATGAACAGCACGTGTGAGAATATGACGCACTGCATGGCGATGAATCTGCAAGTATAAGGAACCAATGTAGCAACTTCAGTACTTCATTTATTCAACCTTAGGAGCTCTAGGGAACACTTGGTTATGTCATACATAATGTAATAATTTACAATAATATAAGGCACAGAATACAAACTAGGTTACGGCTGGATGTACGAACAGAGAAACAGGACAAAGAACCGACCCACGGGATATAACAAAATGATCTAATGCGGCTGTAAAGAGGCCTTGGAAATGTTTTAGAATTTAGAGTAAGTTTTTAATAGATTAACAATAATAATTTGTTAGTAATAAAATTAAAAACATCAACAGTCGTTCAACAACAAAAATCGTTCATTAGCATTGATCTCCTATAAACAACTACGTGGACGTTAACAATGGACCCTTATTTGCACGAATGTTGTCCGCCTGTGACCGGCGCCGGCCGAGATCGTGCACCGGTAGACGGTGCCGGCAGACGCCGTGACACGCCGCGCCATGCGACGGCACGGCGGCGCCGCGCCGTGACGTTGTACGCCGGCCCTAAGACCTTTGTGTATCTAGTTGTTTATAGGAGTTCAATGTTCGTTAGTAAGCAAATCAGATTTTCTATAAGCTAGGTGCTTATAGAAAGAACGAACGCGCCGCGTAATTTGTATGGCAAAAAAATCGATTTCTTAATTTTTATCAATAAAAGTACTAGATAAGATACTTAGTAGGGACGTCAACAGGGCAGCTGCCCCCCCCCCCTCCCCCTCCCCCCCCCCTGCCCCTACCTGGGTACGCCCGCGTGTGGATATTTACTGCCAGGAACACAAAACAAAGGATTGCGAGAAGAGAAGGCCTACGTCCATCAGTTCCGTTCATACAAGCTGATGATATATTACATTACCTGATCCCTTCCATGCAAGCGGCATCCTTCATGCGGTCGTCGGTCCTTGGTTTGGACCTGTCGTAAGTCAGTATCGTCCAGTTCTGCTTCAGCGAAAATGCCAGCAGGTACTTGTTGCCTGCACATAGAAATAATTCATCAGGAACTCTTAGGCCTCTAGAGGACGCGTCCCCAGGGTGGCAGATGTCACGTGACGGAGGGTAGGAGTGAAATTACTGACGTGAACCAAAGGCCAGAGATGGATACTTCCCATCAAACCCCTGCCTCCGCTCCGGGCGAAACTAGGACCGTATTAATAAATCACTCTCAGCTCAAAAGTCAATCTTGAGTACGACCTCAAGATGGCGTTCCTATTAATAAACGTAACATAGGTGCGCGTTTAGGAATCGGGGTATCACGTGAGTAACGCCGTATTAATAAACAAAATCAAGAGAACTGTCAAACTCACACTTGAGAACTTATTTGCTGATTGCAGGCGAACCGCGACTTGAGAAAGACATCACGTGATATGCCCTCAAGATTGGTTTATTAATAAATGACATACTTGAGATAGGTGATCACGTCTTGAGAGTGTATCAGCTGAATTCGCTCTTGAGGGCAGGTTTAAGCTCAGACGATTAATACGGGCCTTAGTCGTCTGTTCAAGCTATCTACACCTCACCCGATTTTCTCCCTGCCTTCTCGCCTTACCAACCGTTCTTGGCCACCTTACCATCAAACTTGGCGCATCGGTCGCACAGCACATGCAGTCCTGTAGCCACGAAGACGAGAGCCACCAGAATGATGCAGAAGATCGCCAGGGCCCGCGCCGAGCTGTCGACTGGCCGGGAGTCCACGGGCATGCAGTAGTTCACGGAGATCACCTCGGCCTGGGCAGGTAGAATAGAACAATCATTATCATCATCAGTCTATATGCCACACTGCTCGGGCACAGACCTTCCCTTACATCGAGGGAGCTGGGGCCATGATCCACCAGTGCGGATTGGCGGATTTAACATGCCTTAGATTTTTTTCTTCTACGGCATGCAGGTATCATCACGATGTTTTCCTTCACCGTTTTAAGAGCACTCGGTAAATGTACCTACGTAAGTTTTTCTTTCGAAAAATCATACATGGCTGCCCTGACTGGGAATCGAACCTGGGAACCTCCGTATCGCAAGTCTATTGACCCAACCACTGAGCCACCGAGCTCTGTTACTGTACCGGTCTGTTAGACCATCATCCTTCATCAATGAAGAAATAAAAAAGACTTTTTTTAAAAGAATAACTGCTCTGTTTTAGGCTCGATACTGATGCCAAAACCATTGATTTCCTATAAACAACTAGATACAACAATTTAAAGAAACGTCCAAAAAGGGTCCATTGTTAACGTTTTGTTGCAAATGAGGCATAGAGACTATTGACTATGAGAGACTAATTTTAAGGAGTACTTATGTAAATATAGGATATCAGGGTCACCAGTGCATGCGACATATTGTATGAATTGATCCCAATAAATAGAGCAAGGTTAAAAAAAACTACGAAAATCATGTCAAGCCAAATAAAGGCTCCGACCACCTTGTCGGAGGTACATGGGCGAAACATACAAAAAAAAAAGCAAATGAGGGTCCATTCAA
The DNA here is from genome assembly GCA_963506565.1 of Tachystola acroxantha. Lineage (NCBI taxonomy): Eukaryota > Metazoa > Arthropoda > Insecta > Lepidoptera > Oecophoridae > Tachystola > Tachystola acroxantha. Next base: position 993,999 of record OY735887.1, read on the forward strand.
TTTCATCCGTTTAGACCTTCTTTGCGCTCGGACATTTTTAGAACGCAGACTGTGTATCTAATTGTTTATAGGAGATCAATGCGACAAAACATGCAATTTTTAGAATTCTTGTAGATTTAGATTTATTTATTTCAAATTACAATACTTCTTAAGATAAATTACATTTTTTCTTAATACACATTGGTAATCTGATCGTCAGTTTAGGTTTAATACCTAATATAATTATTAATATGTAATAAGGAGTATGCTGTGTGTACTGTGTCTCCACGTGTGCCGCATGCAGCCGGACCGATGGGCCCGGACTGGCACAGAATGGGTGCCATCGGACGGTCGCCGGCGTCGGGGCAGACCGCGGCGTAGGAGAGACGATGTCGTTAGATACAGGGATGGGTGGCTGAAAGAGGTTCAGGACAGGGATGGATGGAAGAGGAGGGGGGAGACCTTTGCCCAGCAGTGGGACAATATATAGGTTACCAAAAAAATAAGGAGTATGCCGATGCATAGTTTTATAACTTTGACATTGATGTGTCGAATTCCTTAATGGAATAATATTCGTTCTGTATGTTTGTCACACACCATAATTAAAACCAGCGCAGTATGTACCTGCAGTCCGTATTGAAGTACGCTCTGGTTGACGCATATCTGCGCCGCCTCGTCCCAGGAGCCGGAGCGGTTGTGTGCGCACTGGCTGACGCACACCCCGCGGTGGATCAGCGTGCGGTTGTAGTGCTTCAGGCTCTGCTTCGAGTACTCCTGTGGGGAGGGAGGATGGTAGGACATAGACATATTTATTGATAATTGTACTTTACACGTCATTAAATTACATTTGAATAATCCAAAAAATATAAATGACAATGCCAAATTCTGCCCCACCATCAACCGCAAGTTGTACAAGATAACGAATAAATGTAAAAGTATCTCCGTTTTTTTTATTAAAATCATTGGTTCATTTTAAAGTTATGTACAAGTTGCGAGTGGAAAAAGAATTCAGAAAATAGTAAGAAATCGAAGCGAATTATTCATTGTTTTTGTTATTCTTCTATAGGAGTTGCGAGAGTAGTAGAAAATGATACTGATTATGATTATGCAATATGAAACCTGTAATAAGTCCTCAACAAAATGATAGGTACAGCTTAAATGGCCACGTAGTTTTGTAGGTGGGGCAAAGCTCCATTGAAATGTGGCAATGTCATTTGACCATATCATTAATGGTATTTAATGCACATTAATGATATGGCCAAACGTGCGGACAAATTGACGAACGTTTGCGATTAAACGACATGTCCAGCACAATTTGACGATTTCATGAAATGCCACCACCATTCATGAAATTGAAATGAAATCATTATATATAAACGGATATCACTCACTTATATTGTCGGTCTAATTGTATTCAACAGTATAAGTGAGTGATATCCGTTTATATATCTGGTATGTCATTTCATGATATGATATGGTCCCCACATCATGAAATTGAAATGAAATCATTTTATTTTTTATTTTATTTTATTCAGGGAAACACACAGTCATATACAGACAATGATAAATAGAACTTAAATACTATTAGACCTATAGTCCCATAACTTACAAACGAATATTACATAAGGTCACATGGAGCGTAGCTAGAGCTAGCACTTATAGCTAGTAACATAAGATTACATAATAATGTACTTATATAAACACTATGACAATGATTAGCAAAGGGGTCCAACAACCAGGCCCCCCGGACTAGCGCTGTGCACACATAACCATGTGTCCACAGCACCAATCCGGGAATTGGTACCTAGCTGTTAGACTCCTTACTTCTATGGCTTTTAGGTAGCAAAGATTTAATTAATTTTGATTTGAATTGATTTAATTCATAATTTAATTAGATATAAGCTCGACTGATGTTAGGTACATCCGCTTTCTTGTAATATTGTATTTGGTTTACTTTTCGTGTATAAGTTTAGAAAGATAACACGATGACACTTTGTTCGGCTAAAATAACTAATTGAGTCACCATTACTTAACATACTTAACACATCGATTGAACAACAAACTAAATCGATCAAGTAATCGATACCACGCGAGTTTACGTGCAAGTTTTGTAAGAACAACCTGTTATAGGTAGTTCCACTCTACACCGTCTTAAATGTACGACCTTCACCCGTGGCTTGAGATGCAACTCACGCGTCACTCAAGTAGGTTGTTCACTCCGTATGCGCAAGCGCACGTTTGCATATTTCGCGCCGCGCTGCGAAACAGACATTTTGACATTGTTTGTCGATTTTACGTTTATTGTAGCAATAAGTAAGGTTGCATTTAAAAAAACGATTTCGTAAAATACTTAGGTAGTAGAAATTCGCTCTGAAATATAATAATACTAATTTATAGTCTGAGCTCAAACCCGCCCACGAGCGAATTCAGCTGATACACTCTCAAGACGTGATCACCATCTCAAGTATGTCATTTATTAATAAACCAATCTTAAGGGCGTATCACGTGATGCTTTTCTCAAGTGGAAGAACTCAAGTAATCGTCGCGGTTCGCCTGCAATCAGCAAACACGTTGACAAGTGTGAGTTTGACAGTTCTCTTGTGAACTGAGTATTGTTTATTAATACGGCGTTACTCACGTGATATTCGTAAACGTGCACCTAAGTTACGTTTATTAATAGGAACGCCATCTTGAGGTCGTTCTCAAGATTGAATTTTGAGCTCAAAGTGATTTATTAATACGGGCCCCAGAAAGCATTGAAAATGACGTGTTACAAACAAAAATACAATATATTACTTGGCTGTATGGGTTAGATTCCCTTTGCCTACTACGTCAGAGGCACAGTACTTCCGGAATGCCTAATTTTACAGAAAACATTTTCCTCGGAATGTATCTACGAAAAAATTCTACGTATTCAGAGCATTGATCTCCTATAAACAACTAGATACACAGTCTGCCTTCTAAAAATGTCCGAGCGCAAAGAAGGTCCAAACGGATGAATGGACCCTCACCTGCTTTATTGGACATTATTTGGACGTTAATAAAGGACCCTTATTTGGACGTTTTTTAAATTGTTTTAGTAAGGTGTATCTAGTTGTTTATAGGAGATCAATGATTCAGAGAGACAAAATCTTGAAATCGTATTTTTCTTTCAGGATGTTAATAATTGTTAGACCTTGTCAATTGTAAAGATATAACTTTTAGGGAGATAAAGGAAGTTTAATTCAAAACAACTTTTATCAAGAAGGAGGAAATACCGCAAACTGCAAGCCAGAAGACAAGCTTTGTCCACAAAAATGCCAAGGATTATGTTTATACTTAAATAATAATACGGCACAGGAAGTAAAGTTCCAATATCAGCATCAATTAACTAATCAAACATGTAAAGGTTATTAATTGATTTAATTCTTTTTAATAATCTGCCGAAATAACATTCATGGTTGATTATTGACTGACTGACAAAATTGAATTTTTATTGTTTAAGTATCTAGTGTTGCGGTGCCCTTACAGGGTTTATGTGAGCACTTCCTGTACTGTCTAACAACCATGTTACCACATAAAGCAAGGAATAAATGAATTATGAATTAAGTTTTGATATTTTCTTGCCTAAGCGCTATGCGAAACGTAAATCTAAATGAATATATACCGTGGCCCAAATCAACTGTCTTATTTTGTAAACAAAAACTACCCTACAATACTAACATTTTAAGCTGTTCCCTGATTGCATAGTTATTTTCATATTATTACATCGGATTACTTTATTTGCACAATGATGAACAGGTTGAATCAATCAGCTCTTACAGTATTACACCACAACCAGGTAATTAGACGATCATATTTGTTTACAAAATAAGACTCTTGATTTGGGCCGCGGTGTAGAGACAAAATTCACGACCGGCGTTACATCGTAGCGTTGGTACGGTGGAACACAGAGAAAGGTGTACAGGAGAGTTTTTAAGGTTGAGATTTTCTCAAAAACTACTTGACCTATTGCAAAAATTCTTTCACTGTTAGATAGATAAAAGTGAAAACTATGTAACTGTAAAAGAGGTATTAAATTCGGTCCAGTAGTTTTTGAGAAAATCTCAACCTTATTGAGGCCCCCTGTATACTTATCTGTCTTCGACTGTACGTCGGCCCAGTCGGTATAATATTTAATAAAATAAAAAAACAGCTTCCGAGGTCGTTTCGACGATCTTCCCCGACCTCATAGCCTCGACCCGTCGTGTAAGTATTTAACAATTACTTATAAATGTAATAATGATCAACAAACACTTGAGAGCTTCTAATGCCAAGCGTACACACGATTAAAGTTTGTAAAGATCTTACTTAACCTTCATCAGCAGTCTATTTATATTGCCCCACTGCTCGGGCACAGACCTTCCCTTACATCGAGGGAGTGACATGATCCACCACGCGGGCCCAATGCGAATTGGCGGATTTCACATGCCTTAGATTTTTTTCTTCTATGGCATGCAGGTTTCATCACGATGTTTTCCTTCACCGTTTCGAGAGCACTCGATAAATACGTATACCGCGGCCCAAATCAAGTGTCTTATTTTGTAAACAAATATGATCATCTAATTACCTCTTGTGATTGAACACTGAAGGAGCTGATTGATCTAACTTGTTCATTATTGTGAAAATAAAGGCGGGAGAGACGCCGGACGCGAATTACTGTCTTATACGTGATATTTACCTGTAATAGCGTGAGTAGCGGTGTTTCGTGTGTGGCCAGGAGAGCCGCGTCCACTATGCAATATACGTCGCCAGCCCGCCGACACTGGGACCACTCGCCCAACGAGTATAGAGGCGGGAGAGACGCCGGACGCCAATGATTGTCTTATTAATATACTGCGTGACGTTTACATGTAATATCGTGAGTAACGGCGTTTCGTGTGTGGCCAGGAGAGCTGCATCCACTATGCAATATACGTAGGCCCGCCCGCCGATACTGGGACCAACCCAGCGAGTATAAAAGCAGGATAGACGCCGGACGCGAATTACTGTCTTATTCTTATACTACGTGATATTTACCTGTAATAGCGTGAGTAGCGGCGTTTCGTGTGTGGCCACGAGAGCCGCGTCCACTATGCAATATACGTCGCCCGCCCGCCGACACTGGGACCACTCGCCCAACGAGTATAGAGGCGGGAGAGACGCGAATGATGTTTCTGGAAATATGGACGTGCTTTTTTGAATTTACGCGTACACCACTTTGAAAGGAAGAGGTACAAACGCTGAAGGGAAAAAGTGACAAATATACTCAGTAGCACATCTTTTAAAAGATAAAAGTATATATTAGGTTCTCGATTACTACTTACTCTACAATGCGGGGATTTCAAAGTGACATTTAAGAAACAAAATTAGTACCGATTGCTCGGGTAGATGGCACTGATTCCTCGACTTCGCACCTCAGAATTAAAGAGCACCAATGCACGGGCTAACCTTGTTGATTAATTAAATGTATATTTTTGTGTGGTAGGTATTAAAATTAAATTGTATTGTTTAAAATTACTCAAACCAAAAAAAAATTATTCAGCTGATATTAACAATATTTATTTCATGGTCCCTGTGTACTTTTTAATGACTTTCTGCCACGTCATCTATTATATTGAAAAGCTAGTTTTTTTCCTCTTTGAAAACCCCTTATTACATTACTCTACACGATTATGTCACTAAATATTAAAAATTTCCTTTACAAGCCTTCCATGAGCCAACTAGCGCCGCCAATCTTAAAAAAATAATATCTTCCAATATAATCAATTTTATTAAAAAAGCTATTTACAAAATGTTTATTACGATAAATACTATTTTTTAAATGCTTATTTATAACGTGATTCAATTTCGGTAAGTTGTAGTTCGCATAATTGCGAGAAACGGCCGTTTTTGGTACATTTTTTCAAGATTGGCGGCACTAGTTGGCTCATGGAAGGCCCTTAAATATAATATGAAAATAACTTCTCATCAAAATATTCAGTGAAATTATTGTTCGAACAAATATTTTAAATCTGAATAAATCATAGAGTAATTGTAGAGACTGATTTAATCTAGGTATTGTTCTTAGAGTCGCGTCCCTGATGCGACGGGTTCGCGGCCCTACCAGCATCCTGAAGGGCATTGCGGATACCGGGGACAGTCCTCTGTGACACTGGGTACACTGACATGTCCCGGGGTCTCGGAGTCGGACCTAAGTCGCATGTCATAGCGCGTAATACACCTCGTGTAAACACTAACATAGTCTTAAGTACTTACTAACACTTATATGGTCTTTGTGTCTGCAATAAATCGTTTCAATTTGAATTAATCCCCAAAATATATGACTGTTAAAGAGATTCTCCCTCTACGGTTAAGGTGGATTCAGATAGCTACTCCAAAAACGCTAAGGAGCCACAATTTAATATTGACGTGAAATCGTGGCACGTCCATTAATTGGCTGACGTGAAAATTGTGATGTAAAAACGCGTTTTGTGATTTCGAAATCCACCTATTCTGATAATATTTATCATTTAGTAAAACTCGGGTTCTCTTGAAAATGGCGGGAAGCGACGGGTGCAAAATTATTTGATAATTTTTGTTTTATTGTCTTCAGTGGTTATTTTGAAATTAAAATCACGTTAAATTAATCAGAAAATGTTCGCGAATGACAGTACGGTGAATTTGTTGGATGATTTGAGCAAGATCTGGGGTTTCAAGCTTTTATCAAGAGTTCCCGCTACAAGCTCGGGAGTGAGCGTGACTGTAGAGCTGCTTCGTCCAGAGTGATGACGCTACGGCGACTCCTCTGGAGGAAGATAGAAGACTATTATATATTGAATTTTCTGTAACATGACATTGGCAAATGACGAACTGTCGAGTCCATTAATAAAATAAAAAATTGTAAAACTGATGCTTATTACTTACCATTTAATTCTATGACACTGCACGTTGACAAAGTCCAAGTATTTACCACAATTACTATAAAGGACACTACTTTTGTATGCATATTGCACTGCATTATGTAGAGTTTGATTTAGTTATTGTTCACATAAAAATAACTGTCTAAGGCAAAGGTTTTTAAGCTGATGAGTCCAGCTTGTCATAAACGTACCTATTAATATAGTTAAAGTATAAATATCTGAAGTAGGTAGAGTTTAATTTAAAACAGATAAAAGAGTGAAGTAGTTATTTGTACAGTCGAAGACAGAGATAAGTATACAGGGGACCTCAATAAGGTTGAGATTTCCTCAAAAACTACTGGATCGAATTTTATATTTTTTTTTACAGTTACATAGTTTTAACATTTATCTATAAAACACTGAAATAGTTTTTGCAATAGGTCAAGTAGCTTTTGAGAAGATCTCAACCTTAAAAACTCTCCTGTACAGCTTTCTCTGTGTTCCACCGTACACGGTTTAAACTAACTTGTTTGGTAAAATGTTTAATCCGTGTACAGCTGTCAAGTGCAACACTTTGGACTTTGGACCGTTCTTATTATCTTCGTCGTAAGATTTAAAATCGCACTGCAAGTGTTACCACTGTTCTGCTTTTGTCCGTACAAATAATTAAAGTACCTAATGGCTAATATTAGTTGTAACATTTATAACCTATACATGAATCAATTTGTATACTTGAGAACCCTCCTACTTGCGCAGTCGGATAAGAAGGGGATGCATTACAAATTTAAGCTAAAATTCAAAATGCAATAATATTTTTTTAAAGTTAAATAAATACTTAGTATAATTTGTAAATGTAAATAATTAAAAATTTAATGCATGTAAATTATTATATATAAACGGATATCACTCACTTATATTGTTGAATTTGTAGTAATGGCTCACTATAGTTTTAATTCTAAAATTTAATGCATGTAATTCACATTAAAGGCTATATTTATTGTATTTTGGAAGGAGAATAATTCTCCAATTATTGGTTATCTTCTATACATATAATAAGACTGTAAAAGTTGTGTCTGTACATTGGATATTTTTTGAAAAGAATAATTGTAATGTGTTTTAGGATCGATACTGATGCCAAAACACTAATTTTTAGAATTTTTGTCTGTGACTTTGTGCAAGTATCACGCCATAACTACTGAAGGGATTTTGATGGGAGTTTCACTAGGAGATAGCTGAAATATCCGGACATGGCGGTATGTGATGTGGAAACAAGGATCCAGAGAGGAAGATCTGCCTCCTGATCTCCTCTATCCTCCTCCTCTACGTAAACGAAGTTGCGTGGTACAGCTAGTTTTAAATAATCCATAATAATAAGTTATGAATATTCTGATTTTAATAATGTTGAATTTGATTCATATATAATTCCCTCAAATGATTTAAACTTAAATAATTTTCGCCTTTTAGATGTAGATAATCGCATTGTTCTCCCCATAAATAATCAAATAATAATTAGTTACTGCAACAGATGTTATTCATTCATGAACTGTTCCATCCTTAGGAGTAAAAATTGATGCTAATCCCGGTCGATTAAATCAAACCAATTTTTTTATTAATCGACCAAATTTGATGAATAATAACTTGTGAAGTTGAATAGGTAGCCTTAATTAGAATTTTTAGTTAATTGATTTCCGACACAATAATAATTGTATAAATGGAATTAAATAAATGAAATGAAATGTCCGTTTCGCTTCATTTATCGAGAATGCCGGTCGCGTCCATGGAAAATGAGCTGTTTGTATTCAGGGTGAAGTAAGGATGGGACAGAAGTACCCATGTAAGTGCGTATGCGGTAATTGTATAAGTAGAAGAGTTACATCAGTAGACTTACATTCTGTATTGACAGACTATTGTAGGTATGGAAATACATTTTTTTCTATTCTATTAGCATTACTTAAAGTCGATACCACTTGGCTAGGTTTTGACCCCTGAATCCGCTAACTGGTAAAAATCTAGGATAAATGCTTTTACGGCCTCGTATGCGCGTATTGAAGGCTACGGCACTAACTACTGAAATTAGACGTCTGAAAAAAATATATAGTAATCTTGGGGTGTCTATTTAGGAACTGATGAATACCGATACACGATTGGTCAAACTTCGCTCGATAGAAAAAAATCGCAAACATACCCCTTTCATGTCATTTAAAATTAAAATTATGTGTAAACCGAAATAGTTATTCATACGAAATATATATCAAAATGTAGGGTATTATAATTACGTGAGCTTGTTTTAAAAAAATCTGATTTTTATTGGCGTATTTTAATTTCCCTGCCAAAGTTCATCAAAAATCAATAAAAATACAAATATGGAGTCACTATCTCGCGCTTGAGTTTGACAGCTCGCCGCCCCTTAACTGAGGGACGTGTTTGGCATAGGCCTACGCCCAGCAGTGGAATGAAACTCTCGGTCTAATTGCCGGCTTCAACAATATAAGTAAGTGATATCCGTTTATTAGGGTTACATGCCTCGAAAAGAAAAAAGGAACCCTTATAGGATCACTTTGTTGTCCGTCTGTCTGTCAAGACCTGTATCTCAGAAACGTGGACGGATCAAGTTGAAATTAATACAAAATACTCAGGTCTGCAATCTCATGCAGCCGTGAAAAAATCAAACTTCTATGTTAACGCAATCAAAAGATATGGCCGTTTACGTCGCATTTTCGCGACATTTGTATAAACAACTAGATACACTGTCTGCCTTCTAAAAATGTCCGAGCGCAAAGAAGGTCCAAACGAATGAATGGACCCTCATTTGCTTTACTGGACATTATATGGACGTTTTTTTTAAATTGTTTTAGTAAGACCTTTGTGTATCTAGTTGTTTACAGGAGATCAATTATGAAAATGCAAGAAAACCAAAACCTATAGGGTACTTCCCATTGACCTAGAATCAGGAAATTTGGCTAGAAGCTAGGTCTTATAGCACAAGTAAAGGAAAAAATTCGAAAACTGTAAATCACAATTTTTTTTCTTCTATCTACCAACTTATAGGGTTAAGTTGCGTTGCACGGAAGACTCGGTGCGCGAGTGTGACACGCACTTGGCCGGTTATATATAATAAGATCACTATTAGGTAAGTACTGAAAATTAAGAGTAAAGTACTGTCAACAACACTACTAACTGTACACTCGCGATATGTGAATTGCGCGGCCGATTTAAGACTGAGACTACGCTCGCCGGCCGCTAACCCGCGGATCGTAAGTTTAGTAATCCATGCGAGCTTGCTTAAGGTTAAGGGGTGGAGGCCACGGGCTTTCGTGGGGGGAGATGATATGAGCATGGTATGAGCGAAAACACGTGTGACTAAAGAGTTGAAATCTTACTTCGAGTGTTAGGTCCGCATTAAGGCGCTGACATGAGCCAAAGCGCCGCCAATCTTAAAAAAATCATATCTTCCAATATAATCAATTTTATTAAAAAGCTACGTTCACATTGTTTATTGCTATAAATATTATTTTTTAAATGCTTATTTGTAACGTGATTCAATGTAGGTAAGTTGTAGTTCACAAATGTGGCAAAAACGGCCGTTTTTCGCAATTATGTGAACTACAACTTGCCGACATTGAATCACGTTACAAATAAGCATTTAAAAAATAATATTTATAGCAATAAACAATGTGAACGTAGCTTTTTAATAAAATTGATTATATTGGAAGATATGATTTTTTTAAGATTGGCGGCGCTAGTTGGCTCTAGGAAGGCTCTTAAAGTCAAAGTCTCTTCATTGCAAGTAAGCACACATTTTTGCACGTCAACATATTTTTTGGAATTTACATTTACACCACTTTGCAAGGAAAAGGTGAGGAGAAAAAGTGGCATTAATAAATCACACTCAGTTTAAGGCCCGTATTAATAAATCACTCTCAGCTCAAAAGTCAATGTTGAGAACGACCACAAGATGGCGTTCCTATTAATAAACATAACTTTAGGAATCGGGTGTCACGTGAGTAACGCCGTATTAATAAACAAAACTAGTTCTCAATAATAGAACTGTCAAACTCACACTTGAGATCGTATTTGCTGATTGCAGGCGTACCTACCTTGACTTGAGAAAGACATCACATGATACGCACAATATTGGTTTATTAATAAATGACCTACTTGAGATGGTGATCACATCTTGAGAGTGTATCAGCTGAATTCGCTAATGACTGACGGGTTTGAGGTCAGACTATTAATACGGGCCTCAGTTCTCAAGAGAACTGTCAAACTCACACTTGAGAACGTATTTGCTGATTGCAGGCGAACCTCGACTTGAGAAAGACATCACGTGATAGGTACGCACTGAACGTGACTGTCGAGCTGCTTCGTCCAGAGTGAAGACGCTACGGCGGCTCCTCTGGATGAAGACGCAGATACCCAGGGTGAGGACGGGGTTGTCTCCACCGATCCCAGGATCCGTTTGGATTGGAAACGGATCCCGGCAGTTTGTCTCCACCGATACCGGGATCGGTTTCCAACACAAAAATCAATTAATGTTTGTATCCACCGATCCCGGTATCCGTGGCTACAAGAAATAAATTATATTAATTGTGGAAACGGATCACGGTTTACAAGAGATAAGAAAGGAATATTATATTATTTTTCCAAAAAAAATCTTTTCACCTAATTTTCCAAACAATACGCCATGGCGACTCCTCTGGAGAAAGAGTAGACAATGATATCTTGAATATTCTGAACATGACATTGGCAAATGACGAACTGTCGAGACTTACTAAATACTTTACACATTAGGCCCACCTGCGGACCTAATATATTTAACCAGAGCGGTCAGTTACCTGCGCAGGCGCCGTCGTGACGTCACCTGTCGTTACGTAACTAGGATACCTGGTGGAGGTCGCCCGGCGCCCTTCTCCAGACCAGTGTGGTCACATTACACGCCAGTGGCACCACACATTGCGCGGCTATTTCGGCAACTCGCTGGTGGGTTTTGTAACGTTATGTTTAACTTTGGAATTAATGACGAAATTGTTTTAGTGTAGTTTAACACAGAGAAATGTACAGGAAGGTAATTTAAGAGCCTTCCATGAGCCAACTGGCGCCGCCAATCTTAAAAAAATAATATCTTACAAATTAAGCCCTGTTTCTCTGTTCGTGCATCCAGCCGTAACCTAGTTTGTATTCTGTACCTTATATTATTGTAAATTATTACATTATGTATGACATAACCAAGTGTTCCCTAGAGCTCCTAAGGTTGAATAAATGAAGTATTATTAATTTTATTAAAAAAGCTATTTACAAAATGTTTAATAAGAAAAATACTATTTTTCAACATACAATACATGGCATAATTGCGACAAGCTAAGTTGTAGTTCACAAATGTGCCAAAAACGGCTGTTATGCGAACTACAACTTACCGACATTGAATCACGTTATAAATAAGCATTTAAAAAATAGTATTTATCGTAATAAACATTTTGTAAATAGTTTTTTTAATAAAATTGATTATATTGGAAGATATTGTTTTTTTAAGATTGGCGGCGCTAGTTGGCTCATAGAAGGCTCTTAATTTGCTTATTAAATTAGTTCGTGTCTAAAAAAACAAGAGGAATATAGGATTATTACTTTTGACTGTGGTCATGTCATTTCCATAATTAAATTCGGTTTCTTTGTACTCATTGTAAAACATGTAGGTACAGTCGACAGGACATCGACCTATTACAAAACCATTGCAAATTAAGTCATATTACTATCCCTATAGAGTACCGTACATTTGATGCACTATTTACTATACATACAGTTATTTTGGGAATGGGAATTTAAATAAGCTAAAACGAAAATCGAAAAAAATAATTAATAACTTTTTATTTGCATAAATTTTACAATTTTAATAAGTATAATCTATTTACATAGTCGTTATAATTACAGTAATACACGGCAACGCACAACCAACCACATTTATATATCAATTCTGATAAATTTATAGGATATAACTTAAAGGGTACAGACCACTTACCCCATAGACCTGTACCAGGAGGGCGCCCGTGTCTGCCCGCACATGAGCGCAACATTGCTTCGCGACACGGTAACCTAGAGATATTATCGACAAGGACGCATCTCTTTAATACGGCATGTACCGATTTTATGCCTATTGGGTAAGTGGTCTGTGACTCTCAACTTATCTTGCGTTGCAAGTCACCCCTAACACTGTAATTAGCAGTGCATCGCCTGTGTTGTTCTAATACTTAAACAAATTATCAAATACAACTAATTCTAAACATCAAACCTTGTTCAAACTAACCGTTCTATTGTAAAAGAAACTCGTGCGTTCCCAGAGAAAGATCAGCCCCCTTACCTTGAAGTCTTATAGCAGTATTACTTCCATAATACTTTGTTACTTCGTACAATGACGACCTTAATGAGCTTACTTTAAGGTCGTCATTATACGAAGTAACAAAGTATTATGGAAGTAATACTGCTATAAGACTTCGAGGTAAGGGGGCAGGAGTTTTTAAGGTTGATGTTATCTCCAAAACTACTTGACGTATTGCAATAATTATTTAACTGTTAGATAGGTAAAAGTTAAAACTATGTGACTGTGAAAGAATTATTAAATTCGGTCCAGTAGTTTTTGATAAAAACCCAACCTTAGGGCAGTTGTCACAACGCCGGCGAGTAAGCGAGTAACTATGGGATATTTTACAGCTAAAGAAACGTACAATAGATAATACAAAACAAAAGAGACTCGGCGATAGTCGCTCGGCGATATATATTTTATGCTCCCACTTCACTTAGCTATTAGTATTCGCTATTGGATGTTTGTCGTATTTGTCAAATACTTGGCGCACAGTCGACGACAGAGATAAGTATAGGGGCCTCAATAAGGTTGAGATTTTCTCAAAAACTACAGGACCGAATTTAATAATTCTTTTACAGTACATAGTTTTAACTTTTATCTATTAAACAGTGAAATAATTTACGCAATAGGTCAAGTAGTTTTTGGGAAAATCTCTACCTTAAAACTCTCCTGTACACCTTTCTGTGTTCCACCGTACATACAAATAAGACGAACATTTTGTCAAGCATACTGTAGCGACTGGAGGCACGGAGCTCAAGTTAATTTGGACTGGTCGCGCGTATGCGCCGCATAACGAGTGAGCTCCTGCCCGCCAGTCGTTCCCCAGCTAGCCATCCCTTTGGGCGTGTTACTTGATAGACGGACATTTCTGCATTTGTAAAAGATTAAAGTAATAAACGGACAGTGAATTAACAATAAGACTTTTTATTAGTACACCATCCACACCACCCTCGAAACCACGGGAACACACGGTAGCAACCCCACACATGGCAATTATGACAAATACGCAAATACTAATAGCCAAGTGAAGTGCTACCATTATAGTGCATCGCCGAGCGAGTATCGCTGCGTCTCTTTTGTTTTGTATCTATCTATTGTACGTTTATTTAGCAAGAAAATAGCTCATAGTTACTCGCTTACTCGCCGGCAGTGTGACAACTGCCTATTGAGACCCTCTGTGTAATTATCTCTGTCTTCGTGTACAGTCAGGAACAAAAGTCGTTGACCCCTTTAACTTACATATTTCTGAATCATAAGATAACTTACGCGAAGCTATGTCTCTCTACAGTGCTCTTTATAATCTTTAGCCAGTTTCAATCGAAACGAGTATATTCGCCAGAGGACAAAAGTGGTTGACATTGCTCATAGAATCAGCAAAATAACTTGACATTAACGAAATTATCTCTTGAATGTAGAAGCCATTCAAATAAGAATAGAATAACATTTACTGTCTCCTCAACGTTCCTCTTCTCATCGAAGGTTGGACAACATCATGGCAATGTTCCCCCTCTGTCCGGCTGCCCGGAACAAGGAGCTGGTGCTGCAGAACCAATCACGTAAATTCTTTAGCCAAGAGTGTCTCCTCCCATATCTTACCCTGGATTATTAACTGCAGCAGGTCATATCGGGGGTTCCGCATAACGTGACCGAAATATTAGAGCTTCCGTCGCTTACCTTTTAAGAGTTCTAACTTTTTATCCATACGCTTCAACACATTGACTGTAAATAGCTAAAATTATAAAGAGACCATATTCACACATTTCAAATTACAATATAAAAAATAATTTCCTCAATAAACTAATCTAGTTTTCAAACTAAACCAAAATTAAGTAAAGTTCTTTAAACTAATACTAACTTACTGACTTTAAATATAGACTAATTTAATATTTAAATACATGATGTAAACAATTGCTTTAATTGTTCAATAATATTTATATAATTTTCATATATTTTTTTTCCATCAAATGGATGTCCGATGGCCAATTTATTTTATAATATACAAAATTTTTTAAGCAACGTTTTTCACCTTATACTAAATCTATATACATGGGCTTTAAAGGCCAAGACTTACTATAAGTGGCGCTCCCAATATCATGTAATAAGATTTATTAGAAAACCTATGTAGGGTTTAACTAGGTTTAACCATATTCTTCTTCTCAGTCGTTACACTCTTGGCAGAGTGGTCGTGGTCGTCATTTCAGTCGCAGTGACCCGCCTCACAACACGTCGCCACTCTCTGACGGCTGCCCTCCTGGTGCAGACGTGTAAAGGATCGGCCACAGCTGCCCTGATCTGGTCCGTCCATCGCGTCGGCGACCTGCCGCGCGCTCGGGTACCGTCAACCTTGCCCTGAACCACCAGTCGCTCACTTGATTCAACTCCACGCCGAGACACGTGCCCAAAGAACGTCAGAATGCGAGCCTGAACTACAGAGGATAGACGCTGCTTGATGCCCAATTCTTGTAGGATGGAAGCATTTGTACGAAATTCAGTCCATGATATTCCAAGCATTCTTCTCCAGCACCACATTTCAAGGGCGTCTATCCTCTTTCTATCGCAGGGTCCACGTCACCACCTTAACCATATTAAGAGCCTTCATAGAGCCAACTAGCGCCGCCAATCTTAAAAAAATAATATCTTCCAATATAATTCAATTTTATTAAAAAAGCTATTTACAAAATGTTTATTAGGATGAATACTATTTTTCAATATACAATACATGGCATAATTGCGACAAGCTAAGTTGTAGTTCACAAATGTGCCAAAAACGGCCGTTTTTCGCAATTATGCGAACTACAACTTGCCGACATTGAATCACGTTATAAATAAGCATTTAAAAAATAGTATTTATCGTAATAAACATTTCGTAAATAGCTTTTTTAATAAAATTGATTATATTGGAAGATATTACTTTTTTAGATTGGCGGCGCTAGTTGGCTCTATGAAGGCCCTTAAGGTTGACAGTTTCTCAAAAACTAATTAACGGATTTTCTAAATTATTTTACAATTACGTAGCCTGCGCTTTAAAACTAGTGAAATTTTTACAAAAAAAGTTATTGAGAAAATGACAATGCCAGATTCTGCCCCACCATCAACCGTATGATGAAAGATAACGATTCGGGATACCACTTGTAGTAGGATATGGCCCTTAAGAATACGAAAATAAATATACTTCTTTTTTGAATAATATTAAAAGCAAAAAGCATCTAAATGGGACGCATACATTTATAACAATATTATTTAATTATCCTGACAAGTCGAAGTCTATATCTCTCGTTACATTTACATTTAAAATTAAATAATTGAAAAATAATTTCCAAAAAAATAAATTCAATGCGGAAAGTATGCCGCTCTCCAGCAAAATTACCTGATAGTTCCGTTCGCGGTGGCGACGACAGTGTTGTTGATAATGTTATAATAATAATGTTGACGTCCCTACTAAGTATCTTATCTAGTACTTTTATCGATAAAAATTAAGAAAACAATTTTTTTGCCATTTCTTTGCAATACAATATTTTTACAACTAAAAATCGTTATTTCTATAAGCACCTAGCCTACTACAAACCGATGAGCATGTATGAAGAGATTAATGAATGTGGAGGAGGCAAGGGTTGTGTGCCAGGATCGCAGCAGATGGAAGTCCATCGTCTCTGCCTACCCCTACGGGAATCAGGTTTTAATTCTAAAATATTCTGTCAGGCCCTTTCCGGAGAGTCCGCCATCTTTAATTTCCTTTTAGACTTTTAGATATAGTTTAAGATCTTGTCAGGATAAGTAACTAAACTTAATCAATAATTATAGGTAATAATTATAATATAAATAAAGAGTGGGTAATTAATACGTGGAATAAATAATTTATAATAATATGCACACGTAAAGTGTAAGTGTACACAAAAGTGCATGTATCAAGAAAGTAAGAGCGTTTTACGGCACAGACCACTTACCCCATAGACCTGTGCGGTGACCGCGACTTCCAATCGTTATCGCTTTCAATTTGACACATGGACGCTATACATTGCTGCTATGTGTTTGCAAGTTTTAACAAACGACAACGAAACGCAGCAATGTATATCGTTCAAGTGTCGAAATGAAAACGATAACCATAACGATTGAAGTCGCGGTCACTCCTGTACCAGGAGGGCGCCCGTGTCTGTCCGCACATGAGCGCAAAATTGCTTCGCGACACGTTTAACCTAGAGAATTATCGACAAGGACATCTCTTTAATACGGCACCCTTTTTTTTCCCCAGGTAAAACATGCAAGATCATGTGTCACCACGCCCGGGGGAGCGTGTTGGTTATGTCGGGCTCACAGCCCTGAAGGGGCAGCATGCCGACTAAACGTCCTGGGGTGTTCCACCTCGTGCCATTCTTGCCGAGCCACGGGAACTGCGATACATCCGCGACCCGACTGGCGCCCGAGCACTCCCCATTGTGGGCTGTACTAGCTCACAATGTATATTCCATTCGTCCATCACCTTCCTCCTCCCCGTCTGAGCCTCGAGCCGCTCGGGGCCGTGCGGTTCACGCACTGCGCCCGTGGGCCCGGGCCCTAATACGGCACCCCTCGGCTTCGTCTCTATGCGCTCATCGTTGACAGAATTTTTCGCTTGCAAATTTGTACCGATTTGAAGTCTATTGGGTAAATGGTCTGTTTTAAGCTATGCACGGGCCTGACGATTTAAATATTTGATAGCACCTCACGATAGCATCGCATTCGATTCGATAACGACAGTGTTTCGTGATAAGGCTATTCTCACAAATTGATATTTCATAATAATCTTACAAATTTAAACGTTGTAGCATGGCTTCGTATAATAAATCTATGTAATAGAAATAACAGTTATGATGTTACTAGTTTTTGTATAAAGATTTTTATACTGTATTGCTACGTTACCATGGCAACCGAAATTGTATGGACGGAAATCTACTTGCAAACAATGCAAAAGCAATGTAAAGTTCTATAATTGACAAATCTAAGTACTTATTGATGCTGAGGATACTTTAAACGAATAAGTGTGATTCTTTCACGGCCGCCAATTCTACTACTAAACCAGTATTACGGTTCTCAAAACGATCAAATCATACCACGTCATAGCGGCCGTGAAAGGGACAGTGCTATTGCATTGGTATAGCGGCGTCTCTGTTTGGCGCGCCATGACATGGTATAATTTCATCGTTTTGAGAACGGTAATAGGGGGCCGGCCCCCCTAGCCAACAGTCATGTCGCGCCAAACAGAGACGCCGCTACACCAATGGCATAGCACTATCCCTTTCACGGCCGCTATGACATGGTATGATTTGATCGTTTTGAGAATAGGGGGCTGAACGCTGTCACGGTCACTCATATGCTACATCGTGTAATGCCAGCATTACACATCGACCGTCTGCAAATTAGTGTTGCCAAACTATCGATAGTATTACTATTACGGTAGGCCTATCGATAGTATTATGCTCGTAGGTAAATAACAAACTATCGATAGTATAGACATTATCGAAGTTCTTGGTAACAATACTATCTATAGCATTGGTTTTTTTTAGACAAATCCACTCGTTTCATTTAATTTGCTACTAGTGACAGGCGCCCTGAGATATTCTATTAAGGGCCTTCCATGAGCCAACTAGCGCCGCCAATATTGAAAAAAATAATATCTTCCAATTTAATCAATTTGATTAAAAAAGCTATTTACAAAATGTATATTACGATAAATACCATTTTTTAAATGCTTATTTATAACGTGATTCAATGTCGGTAAGTTGTAGTTCGCATAATTACGGAAAACGGCCGTTTTTGGCACATTTGTGAACTACAACTTAGCTTGTCGAAAAATAGTATTCATCCTAATAAACATTTTGTAAATAGCTTTTTTAATAAAATTGATTAAATTGAAAGAGATATTATTTTTTCAAGATTGGCGGCGCTAGTTGGCTCTATGAAGGCTCTTAAATTATTTATTAAAATTACAACATACATAGTTTCATGTTCAGCGAATGCAGCCCTAGTCGGTGGTAGCATACAAACACTCAAGAATATATGTTAAAAAGTATATATCGATAGTTTTCTCTCGATAGTTTGGCAACACTAATCTGGCGACGGTCTGTCGATATGTAGTGCTAGCATAAGGAAAGGCAGTGACGATTAAATTTAGCATGCGACACTCTGGAATCGTGGCGAATGGTTGGTTTAATATCTAAACCGTTGATTTGTTTTTTATTGACATAAACGTCGTTTAAGAGGCAAATGTCGGTTTGAAACCTAAGGACAAACATTTATCGTATCATATAATATTATAGTATTTTATTTATATTTAGTAGTTGTAGCATTTTCAAAGTTAATAAAATGTCTAAATTTGACTAACGTTGGATAAAATACCAAATTTACAATAAGGGTTAGCGCAGACCGATGGAGTGGCGGCGAAGCGACAATATAGTAACAATTTAAATTCAACTTTACTCACTGCAACATACTGTAATCAGTATATCCACTGAGAGCTGCGCGTGACGGCGCTCGGAGTCGCGCGGAGGATCTCAATTATATCGTATGATGAAGTTAATAAAGTTGAATTCAAATTGTTACAAAATTAATCGCTTCGCCGCCACTCCGTCAGTCTGCGCTGACGCTAAGAGGTGTGGACCGGGAGTGCGACCACTGATTTCTACCTTACAAAAGTTCCGGATAAATTAGCAAGGACAATGCCTGTAAGTTATCTAAAGAGAAACGAGAACGCATTGGTACAGTTTAATAGAGGGAATTATTAGGGCTGAGATTTTCTAAAAAAATCTTGACTAATTTATGAAAATTATTTTAAAAAACGACTGCAAAAGAACTATCCCCTATCATTGATCTCCTATAAACAACTAGATACACAAAGATGTAAGACCTTAAAGGTGTAAAAACAATTTAAAAAACGTTTTTTTATACAAATAATTGGGTAATAGTCTTTAGACGCACAATGCGGCATCGTGATACGTCACTCGCGGTCGGTACTCACAAAAACACTGCGCAAATGACTCCATTCATCCGTTTGGACCTTCTTTGCGCTCGGACATTTTTAGAAGGCAGACTGTGTATCTAGTTGTTTATAGGAGATCTATGTATTGATTAATTTTTTATACCCAATGACACTCCCTTAATCAAGACGAATCTAACGATACCTCATACACCAAAATCCATCAAGCCGTTTAGGCTACTGGATGGCAGGAAGGAATGGACATAAATACATACACCCGAAAAACATTACCCTCATTCTGGAGCAGTCGGGTAATAAGAGAAAGGTGGTCCCAATAATATTGAGATTTTCTCAAAAACTACTGGACCGATTTTAAAATTTCACTTAGATTTAACTTTCATCTATCTAATAGTGAGTTTTTTTTTGCCATAGCCGAAAAACATTACCCTCCTGGAGCAGTCGGTTAATAACGAAATCTGATTGGCTGTTCAAACATATATCTCCTCACCGCTTTAGTGGATACCGGGCCTAACTCATGCGTAACTTTTGTAAGCTAAAAACTGACAGCCAAACTCCCGCACTAATAAGACTACGTAGGCACTCGCATTTAGAATTACTTATACTTATTATACTCCAAATAAAAGTACTTTGTCTGAAATTACTTTTAAATACATACATTACAATAATAGGGTTGCCAGAAAAGGGGAAAAAGCACCAATTATTATGGGAAAAGTTTTTTTTGGCCAAATTAGTACTATTATAGTACTATAGTTATTATAGTACGTACGCGTTAAGAAAATAGTGAAAAAAGAGCACGTCTATCCACGGTTGACAAATTAGATGACTTAGACAAATGTGCCATAAGAAGGAAAGTTTAATAAACAAAAATTTCAACTTTCCTTCTTATGGCACATTTGTCTAAGTCATCTAATTTGTCAACCGTGGATAGACGTGCTCTTTTTTTCACTATTTTCTTAACGCGTACGTACAGTCGACGACAGAGATAAGTATACAGGGGGCCTCAATAAGGTTGGGATTTACTCAAAAACTACTGGACTGAATTTTATAATTCTTTTACAGTTACATAGTTTTCACTTTTATCTATCTAACAGTGAAATAATTTTTATAATAGGTCAAGTAGTTTTTGAGAAAATCTCAACCTTAAAAACTCTCCTGTACACCTTTCTCTGTGTTCCACCGTACTATAGTATGACCAAATTGCCAATTTATCCACATTTAGAATTTGATGGAACATTGAGTGGAACTTATTTTAATTACTTGAAACTTGAATGAACCCTAATGCTGTTATTCATAAAGCTAGTTAAACCTCACTTCCATTAAATCATGTTGCTATCCCTTTCACACTTCGTTAAAAAAGGTTAAGATAGAAAGGGACGGGGCGCCTAAACGGTGGCGTAACTTTAAATCAAGTTTATGAATAACAGTCTAAAGGTTTTATACATACTGTGGTATTAAACCCTGGTTATCATAGAAACCCTGGGTTTTTTATAATCTCCTATGGGGGTATTATAGTTGAGTTATAGCAGCCTTTTTTGCCCCAGGTACAGTCGACAGCAGATCAATGTTAAAATTTTTTACTTTTAACTTATTATTTGCGTCGTAAGACTTAAAATCGTACTGCAAGTGTTACCATTGATCTGCTGTCGACTGTACCGCGTCCGGGGGAGCGTGTTGATTATGTCGGGCTCGCTGCCCTGAAGGGGCGGAATACCGACTAAACTTCCAGGGGTGTCCACCTCGTGCCATTGTTGCCGAGCCCCGGGAACTGTGATACATCCGCGACCCGACTGGCGCCCCGAGCACTCCCCATTGTGGGCTGTAATAGCCCACAATTCATCATCCATCACCTGAGTTATAACAGCCTGGCGGCCCACCCTAGTACGGTCGAAGACAGAGAAAGGTGTACAGTAGAGTTATTAAGGATGAGAATTTCTCTAAAAATACTTGACCTATTGCAATAATTTTTTCACTGTTAGATAGATAAAAGTGAAAACTACGAAACTGTAAAACAATTACTAAATTCGGTCTAGTAGTTTTTGAGAAAATCTCAACCTTATTGAGGCCCCCTGGATACTTATCTATGTCGTCGACTGTACGCGTCAGTGTCAGCAATTATGTATGGCGAAAACCCGCGATAATCGTGGCTTAAACCACCGCAACCTTAAGTCACGTTTATGGCTTACGAACCCTAGTTATTATAGATCCCTGGTTGTAATAAATCCCTAGATATTATGAACCCCTAGCTATTATAAATCCTTACTATAAACCCCTGGATGTTATAAACCCCTGGATGTTATAAACCCTTGGATGTTATAAATCCCTCTATAAATCCCTGGATGTTATAAACCCTTGGATGTTATAAATCCCTCTATAAATCCCTGGATGTTATAAACCCTTGGATGTTATAAATCCCTCTATAAACCCCTGGATGTTATAAACCCCTGGATGTTATAAACCCTTGGATGTTATAAATCCCTCTATAAATCCCTGGATGTTATAAACCCTTGGATGTTATAAATCCCTCTATAAACCCCTGGATGTTATAAACCCCTGGATGTTATAAACGCCTGGCTGTTATAAATCCTTCTATAAACCCTTGGCTGTCATAAATCCCTCTTAGCCCCTGGATGTTACAAACGCCTGGCTGTTATAAATCCTTCTATAAACCTTTGGCTGTCATAAATCCCTCTATAAAACCCTGCCCACGTACCATGAAGACTTATAGCAGGATTACTTGAATAATACTTTATTATTTCGTACCATGACGACCTTAAAGTAAGCTTAGGTCGTCATGGTACAAAATAATAAAGTATTATTGAAATAATCCTGCTATAAGAGTTCATGGTAAGAGGGCTGGATGTTATAAACCCCTGGCTCTGATAAATCCCTATATAAACCCCTGGATGTTATAAAACCCTCAAAGCCTTGGCTGCCATAAATCCCACTATAAACCCCCAGATGTTATACATTCCTGGCTCTTATAAATTCCCTATATAGACCCCTGCCCCCTTACCTTGAACTCTTATAGCAGTATTACTTTCATAATACTTTGTTACTTCGTACAATGTCGACCTTAATAAGCTTACTTTAAGGTCGTCATTGTACGAAGTAACAAAGTATTATGAAAGTAATACTGCTATAAGAGTTTAAGGTAAGAGCGCTGGATGTTATAAACCCCTGGCTCTTATAAATCCCTATATAACCCCCCAGATGTTATACATCCCTGGCTCTTATAAATTCCCTATATAGACCCCTGGATGTTATTAACCCCTAGCTATTATAAACCCGTGGCTATCATAAACCCCGTGTACCACAACCTCCCGCATGCTAAAGCAGCGCAAGAAGGCGTGTTAAGGCGCTCACTCAGTCCACGCCTGCAAACCCTTGTGAACCCTCAATGGCCTTGATCAGCTTCTCACGGAGTTGCTGGTAGCTCGTGTAGGGAGGCAGGTCGATGCGGTTGAAACTGAGGGCAAAATACACTTTATATTAAGGGCCTTCCATGAGCCAACTAGCGCCGCCAATCTTGAAAAAATAATAGTGGAAAATGTTGGAGGAGGCCTATGCCAAGAGGCACACTGAACTACGGGACATACTGTGACAAAACCCTCAAAAATACTATTTTATGCAGTTCAGAATAAAAGGCTTGTTATTATTATTATGTATCTCTCTAGGTTTCACGGGTTTAAGAAAACCCGGTCCTTTGAAAGGCTTGCACGGAGACATAGGTCCAACGCGTAGAGGCCCCTTAGAGAACTTTAATTTGAAGAGATATGTGATTATTATTATTATTATTATATATGAGGTTGCAGACCTGAGTATCTGGTATTAATTTCAACTTAATCCGTCCACGCGTTTCTGAGATATAGGTCTTGACAGACAGACGGACAACAAAGTGATCCTATAAGGGTTCCTTTTTTTTTTTCTTTTATTTATTTTATTGGTACAGTCGACAACAGATCAATGGTAACACTTGCAGTACGATTTTCAAGTGTTACGACGCAAATAATAAGAACTGTCAAAAGTAAAAAGTGTTACCATTCTGCTGTCGACTGTACAAATAAAATAAAAGAAAAAAAGACGGCCCGGAACCCTAAAAAAAGCCTTATTTACACCAACTGTTCGAGCTCGGTGGCTCAGTGGTTGGGTCAATGGACTTGCAATATGGAGGTCCCAGGTTCGATTCCCAGCCAGGGCAGCCATGTACCAATGAGTTATCCTCGGTTTTTTCGATGGAAAAACTTACGTACATTTACCGAGTGCTCTCAAAAACGGTGAAGGAAAACATCGTGATGAAACCTGCATGTCGTAGAAAAAAAAAATCTAAGGCATGTGAAATCCGCCAACCCGCACTGGGCCCGCGTGGTGGATTATGGCCCGAGCTCCCTCGATGTAAGGGAAGGTCTGTGCCCGAGCAGTGGGGCAATATAAATAGACTGATGATGATTACACCAACTGACCATGTGTGTGCTCTCGGGTAGTTATCCGGCGAGCCCCACTTCTCGATGGTGAAGAGCTGCGGCCCGTTGGAGCCGTATAGCTCCTTGAAGCCGTTCATGGGCACGCGCGAGGTGCCCGTCACGAACTGAAGGAGCCGGGAACGCATCTCGTTGGAGAACGAGAGGACAACCTGCAAACAACATTATTATAGGGTTCTCTTGAAAATGGCGGGAAACGACGGTTGCGAAATTATTTGATAATTTTCCTTTTAATGTCTACAGGGGTTATTTTGTGTTTAATATCACGTTAAATTAATCAGAAAATGTTCGCGAATGACAGTACGGTGAAGTTATTGGATTATTTAGGCAAGATCCGAAGTTTCAAGCTTTTATCAAGAGTTCCCGCTACAAGCTCGGGAGTGAACGTGACTGTCGAGCTGCTTCGTCCAGAGTGATGACGCTACGGCGACTCCTCTGGATGAAGACATGAAGACGCGGCTACCCAGGGTGAAGACGCTACTGCGACTCTTCTGGAGGAAGATAGAAGACTATTAAATATACTGAATTTTCTGTAACATGACATTGGCAAATGACGAACTGTCGTATCCATTAATAAAATAAATAAATAACATTATTATAACTTTTTAAACTTACAGGGTTTGTATACATATTAATTAGCTACCTCTGCCAACGTATTAATGAATGTTAAGTAGTTTAATTACTTTTAGTGACCACTGACACAATACAGTGGGTCTGCTTTTGCCCTCCTGCCTCATTGTATATCGACCCATGTAATATACAGTATTAAAATGTATGATTACAATATTTTACAATGTATGACGTAACCAAGTGTTCCCTGTGTACCTAAGGTTAAAATAAATGAGTATGAGTATTGCGTTGGCAATACAGAGAGGGAATGCTGCCAGCCTTCTGGGCACCGTGACTCCCGATCTCCTAGAGGACATATTTTATTTATAGGTAGTTTTAGTTATTTAATGTTAGTTTTTAGTCATTTTATTACTTGTTTGTATTTATATTCTAATTAATAAATATTTATTTAATAACCTATTTATTGAAGAAAAAACCTTTATTAATTAGATAAAACGGGGATTACCGTATTAAATACACATTTATGATTGATGTGTCGATATTTCGACAGCATGTTTAAACGTGTATCGGTATTCATCAATCTCTAAATATACACCCCAAGATTGCTTTATATTTTTTTCAGGTGTTTAATTTTAGTAGCCTTCATAGAAAAGCCTTAATTCGTCTAAGTCTAAAAACTTACTCTAAATTGTAAGACATTGCCAAGGCCTCTTTACAGCCGCAATTAGATCATTTTGTTATATCCCGTGGGTCGGTTCTTTGCCCTGTTTCTCTGTCCGTGCATCCAGCCGTAACCTAGTTTGTATTCTGTACCTTATATTATTGTAAATTATTACATTATGTATGACATAACCAAGTGTTCTCTAGAGCTCATAAGGTTGAATAAATGAAGTATTAAGGGCCTGATATGAGCCAACTAGCGCCGCCTTATTTACAAAATGTATATTACGAGAAATACTATTTTTTAAATGCTTATTTATAACGTGATTCAATGTCGGTAAGTTGTAGTTCGCATAATTGCGAAAAACGGCCGTTTTTGGCACATTTGTGAACTACAACTTAGCTTGTCGCAATTATGCCATGTATTGTATATTGAAAAATAGTATTCATCCTAATAAACATTTTGTAAATAACTTTTTTAATCAAATTGATTAAATTGGAAGATAATATTTTTTCAAGATTGGCGGCGCTAGTTGGCTCATATCAGGCCCTTAAATATGAAATCTGTTTTGGCATACATAATTATTAATCTATAATTATTAAACTATATTTAAGTCAGTTTGATTTCTGATAAATAAATAAATGAAGTATTGAAGTATAAGTTCGCTTCTCACCCGCCAGAACCACTGCACGACGAGGTGGTTCGCGTGGTAGTCCCCCTTGTACAGCGTATGGGCTCGCCAGTCTCGCACGTCTACCCGCTGGATGCCGCACAGCAGCAGCTCCAGCTCGTGCTCGTCGAAGATCTTCAGCAGCGGCAGGGGAACCAGCTGGCCGAGACCCTCGAGCAGCGCGTACATTTGCTCCTGGACGCGGCTCACGAAACGCCATTGGATTACCAGTCTGAAATTAATTGTTACAATGGTAAGGTCCTTACGTTAAGTCGTAGAACAAAAGTTGTTCAGTTACCGATACTGAACACCCTCCCTTCGGCTTCATATACCCTTTATGTTACACCCTGTACGTTACGTTATATTCTGTAACATCATCATCATCAGTCTATTTATATTGCCCCACTGCTCGGGCACAGACCTTCCCTTACATCGAGGGAGCTAGGGCCATAATCCACCACGCGGGCCCAGTGCGGGTTGGCGGATTTCACATGCCTTAGATTTTTTTCTTCTTCTACGACATGCAGATTTCATCACGATGTTTTCCTTCACCATTTTTGAGAGCACTCGGTAAATGTACGTAAGTTTTTCCGTCGAAAAAACCGAGGATAACTCATTGGTACATGGCTGCCCTGGCTGGGAATCGAACCTGGGACCTCCATATTGCAAGTCCATTGACCCAACCACTGAGCCACCGAGCTCTCTGTAACATGACATTGGCAAATGACGAACTGTCGAGTAAAAAATAATAATATTAAAAGCAATGTGCTCACTTGATATATTCATCCTTGTTGTGTTCGTCGACGGGTATGTTTGCGCCACCGGGCTTGAGGTCACGTTGGATGGTCTTGCCCAGCTGCTCCTCGTCCACAGAGAACGTCAGGTACAGTTCAGACGGGTCATTCTCCTAAAACACAGAGTAGTTATTTTACACATACTTGACAAGGTCTAAAAATTTTTAACCCCTTTATTATATTTTACTAGATGAAAACCCGGCTTCGCTCGGGAGAAATGTAACTCATAATACACATGTAGTTATCGGCTCTCAAGGAAGCTTGGCAACCCTAGTTGGCTTTGCCTTTCCGTCTGGGAAGAATTTAATTTAAAAAAAACTACTCAAAATGTCATTTGTCAGTGACGTTTCGCTAGAGTGGCCAATATGGCGACTACGATTTGTCTGTCGTCAGCTCAGCACCATTAGAATTTGACAAAATACTGGACAATCCGAATTTTGCGGAAATGAAATGAAATGAAAGTTTATTGTCTAGTTATAGGTCAATTACAATCAGGTTTTACATTTTTTATGTCCAACTATAACTTGCCGGTAGGCGTACAATAAGTTGAATTTTACTTAAATATCTAATGTTATATTAAATCATTATTATGTCCATTATTATTAGTTATATTAGTTATATATGTCAAAAGTATATAATATTATTATTATTTATGTCAATTTATTATCCGCCAAGTAATCATTAACTTTGTAGTAAGTAACACTTTTTAATTAACATGTCCGACAGGAATTTCCTAAACAAAGATTCTTTTAGACTTTTTTTCTCATCTGGCAAGTGATTAAACAGTTTGGCAGCCATTGTATATATGCTTCTGCTATAATATCTGGTTTTAGGTGCTTCTAGTGGCATGACCATGTACAGTTTCTTTGTAGCGCGCGGATATTTAGTCTCTAAAATGGTATATCTACTCATATTCCGTTTAACAAATATACACGCCTCATATATACAGGGTGTAACGTAAAGGGTATATGAAGCCGAAGGGAGGATGTTCAGTATCGGTAACTGAACAACTTTTGTTCTACGACTTTTCAAAAAAAATTATAAAAAAATTAATGTCTCGTACAAATCGACCAGCTGACCGGTACGAAATGTATGAAATGTCAAAAAATAAATTCGCGAAAATCGAAAAGTCGTAGAACAAAAGTTGTTCAGCTACCGATACTGAACACCCTCCCTTCGGCTTCATATACCCTTTACGTTACACCCTGTATATAATGATGGATATATGTTGTCGACTCGAAATCTTTATTTTTTTATGTTTTATTATTCAGGTAAGGTTTCGACCGAGTCAACCGTATCCCTGCACGAAATTAATTAATATAGATATGAAAATATAGGTAAAATTAAGGTACCCGTATTTTTTCTTTTATTAATATAACGTCGTTTTCATTATTTAAAAATTAAGTTAAGATCGTGAAAATTAAAAAGGGCGTAAGTGACGATGACGTCACATTACTGAAATAGTGTCGTTCCAGAATCGGTGAATACCCATGTTTTGGACGTTTTCGGTATTTGTAAGAGTGTGTTCATTGACATTTTTTTGTGGACTCGCCAAATATAATATGATGATATGAATGCGGCTGGATTTCTGTATTGTGTTGTGATATAGTGACATTTTGTATTTTTTATTGTTATTGACATTTTTCATTATTGTATTGACATTTGCATTATTTTTATTCTTATTGACATTTTCATTATTGTTATCCTGTAAATTAATTTAATAATATGACTAAGACAAATTATGAAATGTATAGTGCATTAGTTTAAGACTGTAATGCTAGACATTTAAATGAAATAATAAATAAATAAATAAATGATTTTGACTACCTAGAAAGCATTAAAAAAGTGTTACAAACCAAAATACAATGTATTACTTGACTGTACGGGTTAGATTCCCTTTGCCTACTACGTCAGAGCCACAGTACTTCCGGAATGCCTAATTTATCTACGAAAAAATTCTGAAAAAAATTCAACGTATTCAAATGATATTTTTCTAGATGTTAAACATTTTTAGACCTTGTAAATTAATGAGGGGCCCGTAGTCTACTTGCGAGTACACGTTGAAAACGATCGTATAAGTTAAGCAAAGTTGGGCGAGGTCAGGACCTGGCTGGGTGACCGCTAGTGACAATTTCATCTGAGCCCATCGGAAAGCACGTTAAGCAGTTGGTCGCGGTTTCTGTCGCTTGGCAGCAGTCGTTAGGCCACGTGAGAGGCCTACGGGCGGCCTGAATAACTCTGACAATACGGTCATAAATACTCACAGTAAAAAAAAAATTAATAATAAAAAAGCCTTTTATTTCCATATCCTACGAATTTACAAATCAAATGTTGGTTTTAGTAGTGTTAGTTGATTTTCTTAGGTTACTATTAGTATGGTTAGTTGTCTTCTACATTCAGGTTTTGGATATGGACCCCTTTTTGGGTAAAGGCCTCCTCCAGCTCTTTCCATGCCTGTCTATGTGTGGCTAATTTTGCCCAGTCCGCGAAATAACTTTTTTTATATATCCTATGTCACTCCTACAATCAAGACGAATCTAACGACACCTCATATGTTACAATCTGTCAAGCCGTTTAGACTGCAGGGCGGGACAAAGAATTAGACATACATACTGTGAGTATATAAAAAAAATACTCACAGTATGTATGTCTAATTCTTTGTCACGCCCCGCAGTCTAAACGGCTTGACAGATTGTAACATATGAGGTGTCGTTAGATTCGTCTTGATTGTAGGAGTGACATAGGATATAAAAAGTTAATAAAAGTAATGATGCAGTCGGGTTTATAATTTCAAGTCGGGGTCAATAATTTTTGCTTGTTACACTGAAATCTTTCACGAGTCGCCTCAGCTTGCTTTTGTAGTTCACTATTTATTTATTTATTTATTTATCGTTCGGCCATCAGCTGTCACAACACAGCGTGTAGGTCACAAATGCAAAACCTTTTTAGCCACGCGATGGCTTCGTGGTCCGCCATGTTTATTTTGGCTAGTCCTCCGTATTTTGTAGTTCACTGACCTTGATCCACATGAGAGAGTTGTAGTACTCCAGGTCCACGGACTCCATGTCCTGCAGCTCGATGCTCTTGCCCAGCATCATCTTGTAGAACGGACGGATGAAGAACGCTGAACAACAATACAAGAATATTAGTGGCACAGTTAAATAATACACAATACTCTACACTAAATTAATCTCATTCACCGTCAACTATCTACTACACTAATATCACCATCAACTCCACTAGTCCCACTTACCATCAACCATATACTAAACTAATATCACCATCAACTTGACTAATCCCACTTACCATCAACCATCTACTCCACTAATCTCACCATCAACTCTACTAGTCCCACTTACCATCAACCATCTACTACACTAATCTCACCATCAACTCCACTAATCCCACTGACCATCAACCATCTATTACACTAATCTCACCATCAACTCCACTAATCCCACTGACCATCAACAATCTATTACACTAATCTCACCATCAACTCCACTAATCCCACTTACCGTCAACCATCTACTCCACTAATCTCACCATCAACTCCACTAGTCCCACTTACCATCAACCATCTACTACACTAATCTCACCATCAACTCCACTAGTCCCACTTACCATCAACCATCTACTACACTAATCTCACCATCAACTCCACTAGTCCCACTTACCGTCAACCATCTACTACACTAATCTCACCATACTCCACTAGTCCCACTTACCATCAACCATCTACTACACTAATCTCACCATCAACTCTACTAGTCCCACTTACCATCAACCATCTACTACACTAATCTCACCATCAACTCCACTAATCCCACTGACCATCAACCATCTATTACACTAATCTCACCATCAACTCCACTAATCCCACTGACCATCAACAATCTATTACACTAGATAGATAGATAGATAGATAGACTCTTTATTGTACAAAAATTATTACATTACAAAAATTGTTAGGTACAGATTATATTATTGTACAAAGGCGGCCTTATCGCTCAGAGCGATCTCTTCCAGGCAACCCCCGGCGAAAGGAGATGCATAACAACGAACAGTAGTATAGCGCAGGGAATCCACACGTTACTCTGATAATTACAATAATTTAAATGCAATAAATGTATATTATAAACATACTTAAATAAGTAGACATACATTATACAATGTAAATGCTAACACTAAATAAATAAATAAAATATAAATATATATAAATATTACACGATAAATAATACATAAACTACACACTAAAAAGTCAATAATTACATAAACTACATAAATATATAGATGCACGACTAGAATTATGAGAGATAATGGTTTCTAAGGCGTGTCTTAAACACGGCTAGTGTCTCGGAGTGACGGATGTGACGAGGGAGATTGTTCCACATGCGGGCGGCCTTTACGGCAAAGGAATTGGCATAATATTTGGATCGACAGCCAGTAGTAGTCAGAAAGTTGTCTTGCTTGGATCTAAGTGCTAAGCTATGGGAAGTACTCAGGAATGTAAAGAGATCTTTAAGATAAGGGGGGGAGCTGGGATTGTAGAGGACATTATAAAGGAAGGATAGAAGGTGGAGATTGCGACGTAGCCTGATTGGGAGCCACTTAAGTTGCGTGCGATATTCAGAGATGTGGTCGAACTTTCGTATCCCAAAAATGAAACGAATACACATGTTTTGGAGGCGCTCGAGTTTGTTAAGTAGCTCTTCTGTCAGGTCGAGGAAGGAAGAGTCTGCATAATCGAGGATTGGGAGTAAAAGGGATTGCGCCAATTCAACCTTTGTTCTTACCGGAAGTAGGTTCTTCCATCGTTTGAGGGATCCCAATGATGCGAATATTTTTCGGCTTATCGCCTCAATATTAGGCTTCCACGACAATGTGCTATCCAGCATAACTCCCAAATTCTTTACTACGTCACTGAAAGGTATAGGTGTACCATTCAGAACTACTGGCGGTAAGTTGCCAGCAATGACTCGGGAACGCTGTATCGACCCTCCCACGATGATGACCTGCGATTTGTTGGGGTTTACAGTGAGACCATAGGATTCACTCCAGAGATGTATTTTAGTTAGATCGTCATTGATTTGTTCGAGTGCGGCACTAATGTTTTCTGCCGAGGCCTGGGAGTAGATTTGGAGATCATCTGCATATAGATGGTAAGAGGAAGATAATATATTTGTAATAGAATTGATAAAAACAGCGAAAAGAAGCGGAGAGAGCACACCGCCCTGAGGGACACCAGCAACAATGTTACAGTGACTCGAGCTACAGTCTTCAACTTTAGTATACTGCTGGCGGCCACACAGGTAGGTGCGGAACCAGTCTATCACCGTCGGAGATATGTTGAGGGAACGAAGGATAGCAAGGAGAATGTCAAAGTCAACTGTGTTGAAGGCATTACTGAAATCTAGTAACGCAATGACAGTAAGGAGTTGGTTTTCCATACCCAGGCGGATATCATCAGTGACTTTGACAAGAGCAGTGACGGTACTATGTCCTGGTCTAAAGCCAGATTGAAAAGGACTGAGGAGTTGGTTTCTTGCAAGAAACAGACATAGCTGTTGGTGAACGAGTCGCTCAAGGACCTTGGACAGGAAGGGCAGGATGGAGATGGGGCGGTAGTGTGCAAAGGATGTAGGATTGCTGATTTTAGGGATTGGTATGACATAAGCCAGACGCCAGGCACTTGGGAAAATGCCGGAAAAAAGAGAAAAGTTGAAAATATGACTGAGTATAGGGGTAATGGTTTTCAGGGTCATATTTATCATTTTGCGACTTATGCCATCGGTACCCTCAGCATCGGATCTGATAGCGAGGATGTTCCTCTCAACATCACGATCGGTGATAGGACAAAACTGAAAAGGAGAATAGTCAGGGGATTGTGCAATAGAAAGACATTTAAGAGTATTTTCTTTTTTAGACGCTGATAAAGTCGAAGCAGAGGAAAAGTATTTATTTAGCGCATCTAAGTTAACACTTGAGGACTGTGTGCTTGACTGTGTTTTGCCAATCCCCAATGACTTTAAAAATTTCCAGACCTTGGCAGGGTTGCCGTTTTCAACGGACGAATGGATATGTTGACGTTGAGCATCACGGCACATTCTACTGCAGCGGTTGCGGAGGATCTTGTAAGCATCGTGATTACTCTCGGTGGAACAGTTTCTATACCTTACTTTGGCCGCATTCCTCTTTGACATCATACGTTTAATTTCGGGTGTGAGCCATGGAGCAGGAAGCTGTTTTAGTTTGACTGGTCGAAGAGGTGCATGAACATCAAATAATTGAACTAAAAAAGAATTAAAAATTTCAAGTTTTTCATCCACAGTAGGAGCATCAAATACATCGCCCCAGTCAATGCAGCTCAAGTCAGACAAGAATCTTGTATTATCTATGCTTTTAAAATTACGTTGGAGAACCATGCGAGGTTTGGGTTTAGGAGTGCGGATTTTATAGGAGACATATACAAGGTCATGATATGAAAAGGCTTCAGCAGACATCTGACCATGGGAACTCACATGATCAGTAGAGGATACGATGATAAGATCGAGAAGGGAGGGAGTACAATTTGGAAATGCATGTGTTACCTTTAGAGGAAGTAAACTGAGATTAGCAGAATTAATAATTGTCTTAAGTTTGTCAGACCTGTTGTCATTTTTAACCAAGCAAGTGTTAAAATCACCCATTATAATAGTGTGATCAGCATTGATTACGTAACCTTCGAGAATGCTGTCTAATTCTGAGAAATAGTCAATACGAAGCGACGGGCTATAAAATACCCCTAAAAGTAGTTTGGTGTGGCCTAGTAACACCTCAATAAAAAGATGCTCGGCTGATTCTGAGTACTGCGAGGGGGACTTACTGATCACCGAGAAAGAAAAGTGGCTTCGAAGATAAATTGCCACACCACCGCCTCCCTTACCAACTCTGTCATTGCGGATTAAACGAAAGCCAGGTAAGGAATAGGAAGTAGAAGGTAAGCAGGGTTTTAGGAACGTTTCTGATACAAGAATGGCATGTATATTTCTTTCATCAAATGAACTTAGCATGTCTGAAAAATGCGCAGGAATGCTTTGGGCGTTAATGTGAACAGCGTTAAAATTTTTAGGAGAAAAAGCAAAAGCTGAATTTAGAAGTGTACTCAAAGGCTGCGTGACACTGTGGAAACTGTCGTCCGTGCCACATGAAGAAGATAGAGAATAAAAGTCGGCATCGTCACTCGAATCACCATCATCACCTATCATAGTCGTGAAATAAGATACTATAACCTAATAAAATAATAATACAATAAGATAAATAACAAATAATTAAATACTATAATAATTATATATAAAAAAGCTAAGTGTTTAACCTACACACGTTGTAGGTAATTACGTTACACAGAGGGTGTACTAGTACAACTGCAGCCACCTGTCCACAGTTTGGAAGAGATCACTCATTCATTACATTCACATTTCATAGGTAATAAAAATACAGTGAACTGCGCAGACACGTAATTAATAACATATTATGTAGCTTACATGCTTAGACAATTATGACACCATAGCATTTAAGACAAAACGATCACTATATTGCAAATTCATTTATGGCAATTGGCAAGCAGGTAAAACAAGTAGGTATTATGTATTAATAAGTAGAATTGCCAAACTATGTATTTATTCACAAGTAATATCCAGCAATTTGTAATGGGGCATGAATGTTATATGACATAAGTACATTACGGTGGTTATTTTATTAATAACAGCTTTGACAATAGTGATTTAATATTATATTTTTCTCGAACCATTAACTTTATATGGTGAAATCAACTGTGAAACGCTAGACCATGGTGTAAGCCACCGAGCAACATAATTAGATTAATTTATATAAGATTATAAGTCAGAAATACACTAATCTCACCATCAACTCCACTAATCCCACTTACCGTCAACCATCTACTCCACTAATCTCACCATCAACTCCACTAGTCCCACTTACCATCAACCATCTACTACACTAATCTCACCATCAACTCCACTAGTCCCACTTACCATCAACCATCTACTACACTAATCTCACCATCAACTCCACTAGTCCCACTTACCGTCAACCATCTACTACACTAATCTCACCATACTCCACTAGTCCCACTTACCATCAACCATCTACTACACTAATCTCACCATCAACTCCACTAATCCCACTTACCATCAACCATCTACTACACTAATTTCACCATCAACTCCACTAATCCCACTGACCATCAACCATCTACTACACTAATCTCACCATCAACTCCACTAATCCCACTGACCATCAACCATCTACTACACTAATCTCACCATCAACTCCACTAATCCCACTTACCATCAACCATCTACTACACTAATCTCACCATCAACTCCACTAATCCCACTGACCATCAACCATCTACTACACTAATCTCACCATTAACTCCACTAATCCCACTTAGCATAAACCATCTACTACACTAATCTCAATGATAAATGGAGAAAAAATTTCATCGCGACCGGGATTCACGATTGGGAATTTTTCTCCATTTATCATTTAGATTTTCGTTTCGCATAGCGCATATGCAAGAAAATATCAAAACATACACTAAACTTACCAATGGTATGGGAGATTAGTGGAGTTGATGGTAAGTTACCATCAATTCCACTAATCTCCCCCTACTATCAACTCCACTAATCCCCCCTACCATCAACTCAACTAATCTCACTTACCGTCAAGCAACTTCCCATGGTACACAGCCATGCCTGCCACGCGGCCAATGAACTTGAAGTAGTTCAAATGCTCCTCGTTGCACACCCCACTGTTGGGATTGATTTGCAACGTGTAGTTGTCCATCGCAGAGTACTCGAAGAGCCCGTAGTAGGGGTTGAACATCTCCTTTGATAGCAGGAAGAACCATTCGCGTGCTAGGCCGCCGTAGTCTGCGGATTATAATGAGAATAGCATTAAATTTTTAATTTACTATCCTGTCCTATCAAAATCAGCTTTTTGTCGCTTCGCCACCACTCCGTCGGTCTGCCTGCGCTGACCCTAAGGCCAGTATGAATAAATCGCTCTCAGCTCAAAAGTCAATCTTGAGAACGACCTCAAGATGGCGTTCCTATTACTATAACTTAGGTGCGCGTTTAGGAATCGGGTATCACGTGAGTAACGCCGTATTAATAAACAAAACTCAGTTCTCAAGGGAACTGTCAAATTCACACTTGAGAACGTATTTGCTGATTGCAGGCGAACCGCGACTTGAGAAAGACATCACGTGGTACGCCCTCAAGATTGGTTTATTAATAAATGTAATACTTGAGTTGGTGATCACGTCCCGAAAGTGTATCAAATGAACTCGCTCTTGAGTCAAACTATTAATACGGGCCTTAGCAACCTAACCTATAGTACGGCCGTTTTAATAGGCCCGATATGACACTTGACAATATGACGTTAATAGTGATGTACCCATAGGTAACGTATTAGTAATTGACTAGCTTTTGTCGGCGGCTTTCCTTACTAAAGATTTATTTTTAACTGTTTTGTATTTAATTTGATACAAAGATATCCATCACACCGGTTTCATTCTGATATTAAGGCTGAACGAAAGTAACGAAAAATAATTACCTGTGATGATATAATAGCGATATTAGTAACTGATACCAAATATCGTCACTTAGTATTTTAATGTCTTCTCTACGATTTAATTCGGACGACATAACATTGTAGCTGTGCTTCATGGAAAACTAAATAAATTTTTTTCATAAGATATAATGTGAATTTACTCTGTTGCTGGTTTTGAAATTATTACGAAATTCTTAAATTTTATTATTTTTGTACAAAATGGATTACGCAAATGAGAATTCTAGACAATAATTATTTATCCGTAACTTGAGCACCGTTTCAAAGTTATGTCGGCCGCACCTTCCCCAAACGTCATATCGGGCTTTTCTCGGCGGCTCCACTATAACAGTAGCTATATGTTGAGCTATGAAGGCAGACCCGACTAACACTTGGCCGGTTTTTTTTTCCTATGGGTTTGAATTGCAGTTAGGGGGCGCCGTAAAAATCTCGCCCAGGGCGCTGGTAGTGCTAAAACCGGCATTCAGTCTCACCTAGCCCGACCTCCGACTCGAATTCGACCCACAGCTTGGTCTTGAGCAGGTCCAGTCTGCTGACGGAGCTGATGATGCGGTACGAGTCCTCCAGGATGGAGTTGCGACGCACCTTGATCTCGAATTTGTTCGGCACGTTGCTCTGGGGACAAACCAGTAGATACAAGAATGCTTTCAGTGGGGTGACCGCGACTTCCAATCGTTATCGCATTCAATTTGACACATGGACGCTATACAATGCTGCTATGTTTTTGCAAGTTGTAACAAACGACAACGAAACGCAGCAATGTATATCGTTCAAGTGTCAAAATGAAAACGATAACCATAACGATTGAAGTCGCGGTCACCCTCCAAAACAAAATTGGGTGCATACCTGTTGTAAGTGAAATGAAATGTTTTATTTACCATACTCTATTTTACATTAACTTAGTGATCAGCGAACGTCTAGGAACGCCCTGTCGGTGTTTCCAGACACTTATAACCTTGGGATCTTTAAGGCAAGAGTGACTAGGTATTTACTAGGCCCGCGTGCTTCATCATCGGCCTCATCGTCACGCACCATCAGGTGAGATCGGGCCCAAACGCGGGTTTAGTCAATCAATAAATAAAAACCACACTAGGCTAAGCCTGTCCCGTCAATCCCACCATCCTTTTAGACATACAGAACGAGTTTTTTTATAGTTGAAGTTACAGGTTGGTACGTTAGGGTAACAAATTAGTACTTAAATGCAAAAAAAAAGTAAACTTTTTACATATTTAAGACTTCATAATTTCACTCAGAATTTGTATTACGCATTATCCATGCTCGGTGAATAAATTAGAACATGATGAAAAAATTCGGCGGGCGTGGCGAGGCCTGTGGTGGCTCAGTTGGTAAGAGCGTGTCACGGAATGACAAGGTCGCAGGTTCAAGTCCTGCCCACGGCAAGAATTTTTTCATCATGCTCTAATTTATTCACCGAGCATGGATAATGCGTAATTCAAATTCTGAGTAAAAATAGGAGCGCATCATCGTAAATCATGTTTCTAACCGAATGTTAGACATGGTTGTCGGAATACTACTACTATTGTCCGATAGATGGAATTGCGTAACATACCCTTTAAGTATGTATAAAGCGATGAAGATTTTCGGTGGGCGTGGCGTGGCCTGTGGTGGCTCAGTTGGTAAGAGCGTGTCACGGAATGACAAGGTCGCAGGTTCAAGTCCTGCCCACGGCAAGAATTTTTTCATCATGTTCTAATTCATAATTTCATTTTTAACCTCATATTTTACGGAAACACACACTCACGACATACCTATATGCTGTCATACAAACATGCAGTTATACAGGTGGCCTTCAATTCATTCGACAAAATCAAATGGATGGTTAGACAATGTGACATACATTAATTCTGCACAGCGTTTAAGTAAATTAAACAATTTGGGGAAAAAGAAAAAAATATTTACAATAAATTCAAAAAATCAAAAAAGTTATTAATTTGATGTGCATCGTTACTGTGCTTTGGAGTTTTTACATTTTAAGGTATTTTTACTTTTTTGCAACGATTTCCGTCACTGCTTGGTTCCGCTTCCGAGCGCAAGGCCCCAACAGAATATCAGCGCTACACCCTCGGGTATAGCCTCAGGCCTCAGGGTATAGCACATGCTGAGTTGGGACCTTTTTGGCGCTGCAGTACTACTTGTGCTACCTACTATTTTACCTCATGAATGTAACTAAATTTAGTTTCTCTTTTTAAATATTATATTGTAAGTGTATGCATAGGTGTGCTGTTTGTCTGTCAAATAAACGATTATTCTATTCTATTCTATTCTAGAATTTGACCTAGTGGTCATTTCCAAGGTCATTGTGTGACTTATGACGTACTTAGTTGCAGTTTTGATTTACTAAAAAAAACCTTACCAATTTAATATTTATCATCAGTACAACATCCAGTTTTTATTTGTCGGATGAATTCAATCCACCCTGTAGATATCACAGCTGTTCCGTGACTCACCGGCTTGCGCAGCTGGCTCTTGAGATACTCGTACTTGCGCTTGTAGTCGCGCGAGTACGGCACGGCGGGGCCCGCGATCTGCGGGTTGGACAGGCGCGGGTCCTCCCACTGAGTCGTGCGCGTGTCTGAAATAAACAAAAATACCGTATTTGACTCAAATTTCAGGGTTCCGTGCCTCAAAAGGAAAAAAAGGAACCCTTGGTTCTCTTGAAAATGTCGGAAAACGACGGTTGCAAAATTATTTCACAAATTTTTATTTTATTGTCTACAGTGGCTATTTTGAGATTAATATCACGTTAAATTAATCAGAAAATGTTCCCGAGTGACAGTATGGTGAATTTGTTGGATAATTTAAGCAAGATCTGAAGTTTCAATGAAGAGTCCCGCTACAAGCTCGGGACTGAACGTGACTGTCGAGCTGCTTCGTCCAGAGTGACGACGCTACGGCGTCTCCTCTGGATGAAGACATGAAGACGCGGCTACCCAGGGTGAAGACGCTACTAGGACTCCTCTGGAGGAAGACAGAAGACTATTATATATATTGATTTTTCTGTAACATGACATTGGCATGACGAAGTGTCGAGTCCATTAATAAAATAAAAAATAAAGGAACCCTTATAGGAACCCTGATAGGTCTGTCTATCTCAGAAACGCATGGACAGATCAAGTTGAAATTAACACCAAATACTCAGGTCTGTAACCTCTTGCAGCCCATTACTAATATATATAGCTCGACTACCACTGACTGACTCACTCACTCACTGATTGACCGTCCCGTTTAGTCTGAAGGAGTTCCCGGAGGTGAAAGTAATGTAGGGGGGAGTTGTATAGTTTAGTGATTGGACCAGAGGAAAACTATAGGGAAGTGAAAAAAACAAAATGGCGGCGGGTCACGTGATGCCATCTCCGCCATTTTCCAACCGATTTCGTTCAAATTTGGAACGCGTGTCACATGGTCCACCTAATTTGTGATGAAATTGAAAAACAAAAGAAAAACAAAATGGCGGCGGAAATATAGCCGATTGAAAATTTGGACATTTCAGACCAAACTTTGACGAATTAGCTGGCCTAGCACGAGCGCATGAGGAATATCCAACCAATTCCACTTCGTAGCACATATGATGCAGTATACCAGAAAATTGTCATTTTTGGGAAAAACAAAATGGCGGACGAGCAGTAAACCATAATATTTTTTCAATATATTTTCCTATACGAAACGAAAGGATTACTGGAGTGCGGTAAATATCTATCAGTAAATATAGCGAGGCCGAAGGCCGAGCACCCTCCCGCGAGGCCGAAGGCCGAGCTCCGCGTAGGGCGAAGCCCGAAGCGATGGAACACCGCGAGGCCGTAGGCCGAGCTCCGCGTAGGGCGAAGCCCGAAGCGTCCCCTTGCCAAGCAGAAACAACTCCCCACCCTCCAAGTAACTTTTGCGAGGCCGAAGGCCGAGCTCCGCGTAGGGCGAAGCCCGAAGCGATAGAACACCGCGAGGCCGTAGGCCGAGCTCCGCGTAGGGCGAAGCCCGAAGCGTCCCCTTGCCAAGCAGAAACAACTCCCCACCCTCCAAGTAACTTTTGCGAGGCCATAGGCCGAGCTCCGCGTAGGGCGAAGCCCGAAGCGTCCCCTTGCCAAGCAGAAACAACTCCCCACCCTCCAAGTAACTTTTGCGAGGCCGAAGGCCGAGCTCCGCGTAGGGCGAAGCCCGAAGCGATAGAACACCGCGAGGCCGTAGGCCGAGCTCCGCGTAGGGCAAAGCCCGAAGCGATAGAACACCGCGAGGCCGTAGGCCGAGCTCCGCGTAGGGCGAAGCCCGAAGCGTCCCCTTGCCAAGCAGAAACAACTCCCCACCCTCCAAGTAACTTTTGCGAGGCCGAAGGCCGAGCTGTACTGCGAGGCCATAGGCCGAGCTCCGCGTAGGGCGAAGCCCGAAGCGTCCCCTTGCCAACCAGAAAAAACTCCCCACATTCCAAGTAACTTTTGCGAGGCCATAGGCCGAGCTCCGCGTAGGGCGAAGCCCGAAGCGTTCCCTTGCCAAGCAGAAAAAACTCCCCACCTTCCAAGTAACTTTTGCGAGGCCGAAGGCCGAGCCGTGCTGCGAGGCCAAAGGCCGAGCTCCGCGTAGGGCGAAGCCCGAAGCGTCCCCTTGCCAAGCAGAAAAAACTCCCCACCTTCCAAGTAACTTTTGCGAGGCCGAAGGCCGAGCCGGCTGCGAGGCCGTAGGCCGAGCTCCGCGTAGGGCGAAGCCCGGAGCGTCCCCACGCTACCAAAGGCTGAAAGATGCCCCTGCCTTTCTAATTATGAACAAAGTTATGGAAATTGTGTACAGCTAGCAACGTTTGGCTTTTGAAAACTTTCTTTAAGTTTCTTGCATACGGGCATTTCGAGCGTTGCTTGCTTTAAAAATAAAAAAATAACCTCCTTTAAATGAGCAAACTCTTTTCGAATAAATGTTTTTCACAGAGTTTTGAACTTGCAACTTTCGGGCGGTGCTTGATATAATTAGTGGATGGACTTGCACGAATTATTTGCACAGCGAACAATCCGGATAATATTTATTTAGTTGCGGCGCCTACAACACGAAAACAAAGCAGTCTCGCGGGCCGCGCGCGGCCCGCGCACCATGCAACACCTAGTTACTAATATATATAGCTCGACTACCACTGACTGACTGACTCACTGACTCACTGATTGACGCGCCCGTTTAGTCTGAAGGAGTTCCCGGAGGTGAAAGTGATGTAGGGAGGAGTTGTATAGTTTAGTGATTGGACCAGAGGAAAACTATAGGGAAGTGAAAAAAACAAGATGGCGGCGGGTCACGTGATGCCATCTACGCCATTTTCCAACCGATTTCGTTCAAATTTGGAACGCGTGTCACATGGTCCACCTACTTTGTGATGAAATTGAAAAACAAAAGAAAAACAAAATGGCGGCGGAAATATAGCCGATTGAAAATTTGGAAATTTCAGACCAAACTTTGACGAATTAGCTGGCCTAGCACGAGCGCATGAGGAATATCCAACCAATTCCACTTCGTTGCACATATGATGCAGTATACCAGAAAATTGTCAATTTTGGGAAAAACAAAATGGCGGACGAGCAGTAAACCATAATATTTTCTCTATAAATTTTCCTATACGAAACGAAAGGATTACTGGCATGCGGTAAATATCTATCAGTAACTATAGCGAGGCCGAAGGCCGAGCACCCTCCCGCGAGGCCGAAGGCCGAGCTCCGCGTAGGGCGAAGCCCGAAGCGATAGAACACCGCGAGGCCGTAGGCCGAGCTCCGCGTAGGGCGAAGCCCGAAGCGTCCCCTTGTCAAGCAGAAACAACTCACCACCTTTCAAGTAACTTTTGCGAGGCCGAAGGCCGAGCCGGCCTGCGAGGCCATAGGCCGAGCTCCGCGTAGGGCGAAGCCCGAAGCGTCTCCTTGCCAAGCAGAAACAACTCCCCACCTTCCAAGTAATTTTTGCGAGGCCATAGGCCGAGCTCCGCGTAGGGCGAAGCCCGAAGCGTCCCCTTGTCAAGCAGAAACAACTCCCCACCTTCCAAGTAACTTTTGCGAGGCCGAAGGCCGAGCCGGCCTGCGAGGCCATAGGCCGAGCTCCGCGTAGGGCGAAGCCCGAAGCGTCCCCTTGCCAAGCAGAAACAACTCCCTACCTTCCAAGTAATTTTTGCGAGGCCGAAGGCCGAGCCGGCCTGCGAGGCCAAAGGCCGAGCTCCGCGTAGGGCGAAGCCCGAAGCGTCCCCTTGCCAAGCAGAAACAACTCCCCACCTCCCAAGTAACTTTTGCGAGGCCGCAGGCCGAGCCGGCCTGCGAGGCCATAGGCCGAGCTCCGCGTAGGGCGAAGCCCGAAGCGTCCCCACGCTACCAAAGAAAAAGATGCCCTTGCCTTTGGAATTATGAACAAAGTTATGGAAATTGTGTACAGCTAGCAACGTTTGGCTTTTGAAAACATTTTTTAAGTTTCTGGCATACGGGCATTTCGAGCGTTGCTTGATTTAAAAATCACAACAATAACCTACTTTAAATGAGCAAACTCTTTTCGAAATAAATGTTTTTCACAGAGTTTTGAACTTGCAACTTTCGGGCGGTGCTTGATATAATTAGTGGATGGCTTGCACGAATTATTTGCACAGCGAACAAACCGGATAATGTTTATTTAGTTGCGGCGCCTACAACACGAAAACAAAGCCGTCTCGCGGGCCGCGCGCGGCCCGCGCACCATGCAACACCTAGTTACTAATATATATAGCTCGATTACCACTCACTGACTCACTGATTGACACGCCCGTTTAGTCTGAAGGAGTTCCCGGAGGTGAAAGTGATGTAGGGGGGAGTTGTATAGTTTAGTGATTGGACCAGAGGAAAACTATAGGGAAGTGAAAAAAACAAGATGGCGGCGGGTCACGTGGTGCCATCTCCGCCATTTTCCAACCGATTTCGTTCAAATTTGGAACGCGTGTCACATGGTCCGCCTACTTTGTGATGAAATTGAAAAACAAAAGAAAAACAAAATGGCGGCGGAAATATAGCCGATTGAAAATTTGGACATTTCAGACCAAACTTTGACGAATTAGCTGGCCTAGCACGAGCGCATGAGGAATATACAACCAATTCCACTTCGTAGCACATATGATGCAGTATACCAGAAAATTGTCATTTTTGGGAAAAACAAAATGGCGGACGAGCAGTAAACCATAATATTTTTCAAATATATTTTCCTATACGAAACAAAAGGATTACTGGCGTGCGGTAAATATCTATCAGTAACTATAGCGAGGCCGAAGGCCGAGCACCCTCCCGCGAGGCCGAAGGCCGAGCTCCGCGTAGGGCGAAACCCGAAGCGATAGAACACCGCGAGGCCGTAGGCCGAGCTCCGCGTAGGGCGAAGCCCGAAGCGTCCCCTTGCCAAGCAGAAACAACTCCCCACCCTCCAAGTAACTTTTGCGAGGCCGAAGGCCGAGCCGTGCTGCGAGGCCATAGGCCGAGCTCCGCGTAGGGCGAAGCCCGAAGCGTTCCCTTGCCAAGCAGAAAAAAATCCCCACATTCCAAGTAACTTTTGCGAGGCCGAAGGCCGAGCCGGGCTGCGAGGCCGTAGGCCGAGCTCCGCGTAGGGCGAAGCCCGAAGCGTCCCATTGCCAAGCAGAAAAAAACTCCCTACCCTCCAAGTAACTTTTGCGAGGCCGAAGGCCGAGCCGGGCTGCGAGGCCATAGGCCGAGCTCCGCGTAGGGCGAAGCCCGAAGCGTCCCCTTCTCAAGCAGAAACAACTCCCCATATTCCAAGTAACATTTGCGAGGCCGAAGGCCGAGCCGAGCTGCGAGGCCACAGGCCGAGCTCCGCGAAGGGCGAAGCCCGGAGCGTCCCCACGCTACCAAAGGCTGAAAGCCCTTGCCTTTCGAATTATGAA
This sequence comes from Tachystola acroxantha, assembly GCA_963506565.1. Taxonomy (NCBI): domain Eukaryota; kingdom Metazoa; phylum Arthropoda; class Insecta; order Lepidoptera; family Oecophoridae; genus Tachystola; species Tachystola acroxantha. The sequence goes on from OY735887.1 coordinate 1,038,869, forward strand.
CAAAGTTATGGAAATTGTGTACAGCTAGCAACGTTTTGGTTTCGAAAAACTTTCTTTAAGTTTCTGGCATACGGGCATTTCGAGCGTTGCTTGCTTTAAAAATCACAAAAAAAACCTACTTTAAATGAGAAAATTCTTTTCGAAATAAATGTTTTTCACAGAGTTTTGAACTTGCAACTTTCGGGCGGTGCTTGATATAATTAGTGGATGGCTTGCACGAATTATTTGCACAGCGAACAATCCGGATAATGTTTATTTAGTTGCGGCGCCTACAACACGAAAACAAAGCAGTCTCGCGGGCCGCGCGCGGCCCGCGCACCATGCAACACCTAGTTACAAATATATATAGCTCGACTACCACTGACTGACTGACTCACTGACTGACTGACTGACTCACTGATTGACGTGCCCGTTTAGTCTGAAGGAGTTCCTGGAGGTGAAAGTGATGTAGGGGGGAGTTGTATAGTTTAGTGATTGGACCAGAGGAAAACTATAGGGAAGTGAAAAAAACAAAATGGCGGCGGGTCACGTGATGCCATCTCCGCCATTTTCCAACCGATTTCGTTCAAATTTGGAACACGCGTCACATGGTCGACCTACTTTGTGATGAAATTGAAAAACAAAAGAAAAACAAAATGGCGGCGGAAATATAGTCGATTGAAAATTTGGACATTTCAGACCAAACTTTGACGAATTAGCTGGCCTAGCACGAGCGCATGACGAATATCCAACCAATTCCACTTCGTAGCACATATGATGCAGTATACCAGAAAATTGTCATTTTTGGGAAAAACAAAATGGCGGACGAGCAGTAAACCATAATATTTTTTCCATATATTTTCCTATACGAAACGAAAGGATTACTGGCGTGTGGCAAATATCTATCAGTAACTATAGCGAGGCCGAAGGCCGAGCACCCTCCCGCGAGGCCGAAGGCCGAGCTCCGCGTAGGGCGAAGCCCGAAGCGATAGAACACCGCGAGGCCGTAGGCCGAGCTCCGCGTAGGGCGAAGCCCGAAGCGTCCCCTTGCCAAGCAGAAACAACTCCCCACCTTCCAAGTAACTTTTGTGAGGCCGAAGGCCGAGCCGTGCTGCGAGGCCATAGGCCGAGCTCCGCGTAGGGCGAAGCCCGAAGCGTCCCCTTGCCAAGCAGAAAAAATTCTCCACATTCCAAGTAACTTTTGCGAGGCCGAAGGCCGAGCCGGGCTGCGAGGCCGTAGGCCGAGCTCCGCGTAGGGCGAAGCCCGAAGCGTCCCATTGCCAAGCAGAAAAAAACTCCCTACCCTTCAAGTAACTTTTGCGAGGCCGAAGGCCGAGCCGGGCTGCGAGGCCATAGGCCGAGCTCCGCGTAGGGCGAAGCCCGAAGCGTCCCCTTCTCAAGCAGAAACAACTCCCCATATTCCAAGTAACTTTTGCGAGGCCGAAGGCCGAGCCGAGCTGCGAGGCCACAGGCCGAGCTCCGCGAAGGGCGAAGCCCGGAGCGTCCCCACGCTACCAAAGGCTGAAAGCCCTTGCCTTTCGAATTATGAACAAAGTTATGGAAATTGTGAACAGCTAGCAACGTTTGGGTTTCGAAAAACTTTCTTTAAGTTTCTGGCATACGGGCATTTAGAGCGTTGCTTGCTTTAAAAATCACAAAAAAAAACCTACTTTAAATGAGAAAATTCTTTTCGAATAAATGTTTTTCACAGAGTTTTGAAATTGCAACTTTCGGGCGGTGCTTGATATAATTAGTGGATGGCTTGCACGAATTATTTGCACAGCGAACAATCCGGATAATGTTTATTTAGTTGCGGCGCCTACAACACGAAAACAAAGCAGTCTCGCGGGCCGCGCGCGGCCCGCGCACCATGCAACACCTAGTTTCTAGATAAAGTGCGTGATCATGCCTAGCCAAACCTCCCATACTGAGTGAACAATACTGTATTTGACTCAAATCTTAGGGTTCCGTATCTCAAAAGGAAAAATAAGGAACCCTTATGGGATCACTTTGTTGTCCGTCTGTCAAGACCTATATCTCAGAAACGCGTAGACGGATCAAGTTGAAATTAAAACCAAATACTCAGGTCTGCAACCTCATGCAGCCGTGAAAAAATCAAACTTCTACGTCAACGCAATCAAAAGATATGGCCGTTTAGGTCGAATTTTGGCGAATTTATATGAAAAAGAAAAATCTCAAAACCTATAGGGTACTTCCCGTTGTCCTAGAATCATGAAATTTGGCAAGAAGCTAGGTTAGAACATGATTAAAATTTCTTGTCGTTGTCCGATAGATGGAGTTGCGTAACATACCCTTTAACTATGTATAATGCGATGACGATTTTCGGTGGGTGTGGCGTGGCCTGTGGTGGCTCAGTTGGTAAGAGCGTGTCACGGAATGACAAGGTCGCAGGTTCAAGTCCTGCCCACAGCAATAATTTTTTCATCATGTTCTAATTTATTCATCGAGCATGGATAATGCGTAATTCAAATTCTGAAGAAGCTAAGTCTTACAGCAGTAAAGGAAAAATCCTAAAACTGTAAATGACATTGCCACATTTCAATGGAGCTTTGCCCCACCTACAAAACTACGTGACCATTTAAGCTGTACCTATCATTTTGTTGGGGACTTATTACAGGTTTCATATTGCATAATCATAATCAGTATCATTTTCTACTACTCTCGCAACTCCTATAGAAGAATAACAAAAATAATGAATAAATCGCTTCGATTTCTTACTATTTTCTGAATTTTAGAATTAATAAATTAGACGAAGTTGCGGGGTACAGCTAGTCGTAAATAAATTCCGAGGAAAAAAAATGTTTTCTGTAAAATTAGGCAAAGGGAATCTAACCCATACAACCGAGTAATACATTGTATTTTTGTTCGTAACTGCTTCTATGTCTAGGTAGTCAGAATCATATTTGGCGAGTCCACAAGAAAAATGGCAATGAACATACTCTTACAAATATCGAAAACGTCCGAAACATGGGTATTCACCGATTTCAGTAATGTGACGTCGTTCTGCCTCTTTCTAACGTCTCCCAGCCTGTGCACTCACTGTGGTCTATGAAGAATATCCTGCCGTCCGTGTGCACGCGCTCCTCCCAGCCCTCGGGCAGCGCGCCCAGCTCGTCCTCCCAGGCCCGGCCCCCAGGCCACTGGCCCACCCTGCCATACTGTCCCAGGCCGTGCACTCACTGTGGTCTATGAAGAATATCCTGCCGTCCGTGTGCACGCGCTCCTCCCAGCCCTCGGGCAGCGCGCCCAGCTCGTCCTCCCAGGCCCGGCCCCCAGGCCACTGGCCCACCCTGCCATACTGTCCCAGGCCGTGCACTCACTGTGGTCTATGAAGAATATCCTGCCGTCCGTGTGCACGCGCTCCTCCCAGCCCTCGGGCAGCGCGCCCAGCTCGTCCTCCCAGGCCCGGCCCCCAGGCCACTGGCCCACCCTGCCATACTGTCCCAGGCCGTGCACTCACTGTGGTCTATGAAGAATATCCTGCCGTCCGTGTGCACGCGCTCCTCCCAGCCCTCGGGCAGCGCGCCCAGCTCGTCCGCCTCCGCGCCCGCGCTCGCCGCAGCCGCGCTGGGCAGGCTGCTCGCGCAACCCGTCCTGGGATCCACCCACGAGGTGGTCTTCTGGTTGTGGTCGATGAAGAATATCCTCCCGTTGGGCGCCCGCTGCATACTCCAGCCGGCAGGCAGACCTGACAAATACACATATCTTATTGTACAGTCGAAGACAGAGATAAGTATACAGGGGGCCTCAATAAGATAAGATAAATATTCTTTATTGCAAAGTAAAAGGAATTACACAAAAGAAATATGCTAATATAGTTAGTATCACAATTGGCGGTCTTATCGCTTAAAGCGATCTCTTCCAGACAACCTTTGTTTAGATAATTCAGCGGATGAATAGGTAGCTTGTTGAGCAATAATTAAATATATATATCGATACCTAACTGGTACCTACTTGAATATAACGAAGTAACAATTAATAGTTGAGATTTTCTCAAAAACTACTGGACCGAATTTAATAATTATTTTACAGTTACATAGTTTTAACTTTTATCTATCAAACAGTGACCTGTAAGAACCACTGGCTCTACGCAGTTGCGGCTAGTCTATACATAAAATAAGACTGTAAAAAGTTGTGTCTGTGCATTGGATGTTTTTTGAAAAGAATAATTGTAATGTGTTTTAGGATCGATACTGATGCCAAAAACACTAATTTTTAGAATTTTTATCTGTGACTTTGTGCAAGTATCACGCCATAACTACTGAAGGGATTTTGATGGGAGTTTCACTAGGAGATAGCTGAAATATCCGGACAGCTCATAGGCTATAAGCCATGGCGATATGTGATGTGGAAACAAGGATAAAGAGAGAAAGATCTGCCTATTGATCTCCTCCATCCTCCTCCTCTACGCAAACGAAGTTGCGGGGTACAGCTAGTGATATATAAGATTATACAAAGACCTCACCATCACTATTGGGCAGGTTCTGGCTCTGGTTGCTGCTGGCGCTGCTGCTCCGCGTAGTCTCGGTGGAGCCGTCTGTCTCCTCCTGACAACGCAACATCATCATAACCATGTACGGTGGAACACAGAGAAAGGTGTACAGGAGAGTTTTTAGGGTTGAGATTTTCAACTTATTGACCTATTGCAAAAATTATTTCACTGTTTGATAGATAAGAGTTAAAACTATGTAACTGCAAAATATTATTAAATTCGGTCCATTAGTTTTTGAGAAAATCTCAACCTTATTGAGGCCTCTGTATACTTATCTCTGTCTTCGACTGTACAATGTACATATTTATAAAAAAGCCCAAATCAAGTGTCTTATTTTGTAAACAAATATGATCGTCTATACAGAAGCCTGAAAACAAAAACTACCCTCCCCTACTAACATTTTAAGCTGTTCTGTGATTATTGCATAGTTATTTTCACATTATTAGATCGAATTACTTTATTTTCACAATGATGAACAGGTTCGATCAATCAGTTCCTTCAGTGTTACATCACAACAGGTAAATAGACGATCATATATATATATCATATCTCGACAGCTCGTCAGAGAGCTATCCAAGCGGCTGGTCGAGGAGTCCGGCGACCAGAGGGCTGGCAGCTACCTTTGCCAACGTATTGCGTTGGCAATACAGAGAGGGAATGCTGCCAGCCTTCTGGGCACCGTGACTCCCGATGCCCTCCTAGAGGACATATTTTATTTATAGTTAATTTATTTATAGGTAGTTTTAGTTTTTAGTTATTTAATGTTAGTTTTTAATCATGTCTTATTTAATACGTATCAATTAATAGACGATCATATTTGTTTACAAAATCAGACTACCTGTTGTGAAACACTGAAGGAACTGATTGATCGAACCTGTTCATCATTGTGAATATAAAGTTATCTGATCTAATAATGTGAAAATAACTATGCAATAATCACATAACAGCTTAAAATGTTAGTATTTTTTGTTTACAAAATACAGGATAGCTACAGGATGGCAGGAAGGAATGGACATACATACAACCGAAAAACATTACCCTCCTTCTGGGGCAGTCGGGTAAAAAGACGTATTGTAATAAATAATGTTTCAAGTAAACAATAAACTACCATATAAATGCAAATAAATACAACCTCGTTGAATTAAATGTATAAATGCGTCGTTCTACTGTAGCCCAAATCGAGTGTCTTATTTTGTAAACAAATATGATCGTCTTATTACCTGTTGTGATGTAACACTGAAGGAACTGATTGTTCGAACCTGTTCATCATTGTGAAAATAAAGTGATCCGATCTAATAATGTGAAAATAACTATGCAATAATCACAGAATAGCTTAAAATGTTAGCATGGTTTTTGTTTACAAAATAAGACACTTGTTTTGGGTTTCGGTTTAGATGATTTCTGCCGTGAACGGGTGAGTTATGGTACTTTTAGAATAGATAAAGCCACGGAATTATAAATTCTAGGGTTCGAATCCCATTTGCAACAAAAATCATCTCATAGCTCATATATCTAGGCACAAAAGTGTCATATTAGTAAAAAAAAGTGCATTCGTATCAATTGGGACTTACGTCGTTTCAAAAATAAAAAGACGTAAGTCCCAACTGCCCCCTTACCTTTAACTCTTATAGCAGTATTACTTTCATAATACTTTGTTACTTCGTACAATGACGACTTTAAAGTAAGCTTATTAAGGTCGACATTGTACGAAGTAACAAAGTATTATGAAAGTAATACTGCTATAAGAGTTAAAGGTAAGGGGGCTGATCTTATTACGTGAAAATTACGATACATGCCTCAATAATTCCAAACTTAGAGCATTTAAAACTGGAAACGCTATCGCACATTTGCTTGTGCGAATGTTGTCAAAAGACATTGCCACTTTTCAATGGAGCTTTGCCCCACCTACAAAACTACGTGACCAATTAAGCTGTACCTATAATTTTGTTGGGGACTTATTACAGGTTTCATATTGCATAATCATAATCAGTATCATTTTCTACTACTCTCGCAACTCCTATAGAAGAATAACTAAAACAATGAAAAAATCGCTTCGATTTCTTACTATTTTCTGAATCAGAATTTGAATTACGCATTATCCATGCTCGGTGAATAAATTAGAACATGATGAAAAAATTCTTGCCGTGGGCAGGACTTGAACCTGCGACCTTGTCATTCCGTGACATGCTCTTACCAACTGAGCCACCACAGGCCACGCCCACCGAAAATCTTCATCGCTTTATACATACTTAAAGGGTATGTTACGCAATTCCATCTATAGGACAATAGTAGTAGTATTCCGACAACCATGTCTAACATTCGGTTAGAAACATGATATAAACATGATAATATTTTCTGAATCCTTAATAAACTTTATTTTAAACCAATAATTTTAATAAAAAAACGAAGATATTTTTACATTTATTCGTTATCTTGTACAACTAGCGGATGATGGTGGGGCAGAATCTGGCATTATCATTTATGTGACAAATAATTTAAAAGTGTTTTCCTTTTCAATGCTCTAAGGTTCTAAACTACAAGCATTACGGCACAAGCAAAGCAATGTAGCATGATAGTATTAATTGGCAGAATGTCAGGTGTCAGAGTTTGCTGGTTTTAGCCTAAATATGTATGTAATGTTATAGTGCTTGCCAAATAACTGATGGTACAGAGATAAGTATCCAGGGGGCCGCAATAAGGTTGAGATTTTCTCAAAAACTACTGGACCGAATGTAATCATTCTTTTACAGTAACATAGTTTTCACTTTTATCTATCAAACAGTGAAATAATTTTTGCAATAGGTCAAGTAGTTTTTGAGAAAATCTCAACCTTAAAAACTCTCCTGTACACCTTTCTCTGTGTTCCACCGTACTTATACGAGTATGAGCAAACTATAGTATGACCGTCTAAATCAGTCTTCGCCTGCACGGTACAGGGATGCGGGGGGAGGACGACAACGGGGACCGAGAGAGGTGCGGGGGCGGGCGCGCGAACAGAAATGTATTGTAACAGAAATGCGCCTGCCGCCCGCACCTCTCTCGGTCCCCGTTGTCGTCATACCCCCGCGTCCCTGTACCGCGCAGGCGAAGACTGATTTAGACGGTCATACTATAGCGCCGCCAATCTTAAAAAAATAATATCTTACAAATTATTAATTTTTATTAAAAAAAGCTATGTACACAATCTTTATTAGGCTAAACACTATTTTTTAATATACAATACTTGGCATAATTGCGATAAGCAAAGTTGTAGTTCTCAAATGTGCCAAAAACGGCCGTTTTTCGCAACTTACCGACATTGAATCACGTTATAAATAAGCATTTAAAAAATAGTATTTATCGTAATAAACAGTTTGTACATAGCTTTTTTAATAAAATTGGAAGATATTATTTTTCAAAGATTGGCGGCGCTAGTTGGCTCATGGAAGGGCCTTTAAAAATATATATTAGGAAAAATACTACAGCTCTATTCTAAAAGGACATAAGTGCAAAATCAAATTGTTTCAATTATCACAGCATGCAAGTTATAAGGCAAGCACTCTAAATTTTTGTTTTAAAATACATTTCACTTTAAATATATTAATTAAGTGTTCATTTTTGTACTATGGTATGAAGTGAGCAATACAAGTAACGTAAAGGGTATATGAAGCCGAAGGGAGGGTGTTCAGTATCGATAACTGAACAACTTTAGTTCTACAACTTTTCGAATAAAAAATTAAATTAATGTCTCATACAAATCGATCAGCTGGCCGGTACGAAATGTATGAAAAGTCCAAAAAATAAATTCGCGAAAATCGAAGAGTCGTAGAACAAAAGTTGTCCAGTTACCGATACTGAACACCCTCCCTTCGGCTTCATATACCCTTTACGTTACACCCTGTATATGCCTGCCTACTTACGATTTGTGTGTGAACCTAGTTTTTAAACATTCTGAGATTAAGTGTACATTATAAGTATCTATTTTATATACAGTCAGCGGCAAAAGTAACGCTCTGGTACAGAAGACAGGGATAAGTATACAGGGGGCCTCAATAAGGTTGAGATTTTCTCAAAAACTAATGGACCGAATTTAATAATTCTTTACAGTTACATAGTTTTAACTTTTATCTATCAAACAGTGGAAGAATTTTTGCAATATGTCAAGTAGTTTTTGAGAAAATCTCAACCTTAAAAACTCTCCTGTACACCTTTCTCTGTGTTCCACCGTACCTTGTAATATTAACTGATTTAACATGTTTGTATAAATAGACAACTTAATACAAACATGAATCAAACATCAATGAATATGACAAGATACTAAGGCCCTTATTAATAAATCACTCTCAGCTCAAAAGTCAACCTTGAAAACCTCAAGATGGCGTTCCTATTAATAAACGTAACTTAGGTGCGCGTTTAGGAATCGGGTATCACTTGAGTAACGCCGTATTAACAAACAAAACTTGAACGAACTGTCAAACTCACACTTGAGAACGTATTTGCTGATTGCAGGCGAACCGCGACTTGAGAAAGACATCACGTGATACGCCCTCAAGATTGGTCATTTATTAATAAACCAATCTTGAGGGCGTATCATGTGATGTCTTTTACAAGTCGCGGTTCGCCTGCAATCCGCAAATACGTTCTCAACTGTGAGTTTGACAGTTCTCTTCAGAACTGAGTTTTGTTTATTAATACGGCGTTACTCACGTGAGCATACTTGAGATAGTGATCACGTCTTGAGAGTATATCAGCTGAATTCGCTCTTGAGCTCAGACTATTAATACGGGCCTAAGTACGTTTACTTTTATTCTACACACATGTTAATCATCTCTCAAAAATCACTTTCCAAATCACACCAGCCAAGTGTTAGTGAGGTCAGAGGAAGCAGGCGTGAAGTGGACGTCACAGCCGCTGTTGTACCTCACACAGCCTCAGAGACAACTCCCAAAGCACACCCGAGTTGGGAGGGCAGTGACGTGGAATGAACAGACCATAGACTGCGACTCTCAACGTTTTATTTATTTTAAATTGGAATACCAACGGCAATATACAAAAAGACAACACATTACAAAACTGACAGCCAATAGGCTACTTGACCCAATTTTTTTTTAGTCTTAAGTAATAATAATCGTTTTATTATACCGTACAAAAAATCTCAGAATTTTTTGAGACTTTCAAAACACCAAAAACATTAATTTAAAATGCAACTTTTCAACCTCGATCAAAAACAGAGTCCGCCATGATTATCTGTGGCTTGACGTCATTGTGGCCCCTAGAGATGTTTGATGTTGAGAAAACACAAACATCGATGATTTTGCTCTTAACATAGATTATCGTCGTAATACCTGGTTAAACCTAGCTATAAGAGAGCTTTCAAATGTATTCATATCCATTTATTTGGTAAATATTTCATTTACATGTCATTAAAATTATTTATTTTATTTATTTATTTAGGGTTTCCAACGGGACCCCTTTTTTTCGCTTAATTTTTTTGTCCTAATTTAATTTAGCATAATGAGTTAGGCATAAAGTTTTTTGTCATAATCATATTTTGTCATAATTGTTTTTGGGCATACAATCTAACTAAGCATAATTCTAGTTTGGGCTAATCGTTTTTGCCCTAATTTTGATTTCCATATTGTTTTATGGCATATTGTTTATTCGTCTAATAGATATTATACATAAATAATGTTTGTTTGTGTATTTCTTCTTTTTTGTTGGTATTGGTGTTGTATGTATGGTGTATTAGGTAATAGTAGGTTACGGTGCGGCGGGGGTGGCCCTTGGGCCACCCGTAAGCCGCCAACATGATTATTTTATATACAATCAAAAAGTAGGTATTAGGTAGGTATATCAGATATAACTTAGGTACCATAGTGTAATAGTAGGTTACGGTGCGGCGGGGGTGGCCCTTGGGCCACCCGTAAGCCGCCAACATGTTTATTTTATATACCTACAATCAAAAAGTAGGTATTATAGTGTAATAGTTGGTTACGGTGCGGCGGGGGTGGCCCTTGGTTTAATTTTTGTTTTTAAAACTTCAGGAGTATATTTTTCGGCGAGTAATTAATATGATTATTACAATTATGTTTTAATATCATTATGACAAAGTTTATTTAGGCTTTATAATATTATTCTTAACAATCTTTATGCTGTTTGTAGTTATGCTTAATAATATTATGCCTATAAAGTTATGCCTAATGACTATTATGCGTAGTTATTACTAGGACAATTTAAAGTATGCCATGTTATATTATGACATAAAAATTTATGCACAAAAATAGGGAACCGTTTCCAACAGATGGTACACATTCTATACTAAATTACAATAAACATAAATTTCAAAAATTGTGCCCACCCAGTTAAAGGTAACCACAGCTCACACTTAAAAACATGACATGATTGAACATATCTACCAAAACCCACATAAGATCGATATAGCAAAAAAATCGAACATCCCTAAAAAATCAGAGTGACGTCACGGATCTCGCGAAAATGGCCGACTAGTGTTTCTGACGCGTGGGAAAATACGGGGAAATATTTTAATTTCAATTTCATTTTTTACAGTCATCTTCTACTTTTATGTAATAAAAGTGATATATTTGGGATCCTAATGTGAAGTACTATATGAAATAAATATTGTTTTATTGAATTTCATGAGTCAAGAGCCTATGACAGGTTTTCACTGTTAGAACTTGACACGAACGTTATCGTTTTCATTTTGACACATTGATGATACAGGTTGTTCACAGACGGTTGAACATACGAAAATGGCGGATAGGTTCTCTGTTACATGCTCAGCCATAAAAAAATTACCTAGATCCCACGGTTTTTGTGATATTTTTTTTTTAACTAAGCAGAATTTCGTCACCTCTAAAACTTTAAACTCCAATAACTTTGTTTAAAATTGACAAAACTCTCAACATTTCTTTTTTAATATTATCTAACCTAACGGCAGGTTCTTACAAAATGATTTTTGTCTCGGATAATTAGGTAATTACGGATAGCAACGCGATTTAAGAGAAGTGAGGTTTCTACTAGGTTTATGAATAGCACTAGAGTTATCTAAAAAATCACATTTACTGAGTTACTTCAGTTTTCCCAATAACCAGACTATTCCCCAGACAAAACATTCCACGTCACTGCGTCACTCGCAACCAAATTCTTACCTCGGAGTCTTCCACCGAGCTGGCTGTAGCCCTCCGTCTCTGGGACCGCGGTGACGTCATCGGTGACGCACCAGTCGGCGTACTAAAATGATTCTCGTCAAACGTCAAGGACTCATTTGACACCAACTCTGGTTCGTTATCAGATTCCTCAGTATTCTGTTCGGTGTCATCAAGTTGGGCTAACACAGTTTGTATATGCGTTAGTACGGTCTCGATCAAGTCCTGATCTGGATCATTATCGATTTGTTCAGTCTGTTCTTGATTATCATCCGTCTGATCATGATTACCGGCCGTCTGATCATGATTACCGGCCGTCTGATCATGATTACCGTCCGTATGTTCATGATTATTGGCGGTCTGTTCATGATTATTGGCGGTCTGTTCGTGTTCAATGTCAGTTACTACACTAGTATCAGTGGCGGTATTATTTTGACTAGCGTCCGCCTGGTTATCACAATCTTGAGCATCGTTGATTTCGTTGTTCCCGTCTAAATCCTTTAATCGTACCACGACTTCGTTAGCACATACTACATCGTCCTCTTCCTGATTATTTCTAATATCACAGTCTGTTACGTTACTTAAACTATTCGGGCCGTTTGGTTCAGGAACTGCATCACCGTTTGCCAAATTATTGTCTGTTACTCGTGCATCTATTTCTGTTTCTCGTACATCTGTTCCTGATTCCTGTACGTTTGTTTCTCGTACATCTGTTCCTGATTCCTGTACATCTGTTCCTGATTCCTGTACGTCTGTTTCTCGTACATCTGTTCCTGTTTCTTGTACGTCTGTTTCCTGTACACCGGTTCCTGATTCCTGTTCAGTATGTTCGTGGACCGGTGATCGGATCGGAGTGGAAAATGGCGTCGGATCGGTGGAGTTAGTCCCACCACTCCTATTGCTTATATCCTCCTGTCAGAAAAGATTTGATATTACGGACGAACAAACTTAGCTGTGTAGTTTGGGGTAAATTGTATTTACAATGGTAATAAAGTCTTTTGGCGACTACATGTGTAAGTTTGTTTCGACTAAGATATTTTGCAATACTGAAAATTCTAACTTATCGTGTTCATGAAAAAGATATCCCACAGTATCAAAGTTTTTGACTAGAAAGACGTAAGTTATTGTAGCTGGATTCGTTGATCGATCTCGCTTGTCGGGGAATCACTCACATTAGGTCCCGTCCACAAAGTATGTACTCACTGCGTTTACTCTGCAATCAACAATATAAGTGAGTGATATCCGTTTATATACAGGGTGTAACGTAAATGGTATATGAAGCCGAAGGGAGGGTGTACAGTATCGGTAACTGAACAACTTTTGTCCTACGACTTTTAGATTTTGCACCGGTCAGCTGATCGATTTGTATGAGACATTAATTTAACTTTTATTCGAAAAGTCGTAGAACAAAAGTTACTTAGTTACCGATACTGAACACCCTCCCTTCGGCTTCATATACAATTTACGTTACACCCTGTATATAAACGGATATCACTCACTTATATTGTTGAATGCAGAGTAGACGCAGTGAGTACATACTGCGTGAGGGGACCTAATGTGAGTGGCGGTGATTCCCCGACAAGCGAGATCGATCAACGAATCCAGCTACAGCCATCGAACGCACCGTCATTTCGGAACGTGCCCAGAGGGCGCTGATCCGTAGTGCGCGAAGAAACGTCACCGGCGACGCGGGCGTGGCGCGCTCACCTTAAGAAAGACCATCGAAATCGGTCGAAACTGTCGGTCTAATTGCCGACTTCAACAATATAAGTGAATGATATCCGTTTATATATAATAATTTTAGGCAATGGCTCACTATAGTTTTAATTCTAAAAAAGACGTATCGCCAATCACTTACGTCATTCTATTCAAAAACTCTGTGACGTAAGTGCCAATCACTTACGCCTTTCTATTCAAAAACTTTATGACGTAAGTGCCAATCACTTAAGTCTTTTTAATCAAAAACTTTGTGACGTAAGTGCCAATCACTTACGTCTTTCTATTCAAAAACTTTGTGACGTAAGAACCGACCACAATAAGACTTATTTTTAAATAACACAGCTTAAGGACAATAACTCAAAAATACCAGCAAAATATCTTATGTTCGTGTAATAAACTGGTCCCTATAAGCATCAGCCAAAGATTCCATGTGCTGTAGAATTGTCTATGGTAGTGAGGACAACACAATGGTCCGAGTGGCGATGGATGTACGTACACCTGGTTGTTAGACGTGTTGTGAATGATTGGGGAAAAGATGTGTACATACTGGGTTTCTTTTTCCTTTTTTTTGATACCTTTGTAAACAGAATTATTAGTACCTAATCGCAAACAATGGCGAGACGAACTGCCCCTTACCATAAACTCTTATAGCAGGAATACTTCAATAATACTTTGTTATTTCGTACCAAGGGGCTCGTAGGCCAGTTACGAGTTCACGTTGAAAACAATCGTACAAGTTAAGCAATGTTGGGCGAGGTCAGGACCTGGATGGGTGACCGCTAGTGACACTTTCATCTGAGCCCCTTCGTGCCTCGGAAAGCAAGTTAAGGAATTGGTCCCGGTTATCGCTTGACAGCAGTCGTTAGACCACGTCAAAGGCCTACGGGCAGCCTGAATAACTTTGACAAATAGGTTTGATCACTAAACCACACGAGAAAAAAAAAGATTTCGTACCATGACGACCTCAAAGTAAGCTTATTAAGGTCGAAATAACAAAGTATTATTGAAATAATCCAGCTATAAGAGTTCATGGTAAGGGAGATGGTAAGGGAGATGGTCCGGTCTGGCCGCGGTCGCCCACAACGAACTGCAGTGAATACTCCTGCAGTGCATGTTGCCCCAAAACTGACCCTTGTTTACTAGCTTCAGCTATTGTTGCCCCAAAACTAAGTGAACGCGACCTGAGTCCTGGCCATGAGTTGCAGAAACCAGGCCTTAGTAGCCGCATGGTCGGGCCTGGCCGCGGCCGCTTGCAACGCACCCAACATGCACTGCAGTGAATACTCCTGCAGTGCATGTTGCCCCAAAACTGTCCCTTGTTTACCAGCTTCAGCTATTGTTGCCCCAAAACTAAGTGAACGCGACCTGAGTCCTCGCCATGAGTTGTAGGAACCATTGAGACCTAAGTACATTTACCAAAACCCAGTAAGTACACAGCTTATCATGTTCCGTTTGTTAGTTACTGTTGATTCGCGAAGCTCATGCTGCAGTATTAACTTGTTAATCGCTAAAAATAATATTAAAAACATCCATCCTTAAAAAGAAGTAATGGGAAAGTATGTTGTGTACTTTAAATACCTAAATACGTGTTTTAATGACTGCATGCATCTATACCTCATTCTAAAAGCAAATGTCTTATTTTGTAAACAAATAGGTATTATCATCTATTACCAGTTGTATCGTAAAACACTGAAGGAGATGAGTGATTGAATTTGTCCATCAATGTGAAATTAAAATGATCCGATCAAATAATAATCGCAGCTAAATTTTAAATGATACCTAGTCGTTGTTTGTTTACATAATGAGACACTTGCAGTTGGATAAAGTATACATTCGATCACGAATATATTAAAACATTATGCATGCAAATACAACATCGATAATTAGATAAATAACTTCATAATTCTAAGAACAGTGGAGGACGAAATCTAAGTAATGTGATTGGCGGACGTGTGGAGTTGTAAGCTAGGGGTTGTATTGGTCGATATTGCGCATTACACTGTGGTTGGTCAATATGCAGCGGGCCCTACACGACGATTGGTCAATACGTAGGCCCTGGTGCGTCCTACACTGTGATTGGTCGATATGCAGTGGACGGTGTAGGCCCTAGTCCGCCCTACACTTTGATTGGGGATGTGAAGGCCCTACACTGTGATTGGTAGTGCGATCTACACTACAATTGGTCAACGCGTAGATCCTAGTGCGCCCTACACTGTGATTGGTAGACATGCAGGCCCTACACTGCGATTGGTCGACGTGAAAGCCCATTGTGATTGGTCGACATACAGCGGCCATACACTGTAATTGGTCGACATATAGTGGGTCCTAAGCTGTGATTGGTCAATGTGATCGGCCTACACTGTGATTGGTCGACATACAGTGGGTCTTAAGCTGTGATTGGTCAATGTGATGGCCCTGCACTGTGATTGGTCGACATATAGTTGGTCCTAAGCTGTGGTTGGTCGCCGTGCAGGCCCTACACTGTGATTGGTCGACATATAGTGAGTCCTAGGCTGTGATTGATCGCCGTGTAGGCCCTAATCTGTAATTGGTCGAAATATATTGGGCCCTAAGCTGTGATTGGTCGCCGTGTAAGCCTCGCCCTACCTGCGTGTGCGACGTGGCCGAGGGGCTGCTGTGCGAGTGCTCGTCGCTGTCGTGCGAGATGTGGAAGCGACGCTGGAACTCCGTTGCGGCCGTCTCCATTCGCTCTGCCTGAGACTCCACGCTTATGTTGCGGCTGTAAGGAAATTAGAGTAAAGTAAAATACCGAGGTTTTACGCGATTCTGGTTCTATACAAGCATGCATGAAGGGAAAAATTCACCGCGCCCTATGGAGAAAGTCTAAAGTGTATTTTGTATAAGGACAGGCCACCGCCCCTTTCACTCTCATCGATTAGAGAAAGACATCTGTTATTAATGTCGTAATTAAGTAATTTACTTGTTGTTTTAAACGATGTACTGCTGAAAGTTTTTTGCCACTTTTCCTCCTCAGCGTTGGCACCTTTTCCTTGCAAAGTGGTGTAAATGTAAATTTAAAAAAATGTTTACGTGCAAAAAATAAAAATGTACACAAAGTCATTACTTGCAATAAAGACATTTGATTTGAATGAAAATTTAGAAAGTATCGGACACGCGAAATGATACTAAATGGTGTTGCTGGAAACACTTCCACGAACGAAAATTATTATTTTAAAAGATGTTTTTTTAAAGCGTATGTTTGTGTGTGTGTGTGTGTGAGAGAGAGAGAGAGAGAAGATAGGAAAGGAGGGTATGTGTGTGTGAGAGAGATAAAGAGTGTGTGTATGTGGTAATAAAAAGGATATATAAGGTATCTCCCTCGATGTAAGGGAAGGTCTGTGCCCGAGCAGTGGGGCAATATAAATAGACTGATGATGATGATAAGGTATCTCACGTGATGAACGTGGGTCGCTCCCATTGCGTGGACCTTGCCACGTGGTTCACGTAGTAGGTGCGTCCGTTCGCGTCCTGCCGCTCCTCCCAGCCGGGGGGTAACGGGTCACCGCCTATGGTCTGCAACGAACAATACAGGCATGTTATTAAAACCAGGAGAGTTTATTAAAACAACTAATAAACAACGACTGCATTATTGGCTTACAATTCGTACTGATAGTGCGCGAATGTAAGACACGTGAACAAAGTGATCGCCCTTAATAGACTCTAAGTAATGTCGTTGGACTAACTCTTAGATATAAGTGACAATTTATAGAAATTTAGGTCAAAAACAAATTACTTATTAGTCTTATTGTATTTAGGCTAGATCGTAATGGGAATAAAATGTCATATTATGGCAGTTTTTTAAGAAGAAAAAAAATATTGGCTTAGTCGCAAAATGTCTCCTATGCGCAAAACGTACAGTCGACGACAGAGATAAGTATACAGGGGGCCTCAATAAGGTTGAGATTTTCTCAAGAACTACTGGACTGATTTTAATAATTCTTTTACAGTACATAGTTTTAACTTTTATCTATCTAACAGTGAAATAATTTTTGCAACAGGTCAAGTAGTTTTTGATAAAATCTCAACCATAAAAACTCTCCTGTACACCTTTCTCTGTGTTCCACCGTACCTATCTCATAATGTCCATTTCGCAAAATGTAACATTCACAAAAATTACCCTATGAAGGCTACTCATAGAAAAACTGCAAATCCAAGCACACCCGGCCCTAACAGTGTTTCCCAAACTGCGTTGCGCGGCCCTGGGGCGCCGCGGTATTATCCCGGGGCGTCGCGAGCCGATCTACATAGATTGGTTGTCTGTCTCAATGGAAATTTCCAAACTTGAGCCTGTTTTAAAAAGCTATGCTCAGAAAATCAATCGCATTCTCATTCATAGCCAGCCAGCAAAGTAAAAATTTTGATATCGACAGAGAGCATGTTATGTTCATTTATTTCTATGCATAGCATAAAAACTTCCTTAACGTTTATCGCTGAGGGCCTAAAAACATCACACTTCAATTAAAAAAGCAAGCGTATAAAACAAAACAAAATGCAACGTACTAAATGAGCGAACTCTTCCCGATCGATCAAGTCCCAATCGCTCCCCGTGAACGACGGGACCGTCCCGCTGCTCGACATGCCCACCATGCCCACCACCGGCACCTACCCATAACATATAGTCAATAATACTGACAATTTAGAGGACATAATACTCAATTATACTGAATTATTCAATCATAACATAAGCGAACGTATTATGAAAGCGAACGTATTATGTAAGCGAACGCATTACGTAAGCGAACGCATTACGTAAGCGAACGCATTACGTAAGCGAACTCATCCCCAATGAAAGTCGCAATGGCTTGCAGTGATCAACGGGACCGTCTCGCTGCTCGACATGCCCACCAGCGGCACCTACCCATAATATAGAGTCAATAATACTGACAATTTAGAGGACATAATACTCATTTATTGAATCATAACATAAACGAACGAATTACGTAAGCGAACTTATCCCCAATGAAAGACACAATGGCTTGCAGTGAACAACGGGACCGTCTCGCTGCTCGACATGCCCACCATGCCCACCAGCGGCACCTACCCATAACATATAGTCAATAATACTGACAATTTAGGGGACATAATACTCCATTATACTAATTTATTGAATCATAACATAAACGAACGAATTACGTAAGCAAACTTGTCACCAATGAAAGTCACAATCGCTTGCAGTGAACAACGGCACCGTCTCGCTGCTCGACATGCCCATCCGCGGCACCTACCCATAACATATAGTCAATAATACTGACAATTTAGAGGACATAATACTCATTTATTGAATCATAACATAAGCGAACGTATTACGTAAGCGAACTTATCCCCAATGAAAGTCACAATGGCTTGCAGTGATCAACGGGACCGTCCCGCTGCTCGACATGCCCATCAGCGGCACCTACCCATAACATATAGTCAATAATACTGACAATTTAGAGGACATAATACTCAATTATACTAATTTATTGAATCATAACATAAGCGAACGTATTACGTAAGCGAACTTATCACCAAACAAAGTCACAATCGCTTGCAGTGATCAACGGGACCGTCCCGCTGCTCGACATGCCCATCAGCGGCACCTACCCATAACATATAGTCAATAATGCTGACAATTTAGAGGACATAATACTCAATTATACTAATTTATTGAATCATAACATTACGTAAGCGAACGTATTACGTAAGCGAACTCATCCCCAATCGCTTGCGGTGTACGGTGAACAACGGGACCGTCCCGCTGCTTGGCATAGCGGCACCTAGTCGAAGACAGAGATAAGTATACAGGGGCCTCAATAAGGTTGAGATTTTCTCAAAAACTACTGGACCGAATTTAATAATTCTTTTACAGTACATAGTTTTAACTTTTATCTATCAAACAGTGAAATAATTTTTGCAATAGATCAAGTAGTTTTTGAGAAAATCTCAACCTTAAAAACTCTCCTGTACACTCTCCGTTCCACCGTACCAATGAGTTTTGATGGAGGTTTGATGAAGGAAACACATCTACCGAACACTCTCAAAACGGCGAAAGAAGACATATTATGAGGAAAGTTGCATGCTGTAAAAAACTGATTAGATAGATGTGGTGGATCATGTTCCGAGCTCCTTCGATATAAGGGAAGGTCTGTGCTCGAGCAGTCATCATCATCATCAGTCTATTTATATTGCCCCACTGCTCGGGCACAGACCTTCCCTTACATCGAGGGAGCTCGGGCCATAATCCACCACGCGGGCCCAGTGCGGGTTGGCGGATTTCACATGCCTTAGATTTTTTTTTTCTTCTACGACATGCAGGTTTCATCACGATGTTTTCCTTCACCGTTATGAGAGCACTCGGTAAATGTACGTAAGTTTTTCCGTCGAAAAAACCGAGGATAACTCATTGGTACATGGCTGCCCTAGCTGGGAATCGAACCTGGGAGCTCGAGCAGTGGGGACATAAAATGGACTTGAAAAAAAACGAGGGGCTCGAATCTAGCTGCAAGTACACGTTAAAAATGATCGCACAAGTTGAGCAACGGTGGACGATGTCAGTACCTGGATGCACTCCCCCCTAGCCCCCTTCCCCACTGGGCAGTACTCACCGGCTGCACGGTGCCGCTCTGCGGGGCCGGCTCCACCAGCTCCCAGTCCTCGGCTGCGGGCGTGGTGGGCTCGTCGGTGCCGGGCTCGCCGACGCGGCCCACCAGCGCGTGGTACACCTCGATGTGGCCGCGCACGCGCGAACGGGCGCTGCAAAGACACAAGGCTAAGTTAAGGCACCCGCGGACCCACAAACCAGCGCTGTAGTAACTATTTACACATCAAACAACACAAAAAGCATTTCCACAAACAATCCTATAATCATTATATATAAACGGATATCACTCACTTATATTGTTAAAGTCGCCAATTAGACCGACAGTTTCGACCGATTTCGACGGTCTTTTTCAAGGTGAGCGCGCCACGCCCGCGTCGCCGTTGACGTTTCTTCGCGCACTGCGGGCACTGCGGATGAGCGCCCTCTGTGCGCGCTCCGAGATAACTTAACAACATAAGTGAGTGATATCCGTTTATATATAATAATTTGTAGTAATGGCTCACTATAGTTTTAATTCTAAAATCCTATAATCATTTGGTGTTATAAAGCTACATTTACGACAAAAATATCTACACACCAAATTACTATTTAATATTTCGGCAATATCGGTCTATTAACACACATGGGATTAAAATAGACATTTAATTACACAACTAGCCCTTTCATTGAACAACGCCATTCAACACGTATGATTAGCTGAGTGACTGAACACAACATTCAACCATACAGCTATCAATGAATGGGCTAGTCGTGCAGTAAACGTCTATTTCAACCAGTTGCCTGGACATGTATGTCGGGAATCTAATTGTAAGATGCCATGTCACGTCTTCGTCGACATTTTAAAAATCTTATCTATACTTTAATAATTGAAAAAGACAAGGTGGTCACAGTAAAACTAGCCTTAACGCCATAGTTACCGCGTGCAACCCACACGGACGGTCGGACACTACAAGCTATAGTATGACCGTCTAAATCAGTCTTCGCCTGCCCGGTACAGGGACGCGGGAGTATAACGACAACGGGGACCGAGAGAGGTGCGGGGGCGAGCGAACTGAGTTGTAAAAGAAATGCGCCTGCCGCCCGCACCTCTCTCGGTCCCCGTTGTCGTCATACCCCCGCGTCCCTGTACCGCGCAGGCGAAGACTGATTTAGACGGTCATACTATAGTCTTGTGTAGTTCGTGAACGAACTAGTTCGTTAGAGCGCTCCGACAGGCGACCTACGCGAACTAGCTCCCAGATCCCTCGCTGTTTAGTTCGTTAGCTCACTCACTTGTCATAGTCATAACTACCGCTCGGCCGGCGGCGCTCTGACACACACGAATACGCTTCGTTCGTTCCGCTATTCGGTTCGGATCAGTCAGTGGAGTGTATTTTGTATATATATGGATTTATATCGCAAATTGGCGTATACCCAATGATTTGACAATTTGCGGTATATATCTATTTAGTAATACTTACTTTATATTTAGATGTAATATTAAATATTTCTATTTCGATTATTTTTAAGTAACTTTGTTTCCAAATTTGATATTTGCGCTATCATTTAAAATATTTATGTATAATTACATGTCGGCCATATTTGTCTATTTAAGTATACTTTAGCTTATTGTTAATACTTTATTGTAATGACTGTTTGTGGCCAGAATAAAATAAAAATAAATTGTATTATCTAAAGTGAGCACTGTAAAGTTTTGGCGTGGCGCAACAAGTGTTTATAAAAGTATTATTAAATAACTAACACACTGCTGCATGTCGATTGTGATATTATCTCTGTCGCATTCGCTCTTACCAATCAACGCCTTTGAAAGAGCGTGACAGAAACCGTGATATCATATCGGTGTTTTTCGAGAATTGGCTTCGTTCGTGCCTTTCTGGAACGCGACGGGAGTTGATGAACTAAAAGAGCGAACTAGTTCGCCGAGGAGGAGCGACCTAAACTGACCGCTCGTGATCACGAACTACTATGCGCAAGCAGCCAAGCTACGTCATCATCATCATCATCATCAGTCTAATTATATTGCCCCACTGCTCGGGCACAGACCTTCCCTTACATCGAGGGAGCTGGGGCCATGATCCACCACGCGGGCCCACTGCGGATTGGCGGATTTCACACGCCTTGGATTTTTTTCTTCTTCTAGGGCATGCAGGTTTCATCACGATGTTTTCCTTCACCGTTTTGAGAGCACTCGGTGAATGTACGTAAGTTTCTCCGTCGAAAAAACCGAGGATAACTCATTGGTACATGGCTGCCCTAGGTGGGAATCGAACCTGGGATCTTCCGTATCGCAAGTCTGTTGACCCAACCACTGAGCCACCGAGCTCTCCTGCTACGTCATGCCCCATATTAATTCAATTCAATATATTTATTGCATTCCATAAGTTATAATACAGATGTTCACATACTTAACATTACAATGTTACAATGTTCTTTATGGACCTTGTTTAGGCACAGCAATACAAGAGAGACGACATTTTTTGCTCAAATATAATTAGTGATGGGCCAACTCGGAAAAAACATACCTCGATTTAACCCAAGTTAAAATTCACGTAACTCGGGTTGAACTCGAGTTACGTAACTCGAGTTAACTGGATGGTAGAGTGAATGTCTTTTTTTTTAATTTTACTAATTTATTCCCTCAGCTTCGCATTACTAGTTAAAGAAGGAACATACCATAAGAAAATTGTCAGTTCAAATTTTCTTCAAAATCCACTCACTAGTTTTTGCGTGAAAGAGTAACAAACATACATCCATGCATTCTTACAAACTTTCGCGTTTATAGTTTCAGTAGGATTGGAAGAAGAGTATTACTGACTAAAGTAAAAATCCATGTCGGTTCCATTCGGTTTTCGAACTCGAGTCAAAGAGAATTCAACTCGAGTTACGCCTAACTCGAGTTGGTTACTCGAGTTGACCATCACTACCCCATATACTCACACGGACCTGCGCGCGCGCAGAGCGTACTGCGCGGCCGCGGGGCGGGGCGCGGCCGCGCTCTCCGCCGGCACGCCAGACAGCGGCACCTCCACCATGCCCAGGAAGTCGTCGCGTGTAAGACGGTTCTCGTCGAACACTTGGATCAGGAGTTTGTGCTCTTGGGGGTTCACCTGGGAAGTTTATTTATTTTATTAATGGACTCGACTGTTTGTCATTTGCCAATGTCATGTTACAGAAAATTCAATATATAATAGTCTTCTATCTTCCTCCAGGGGAGTCACAGTAGCGTCTTCACCCTGGGTAGCAGCGTCTTCATGTCTTCATCCACAGGAGACGCCGTAGCGTCAATCACTGCGGACGAACCAGCTCGACCGTCACGTTCACTCCCGAGCTTGTAGCGGGAATCTTGACCATGGCGCCAAACTTCAGATCCTGCTTGAATTCTCCAATAACTTCACCATACTGTCATTCGCGAACATTTTTTGATTAATTTAACGTGATATTAAACACAAAACACCCACTGTAGACATTATACTGAAAATTATTAAATAATTTCGCAACCGTCGTTTCCCGCCATTTTCAAAAAGCCTCGACAGTTTTTGCTCTTAAAATGTTAATAATCGTTCTATTACACCCATTGATCTCCTGTAAACAACTAGATACACAAAGGTCCTACTAAATATTTTATTTCGTGTTCCATGTTAATTCTGTTTGATTTAGGAGGCAATTTGGACTGATTGAAATTTATTGTTTTACAACTTCGTTTGTCGCTTGAATGAATCTCCCAATATAAAACAGATACCTATAGCTTACCATATCACATAAACAGATTCCCGATACACCGGCATTGATCTCCTATAAACAACTAGATACACAAAGGTCTTACTAAAACAATTTAAAAACGTCCAAATAAGAGTCCATTGTTAACGTCCAAATAATGTCCAATAAAGCAAATGAGGGACCATTCATCCGTTTGGACCTTCTTTGCGCTCGGACATTTTTACAAGGCAGACTGTGTATCTAGTTGTTTATAGGAGATCAATGATTACACCGTACAAAAAATTACAGAATTTTTTGAGACCTTTAAAACACCAAAAACTTTATATTTCCAACTTCGATTATCTGTAGCTTGACGTCATCGCGGCCCCGATAAACTAGGGGTGTTCGATGTTGAAAAAACACGATGTTAAAACATCGATGTTTTTGCTTTTAACATAGATTATCATCGTAATATCTGGTTAAATCTAGCTATAGGGGAGCCTTCAAACGTATTCATATCCAATTAATTGATAAATATTTGATTTACAAGTTCTTTTGTACCGATTTCATGTTATTTTATTTATTATTATTTAAAACATTACTGTTATAACAATACATTATTTTGATTGGCCACCAGCATCTTAAAACTTGAGAAGTTTGTCCAGATGCTGATATCCTCACACAAACCGCTCCATAATATCTATAGCATAATATATTAATATATGTGTATATAAAACTATTTTTAGAATGAGTAATATTTATTTATACATTTTATTTTTGTTACTGCGGGTGGAACACCGCTACTAACCGCCGCCGACACAGAGCACCTCGCCTCACCTCAAATGTATTGCAGTACCTACTCGATATTGCAAGCTAGCTACAGATAGATGACTTGATACAAATAGAAACATATGTATATGTGTCTATTGGGTAAGTGGTCTGTGTGGTCACCAAACGGTCAAGTTAAACTGTATGTAGGAGAAACTTACCCGAAATACAAACTCCTGGTTCCATACTGGATTCAAGGTCTGCAAAGAATACATAAAGATATTTATTTAAAATATTTTTTCTTTTTAGAATAGAATAGAATAACATTTATTGCCTATTAAGTATATACATACATTTTTTTTTTTGTTCACCTATATGTTGTCCCACTGCTGGGCATACATATAAGAAATAAAAATTACAATGACAATTAACAAACATATAACTTAGGCAAAAGGTTTAGGCTTCAGCTGATGCTGACACAGAGTGCGTCAGCGCTGGCTTTCAGCCCACACCTTGGCTCCAAATTGGTTATAGAGGAGCATCGTACCGTACGTACGTACGTAAGCTAAGCTCACAGCTTCCAATGGCAACCAATGGTTACTTATTGTATGTATGTGTGTAGATAACGTGTGTGTGTTCGCGGTGAATGTGAGAGGTCGGTCGATGTGATGTATGTGTGTTGTGTTAGTGTGTGTCAGTGCAAATATCATTTACTATGGGCCCTAGTGGTATCTCGTTTTTACAATACACCGAATTTTAACATACATAAACTCTACTGTTTTAACACGAAATATAAAGTATATGCTCCTACTTCACTTGTTATTCGTATTCGCTATTGGATGTTTGTCGTATTTGTCAAATACTTGACGTACATACAAATAAGCCGAATATTTTGCCAAGAATACCAACCACACATGGTAATTATGACAAATACGCAAATACAAATAGCCAGGTGAAGCCACCATTACATGTTCTTATCAATCCAGGGGGGTGACCGCGACTTCAATCGTTATGGTTATCGTTTTCATTTTGACACTTGAACGATATACATTGCTGCGTTTCGTTGTCATTTTTTTTTTAAATCTATAATTGTTTAGGGATTTTTGTACACATAAAGTGACGATGCCAATCCCATCGTACCTATTCTAAATTAACTTAAATTTTATAAAAGATCGAGAACAGCATTTTAGCTGGGCCTGAAGTTGGCTCAGCTAAAATGCTGTGGAATATACCTACATCTAATTTGCATAAACCTAAACTATTGATAACATGCTCTCTTTTAGTCGCGAACCGGACACATTCCATCAAAATATGTTGCAAGTCTTCCTTGGTCCCACAATCTTCGCAGTTGGGAGATTCAACTTTGCGCATTAGTATTGCAAAAGATTTTGATGGAATACGTCCGGACCGCAATCTATGTGCAGTAATTATATTCTGTCTACTTATTTTTATTATTTGTCATTTGTTAAAACTTGCAAAAACATAGCAGCAATGTATAGCGTCCATGTGTCAAATTGAAAGCGATTACGATAACGATGGGAGTCGCGGTCACCACACTGTTTACGACATTTTCTTTCAGACCAAACTGATCCGATTATTATTTTTTAATTTCAGTATTTATTTATGGATATTTGTACACAAAGTGACGACGACAATCCGATCGTATCCATCAGTATGACGTCACAGCCACATATATCGTACTGTTTCGGTCTCTTTCTAACACAACTTCTCTAAATGCCTGTAGTTACTAAATTTTTAAACTAATTTTGATTTCACAGTTGATCATGAATGTGTGTCTATTTTGTAATAATAATTTTCTTTCTCGTGTGGTTTAGTGACCAAACCTATTTGTCAAAGTTATTCGGGCCGCCCGTAGCCATTTGACGTGGTCTAACGACTGCTGTCAAGCGACAACAACCGGGACCAACTGCTTGACGTGCGCCCCGAGGCACGGAGAGGCTCAGATGAAAGTGTCACTAGCATCCATTCAGATCCTGACCTTTTTTTTGGGGGAAAACCATCTTTTAATATGATACCTCCTCGCCACGGGGAGCCGAGGATGGTTATGTCGGACTCTTACCGACTAAAAACCCCTCGGTGTTCCGTCTCGCCGCCCTATGGCGGCGTCACGGGGAGACTTGCGAATTACTTCCGCGACTCCAGGTCCTGACCTCGCCCAACGTTGCTTAACTTGTACGATCGTTTTCAACGTATACTCGCAACTGGACTACGAGCCCCTTACTTACGTAATAATAATGAAAAATATTTAATTTTCGATACTTCTCAAAGTCAAAGTCAAATTTCTTTATTGCAAGTAAGCACGTTGAGTACATTTTTGCACGTCAATATATATTTTGAATTTACATTTACACCACTTTGCAAGGAAAAGGTGCCAACGCTGAGGAGAAAAAGTGGCAAAAAATTATCAGCAACACATCTTTTAAAACAATGATAATACAATGATTACTTAATAACTATACAGTACGTAACTATTACTATTGTTAGTAAGTTCATCGTTTAAATAGTCATCTATTCTGTAATACGCCTATGATCAAATATAAAAATAATATCAAATACCCTATGATATGATTTGTACCTTTTTCTTGGTCTTCGTAAGAAACGTCTCGAGTGTGACGTCACCCTCCGTCTTCTGAAGCTCCACGCGAACATATGGGTCGCTGGAATATGGAAATAGAAAACAAATGTTACTTATAAACGGTTTTTTTTAAAACAGTTATGTACAGTCGAAGACAGAGATAAGTATCATCATCATCATCATCAGTCTATTTATATTGCCCCACTGCTCGGGCACAGACCTTCCCTTACATCGAGGGAGCTGGGGCCATGATCCATGAGATAAGTATACAGGGGCCTAAATAAGGTTGAGATTATCTCAAAAACTACTCGACCGAATTTAATAATTCTTTTACAGTAAATAGTTTTAACTTTTATCTATGTAACAGTGACAGAATATTTGCGATAGGTCGTAGTTTTTGAGATAATCTCAACCTTAAAAACTCTCCTGTACACCTTTCTCTGTGTTCCACCGTACCCACAGAGGGGCAATCTAGATCAAATATTTGGCAACAGTGGTTTACTTGCAAGTATACTGCTAAAATCAATATTACATATTCATAAACTCTTTGATTCAATAATATATACATGTCACAGTCAACTGGTTAAAAAGATGTTTGACTGAACAGCTTGAATATAGATGTTGAATTGAACAACTCCATTCAACCACACACCTAGTTTTGTAGTTGAAAAGCCGCTTAAGCCGCAGTAACATGGAACTAGTATGTTTCTACGTCACGACGGCGATAGTTTCGTTTTGATTACAAGATGGCGTCAACAGCTGGTATTTTTGGACTGATGCTAGTTGTTTTGTCGTGAAAATAATCAAAATACGTTTAAAATTATTTTAGAAATGATAAATACCATTTATATTTATTTATTCCATTACTGGATGATTTCGTCAGCAAATTGACATTCAACCAGTTCCCTGAAATTCGTCTAGCTGTAGTGTTGAACGTCGTGTTAAGCCACTCAGCTAATCTACAGACGTATGGTTGAATGGCGTTGTCGTTCAACTAAACAGCTAGCTGTTCAATCAAACGTCTATTTCAAGCAGTTAACTGCGATATATATATTTCAACGTTTTATTGATTTATTTATAAACTCACGCCTGATTCCCGTAGGGGTAGGCAGAGACGATGGACTTCCATCTGCTGCGATCCTGGTACACAACTCTTGCCTCCTCCACATTCATCAATCTCTTCATGCATGCTCGCCGGTATGTAGTAGACCGTACTTGACCCTTTCTCAAGACCTAACTTGACCCTTTCTCAAGGCCTACTTAACCCTTTCTCAAGACATACTTGACCCTTTCGCAAGACCTACTTAGCCCTTTCTCAAGACCTAACTTGACCCTTTCTCAAGACCTACTTGACCCTTTCTCAAGACCTCAACTATTTCAACATATTATATTTAATTATAAACAACAAATGATATCATATGATATGTATAGCAAAGGCGTCAAACAGCGCATAACAAAACAATGCCAACGTTGAGATTATATAGTCTTCAATTAAAGCAAAGTCATGAACAGTACGGCCAATTTAACATCTTAAACGCAACACGACGCTAAGATCAGACAGTGAATCATCAATGACCAAAGATAGACACGATTTAAATTCAAATTCAGTCTTTATTACACTCCGTAAGCTAATACAGAGATGGAAATATGATTATACTAAAAAACCACAAAAAGACGACTGCATCATTACTTTTATTATTTTTTTATAGCCTATGTCACTCCTACAATCAAGACGAATCTAACGACACCTCATATGTTACAATCCTAAAATACGAGAGGTATTTAAGGTTGAGATTATCTCCAAGACTACTTGACTTATTGTAAGAATTATTACACTGTAACTAGATAAGAGTTATGACTGTGTAACTATAAAAGTATTGAAATGAAATGAAATGAAATGAAATGAAATGAAGTGAAATGAAATGAAATGAAGTTTATTTGCTAGAAACACGGTACATGAAATGATGATGTGGTGAAATTAGGTACTATACATGTTTCGCCTATAGTTTGGCATGCAAAAATTTAATTATTTGGGTGCGTCAATGTCAAATCAACACAATTAAAATAAAATTAATATTAATTACATTACATTATCAATTGATTTAGATTTTTTTTAAAATTTGTTAATTACCTACCTAGTGTGATGAATGTGAATCAAACATTTCATTCACTGTATAGAAATTTTTGTCTATTAGCCACTTTTTTACGGCACGCTTGAATTTTAGAAATGGCAAATCTCTTATTTCATTTGGCAAGGCATTAAATGTTTTTACACACATTGCATAGCTGCTCTTTAAATATAATGCAGTCTTTGGGTTTGTATCGTAAATTAATCTGTCCGGATATCTCATATTTAGTGAATGTTGATCTCTTACCTTTTTAAACAAGTTAATATTTTTCTTGACAAAAGTGGCCAGTTCAAAAATGTACATACACGGGAGCGGCAATATCCCTAATTGTTTAAACAGGGGCCTGCACGATTCCCTCGGGGAGGCACCGCACATTGCCCGTACGCACTTCTTCTGCGCTATAAAGGCTTTCTTTACATCCGTGCTATTACCCCACAACAAAAGTCCATATTTAAGTGACGAATTCACATAACCGTAATATGCTGCTAGGACTGTATTTTGCATCGATGTTTTCCGTAGTCTGGCAAGTACAAACACATAGCGATTAAGCTTTTTACACACTTTGTCTACCTGTGTTTTCCAATTACAATTTTTATCAATAAAAAGGCCTAAAAATTTAGTTTCGCTGGTTTCGTGTAAGTGTTGACCGCCGTAGTTAACACTCAATCTAGTATGTGTACCACCATAGTTCATAAATTGGATGAAATTTGTTTTAATTAAATTAATTTGCAAATTGTTATCGTTTAACCATTGTATAATAGAATTGATTGTGCCATTGATGTTTGATTCAAAATTCATAATGTCATTACTTTTATCAGAAGTTATAATTACTGAAATGTCATCGGCAAAGAGACTGCAATTATTTTGAGTTACAGTTGGAAGATCGTTTATATATAATAAAAATAACAGTGGGCCAAGAATGCTGCCTTGTGGAACTCCGAACGTGTTGTGTCTATAAGTGGATTTAGAAGATGCCATTGTGTTTTCTCTGTCAATGGTTGAAATCTCAACACATTGATTTCTATTATGTAAGTAGGTGGTTATCCATTTTAAAGCTGGACCTCTAATACCGTACTGTTCCAATTTTTGTAGGAGTAAACTGTGATGGACATAATCGAAGGCCTTTGTCATGTCAAAAAATATTCCTACCACCTTCTTTTTCTTGTCCAAACTCCCGATGATTTCCTTGACAAGGTTAAAGCATGCTAAAGTTGTCGATTTATTTGCTTGAAATCCGTATTGCTCATTTGTTATTATGTCATATTTATTTATATATTCTAGCAATCTTTTCTGCATGGCCTTTTCAAATATTTTAGCGATTACAGATATGAGTGCTATTGGTCTGTAATTTCCCAGTTCAAGTTTGTCGCCTTTCTTGTGAAGAGGTTTGACTATTGTTGTCTTTAGCAGATCTGGGAAGCATCCTATCTCGAAAGACATATTGATTAAGTGTGTCAAAATTGGTGCCAATTCAACTTTACATTTTTTTAAAACCTTTGTGGATATTTCATCAAATCCTTCTGCCTTTGTGTTATTTAGTGACATAATAATCTTCTCTACCTCAAACCGATTGTATGGTTTTAGGAAAATGCTATTATTCATAGTCGTAGTGTTAGTATTCTTATAACTGTTGTTGTCATCGTTTGTGTTTGTTAGGTTAATAAAATAGTTGTTAAATGTTGTGGCTATATGTTCGGCATCATTGATTGTTCTACCCTCAGATACTATGCTGTTAATGAATTGATTGCTTGTTGTATTAGCTGTTTCCCCTTTAATTATATTCCAAGAAGCCTTGCATTTATTTTTTGCATTTGTTATAAGTTTGTCATTTAATATCTTCTGCGATATGTCAATACATCGTCGTAATATGTTCGAGTATTTCCTGTACTTTCGTTTATTTTCACATGTCTTTCTTCTGTAGTATTTATATCGTAATGTTCTTTTCGTTAAGCAGCTCTTCTTTAATCCTTTAGTAATCCATTTCAAGTTAATATTGTTATGTTTTATTTTAATTTTAAGTTTTGGAAAACAAAGGTTATATAGTAACAAAAGCAACTTATGGAAACATTCAAAAGCCAAATTACAATCGGTTTCACTATATACCTCTTCGTACGAAAAACTTGCTAAATGTGAGCGGAACCTCTCTATATTGTCGACACTGTAATCTCTTTTGTGAAGATAATAACATTTCAGAGGGCATTCTTTGGTCCTTACTGGTATACTTAACATTTGTGCCGTATTGTGATCTGATAGGGCTAATGGAAGTAACTCCGCTTGGGCCTTTTCAATATTGCTTATCATAAGATCCAAGCATGAATTCAACCGAGTTGGTTCGGTTATGTGAGACGTTAAATTATGGTTCACTATTATGTCTTTTAAGCATCTAGTGACGGGGATATCTGCTAGAGTGTTGATATTGAGATCGCCAGTAATTAGAATTTTTTGTTTATTTTTTTGGGACAATTCGAATAAGAGTCCTTCAAGTTTTTCCATGAATATGTCAATGGCTTCCGTTCTTGTCTTTGGGACTCTATATAGGCAGACAATTAATATATCTGGTTTTGTAATCCTTATCCCACAACATTCAAAATAAATATCTGTGGAGTAGTTTTTACACAACACTATTTCTTTATATTGTATGCCTTTCTTTACTAAAATACACACACCTCCTCTTTTTTGTTTTTTTCTCCTACAATACGAAGCCGCTAATTCATAACCATAAAGTTTTATATTGTTCTCGCTACCTGTTTCTACATGAGTTTCTGACAGGCATATTATATCTGGTTCCACAGCATTGTCTTGCATTTCTGATAGAGTAATCTCAAGCAAACCTTTTTTCCCCAATACACTAGCTATATTTTGATGTAGAATTCTAAAGTTAGGATGATTACTTTTGGGCACGAAAAAAATTATCTATATTTCTTTCATTTGTCCGTGTAGTACTACAAGAAGGAGTGATATTTTCCGTTGCATCAACCTTTGGCCGGACCATGACTTTGAAATAGTATGGGATGGTGCCTTTTTTAGGTGGTGTAGTAACTCGTGTATACCTTTTGTTTTGGGTGCCAACTCCCATACATGCACGTCTCATCAGGACATTTTTTATATTTAGAAATTGATCATCATAATATTGTTGATCCAGGACAGAGTTAATTCGTTTACATAGTTCATACATGAAAGCCCCTCGAGCTGTGCCTACGCAATATGAAAGATCTACAAAATGAGCATAAGAAAATCTATTACATATCGAACGTAACATATTATTCAATTTATCCTCATTCAGATGTTCATTATTATTAACACTCAGAACCAATACAGAGCAATTATTGAGCAACTTAAGTGAAGTATACAATTCATTCATTATTACTAAGGGATCATTGTCCTGTTCTCCTACTGATAGAATAACACAGTTTTTGGCAATAATGTTGAACATGTTACATGATTTCAATATTTCTTGAGTTGATGCGTGCGGTTTTATTACTGCGGAGACTTGGTACTTTTCATAAGGACTATTGATTCTTGACTTTACAAGCAACGATGATAACCCTATGCATTGCTTTCCACCAGCAATGAATAGTTGTTTAGTACTGATTTCAGGTGTGCTTTGTTCAGTATCTTGTGAAATTTCCTCATGAGCCTCTGCTGAGTTGCAGTCAACATCCGTATGTGGTTTTGTGGCTTCTATAGTATTACTGTTTGCAACCATATCCAGGTTATCCATGCTTGCATCTGCCGCGTTACTTGTTGTTAATCCTAAATTATCAAATGAGTTATCTGGGTTTGTTTTCCTTCTTTTATGATGTGGTTCAGATAGTGCTCTACTCTTTTTAGTTGTACTAAGTTGTTGGCACAGATGTTTATATCGACCTGTTTTCTTTTCTATGTTTTGGATAATTTGTTTCAAACTAATATTCTCAGCTGACAATGTTTCTATTTCATTATCCGCACTAAGTAGTTTCATCTTCAGTGCCGAGATTTCATCCTCTAATTCTTCTATCTTTAAATTCTCTGCCCTTATTGAGAGCTCCGGTACACTATATGAGCTGCTGCTATCTGATAAATTTGATGAATCCAAATCCAGCGAGAGTGATCTCGCGTTACGTTGACGTCGCTGACAAGATATGTTAGATTCTCCATAATCCTTACCCTCTCCATCTCGATTATTATCATCATCATCATCATAATCGTCACTAGCCGTATTATGAACTACGACATTGTCTTTTTGTTTTCCGACATTTGTCTTGACGTTATCTATGCTTATTTCCTTCGGGTTTAATTTTCGTCTGGTCGTGATATTATTTGTTGCAGTTGGTGTTAATAGTTTCTGTGTTCTTTGCCTTCTCTTGGTGTCCCTGAATACTGCAGCTGCAGAAGTTGATGGTTCGTGTAGTTGAGGCGGCGGCGGCGGCAGCGTTCTCCTATTACCAGCAGTTTGGCTGTTTATATTGTAACAACCATTACATTTCCAGCTCTTTTTACGTTCTTTTTCCATCAAATTGAAACGTTGTACTGATACATTTCCACAGGCAATGTCAAATATCCTTTTACATATTGAACACGTTAAAAATTGTCTAGTTTGTATCTTTATTTTACATGCAGTGCAAGTAATACTCGCAGATTTAACTTTAGGTGGAGATTTTTCTTTGCCCATGTCTAAGCCTTTTCAATCCTGGATCAGCGAGAAAAAAAAAAAAAAAAAATCCCACAACAACAAAAAAACTTAGAGAAAAAAAAAAAAAAAAAAACGTCGTCAGATGCTCGGATTTGAACCCTCGCTAGTCCGTTGTTACGCGTTCAGTTACACTGTCTCCCGACTCGGCTATCCGGCTAGTGCAAGAAGCGGCGAAAAACAAGTTATCATTCGAAGAGTAATACAAGTCAGCTGTTTGAGTCATGTAATAAGTATTACTGATACCGCACAGAATACCCACTAATTGCACTTCTTATTGGAATATTTTGGTCGTTTTGTTAGAAAAGAACGCAGTTTATTTCACATTAATCTGTTCATCTATAAACTTATCTTAGCACCACAATTGTTTATTTAGTGTCATATCACTGAGTTTAGGTCAATTTATTATAGTTTTACACAAAGAAAGAAGCGTCACTCAAAACTCGCAATAAAACATAGTTTTCACAGTTCCTTTGCTTAGATAACACTTTCACCGCGAATTTTGACCCTACTGCACCTATTGATACTTGTCCAGAAACTTTATCATCTGATTTAGTATTTTTAAACAATAATTATTACGAGCTCCATGTCAATAAGACGGAGGCGCCATCTAGTTGCAATCAATAAATATTATTAAATTCGGTCCAGTAGTTTTTGATAAAATCTAAACCTCATTGAGGCCCTGTGTGCTTCTTCTATCTCTGTCTTCATGTATACTCTATTTTTACACGACTGCGCCAGAAGGTGGGTTATGATTTTCGAGTGTATGTATGTCTAATTCTTTGTCCCGCCCTGCAGCCTAAACGGCTTGATGGATTGTAACATATGAGGTGTCGTTAGATTCGTCTTGATTGTAGAAGTGACATAGGTTATAAAAAAATAATAAAAGTAATGATGCAGTCGTCTTTTTGTGGTAGAAACCGCGCCGTCACCGTTAATACAGAGCGATACATTGTGATGCTACAGAATTTTTTTGCTCCAGCATTACAGGACTTCTCAGGCTTTAATCGAAGCTCTTGGTTCCAACAAGATGGGGCAACATGTCACACCTCCAATGACTCTATAGCAGCACTTCGTGAAATTTTTGGCCAAAAAGTCATATCCAAAAGAGGTGACATTCACTGGCCACCCCGCAGCCCGGATTTAACTCCAATGGACTTTTACCTTTGGGGATATATCAAAAGTAAAGTTTACATCAGCAACCCAGTGTCTATTGAGGAATTAAAAGAAAATATACGCGAGGACATGCAGAACATTTCATCAACCACTTGTCGGGCGGTCATGCAAAATTTCCGTTCCCGGTTACAGGTGTGCCAGGATGAACAAGGGTCACATTTGAATGATGTTATTTTTAAAAAGTGAAATCCTAATTTGTCTACTTTATTATTAAATAAACAGTTTTTCACTAAAGTAGCATTTGTATTTTTTATAACCATTTTAAATGTTAACGGACTTTTGGTCCACCCTGTATAATCATATTTCCATCTCTGTTTCTGTGTGTTCGACCGTACAAGTACATTACTGATGCTGTTGGGCGACAAAGCTAATCATAATTAGGACAGTTGTCACACTGCCGGCGAGTAAGCGAGTAACTATCGGCTATTTTCTAGCTAAAGAAACGTACAATAGATAATACATTCCATGTAAACAAAAGAGACGCAGCGATACTCGCTCATACTACATATATATTTCATAGTTGATCGCTGAGTTTCTTTGTTTACACGGAAAGTAATATTAAAGGTCCGAGCACATTTTGCCGGGCCGCAGCGTGTCGGGGCGGAGCGCAAAAAAATTATTATCAAACTTGGCAAAATAAGGTTAAGAACCTATGCGCTAGCTAGACGAATGTCGCCTTTCCGTCCTTTAGTCATAGTTTGCTATGTACCTATTAGTCATAATGTCTTATCACGAAATACTTGTGAAACATCACACACGTTCCATAAGAGTTATATCCTCTTGTAATAGAATAAATTTTAATAGAAAAGCTATGTACAGTCGAAAAAAGAGAAAAGTAAACAGGGCCTCAATAAGGTTGAGATTATCTCAAAAATTAGTTGACCTATTGCAAGAACTCCAACAGCCGCCCCACCCCTGCCCCTACCTGGGTACGCCCATGTTCTCAGATCACATACCGCCATGGCCATGGCCTATGAGCTGTCCAGATATTTCAGCTATCTCCTAGTAAAACTCCCATCAAAATCCCTTCAGTAGTTATGGCGTGATACTTGCACAAAGTCACAGACAAAGAGACAAAAATTCTAAAAATTACTGTTTTGGCATCAGTATCGATCCTAAAACACATTACAATTATTCTTTTCAAAAAATATCCAATGTACAGATACAACTTTTTTACAGTCTTTAGACTAAAATTTTTGTACAGCTTTAACTTAAACCTAGAAACAATGGTTACTTATATTTTAAGGAGTGTAACTAACACTCTAGTCCTCATACTAGGATTCCTTGTGTCGTAAATAAAAGTTTAAACTATGTAAAAGATATGGGTTGGAAGAGGCTCAGGACAGGGATGGATAGAAGAGGAGGGGGGAGACCTTTGCGCAGCAGTGGGGCAATTTATAGGTATACAAAAGCTATGTAATTGTAAAAGAATTAGTTTTAGATAAAATCTCAACCTTATTAGGGCATCATGTATAGTATAGTGCATTGTACGGTTCCTGAGGGATTTTGGCCTTGGGAGCGAGATATAAGAACTCGGTGCGTGGCCACAATAGACCTTTGAGGTCGCAGTGACCCTTGGGTCCGGTGTCTTGGTCCCATGATATCAAATAATAATAATCATGTATACCTGTCATAATGTTTACCTTGCTCCAAAAATGTCCTTCTTAGCTAACTGGGAAGCTCCTATGATCTTCAGACGAAGTAGGAAGCTATTCTCATCAGTCTGAAAACAAGAGAATACTACTTAGAGCATTATCTATATATTATAGATTATTTATTTATTATTTATTTATTATTATAGATATTGTAGCATTAACTAAAATAAGATAAGTTGGTAAGTAGATAAGTAGACAGTATTTTTTTTTTAAATATACCTTAAAATACTAAAACAGCTAATAACTTTTTAAGTAACAGAGTTGTCCACACATGTAACAAACTGTCTGATGATGTGGTATCTGCACCATCAGTGAACTCTTTTAAAATTTATATAAATAAGCAATATGTGTAGTGAATCATATGAACATTAGACAACATAGACTGAACTTACCAACACTGTGATATAGACACACCAGCATTATGCTGTCTGTCTAGCAAATGAATAATAATAATAATTGTGATGTAATGTGATCATGGCAGGTGTCCGACGTCTCGCTCTATAGACCAGACTGACTGACCCACCAACGCCCCAAACCCATAGCCCCAATTGTCATTGAGTGCATTCTGATGCGCTCAGAGACGGGTCCCGCTAGGTGCATCACATATCCCTTCAAATTAAAGTTATCTAAGGGGCCTCTACGTGTTGGACCTATGTCTCCGTGCAAGCCTCTCAAAGGACCGGGTTTTCTGAAACCCCGTGATACCTAGAGAGATACATAATAATTGTGAAATAAGTAGGAATATTATTTACTTGTGAATACAAATTAATATACACATACAGACAAATAGTGGTATAAGTCTCTACATTCCAATGAGTAGGTATTTGTATATTATTGATTTTTTTATTATTACTGGGAGGCAACAGATGTCCAGTCTAGCTGAACAAACTACCTAGAGTAGTAATGTCTAAGGAGGATCTAGGCTAGAATAAGAAAAACAGTTTATTTGCAACAAAAACAAAGATATTGAAATGCAACAAGCAGACATGATTTCAAAAAACCAAAAACCAGACTGCAAAATAACTATCTCCTTTTAATTATTTTTTTATAGCCTATGACACTCAAGTAATTAAGACGAATCTAACGATACCTCATACACCAAAATCCATCAAGCCGTTTAGGCTACAGGTGGCAGGAAGGAATGGACATACATACACCTGAAAACATTACCCTCCTTCGGTAAAAAATAAAAAGTTGGGTAAAAATACATATGTATAGGTACGGTGGAGCACAGAGAAAGGTGTACAGGAGAGTTTTTAAGGTTGAGATTTTCTCAAAAACTACTTGACCTATTGCAAAAATTATTTCACTGTTTGATAGATAAAAGTTAAAACTATGTAACTGTATTAGAATTATTAAATTCGGTCCAGAAGTTTTTGAGAATATCTCAACCTTGTTGAGGCCCCCTGTATACTTATCTCTGTCTTCAACTGTACATAATTTATTGTATTGTTTCTGTAGTATTTGCAACTGTTATGAAGGTTATGAATAAATATAAAATGCAAATTGACCTAAAACCTAAATCAATTCAGCAAGTTTCAGTCTTTGAACGTTATAAGGTAATATCCTGTGTAAACCACATCTAAAAATAGTTAAACTATATCGGCACACAAGGTAAGCAACTGCTTATAAGTTAATATTGAGCAAAAACTACGTATGTTGAAGGACAAACCCCATTACAAGAGCTAACCTAACATCGCTACAAACGTTCCGACTTTCCGTGGTATTAAACAAATATATTGTAGAAATATGAGCAGAAAGGACGACGGAACGTGCGAACAGAACAATGATCTCTACAAATAATGATCATTTAAATGCTAATCGATCACAAGGACATGTTTACAATATTGCTATTTAACATAAAATAAAACAGATTTCGACTAAAGAAAAGTTCATGTTTTCGTCAACTTACACGTGGCCCCAGCTGCCAAGCCATCACCCATGTGAAAATACACTATTTTCGAGAAGCAATTTCAACAATTCACGTTCATTTGCGAATCACATCGGTCAGAATAACAGTAGAAATGCAGTGACACGTTTTCTGTTAGTTCCTGTTCGGCACGCCCTTACAACTAGTTCTAAAGTCTTTTATCATCAAAAATATGCACTACTATGTCCAATAGAAAATCTAAACACCAAAACTATTACGATTTGCTAATAGAATTACCGTAATACACAAATAAAAAACCAAATTAATTGCACAAAGATCGTCCATTCGAATGACAGTTCCGTAAACAGCTGTCAGTTGTTATTTTTTTTTATTTTACGTTCCTTTATACGCAAAAATATCGATAATCGGTTATGGTAGGATGGGAAACAATCAATAAGAAGTACCAAAACTCGCGATTTCACGCCAATATTGTAGTAATTTCAGCGATTTTGGGATTCTGAATCCACCCTAACGTAATGTTGGGGTAAAACAGAAAAGTTTCGTAAACACTGGAATCGAAGTTAAACGGCATTATTATACTTAATTTATTAAAGTTGAGCTTACCTATTATTTAATTATGCTATGGTTGAGCTCCTGATTCCTAAATATAGCAGCTGACTGCTGATGCTGCAGCAAAGATAATGTAATACTACTTAATGTATATAGCTACTTTAACTGTCTTCGTAATGAGACCCATTGATATTCGGAAGTAAATCCATTATCTAAAAGACTATTTATTTCACCTAACACTTGTTATGTATGAATTAATGATACTAACTATATAAACTGTAGAAGAATGTTATGTTTGACTAAGATAAAACTCAATTTAAGAGTATGTACTGGGTATTTGATTTAGTAGACTCATTGTATACGTGTTTAATCAATCACAGTTTTTCAAGCGTAGATACTTACTAATAACCTATCTCCATACTTCATAAGAACTTAATACAAATACAATATGTATATTTGATTAGGTATCATCGCAATATATTAACAACGCCTTTTCCGCCGTGCGAAAAATAGACGCAAATATGAGGAATTGAGGAGCTGATTTGTTGCTGATTGATTGGCAAGCTTCACTAGTTACTGTTGGATAGTAGCTTCCATTAACTCACTTTAACAACTCTAAGCAAACTGGTGTAAGCAGACTACGGAGGCTGGAGTCTGGACAACCCCGTGAGGAATCGTTTTAATACTCCAAATCCGCTTAGAGTTTCAGCGTTTTAGGCATGACCCCCGAGAAGATATGCACTAACCTGGATTTGCAAGGAATACCTAGGCGCTGGTCTCTGGAGTTCCTGTCTCCTCCTCGCAGTAAACGAGGAGGATCTACCTCGATGGTCCTCCGACGCCGAAGTGAATTCCAGCGGTCTAGCACTATGCATCACAGCGATCCTATCTCGCATTTCCGACCAATGATACGCCAACATCTGAGCACTGCACCATCACAACAATTATCACAAACTTCAGCTTCTGACCTAAAATGTATTTACTAAAATACGCAGATAGCTCGAATCGTAAGACGGCTCTGTGGCAAGCCATATGACTAAAGTGATTCTAATCTTATCAACGCGAAATGGGCACGATAAAGATGTGAGCGGTACAATTAGCGCCTGAATGATAACTCGGTCGAGTCACGCAAGTTCATGTGTACATACGCTTTGTTTAAATTAAATCTGGGTGATAACGGTATCGGTCGTTGTTACATTTTTTTCCAAGACTTAAACTTTATGCTTTTTGCATACTGCGTTGGCTTGATATTGGCCTTTGATAACGGATAATAAGACGTAGTATATACATATTACATACCGCTAAATACATAGCTTTTGTAGGCTACAGAGATAATTTCACGTGCATCGTTAAATCATCATTAGACACGTACAAAATGGTTACAACTTGGGTAGGTACTTACAACAATTTAAGTATATTTAAGATATATTTTTTCCAAGACTTAAACTTTATGCTTTTTGCATACTGCGTTGGCTTGATATTGGCCTTTGATAACGGATAATAAGACGTAGTATATACATATTACATACCGCTAAATACATAGCTTTCGTAGGCTACAGAGATAAAAATTTCACGTGCATCGTTAAATCATCATTAGACACGTACAAAATTGTTACAACTTGGTGGGTTGGGTGGGTAAATACAACAATTTAAGTATTTAAGATCAGTGTAAGATTAAGATTGAATGAAGTAA
Organism: Tachystola acroxantha; assembly: GCA_963506565.1. Taxonomy (NCBI): domain Eukaryota; kingdom Metazoa; phylum Arthropoda; class Insecta; order Lepidoptera; family Oecophoridae; genus Tachystola; species Tachystola acroxantha. Next base: position 1,079,648 of record OY735887.1, read on the forward strand.
GCAGATAACAGTTTGCAGCGCGATTCGACTGTTAGAAAACATTACCCTCCTTCTTTCATCAGTCGGGTAATTGGTTCGTGTTCTAAATAAATAATAAGTACGAATAAGTTTGGCAATACAAAGGGGTACCGCAGCCGCTCTCTTGGGCACCCTGCCGCATGCATGGGAGCGACTTGGACGCAGTGTTCTACCTGTGACCGGTAGAGGCCAGTCACAGCTAGAATACTACGTCCAAGTAGGTACTTTTTATGTATACTTAATTATTTTTAATTTTCATATTATTCCTACATACCTTTTTTTATTTATTTAATGAAAATATACAATAGTTTGCTTTTGTAAATAAAAAATACATCCGACATTACAACGACAAGTAAATAATAGTTTAAAGAAAATAATGAATAAATGTCAATAAATGTGTTGGTTTAAATCGACTGTTCCAAAATGGATGTATAATATCAAAGGACAAAGGGTTTGTCACATCTCTATTTTTCTAGCTAGGCTAGGCTGTATTTTTTCCATTCTATAAATGTAGTTTGCCTTTGCTTGTATAAACAATTTTTTTGACATTTTTTTAGTCGCGTTTGTTGTGGAATGGATTATGGTGAACAATTTCATAATTAATTCGTATAATTTGATCGTATGATAGAAATAACATCGTTAGAAAGATGTCCCAACAATTAATTAATGAAAACAGCAAGTATATATTGGAGTAAGTAAATTAAAACTACTGTAATGTTATAACCTTACTTTCAAAAGTTTGTGTTTATGTTTATTATACAAATTATCTTGCATCTTTCAGTTTGTTTTCTGAGCAGACTGTCGATTCTCAGCCATTGGACTCAATATGCGCTCAAGTTCAAAAGAGATTTCCGAAAACAGAGCATTTTAACTGTAAGTAACAGCTTCACCAAAGAAAATATATACTCTAACGAGGGACAAACCTTCGTCCCTCTTTACCCGACTGTCGAGGAGAAGGGTAACGTTTTTCAGGTGTATGTCCATTCCTTCCTGCCATTCTGGCTTGATGGATTTTGGTTTATGAGAAGGATTTTCTTGCTATGAAAATGGTTTGTAAAACTGGCCGAATAAACAGACAATGAATTTAATGAATAATTGGGGCACTAACGGGACATCAAGCAACGAACGACCTGTTGCATAGGATGGGATTAGCTGAATCTCCAACCTGCAGAGCCTGTGGTGACAAAACGGAGTCCATGAAACACCTACTGTGTGAATGTGACTCACTGGCTAGAAAGCGAATGAGTCTCCTGGGGTCGGCCTATCCGGAACCAGAAGACTACAGGCTCCTTCCCATGAGCTGCATAGCGGACCTATTGAGTTATATCTTTAGGGAGGAGGAAGGAGCATAAAGGAAAGGGGAGAGCACAAAAGATCCCAATGGGTCGAAGTGCCGCCACATTGGCACCCAATCAGGATAAGATAATGAATGAATGAATGTGGGTGACTCACAAGAGGCTGAGAAGAATGGTCTTGCGATGAAGAGGCATAGGTTCCCCAAGTTTCTTCAACCAGGTCAAGGTCTTCACCCACCAGACATTAGACAGCTTTTACTGTGAGCCACCCAGCTTCACTTTGTTAACCTTAACAAATTCACCTTAAGACGGAAGCTCTATGAAGAGAGTCTGAGGATATTGCAGCTTACGACATTGAAGGAGTGAAGACTGAGGGGAGATTTCATCGAAACATTTGAAATCATGACCTTCATATACAACGTCCCAGACTTCAATAAGGCAATGTTTAGTATGACGGACACAGGACCGCGAGGACACCATATGAAATTAGACTGCATTACATTCAGCACCAATGTCGCTCGTCACTTCCTGAGCAACAGAGTTGTTCGGGCCTGGAAGTCACTTCCAGACGACATTGTCTCTGCCATCTCAGTGAACGCATTCATAAACAAATTGGACAGTTATTTTAAAACCATTAACAAAAATAATACCACTAAGTGATAGATTTACAAACTCTGTAAAGTGGACATATCAGCGATGAGCTGCCTGTCCATAATTAAATCATCATCATCAGTCTATTTATATTGCTTCACTGCTCGGGCACAGACCTTCCTTTACATCGAGGGAGCTGGGGCCATGATCCACCATGCGTTTTTTTTTTCTCTACGGCACGCAGGTTTCATCACGATGTTTCCCCGTTTTGGGAGCACTCGGTAAATGTACGTAAGTTTTTCTGTCGAAAAAACCGTGGATAACTCATTGGTACATGGCTACCCTGGCTGGGAATCGAACCTGGGACCTCCGTATCGCAAGTCCATTGACCCAACCACGGAACCACCGAGCTCACACTATTTAAATACTAATAAATTAAATTATATTACAGTATGCCTACTCCTGTCATCTCTTATAACCGGTGAAGACTTATCGCTTCCCGGGCAGAGAGTGGTAGCGCTAGCCCTGCTCTTCGACGTGTACAAAGGGGAAAACCCATTCAGCTCGTTGTTTGTGCATCTCCTGGACGGCAAGCCTGGCCTGCTGCCGTTGGCGCCGCAGGAGAGGCTGTTCATCGGTCAGCTGCACGGGTTCTTGCAAGTTAATTCTAAGGATGTGAGTATTATTTATTTTACTATTTGATATCAGGGTGTTGGTACACGCCCAAGGGTCACTGCGACCTCAAAGGTCTATTGTGGCCGCGCACCGAGGTCTTATATGTCGCTCCCAAGGCCTTCCTTCAGGAATCGTATGATGCACTTGGGTGAGAGAGTTTTAATATCCTCGAGTGGCATTATGTGTCCTAAGGCTCGGCTTCTGCTGTGAATGAGTGTTCCACACTCACAGAGGATGTTCATGGGGGTTTCCTCGGCTTTGCAGCAGAATCTACAGGCAGTCTTCTTCTTCTTATGGTGCCGTCTTCTTACGAAGGTTGGCGATCATTATGGCAATCTGCACTTTCGACAACGCCGCACGGAATAGAGACCTGGCAAAAAATGGCAAGAAATTCGTTTTGATCTTCCTCTCTGGATCCTTGTTTCCACATCACATACCGCCATGGCTTATAGCCTATGAGCTGTCCGGATATTTCAGCTATCTCCTAGTGAAACTCCCATCAAAATCCCTTCAGTAGTTATGGCGTGATACTTGCACAAAGTCACAGACAAACATTCTAAAAAATTGTGTTTTGGCATCAGTATCGATCCTAAAACACATTACAATTATTCTTTTCGAAAAATATCCAATGTACAGACACAACTTTTTTACAGTCTTATTATATGTATAGAATAATATAACATACTAATCAGTTCTTCATCTTGTCCAGGTATTAAAGAAGTCCGCCAAGCAAGTGATGATGACGGAGGTGTCTTCAAAGGATCTCGAGTTCGACTACTCGCCGCTGCAGGCGCTGGTGGGCGAGCGGGCGGCGGAGATGACCTCCATGGCGCGAGCCACCGCGCCCGCGCTCATACCGCTAGGAGACGGGTGAGGCCACAGACCACTTACCCCATAGGCCTGTAACAACCTGTGGCATGAGCGCAAAATTGCTTCGCGACACGTGTAGCCTGGAGATATTATCGACATGGACGTACGGCACCACTGTCCCCCGCTTCGTCTCTATGCGCTCATCGTTGACAGAATGTTTCGCTTGCAAATGACAATGCCAGATTTTGCCCCACCATCAACCGCATGATGAACAAGATAACGAATAAATGTAAAAAATATCTCTGTTTTTTATTAAAATTATTGGTTTAAAATAAAGTTTTTTACAACATGCGAGTCGAAAAAACAGTTTAATTAAGTAAGAACTCAGAAAATAGTAAGAAATCGAAGCGAAATATTCATTGACTTTGTTATCATTTTCTACTACTCTCGCAACTCCTACTGATTATGATTATGCAATATGAAACCTGTAATAAGTCTCCAACAAAATGATATATGAGCTTCAATGGTCACGTATGTGACCGAAGGTGGCAATGTCATTTGTACCGATTTCGTGTATATTCATCCATAAATTACGTCACATGTTAGGGTGTAAATAATCTAAGTGTTAAAATACGAACTATAAAAGAAAAACTCAAAAACATTTACAACTGTATTTATACAGGAGTTTCTTATATAAAATATGGCAGTTGTAAACATTGCTCATGGCTTGCAAAATTTCACTTAATCCATGGTGTTTTAATTCAATAATTTCTAGATGTACAATTGCAAAATATGTGACGTCACACAAATGTGACCAGCTGTGACAAGGACGGGGGAGGGGTCAAAAATTAACGAAATTCGTGAGACGTAATTTATGGATGGATAAATCTAAGGCATGTGAAATCCGCCAACCCGCACTGGGCCCGCGTGGTGGATCATGGCCCGAGCTCCCTCGATGTAAGGGAAGGTCTGTGCCCGAGCAGTGGGGCAATATAAATAGACTGATGATGATGATGAATTTATGGATGGCCCATAAGTGTCGCCGCACACGGGCCACACGCGACAGCCACAAACGCCGCCACGAGAAGCTAGAAGCGGCTACAAAGGTAGCTGAAGCGCGCGACAGCCACTTGTGGCCGGTGGTCGACACTTGCGGTCGGTGGCTGCTACTTTTTTTAACCCATGCAGTATAGTTTACTGAGGCAAGGGAGAGAGGGGCGCGGAATCGCGCGAGTGGCGTGTGGAGGCTTTTTGTGTCGGCGTTTAGTGGCCGGTGCGAGCCACAAGAAGCAAGCTGCGACGATTTGTAGCGTGTGGCCGCCACCGGCGCCAACCGTGTGCGGCGAGTCCATATAAAATGTATGAAAATTACAGGAAATATGCCTGTGGCGGCGTTTTGTGGTTGTGGCCGGTGGCCCGTGTGCGGGGAGCTCAAGTGGTCTGTGGTTTCCATATTACAGCAGCGCCCCAAACCGCATGGCTATGAAGGAGTTATTGGAAGCCCTGATGTCCAACGAGTACCTGCCTCTGCACCGCACGCTGCAGGCCTCCGGGCCCATACCGCCGCCCACCTTCATGCTGGATCCCACGGAAATTACGTTTTGTGATGAGGTAACTTAGAATGACATATCGCCCTATATTCAAATCGAGTCCATATATTATGGCAATTAGAATACAGGGTGTAACGTAAAGGGTATGTGAAGCCGAAGGGAGGGTGTTCAGTATCGGTAACTGAACAACTTTTGTTCTACGACTTTTCGAATAAAAAATAAAAATGAATTAATGTCTCATACAAATCGATCAGCTGACCGGTACGAAATGTATGAAAAGTCAAAAAAAAATTCGCGAAAATTGAAAAGTCGTAGAACAAAAGTTGTTCAGTTACCGATACTGAACACCCTCCCTTCAGCTTCATATACCCTTTACGTTACACCCTGTATATGACCATATTCCAAAACAAATAAAAATGGAAGACAAATTAAATGTATTTTTGGCAAAATTAAAACAATACTTGATACAAAAAAGTTTTTATGATATCACAGGGTTCTTTGAAAACCCTTAAAACGTATTAAAAATGATTTACACAACATTATACTTAATTGATTTGCAAAGATTTTCCATTATTTACAATATATTATTATTTAACTATCTACATTTATCCTGTACAAATCTTAAATTTTAACCATTTACAATTTAATTAATTTACAATTTTAGTACAATTAATTTATACAAATTTTAAATTTAATGAAGTGCTTTTTTACAGTTTTAATATTATACTTTACAATTATATTTTGTGACAGAAATAGGTACTAGGATTTGCATGCTGACTTTAGAATAGTTTTTGTTTAGTATATAAGTTTAAATTATGTTGCATTGCCCTGACAGGGTTCATGTTGAGTACTGGATTTTTAATTATTTATGTAACACCTAGAATTAACCACATGATCGCAATAAAACATTTTGACTTTGGCTCGAGTCCGACTCGCACTTGGCCGGTTTGTCTCAGTAAGACTGTTAATTTGCAGGCCGTCTGGAAGAACCTGGTGAACCGCGGCGCGTACGTGCCGCTCTACGACAGCGAGTACGCGGGCCTGACGGGGCTGCGGCCCGAGCGCGCGCGCAAGCACGCCACGCAGCCGACACACAACAAACACAAGGTAACCTCCACTAAGCACTAACACTAACTAACACTGGACTTCCCTGCATCGCGACTGGAATAAGAAATAGCTTGAAAACAAGCTATTACTTATTCCAGCTTGAAAACAAGCTATTACTTATTCCAGTCGCGATGACAAGCTATTTCTTTAGTACGTACCTAAGCTCTAAATTTGTAATTTATTATTTGCCATTTATGTAAATTTTTATTTGTGTCTTATATTATTTTAATTTCAATTATTGTAATTATTTTGAGTTTGAATGGGTTTATACCTGTAAATAAAGAATTAATATTATATATATATATATTAAGCAAGATACGGTTTACGGTTTAAGGGCCTTCCAATAGCCAACTAGCGCCGCCAATCTTAAAAAAATAACATGTTACAAATTATTAACTTTTATTAAAAATGCTATGTACGGTGGAACACAGAGAAAGGTGTACAGGAGAGTTTATAAAGTTGAGATTTTCTCAAAAACTACTTGACCTATTGCAAAATTTCTTTCACTGTTAGATATATAAAAGTTAAAACTATGTACTGTAAAAGAATGATTAAATTCGGTCCTATAGTTTTTGAGAAAATCTCATCATTATTAAGGCCCCCTGTATACTTATCTCTGTCGTCGACTGTACACAATCTTTACTAGGATAAACACTACTTTTCAATATACAATACATGGCATAATTGCGACAAGCTAAGTTGTAGTTCACAAATGTGCCAAAAACGGCCGTTTCTCGCAATTATGCGAACTACAATTTATCGACATTGAATGACGTTATAAATAAGCATTTATAAAATAGTATTTATCGTAATAAACATTTTGTAAATAGCTTTTTTAATAAAATTGATTATATTGGAAGGTATTATTTTTTTAAGATTGGCGGCGCCAGTTGGCTCTAAGAAGGCTCTTAAATAAAATTATACACAGCACTAATAAATTTCAATTACGTAAACATCTAATAAAATTGTATTACATGTTCAAATAAATATCTATCGATATGATTTTCAAATTATTGAATTATAAATGCAAATGTAACGAGAGAATGACCTTGAATTCATTCGACGACATTAAATGTATGGTTAGACTTGTGACATACATTCTGCACAGCGTTTAAGTAAATTAAACAATTTGAGAAAAAAATAACAAAAAATATTTAAATTATTACATATAAACGGATATCACTCACTTATATTGTTAAAGTCGGCAATTAGACCGACAGACCGACGTTATCTCGGAGCGCGCACAGAGGGCGCTGATCCGCAGTGCGCGAAGAAACGTCAACGGCGACGCGGGCGTGGCGCGCTCACCTTGAAAAAGACCGTCGAAATCGGTCGAAACTGTCGGCAATTAACAATATAAGTGAGTGATATCCGTTTATATATAATAATTTGTAGTAATGGCTCACTATAGTTTTAATTCTAAAAAATATTTACAATAAATTCAACTATCAAAAATATTATTAATTTGATGTGCATCTATTCAATACGCCATGACATGGTATTTTTATCGTTTTGAGTTTGAGGGGCTGGCTGTATGCTCTAGTAAAACTTGCCTTTCCATCTAGATCTAATTTAAAGCAAATCCTTGCAGGAAGAGAAAAAAGAAGACAAACAACCAAAACAAGAGGAGAAGAAGGAGAAACCGGTTGAAGAGAAGGAGTCTTCCATCATCAAGGAGGCCCAGGAGCTGACGCAGCTGTCTTTGAAGGGCGCGCTGAGCGTGCAACAGCAACAGCGCCTGCTGGGGCTCCTGGAGCACGCGCCCGCGCTGGTGGAAGACGTGGGGGTCACGCCGTACCAGGTGAGGGGATCATCATCATCAGCCCGTATCAGTCCACTGCTGGACGTAGGCCTCTCCCAAAGCGCGCCACTCAACCCTACTCTCAGCCCTCTGCATCCAGTCCTTGCCAGCCATCTTGCGAAGGTCATCCCTCCATCTGGTCGGGGAGCATCCCACACTACGTTTACCCGAATTAGGGCCATGATCCACCACTCGGGCCCAGTGCGGATTGGCGGATTTCACATGCCTTAGATTTCTACGGCATGTAGGTTTCATCACGATGTTTTCCTTCACCGTTTTGAGAGCACTCGGTAAATGTACGTAAGTTTTTCTGTCGAACAAAACCGAGGATAACTCATTGGTACATGGCTGCCCTGGCTGGGAATCGAACCTGGGGCCTCCGTATCGCAAGTCCGTTGACCCAACCACTGAGCCACAGCTCCTTAATCTTATTTTATTTGTTTTATTAATGGACTCGACTGTTCGTCATTTGCCAATGTCATGTTACAGAAAATTCAATATATTCAATAGTCTTCTATCTTCCTCCAGGGGAGTCGCAGTAGCGTCTTCACCCTGGGTAGCCGCGTCTTCATGTCTTCATCCAGAGGAGACGCCGTAGCGTCATCACTCTGGACGAAGCAGCTCGACAGTCACGTTCACTCCCGAGCTTGTAACGGGAACTCTTGATAAAAGCTTGAAACTTCAGATCTTGCATAAAAAATCCAATAACTTCACCGTACTGTCATTCGCGAACATTTTCTGATTAATTTAACGTGATATTAAACACAAAATAGTCCCTGTAGACATTAAAAGGAAAAATATCAAATAATTACGCAACCGTCGTTTCCCGCCATTTTCAAGAGAACCCTCCTTAATCTTAACTTGATTTTTAAATAATTTAATATAAAAAATATGGGTATATTACATTGATCTCCTATAAACAACTAGATACACAGTCTGCCTTCTAAAAATGTCCAAGTTCAAAGAAGGTCCAAACGGATGAATGGATCATTTGCTTTATTGGGTATTATTTGGATGTTAACAATGGACCCTTATTTGGACGGTTTTTTTAAATTGTTTTAGTAATACCTTTGTGTATCTAGTTATTTATAGGAGATCAATGGTCCCTTAATTTTACCTATGTTTTCATAAAAATATTTATTCATTTATTATATTATATTTATGACATTATGACATTTTTGCACACGCTACGCTGTTTTTGATACAATATCTCCATCACCCGAAGGTTGCCTGGAAGAAATCGCTTAAAGCGATAAGGCCGCCTGTCTGTACACTAGCTAACTTTGGTTTTATATGTAACTGATGTATTTTCATTTGTGTGCAAATAAAGTATATTTGAATTGAATTTATATATTATATCTCATTGTTGTGTCCAGCTGCCATACCTGGTGGAGAACAACCCGATGGTAGCGATCAGCGTGCTGCTGAAGCTGATCCACTCGCAGCACATCACGGAGTACTTCAGTGTCCTGGTCAACATGGAGATGTCTCTACACTCCATGGAAGTGGTCAACAGGTACATCAGATCAATGGTAACACTTGCAGTACGATTTTAAATCTTACGACGCAGATAATAAGAACGGCCAAAGTGTTACACTTGATGTACTGTCGACTGTACAAACAATAGGCATGGTGACTGATTTGGAAAAACTTTTCTATATTGTTTGGAAGTAGCGTCTAATTCCTAAAAATATAATATTTCCGTAAATAGTGAAGAGATTATTATAAAATACGCCACAATAATTTTAAGTTTAAAAGATAATGCCAGATTCTGCCCCATCATCAACCGCAAGTTGTACAGGATAACGAATAAATGTAAAAGTATCTCCGTTTTTTATTAAAATTATTCGTTTAAATTAAAGTTATGTACAAGTTGCGAGTCGAAAAAAACAGCTTAATTAAGGATTCAGAAAATACTAAGAAATCGAAGCGAATTATTCATTGTTTTTGTTATTCTTCTATAGGAGTTGCGAGAGTAGTAGAAAATTATACTGATTATGATTATGCAATATGAAACCTGTAATAAGTCTTCAACAAAATGATATAAACAGCTTAAATTGTCACGTAGTTTTGTGGGCAAAGCTCCATTGAAATGTGGCAATGTCTTTTTGACACTAAAACGCTCCTGGGTGTCATAGCGTCTCGTGTGACGTCACTTTATTGTTCATGTATGAAGAATTTGATGTTTGCTGACATTTGATCAGTGTTGCCAGATCCGTATTTAATTTTTTTTTATTTTAGTAGGGCGAGGCTGGAAAATCCGTAGATTTCCGTAGATTGACTCTAGAAAAAGCCGTAGTTTTACAGACTTTTTTAATAAGCTGTCTGACTGACTAAAACCATGAAATGTGGTTGATAACCGGTAAAGAAATTAAAAATTAAAACAAACTTTACAACTTGCAGAAAAAAATTCCGTAGATCTACGGGTTTTTCCGTAGGTCCTGGCAACACTGCCCCAATCGTGACGTCATTCGCTCTGATTGGTGTTTAGCGTAATATGGCGGATTGAGCTATTTCGTAGTTTTATTTTATCAAAAATAATATCAATCTAGCTACGAATAGAAAAATAAATGTGTTTTTCAAAATCTGTGAGTCTTATTTAATGGAAATTACATAATTATTTTTAATAATAATAATGATAATACAATGTCAAACTTAAAACTAAAACATCCGGTAAACCTTCGTCAGTCAAATAAGCCGCCCCTTGTCATACCCGGTGCAAAGGTACCCATAACGCTTGCGGCGTTACCGCGCTGTATAGCTATGGCTAACCTTTGCACCAGGTAGGACCCGGAGCGAGAGTCACAACCCCTCTCTCTAAGGCGACGGCCAATGTCTGCGACAAATTGTATGGCTTCCGCCCCCCAGCAACCCGTCGTCTACACCGCGAACGGAACAAATACTATTATACTTATTTAATTAGATAAACATATGATTTTAGAGATTCTTTGGTACTGTCACCATGCCTAGAAAGGTGTAATGATGAATGATGATGAATGAATGAAATAAATTTATTTGCATATGATTTTTGTAAATAAATAGGATGTTCGATAGGTTCAGGCGGATCAATCAAAATCTGCTTAGACATAAGCGTGCAAATATTTAAAATAGAACAACGCGAAATTGTATAAAATTAATTAAATAGGCATTATTAATTGAACAGTATCGTATGTCATTATTCCACATTGTAGAATCAATCTATAACTTCGAATTTATTATTATTACCTTGATTTCAATATTTAGATTCTGTATTGATATATAACTATGTAAACTATTTTATTTTTATTATATATTATCATAATTGACTACTGCGACGAAAAGAACTCATTTAGTGAATAAAAGCATTTATCGACCAGCCATTTATGCAATTTAGTTTTAAATATGCTTCCAGACAAGACCCTCAAATGATCCGGCAATGCATTATGTACGCTTGCCGCTGTATAGTAGACGCTACGTTTTGCCGCAGACAAATTGAAGGGACACATTGACACATCTCAACTTTGTGCGTTGGTCTAGACCAACTCGAGCTAGCTCGAAGTCGTTTCACCCGGTCGTGAAATTGTTCATTTGAATAATGATCTGGGTACTCCCTAACGAAGAGACAACAAAGGTGTACTGAATAGGTTTTTTTTATTTTTAATTCTTATATTTATAATTTGCAATTTAATTCCGCAGGTTGACGACCTCAGTGGACCTTCCCGTGGAGTTCGTCCACCTGTACATCAGCAACTGTATATCCACGTGTGAGACCATTCGGGACAGGTGAGTAGAGGCGGTGGCGAAGAGCTCGGTGGCTCAGAGGTTGAGTCCTAGGTTCGATTCCCAGCCAGGGCAGCCATGTACCAATGAGTTATCCTCGGTTTTTTCGACGGAAAAACTTACGTACATTTACCGAGGGCTCTCAAAACGGTGAAGGAAAACATCGTGATTAAACCTGCATGTCGTAGAAGAAGAAAAAATTCTAAGGCGTTTGAAATCCGCCGGCCCGCGTGGTGGAACAGTGGGGCAATATAAATAGACTGATGATAATGATGAATGGGTAGAGAGTAGAGGCGGATTAAATGTCGACAGCGGCCTAGGCTAGCACCTCATCGGCGCCCCTCGGTTTTTATGTGGTTTTTTTTAATGATAGACCAAACCCGCATTTGGCCCCGATCTCACCTGATGGTGCGTGACGATGAGGCCGATGATGAAGCACGCGGGCCTAGTAAATACCTAGTCACTCTTGCCTTAAAGATCCCAAGGTTATAAGTGTCTGGAAACACCGACGCTGGCAGGGCGTTCCATTCCCTAGCCGTTCGTATGATGAAGGATGAAGAAAAACGTTTCGTACGGGCCAGCGGGATATCTACGACATGCGGATGGAACCCCAGCCGACGCCTGGTGGAATGGGGACGCAGGAATTAAATCGTGCAATTCCATTGCATACTCTCAAAAATGTAACCTGTATAACACCGATAGGCAACTCACCAACACCCTGTGTATTACAGCGAGCTCGTTGCGACCTGGTCCAACTTCAGAGCTTTTAAGCGCTTCTGCCATAGTTATTATTGGCACTATTACAGAAGGTAGCCTTCTGCTCCGGCCCCTAGCTCACAGCAGTGAGCAACAACTTCTTCATACTCTATTCTTCTTTCTTTGCTTTAAATAGCCGAGGCGTGACTATGTAGCGTCCGGCATTTCAGCCCCATTGTGTCGCTTAAACCCGTCACTGTATGACGGGCCAATAGTACGCCACTGGTGATCCTTTTCAAAAAGGAGTTACAGTGGGAGAGGGGGGAAAAAAGGCGACTCACCAACCTCTGTTATGAAATCTAGCGATGTAGGTGTAATGAAGTAGACAGGGCACTTAGGAAGCACTAAAGGTGGATTTTGAATCACAATAAACTTTGAAAACTACATAATATTATCGAATTCGTGCGTGAAAACGCAGGGAATACCAGAGTCCGAATCTAGCTTTATATTATGACTTTTTATACGGACCTAAGTCGCATGTCATAGCGCGTAATACACCTCATGTAAACACTAACATAGTCTTAAGTACTTACTAACACTTATAGGTCTTTGTGACTGCAATAAATCGTTTGATTTTTTTTAATACGAAACTTGTTCCGCAGGTACATGCAGAATCGTCTCGTGCGTTTGGTGTGTGTGTTCTTGCAATCACTCATTAGGAACAAGATCATCAACGTCAAGGTGAGTGATTGAGCTGGATTTACTGGCACGATTATTATGTATCTCTCCAGGTTTCACGGGTTTCAGAAAACCCGGTCCTTTGAAAGGCTTGCACGGAGACATAGGTCCAACGCGTAGAGGCCCCTTAGAGAACTTTAATTAGAAGAGATATGTGGTGCACCTAGCGGGACCCGTCTCTGAGCGCATCTGACTGCACTCAATGACAGACCCCGTCAGGTGCATAAACTATTGCAGTGATTGGAAATTACAACTTAATTGGGGCTATTGGTTTGGGGTGTTGGTGGGTCAGTCAGTCTGGTCTATAGAGCGAGACGTCGGACACCTGCCATGATCACATTGTCTCGAAGTTATGAAAAAATTGGCAGGCGGTGACCGATTATTATTATTATTATTTGATATCACGGTGTTGGTACACGCCCAAGGGTCACTGCGACCACAAAGGTCTATTGTGGCCGCGCACCGAGTTCTTATATCTCGCTCCCAAGGCCAACGTCCCTCAGGAACTGTACAATGCACTTGGGTGAGAGAGTCTTGATATCCTCGGGTGGCACCATGTCTCCACCCAAGGCTCGGCTTCTGCTGTGAATGAGCGCTTCACACTCACAGAGGATGGGGGTTTCCTTGGCTTCGCAGCAGAATCTACAGGCAGTGGTGTCGGAGGCCCATTCTGTTCAGATGTTTATTCAGCCTGCAGTGTCCAGTTAAAGCTCGTATAAGTATCCTCAACTCCATTCGTGGTAATTTCATCGCGTGCGATGAAAAGTTTTGCGAGTAACCAGTGACAAGTGTTTTTGCGTGCCTCTGGCCAGCCATGGCATTTACTGTCACGATACACATACAGCCTTGAATTCGTTTAATCAAGAGTCCCGCTACAAGCTCGGGAGTGAACGTGACTGTCGAGCTGCTTCGTCCAGTCATCAACGCTACGGCGACTCCTCTGGATGAAGACATGAAGACTATTAGAACATGATGAAAAAGTTCTTGCATAAGTATATATGAAGCCGAAGGGAGGGTGTTCCGTATCGATAACTGAACAACTTTTGTTCTACGACTTTTCCATTTTCGCGAATTTATGTCGAAGCGAATTATTCATTGTTTTTGTTATTCTTCTATAGGAGTTGCGAGAGTAGTAGAAAATGATACTGATTATGATTATGCAATATGAAACCTGTAATAAGTCCCCAACAAAATGATAGGTACAGCTTAAATGGTCGCGTAGTTTTGTAGGTGGGGCAAAGCTCCAACTGTCGAGTCCATTAATACAATAAATATCACTTTACAGGAACTATTTATCGAAGTGGAAGCATTCTGCGTGGAATTTAGTCGTATTCGCGAAGCTGCCGCGTTATTCAGACTATTGAAGCAACTGGATTCCGGCGACGGCGCACCACACAAGGACGCTAAGGAGACCTAGTGGGGTACATAGTGTTGACGGGTGAAGTTGTGGGACGTACTGTACGGTGGAACACAGAGAAAGGTGTACAGGAGAGTTTTTAAGGTTGATTTTTTTTCAAAAACTACTTGACCTATTGCAAAAATTCTTTGGAATCGGTACAAATGACGATGCCAGATTCTGCCCCGCCATCAATCGCTAGTTGTACAAGACAACGAATAAATGTAAAAATATCTCCGTTTTTTTATTAAAATTATTGGTTTAAAATAAAGTTTTGTACAAGTTGCGATTCGAAAAAAAACAGCTTAATTAAGAATTCAGAAAATAGTAAGAAATCGAAGCGATTTATTCATTGTTTTTGTTATTCTTCTATAGGAGTTGCGAGAGTAGTAGAAAATGATACTGATTATGCAATATGAAACCTGTAATAAGTCCCCAACAAAATGATAGATACAGCTTAAATGGTCACGTAGTTTTGTGGGTGTGGCAAAGCTCCATTGAAATATGGCAATGTCATTTTTCATCACGATCGGGATTCGAACCAGGTCCCTCGCCATTCCGACACAGCTACCGTGATATCGTACCCAGGTCGTGAATATAAAATCGTCGTTAAAATAGTTAGACATGAATTTGAGTAATTGCATAATTACTGGATAGATGTCGCGCTACCGTTCCTAAGATGAATATGGAGACAAAATTCACGACCTGACGATATCACGGTGGCTCTGTTGGAATAGAGCATGCCACATAATGGCGAGGTCCCTGGTTCAAATCCCGGTCGTGATGGGAATTTTTACCATTTATCTTTTAGATTTATATATTATAATATATATAATATTTTAGAATTATACATATTGCGCATATGCAAGAAAATATTTGCGTTATGCTCATATGTGGATATGAATCTGTAAATATTAGTTGTTTAGTCAGTTTTATTGTGATTTTTGTAACTACCCGAATGCCTTAAGAGCCTTCCATGAGCCAACTAGCGCCGCCAATCTTAAAAAAATAATATCTTCCAATATAATAAATTTTATTAAAAAAGCTATTTACAAACTGTTTATTACGATAAATACTATTTTTTAAATGCTTATTTATAACGTGATTCAATGTCGGTAAGTTGTAGTTCGCATAATTGCGAAAAACGGCCGTTTTTGGCACATTTGTGAACTACAACTTAGCTTGTCGCAATTATGCCATGTATTGTAAATTGAAAAATAGTATTTATCGTAATATTTTGTAAATAGCTTTTTTATAAAATTGATTAAATTGGAAGATATTATTTTTTCAAGATTGGCGGCGCTAGTTGGCTCATGGAAGGCCCAATTAGTATAAGTTTAGGCAGTTGTCCTACCGCCGGCGAGTAAGCGAGAAAACCTCGGTTATTTTCTCTCCCAAGAAACATACAAAAGATACTACATTCCGTGTAAACAAAAGAGATGCATATATTAATAGTTCATCGACGACTATTCACACCACCAGCGAGTACTCGCTCGGCTATTTTATCACCGAGCGAGTACATCCCATCGCTCGGCGCCACTCGACTCGCTGAGCTACACTGGCGAGCAGGGGAGTGACAGAGCCTACAGCCAATGAGATGGCTAGTGGGGCCGGCATCAAAGATCCTTTTAGAAAAAAAACTGTCATATATTTGACAAACACGAGACCGTATTTAATTATGAATGCATGTTAATTTTTAATTCAGAATCTCAGCCCAAACTCGTGTTTATCCTCTTAGTAATTTGTGCTGGCGAGTGGGCGAGTGAAGCGAGTAATCGCCCGTCGCTCAGCGACACTCGCTGATAGCCGAGTTGTAGCTCGCTGCTCGCTCACTCGTTTTATAGTTGATAGCTTTACTCGCTTATCGCCGGCGGTCTGGCTACTGTCATGTGTGTAGTAAAGCGAGTCGACAGCGATATACTGTTAGAGCACGAGGGAGAACAGCCCCCTTACCTTGAAGTCTTATAGCAGTATTACTTCCATAATACTTTGTTACTTCGTATAATGACGACCTTAAAGTAAGCTCATTAAGGTCGTCATTGTACGAAGTAATAAAGTATTATGAAAGTAATACTGCTATAAGACTTCAAGGTAAGGGGGCAGAACTATAAAATAACAAGGGCATAAAATAATATCGAAGAAAGTGTAATAAAATTGATTGGTTTTATAAAATTACTTGAAAACAATGAAATTAAAATACGAATAATAATGAAATGTGTCAACTGTCGGAAGACGACAAATTAAAGGTAAATCCTCAAAGAGGTTCTTCAACAATACATTGTTTGTATTTTGACCTTCCAAGCGATACATTCATCATCATCAGTCTATTTATATTGCCCCACTGCTCGGGCACAGACCTTCCCTTACATCGAGGGAGCTGGGGCCATGATCCACCACGCGGGCCCAGCGCGGGTTGGCGGATTTCACATGCCTTAGATTTTTTTTTCTTCTACGACATGCAGGTTTCATCACGATGTTTTCCTTCACCGTTTTTGAGAGCACTCCATTACAGCGATACATTGCTGCAAGTATTTTCCTAATTTGTGATAGAAGATAAAGAAAAGCAGTAATGTATATCGAATGAGTCACAATTTGTCAAAAATAAAAATCCCGCTTCACATGCATATTCGTTATTGGATGTTTGTCAAATGCTTGACGTATACCGCAGCAAATCAAGTGTCTTATTTTGTAAACAAACGTCTAATTACCTGTTGTGATGTAACACTGAAGGAACTGATTGATCGAACCTGTTCATCATTGTGAAAATAAAGTGATCCGATCTAATAATGTGAAAATAACTGTGCAATAGTCACAGAACAGCTTAAAATGTTAATAGGGGTGGGTAGTTTTTGTTTACAAAATAAGACACTTGATTTGGGCTTCAGTTTACATACATACAAATATGACGAATATTGTGTCAACTATACCAACCACACTTGGCAATGAGGGGTTCTCAAGGTTACATCTAAAAAAGAAACTCCCGCTATCCCCGGTAGATGGCACTGACTGGTCTGATGTCAACATTAAATGCGTTATTGCTTGTAACTTGGACTTTTCGTGTTTCACACCTAGTATTAATTTGTACTGTATTGTTTAAATTACACAAACAAATCAATAATAATAAATTATTCAGCTGGCATTGAAATTCTTTTTCATGATGCTGTGTTTTTTTTACGATGATATCGCACTTCGGTGCAACGCCATCTATTGTCAACTTAAAGAGCTTGTTTTTTTTCTTGCAACTGTCACTTTGAGAAAACTCATTACGACACAAATACATGCCATGCATGCATGAGTGAATGTTGGTGGAAAAGCCTGAGTAATCCCATACTCCCCCAGGATGGGATTTTTTTTCCCATCCTCCTCAAAAGTGGGGGAGAAGTGGAGAATGCTTGGGGGGGATGGGCATACTCTAAAAACTGGGGCTCGTAGTAAGATGCTTACTTACATTATACACACATCTTGCCAGATGTGTGCAGTGCACTGTTATGGAAAATTTAGGCTTTTTGTACAGTATTTGAATAATAAATATTTTTTTTTATAACAACCTTTTTCATTTATTCTTTTACGTTAGTATTTGGAACTGGAAGGTTGAGATATGATCTTGATTGTTATTAGTAAGTGTTCTCAATTAGCACTATCTCTTAAGGATGAGCCAACTAGCGCCGCCAATCTTGAAAAAATAATATCTTCCAATTTAATCAATTTTATTAAAAAAGCTATTTACAAAATGTTTATTAGGATGAATACTATTTTTCAATATACAATACATGGCATAATTGCGACAAGCTAAGTTGTAGTTCACAAATGTGCCAAAAACGGCCGTTTTTCGCAATTATGGGAACTACAACTTACCGACATTGAATCACGTTATAAATAAGCATTTAAAAAATAGTATTTGTCGTAATAAACATTTCGTAAATAGCTTTTTTAATAAAATTGATTATATTAGGAGATATTCTATGTTAAAGTATTAATGTATTATATATAGTATGATTATATATATATATATATATATTATCTTATATACTTGGGTATTTATAGTAGGCAATAAGTTTTTCATGGTTAAAAAAAATGAAGCTCATATGTGGAGATTTGTAAATGGCTTACAGTTACTCATAGTTGTTATCTATATTAGTATGAAATAGCTGTACATCTTCCTAAGAATAAATAAATAAATAATAATAATTATTTTTTCACGATTGGCGGCGCTAGTTGGCTCATGGAAGGCTCTTAAGAAATGGCAATTGCAATAAAAGTGTTTTTTATACATTTTACATTTTTATTCAAAGTAGCTACATTATTTAAAACCCAAAATTACTAAATAAAACTGGCCTATCTATGCCAAGTCTTAAATCTACTTAGCACCCTCCAGGATCTTTTTGACTTCTCCATCCGTGGCTAAATCTAACGGAGTACAGTCCTCATCATCCTTCAACAATGAAGCCCCGGCTTCGAGTAATATCCTCGTTGATTCCACATGACTACAGGAGGCAGCATAATGCAAAGCAGTTTGGCCGCAATCGTCAACGGCATCTATAGGACATCCACCTTTTATAGCAGCCATCAGAGCAGTCGTTGCGTCCCTATCCGCTGCCCAATGAAGCGCTGTCAAACCACCTTCGTCTCTCTCATGTTTCAACTCTGGTTTACTCTTCAATAGTTCCGTTACTCTCTCTCCACAGTTCTCTCGTGCTGCATCTAACAACGACAGTTTATCTTCATCGAGCTCCGGCTCCGGAGAGTAACGAAACGTCGACACAGCCACCCAAGTCTCCTTTGAACCTGTATTCTTGTCTACTATTTCACATTCCGGGTCAAATTTCTCAATTAACTCAATATACTTTTGTTTGGCTTCATCAATGGGGAGGGATCCGAGAGCTTTCCAAGCCTCCCACTTTCTACGGCCACGGCCATCTAACCAGCCGGGCTTAGGAATATTGCATTTCCCTTCAGTACCTTGTTTAAATAATGCATAGAGCTCCAATAACTGATTGTTGTCCAACTTATTGGTTATTTTACGTAAATGTTCGGCAGCTTTGTTGAAGGATATGTCTAACGGAGACTGATCTTCATCAGAGAAGTCCGAATCTGGATATTCTAGTGCCTCTGCCATTCTAACTACGAAGTAAAAATATCTAATTGTCTTGTATCTGAATATTCAAGTTCATGCCTTCTAGAGTATGACTTTGTTTGTTTGTCGCATCGGCAGCGGCAGAAGGGCTCACAAATTCTATAAAACCGTACCCTTTGCTGAGTCCTGTCGAGCGATCAAATACTACTCTAGCATTCTGTACTGGGCCGAATTGTGCGAAGTATTCCCTGAGTTGACGGTGGCCCACGGTCCAGGGCAGGTTGCCTACATACAGGCGAGCGGCTCTAGCTGTACTTGCCATAACCTATGTGGCAACTATTTCGAGCAAATGCAAAGACCGTTCACCGATCACAGCTCTGTAGTCAACCCCCGAGCTCTCGCTAAGCGAATCCAAGTCTATCAATGCTCCTTTTAGCCCCCACTTCTTCAGTAACGCTTCGATCGACCAATCAGCGCTGCGTTCCTGGTAAGCACACAAAAATCGCGCGTCAGTGCCGTCTAGTAAGTATGCGACGGTTGATAATACCTCCTCAAACTGTGATGGTTCGTAAAAGCAGTCTGAAGCGAGGAGTAGGTCCACCGGGCGTAATGTGTGGACTTCGGTTAAGAACAGACCCCACGCTAGGCCTAGAATTTGGACGTCGCGGTTTGGTGTAAGGCCGTTGGCTTCGCAACAAGCTGAAAGATGTCTCAAGGAGCGAGGTAGGGCGACGCTGTCGGTTAATGTGACTTTGGCACCGCACTTCGCTGCTAGTATTCCGGGTAATCCGGTCCCGCAGCCTAGTTCCAACACACGGAGTCCTCGCAAATGCCTCCTCTGAGTCCACAGGTACCAGGCTAGCAGGGGCGCGGAGGGCCACGTGTAGAACGAGTAACCCGCAGAGAGAAGCTCCGGTATCACAATCTCCAAGTATTCACCTCTGGTATCGCCGTTGCTGGAAGACTTGCCGCGGAAAACGTACTTTTTCAATTGACCACTCGCAGGTCGACCATCGCTCATTGCATAAGCATTTTCTTGTAGAAATTTTGAGAAAATTCAACAAATTCCACTCGCTAGGAGCGCGAGAGAGATCGGGAAATAAAAAAAACTGTCAAACAAAAGTGTTGCTAGCGAAATAAAACAAAAATTACCTAAAATAAGTCATGTTCGTTTCATGGTTCATTTTGTTTTTCAACTACGCAAGTCGTTTTATAATTTATTAGGGCCAATTGCACCAATCGCGGGCTAAAAGTTTTTCGAAATGAGAGCTATTTTGTTGATGCAAAAGGCCTTATCGGCTACAACATGCACCAAAAGATAACCCTGAGTTTTGATTAATTTACGCATGTAAACGCATTATATTATCTCCTTCAAAAATAAAATAATCCTAATATAAACTAATGCCTCCCTTGATGTTTGTTCTCACAAGAGGTTTATTCGTTTGAAAATATCTATTAGCTTTGTCCATAGGTTATGGGTAATTAATCGAGGATGGTATCCCTGAAATCTCATTCATTCTTTTTATCATCATTCATTCTTCTTATCGAATCATTCATTCAACTCCACTTCCAATCCATTCCATTCATTCGCTCATTCTGAAATCAACTTGTGGGAGTGCCAGTTGTGGCCGATTTATATTTTTATTTCGCCAATTTAAAATAAATACAACATGTCGGTAGCGGTAAAAGGTATGTTTATTCTAATTCAATATATTGCTATCATAAAATCGTTTATATTTCATGCACTTTCACTAAATAGTCGCTAGGGGTCAAACTCCAAAATCCACTTGTTTGTTTCTCTTTAAGAATCATTATTATGGAACTCCAAATCAAATAAATTTGTCTTAACTGTGCTTTACTTATATTTTGTACCTATTTAATTTAAAAATGTGAATTTTAAATGGTGCAAACTATTATAATAAAAGTTCAACAACTTTATTGTGCACGGTAGTGGAAAGAGCCAAGACCATTGATTTAGAAATGTCGAAATTATTTTTTTATTTACTTTACTGCTATAAATATAGGTGTTATAGATGACATTTGTCACAGTTTCCTTTTTATAATTATTATAATCGTGCTGCTACTTATGAACAAACAATCTATTCAATTAATTTATTCAGTTATTACCATAGGTTATTACGGTGTCCCTTCATTTGATAAAAAACATATTACAAACCATTCATTTCACAAACAACGTTTGGCAAAATCATGATTCATAAGTTCATCTTTGTACAAAGTAATGGTTCTATAAATAATTCATTTGACAAAACAATTACGAGACAAAGTTTCTTTCTTCAAAACATCACTTAACAAACTATTCACTTATTATATACGTTAATAGATAAAACAACGCAAGGCATAAAAACCTTTGACAAAATGCATTGTTTGGTAATTGTAATTTGTTTTTTATCAAATGAAGGGACACCCCGACAACTCTCTAACCAGATCCGACACGGATGTTTAGGTTCAGAAGGCTCTGGCTTGGAGCGAAGCGCAGCTTCGCTCCAAGCCAGAGACTTCGATGTTAGGTTTTTTTTTTTGTATTCAAAAAGCAAGTTTATTTATTAACAATTATACATAAATTTGTAATTTGTTTTTTATCAAATGAAGGGACGCCCCGACCAACTCTCTAACCAGATCCGACACGGATGTTTAGGTTCAGAAGGCTCTGGCTTGGAGCGAAGCGCAGCTTCGCTCCAAGCCAGAGACTTCGATGTTAGGTTTTTTTTTTTTTGTATTCAAAAAGCAAGTTCATTTATTAACAATTATACATATAAAATACCCACTTATTTACCCAATATTTTGTCTAATGGCGACCTTGCAAAAGGAATACTTTGGTCATTTAATCAATTGCAAAATGACGGTTTAGCATTCACAACATTTGCTATGTTAAATATTTATAAAATGGATTTTTGTCAAATGATCACTTTTAAAACGATCACTTTAGTAAATGATAAGTTTGTCAAATGATTACTTTTTCAAAAATAATTTGTAAAATGATCATTTGTCATACGTTTTTTGTCAAACATTAGTGAACCGGTTATTACATTCTCATTACAGATTAAATTCCAAACCGAAATTGTATCCATACAATATTCATAAGATATTTTTAGTCAAAAACTAATCAAACATGTATAATTATGTTTATATAAATTGTATCAATGTAAATGTAATTTATTATTATTATTAATAAATATTAAAAATGTCATCAAAATTCAGTTCATATACAAATATAATAAATGAAGTATATAAAATTAACACAAATACAAATACTTTGGATGCTATCTTAAAAGAAAACATCAAAAGGACTTTGGTTTTTGCTCATATCTCGACATACTTTTTGATAAAACTTATCTGTCTAACCTGCTTTGACCTTGGCATTCACTTCGTATAAACTATAAACAGTTATTATAAATTATACCTAAGTATTTCATACCTAACTGTTGAAGTTGTACAATAAATACTGCAAAAATACTACGAAATACGACGAAAAATACTGTCACAACGAAACTGATCATTATGATTTTTGATTGAGATATTAAATGTAATTTTAAATAAATTGACTTAGGTACATTGAGCATTGTATTTGTGTCGCATTGACGACGATGCATTGAATTTTATGTAAACATATTTTATGTTCTTATTTCTATTTTCATTTCATTCTATTTTAATTTATTGTCAATTGAAAGAATAATATTTTATTTCATTATCTCTGATTCTTACTCATTTCTTCTAAATTCTTCAATGTTTTTCACTTTTAAGATATATCTATTGTATTCTTAGGTTTTTTTTTTAAATATACTTACATGTATTTTAATTAGCTTTAGTAACATAAGAGCTGTTTGTTACTGAATAAAACAATGTTTGAGTTTATTATTATCAAAATGATTATTATGATGTTATTCTTTCCTCGCGCGTAGGAGTATTCATCGTCAGCGCAAAGCGCACAGCATTCGGCACTATGGGCGGCGCGTTCCGGAACACGTCTGCCACCGAGCTGCAGACGGTTGCGGCCACTGCTGCCCTCAGGGAGGCTGGAGTGGCCCCTGAACAAATCGATACTGTCGTAATCGGACAGGTTATGACGGTAAGGAGGCTATGAAAATTGTATATATATTTTTTCACGTGCGGTTTAGTAACCAAACCTATTTGTCAAAGTTTGGCCTTTGACGTGGCCTAAAGCCTGCTGTCAAGCGACAACAACCGGGACCAACTGCTTAACGCGCTTTCCGAAGCACGAAGGGCTCAGATGAAAGTGTCACTAGCGGTCACCCATCCAGCTCCTAACCTCGCCCAATGTTGCTTAACTTGTACGATCGTTATCAACGTGTACTCGCACCTGGACTACGAACCCCTCTCATTGGTTTGGTAATGCCGTCCGGCTGATTGGCTGGCGTGAAAATTGCAGCTATAAATCGCGGTTATGTATGCGATTCCGAATTTAGCTTAAGCTTGTATTAGTAGTTGCTTGTAGTAGTAGAGTGGTTCACACTAGTCCAGCCAGACCGAATTCTACAACACTGTGCCTTGCCAAAGCACTAATCTCAGCAAAAGTGAAAATAAAGTAGAATTGCTTTCTTCCCAGGCTTCTCAAAGCGATGGCATCTTCACACCGCGTCATGCTGCCTTGAAAGCTGGCATTCCCAAAGAGAAACCCGTATTGGGCATCAACAGATTGTGCGGTTCGGGATTCCAGGCAATTATTAACAGTACTCAGGTGAGTGTTACTTATAAGTCTTATAACATATGCTACGTTTGACCCGATCAATTTCCAGACACCTTACCATCTAGTAAATTAGTTATGTGACTCAGTTCAAACTTCTGCCCGAGGCACATCACTTTAGGTTCCTAATAGGCTAGTTGACTCTTTTTCTTTTGACGCATCAATCAACTCACCTATTCCTGCTGAAGAGAACTGTGAAATCAGTTTTTCGATGTCTCAATTATTACCGAAGATATTAAGCGGTTAAGTCAAGTGGTAGGGGGATGCTCCATCTCTTTTCAGCGAAACGGTCTTTAGTATGAAGTTACAGCTACCACGGTATGACGTCACAGCCACAATATGTCGTGTACTGTTTCTGTCACTTTCTAACACAACTTTTCGAATGCATGTACATAGTTACTTCATTTTTTAACTAATTTCAAATTTGATTTCACAGTTGATCATGAATTTGTGTCTATTTTGTAATAATAATGAAAAACACTTAATTTTCGATACTTGTCAACTAGCCTATTCCTATACTGGATCGTTGGGTTCTCTTGAAAATGGCGGGAAACGACGGTTGCGAAATTATTTGATAATTTTCCTTTTAACGTCTACAGGGACTATTTTGTGTTTAATATCACGTTAAATTAATCAGAAAATGTTCGCGAGTGACGGTACGGTGAAGTTGTTGGATTATTTGTGCAAGATCTGAAGTTTCAAGCTTTTATTAAGAGTTCCCGCTACAAGCTCGGGAGTGAACGTGGCTGTCGAGCTGCTTCGTCCAGAGTGATGACGCTACGGCGTCTCCTCTGGATGAAGACATGAAGACGCGGCTACCCAGGGTGAAGACGCTACTGCGACTCCCCTGGAGGAAGATGGAATACTATTGAATTTTCTGTAACATGACATTGGCAAATGACGAACTGTCGAGTCCATTAATAAAATAAATAAATAAATACTGGATCGTTTAATTTGGTACCATGACGTCGTCATAGTCAAGTCACATTTGGATCGTCACAAGTAATCGTTTTAAAAGTAGGCGCTGCTTATATGCAAGTCATGGTACTCATGGCATGATAAGCAGAGCAGTTCAGTGGCGGTATTCTCTAAAGTTAACTAAAAATATGACAGATACCAATGTCATTCGACAACAATAAGAGATGATGGTAAGGCAAACTAAAAAATCAGTTCTAATTTTCTAAATTGTTTCATAGGATATCTTAACCGGCGCAGCTAAGATTTCCCTCGCTGGAGGCGTTGAAAATATGTCCCAGGCTCCTTTCGCTGTCCGAAATGTCAGATTCGGGACAGCCCTTGGCAGCACCTATGCTTTCGAAGACACCCTATGGGCCGGTCTCACCGACACCTATTGTGGTCTCCCAATGGGCATGACGGCTGAGAAGCTGGGAGCACAGTTCAGTATTACAAGGGATGAGGTGGATAACTTCTCTCTGAGGTCTCAACAGAGATGGAAGACCTGTAAGTGCAGATTTGATTATTAATTAATTTGACAAAAATTTCGCAAAACAGTAATAATAATAATATAATATAGGTAAAACCTTTTTTTAGCCTCGCGATGGCTTCGTCATCCGCCGTGTTTATTTTGGCCAGTCCTCCCTATAGCCCAGTTTGTTTAGTCGTTCGTGACGGACAACGGCAGATCAATGGTAACACTTGCAGTACGAGTTTAACTCTTACGACGCAGATAATAAGAAAGAACGGTCAAAATTCCAAAGTGTTACACTTGATCTGCTGTTACCTGTACATGTCGGGTCGTCTCTGTAGCCCCATTTATGCATCAGCTCAGCGCAGAGCTCTTGGCCGACCCTCGTCTGTTCAGCAGGGTTACTCTCACCTCTTATAGCGATCCAGTTTAGATTCTAAACTGACAATTTGCTACAATGTCAAACGTCATTGTAAATTGTCAGTTTAGAATCTAAACTGGATCGCTATAAGAGGTGAGAGTAACCCTGCAGTTTTATCCACAACGTCCTTGGCTTACCATTTTCATCATTATAAGTCGTTGGGATTCTAGAACAAGTGACGGTTCGCTGGCGAGAAACTCCACCTTTTAACAAACAAACAAAAACTCTGGTGTTTTTATTTTCTACGGCCAGCTGGTGGGCGGTGACTGAAATAAAAGCAAATTACATATTAAATTATTGTCTTCAGCTAACGATGCTGGTGTATTCAAGGCTGAAATCGAACCTGTCACTCTGACTATTAAAAAGAAGGAAGTCAAAGTTGAGGTAGACGAGCATCCTCGCCCGCAGACCACTCTAGAGGGACTAAAGAAACTCGCACCGGTCTTCAAGAAGGAGGGATTAGTCACTGCTGGAAGCGCTTCAGTATGTTTATGTTCCATACTTGATTAATTTATTCTTGGATGTAATTTTCAAGTTATTAAGTAGCCCCTAAGTAACGTGAAAATGCGATTCCCGTAAGTTATGGGGAGACGCAATGAATGTTTTCAGGAGATGACATGAGTTGGCACAGAATCGAGATGAGTGGAAGACTTGGGTCTTGCTTGACGTGGCATTTGTCTAGCAGTTGGACATTCTGCCCTCTAAATCTAAACCTAATTGAAACTGTCACGAAGACTCCTATGCTACATTTCGTAAGAGTAAGCGAGACGTTTCGAAGCATAGAATCAACATAAAAATTAACTTCAATCTTTAAGGGTATCAGCGACGGCGCAGCGGCTCTTGTTCTGGCCAGCGAAGACGCTGCCAAGAACCTGAAGCCTTTAGCCAGACTAGTGGGCTGGTCGTACGTAGGCGTAGACCCCAGCATCATGGGCTTTGGCCCAGTGCCCGCTATTCAAAACTTGTTGAAGGTCACCAAGATGACCCTGAACGATATCGATTTAATTGAGGTAAGTGTGATATAATTTATCAAACTGCGGCTTAACGAAAATATAGTTTGAACACGAGGATGGCGTATGATAAAGATTATTTTATGATAAACGACTGTCTCTTTTAAGTTATTCTATCATTTATGTTTCAATTCAAATTCAAAAGATTTATTGCAGTCACAAGCACCTTAAATGTTAGCAGATTCTTAAACCTTGTAAGTGGCTGTACGACATAACTCGACTATGAAGAACTGGAACCACCTTTATCGTGTGTTATCATCATTTTATAGATTAAATATAAATTACAATCTATCTTCCACTAACTCTCTTTACATCTCAAGTTATGTTACGTGTCTCCGGGTACTAACTAAGCACTATTTACTACTGTGTATGTGATAATAGTAAATACTGTAACACTTGCAATAAAATAATATAGAGTTAGCGACTTAACCCGAGCAAAATGCATGGAATTTTCATGGGTTAAGTCGTTAACTCTAGCGTTATCTTTTATTGCAAATCACCCTAAGCCTACTATGTATAGGCTTACAGTATTTTCGTGCTACGTTAATCAGTAAAGTAAACTTTAATTCAGATTAACGAAGCATTTGTGGCGCAAACGCTGTCCTGCGCGAAGGCTCTGAAGCTGGACGTTGAGAAGCTGAATGTGAACGGCGGCGCCACCGCCCTCGGACACCCGCTCGGAGCCTCCGGAGCGCGCATCACGGCACATTTGGTGCATGAACTGAGGTGAGATGAGCTGCAGGGTTGCTCTCACCTCTTATAGCGATCCAGTTTAGGTTCCTAAACTGAACCGAATCGCTATTTGCTACAATGACGTTTGACGTCATTGTAGCAAATTGTCAGTTTAGGAACCTAAACTGGATCGCTATAAGGGGTGAGAGTAACCACCCTGATCACAAATGTTTTGTAGTCAAGCATTTTTGCAGGATTTTATCCGCTATTTTGCGCATCATAATTGATTGGAGCAGTTCGTTTCGTATCGGTCTAGTAATTATTCAGAAAATCAACCTTAAAGAGGCCCCTGTACACTTATCTTTATTTTAGATTGTCCAAAATATACTGTCTTTAGTCAGTTCTCTTTTTTTGTTTTGTACCGATTTAATTTTTGTATGGTATATGTATTTGCAGACGCCGCGGACTGAAGAGAGCTATTGGGTCAGCTTGCATCGGCGGAGGACAGGGTATTGCTGTTATGGTTGAAGCTGTCTAAATAACACGTTACATATTTGTTATGCATTGTGTACAACTGTCTGAACGTTACCATTACCATGAATTGCTGTAAATTCCCATTTTAATTCCACTATTGGTCGCTAGGCAACAAAAATCACACCATTCGCAAGCCCGGTTTTACGTACTCGCTAGCAAAAGAACTTACTACAACAAGTAATTATAGGTACAGCTGGTAGGTACTTTAAAGTTTAAACTATCGATTCTCGCCATCATTGCAATTTTGTGACGTTATTATTTGTATGCATTGCCGTTGTCTCAAAATGGCCCAATACTCTTACGAAATTATTTTCTATAGAACTTGGCGCTTTTTCGCTGTGCACCTTCCTTATTTGGAAGTTCAAGAATTTATTTTTAAGACGTATTTTTAGCGTTTTAACTGTATTTTTTTAAACATTTTACATTATAAATCCAGAATTCGTAAAAATCGTAAGAAAAGCTATATTTTTGACTGAAATTTTTTAATCTACAAACATCAATCAATATTATTGTATATGTAAAGAATTTTGTATAAATATTATTATAAGTGTTGTATAAAACGTATGTAATAAGTACCAAATACCAATAAAGTTGTTTTTATACGTTATCGTTTGAATTATACCTACCTATTCCACGTTCAAACATGATAAGTTTATTGCGGCACATAAATGAAGAACTTGGCTGATTTACAATTGCACTGTCATGCTGATAATTTGGGTAACCAACTGGACACGAGGGTTCCCGACTCTCAGCTAGCCGGGTGACCTTTTTTAGGCGCTCAAGTTCTGTCAAAGGCTGCGGGAACGAAATTTTTGTACTATTTTTCGCCAAAAATCTGACATCGATGGCACTTGAGCGCTAGTAAAAGCGGTTCACCCTCTTGGACTCACGGACGCATATCCAGTTTTTAATTTAATCAACTGGACGACATGCTAATATTTCTACGCATGTCCAGTTGGGTGACCGCGACTTCCAATCGTAATCGCTTTCAATTTGACACTTGGACTCTATACATTGCTGCTATGTTTTTGCAAGTTTTAACAAACGACAACGAAACGCAGCAATGTATATCGTTCAAGTGTCAAAATGAAAACGATAACGAAAACAGATTGAAGTCGCGGTCCCCCCCCCCCCCCCCCCCCCCCCCTCTGTTAGTGAAACTTTATTTATTACATATCTACTCAGAGAAATAAGGACATCTATCATTTTAGTTTTCGCCCAACTGGACCACGAGTTGGAATTTCAACCGAATTCATTATAAAGTAAAGACCATTATACAATCAAAGTCCGGTTGGAATGCCAATCGTGACAAAAAATCTAATATTTTAGTTGTTCGTTTCGTATAAACGATAAGTAGGTAAGTACTCGTATATGCGAGAAAAATTCCGATATTATTATCACTATGTTATTTATTTAGTTTAGATACCAAGTCAGATAAAACTTTATAATAGGTATTTATTAAAATCAACTGTTATGCAATGATAGTGTTATCTAGAGTTATAGGCAACTATATCTTGGACTTTGAAACATATTGTAACTCATTTCAAAGTCCAAAGTCGATGTTACGGATTATATTTGACATAGGCACTTAGGAAGGTACTACCTCCTAGAATCTAGATAAAGTTAGTAAAAACAAGTCGGCGCAGTCAACACCAAAAATATAAATTTTAAAAAATGGGGCCAAGTTCTCTTTATTGTGGTACCTATTAAAGGTTCAGTAATAAAGCACTTTTCCATGCTTAAAATTCAGATATTAATAACACATTGATCTCCTATAAACAACTACACAGTCTGCCTTCTAAAAATGTCCGAGCGCGAAGAAACGGATGAATGGATATCATTTGCTGTATTGGACGTTAACAATGGACCCTTATTTGGACGTTTTTTTAAATTGTTTTAGTAAGACCTTTGTGTATCTAGTTGTTTATAGGAGATCAATGTAATAACATGTAAAACTACTGTTAGAGGTATACGGTGGAACACAGAGAAAGGTGTAGGTACAGGAGAATTTTAAGATTGAGATTTTCTCAAAAACTACTTGACCTATTGCAAAAATTATTTCACTGTCAGATAGATAAAAGTTGAAACTATGTAACTGTAAAAGAATTATTAAATTCGGTCCAGTAGTTTTTGAGAAAACCCCAACCTTATTGATTTAGAATTAACCACATGATCGCAATAAAACATTTTGACTTTGACTTTGGCCCCCTGTATACTTAACTGTCTTCGAACCTAAATTAACTTTTAAATTGGCATATTACACTTAATATCTTTTCCATTACGTCCTGTAGACAGACACGTATTGGACACAAATAATAAGTATTTATCTTCTTGTATTCGCAAGTGGTTTATGAGTTATACCTACCTAAGTTCTTTATTCTTGGCATAAGTAATAGGTATTAACCGACCACCTACGATACGCTACTCGAATGATTTGATAACAAACAAGTTATTAGGTATGTATGAGCAGATAATCACAAGAACGCTGTCCGGCCAACGAACTGACGTGTTGCGTTTTATCGTGTTTATTTATATCGAAAACCGGTACTTCTAGTCAAACAACATGTCTGTTGCAGTTAAAAAAGGTAAGTGAGACTATTTTATAGTAATTAAGTACCTACGTAAATAGGAATGATTTAGTTAAACTGCTTGGAAAGTTATGTTACAGAAGAAATTATGTATTTTAGAAATCGTCAAGAGTTAGTAGTAGCGCCATCTGTGGGAAATTAGGTGCTACAGCTTCGATAAATTTCGCGGATATTAGCCAACATTGAAACACAGAAATAGGGCTCTCTTGAAAATGGCGGGAAACGACGGTTGCGAAATTATTTGATAATTTTCCTTTTAATGTCTACAGGGACTATTTTGTGTTTAATGTCACGTTAAATTAATCAGAAAATGTTCGCGAATGACAGTACGGTGAAGTTATTTGATTATTTATGCAAGATCTGAAGTTTCAAGCTTTTATCAAGAGTTCCCGCTACAAGCTCGGGAGTGAACGTGACTGTCGAGCTGCTTCGTCCAGAGTGATGGCGCTACGGCGTCTCCTCTGGATGAAGACATGAAGACGCGGCTACCCAGGGTGAAGACGCTACTGCGACTCCCCTGGAGGAGGATAGAAGACTATTGAATATATTGAATTTTCTGTAACATGACATTGGCAAATGACGAACTGTCGAGTCCATTAATAAAATAAATAAATAACTATCAGCTTTCGAAATTCAAATAGGTAGATATTATTATATTTACCGTTAGTTACCACCTGAGGTTACCACTAACATTAATTATCGTATTTTAGAATCGACTCGACAGCAGATCAATGGTAACAAGAGTACAGTCGACAGCACATCAAGTGTAATACTTTGGAATTTGGACCGTTCTTATTATCTGAGTCGTAAAACTTGAAATCGTACTGCAAGTGTTACCATTGATCTGCTGTCGACTGTACCACGTCAATTCTGACGACGTGTTAGTAAAAATCCAAAGTGTTATACTTTAAGTACTTTCGACTGCACCACTCGATAGCAGCATTAAAAAAAAATAACAATCTATAAAGAACGGTTCAAAGTCCATGAGCATGGAAACGTGTCGATCAAAAGTTATGTCGGCCATACGTCTGTCGGGCGAAAGTCATGTCGATCAGTTGTACTGTCGGTCTAAAGTTATGTCGGTCATACGTCGTTTGAGCAACGATTTGTCGATCAAAAGATAAGTAGGTACAGTCGAAGACAGAGATAGTATACAGGGGGCATCAATAAGGTTGAGATTTTCTCAAGAACTACTGGACCGAATTTAATGATTCTTTTACAATTACGTTTCGTATTCTGTCATAATCGGTCTAGTAATTATTGAGAAAATCAACCTTAAAGACTACACTTTTCTTTGTTTTCGATTGTACATACAATGAAACAGACAGATGTACAGTCGAAGACAGAGATAAGTATACAGGGGGCGTCAATAAGGTTGAGATTTTCTCAAAAACTACTGGACCGAATTTAATGATTCTTTTACAGTTACGTAGTTTTAACTTTTATCTATCAAACAGTGAAAGAATTTTTGCAATAGGTCAAGTAGTTTTTGAGAAAATCTCAACCTTAAAAACTCTCCTGTACACCTTTCTCTGTGTTCCACCGTACCTGCCTACCGGTACCTACCTACCTACTTATGTTCAATTCAATTCAATGCTTTATTTGTGGCATCGAATTCACAAACCTACTTATGTTATGGAATCCCAAATAAAATATTATCGCTTTATCAGTGATATTATAAAACAGATATGCCGGTAATATACCTACTTACTGTAACCAACAGCGATTATTATTGTGGTTTGTGATATGTATGCATAAAATAACCCTTCCTTGCTGCGTAGTCGGTTAATAAATTCTTTACCTCAGACAGACTGCACAAGGGGTTAATGACCCCTAACCAAAATAATAATATAACGTGTGTGAAAGATAGTCATTTTAACACCTTCTTGCTCAGGGTTCATCTTCATCATCAGTCTATTTATATTGCCCCACTGCTCGGGCACAGACCTTCCCTTACATCGAGGGAGTGACATGATCCACCACGCGGGCCCACTGCGGTTTGGCGGATTTCACATGCATTAGATTTTTTCTTCTACGGCATGCAGGTTTCATCACGATGTTTTCCTTCACCGTTTTGAGAGCATTCTGTAAATGTACGTAAGTTTTTCCGACGAAAAAAACCGAGGATAACTCATTGGTTGGCTGCCCTAGCTGGGAATCTAATCTGGGACCTCCGTATCGCAAGTCCATTGACCCAACCACTGAGCCACCGAGCTCTCGTTATGTCGCTTGCTCAGGGTTATGTCTGTCTAAACACCAGCGAGTTGATCTCAGCTCGGACTTCTGGCCAGAGGGGGTGGTTAACCGTCGCTATATGGAGGCGACAATGAACATGAAATCCCTAACTTAGGATAATAATGTACACTAACAGTAACACAGCTAATTAAGTTAAACTGACATTATGGTCCTATGCAGACCGAAATAAAATTTTATTATTATGTAGGTAAGTATGTATTTCCAAAAGTTTCACGGGTTTTAAAAAACCCGGGGGTGACCGCGACTTCAATCGTTATGGTTATCGTTTTCATTTTGACACTTGAACGATATACATTGCTGCGTTTCGTTGTCGTTTGTTAAAGCTTGCAAAAACAGCAGCAATGTATAGACTTGTAATTAATAATAATCAATGACTATGAACATGTACTCATTTCTTCGGCCTTTGCTACACTATGGAAGGAGCTTAGATTATCTCTCTACGTATGGAACACTTGGTTACGTCAATGTTTACAGAAATAAATGATATTTTTACATTCTTATATCATATCACATGGTTGGGTGTTGTGAGAGAAAAGAGCAGTACAGAACCACTGTTCTTAAAAACTACATAAAATCAAAATTGCAATTGTCATGATTGCAAGTTTTACTTTAAACTATATAGGTAGCAGCTGTGTCTCTGAATATAACTAATATATCTCCCAATTTAGGTGTGTTCATAGTAGCAGCGAAGCGCACGCCATTCGGAAGAATGGGGGGAATGCTGCGCGATATCCCGCCCGCAGAGCTGGTGGCAATCGCCGCTAGAGAGGCCTTCAAGGCCGGCAGCATAGCACCGGCTATCGTGGACTCTGTCAACGTTGGGCAGGTCAACGGCGTAAGTGGCCAGCTTTTTATCGCGGGGAATAAAACCTTGCTGGGGAACTGCGTTATACATACCCGTTATGACAAACTTGCACCGACAACCCCCACGATGGACGATGCATTGTGGGGAGCTCTGGGATCTCTGGTGTACGCCTGGGCCAGATAGGCCTATCTGATTGACCCATCCTTCGAGATCGTCGTGAAGAAAACGAGAAGAGTCAAAAACCATCTTGATTCCTTCGCTTCCAAAGCCATTTTTGACAATAAGTAAGTCAACGACGTAAGTCGGCAGAGCTATCGAATAATAAACATGCTTTCCGTAGTAGCATGTGAAGATTTTGAGGCTCAAGGCCGGTCTTCGACAAATCGACGAGAGTCCATAAGTTTTATGGTATTGTAATGTGGCGTGGATCTTTCATAGTGGAAGAACAGTGTACCAGACGGCAGCAGATGATGTGATGTCCATTGTCTACCCGTATGGGAACATTTAGGTATGAGTTTCATTAAGAACTTGTTTGTTCCAGTTAAGTATCGCACCAGATGGTGCTCTGGCCCCTCGTCACGCCGCCTTGAAGGCAGGAGTACCTGAGGGGACACCGGCCCTTGGGGTTAACAGACTGTGTGGGTCTGGTTTCCAAGCAATCGTCAACAGTGCTCAGGTACTTAAGGCTTTGAATATACTTTTTTTGAAGGATTTCTCCTTGTACATGATTTGCAGATACAGTAATCTGATCTTGGTAATCTGAACCGAGAAGACGCCAGTCTCGGTTCCGAATTCGGTATAAATTCCATAAACTAGGACCTAATGTAGAGGCTAGAGGTGTCGATTTCTTGCTTGCGCATTTAGGGATAGGTCCCTAGATTCCGTTATGATGATTATCTTCCTATGCCTTAGCAAAGTCCAGATTTCCTCTTCAAAGTAACTGATCGTAAATCTCTTATTCTATCCCGTAGATCTTATTTTAATATCGATTTTGTTTTGCACCATAGGATATATTAACGGGATCAGCTCAAGTATCTCTCGCTGGTGGTGTAGAAAACATGTCCGGTGTTCCTTTCGTGGTCCGAAACACCCGCTTTGGGGTCGCTCTCGGGACAAACGTCGAATTTGAAGACAGTTTGAACAAAGGTTCCTTGGATACCTACTGCAACTTCACAATGCCACAGACTGCGGAAAATCTGGCAGAGAAATATGGACTGAAGAGAGGAGAAGTTGATGATTTCGCTTTGCAATCCCAGAAGAGATGGAAAGCTGGTAAGAATGATAAACACACATCATTGATTAGGCTTGCACTGCTGTTGGTTCTTTTTATGTCCGAATTTTAGGTCCTTTAGGCGTAGGGGGATTTGTATTGTACCTACTCCATCAGCAATTCGGCGGCATCTTACAGTTTAGGACGATTTCTGAGGAATCCATCGTCAGAAATGGGTCTAGACTGTAAGAGTTTCTAGAAGATTTTTGTTGCTATCAAATTATTAGAAGAATGCTATCGACATCGACTTTTGCCGAAGGAAGCAGGACACTTCTGAGGTTTTATGCATAGACTTCCAATTCCTTAACGTGGTATTCTTCGCAGCATACGAGAGCGGAGCGTTCAAGGCTGAGACGGCTCCAGTTACCGTGAAGGTCAAGAAGCAAGAAGTAGTGATGGAGAAGGACGAGCATCCTCGTCCGGAGACCACCATTGAGGGATTGGCCAAGCTGCCTGTCCTTTTCAGGAAAGGAGGAGTGGTCACTGCTGGCAATTCTTCGGTAAGACATCCAAGAAATTAGAAGGTTTCTGTTAGGATAAATACTTGGTATATTCAGCCTAGAACTGTAACTCTTAACTTGGTAATTTTGCGCTTTAGTCACACTTCATAAAGATGTTCTGCTTTGTATGCAGATGACTCATTCTCACCATAGGTACTTCATGGTTTCTTTTGTAATTCCTACATATACTGACTCAGGACAGGATTGCAGTGGATAGAGCCGCGAAGAAAAAACCCTTTGCACTAAAATTGCACACTTTGACGCCTTAATTTCCATCTTCTTTCTGATGTGATATCTTGTAATCCCATAACACCTTTCTTTAACCATCATTTCTCAGGGAGTAAACGACGGCGCCGGAGCTCTGATCCTCGCGAGCGAAGAAGCAGTCAAACAACACAATCTGAAGCCGCTAGCACGTCTCTTGGGCTGGTCTTTTGTAGGCGTGGACCCTAGCATCATGGGCATCGGACCAGTGCCTGCTATCACCAACCTGCTGTCTGTTACGGGCCACAAGCTTGATGATATTGATCTGTTTGAGGTAAGCCAACCAAATACAATCAATCATACGGGTGTACAAAACAGGTCTTAAAGTTTTACAGTAGTTCCATACAATATTCTGCCATTTCTGGCGTGTACCTAAATGATTTTTGCGTAATACAGTCATATTATTTATAAGAAATAGAAATACATCAAATACTAATCTATTATCGGTACTGGTTCGAGTACTTTGCAGTGTGAAAGTACACGAACCAGTATCCTAAAAGTGTGTAAGTATCATAGTCTCATCTTAAGCCCATATCAGTCCACTGCTGGATGTAGGCCTCTCCCAAGGCACGTCACTCAACATTATTCTAGGGTTTTTGCATCAGTCCCTACTAGATATTGCGTAGGTCATCTTTCTATCTGGTCGGGGGAAGTCCCATAAACACTACATTTGGATGTTCTAGCCATCGCGCGTATGTCAAAGATCGGGGGAGCTCCTGTCTACTCTATTGGTTATTGGATTCTATGACAGACGTGACCACCACATCGTATCTGATCAATAAGTCATACTAGATCTTCTCTGCCTTCTTCTGAGAGGTACAGGTCGCGTCATGTAAAAAGAACGCTGTCGGTCAAGCTGCGCATTAGGCGATTTATCGATCTATTTGGTGGTATGAGTTGCGGCGCGCGGAGGGCGGGTCACGCGCTGCATGCTTGCCGTTGCGCTATTGGTTCGTCAGTCGACTTTAGCTTTACCCATGCGCAAACACCCCTCCTCCACTTTCTTCCAGCGTTCTTTTTACATGACGCGGCCTATACTTTTGTTTTGCCATTTATCCTTAAGCAGTTACAAAGGGTTGACGATTAGTATTGCCTCAAAAATACAATTGCCTATATCTTGTCACAATAAAGATTTTTCTTCCGACAGATCAACGAAGCCTTCGCAGCGCAGACCCTCGCATGTGTCAAGGAGCTGGGTCTCGACCAGAGCAAGCTGAACGTGAATGGAGGAGCCATCGCCATGGGACACCCAGTGGGCGCATCAGGAGCCAGGATCACGGCGCATCTGGTGCACGAGCTGAAGTGAGTTTTGAAGTTACCGAGCAAATTGAGTCGGCTTTACTTTAACCTCTGCCATCTCTGTCGCACGTGGTTTTTTCAATCCCACAGCTTCTATCCTCTGGCTTAGCTGCAAATTTTCCCTTAAAGTGAATCCTTTTATACCCTCGACCGTATCGTACCTATCATCTTGGGATCGTCTTGTTCATCTATCCGTCACCAATAGCTTATTTTCCTCCATTTTCAAGCAGAGTTTGAGGATCTTTATGTGTCATAACAGTCGGTCTTCTTTACTTACTCCGCTCTGATACCGCAGAGTATCACTGCCCTCTGTCTAGTGCTGTCAGGCGACTGAAGATAGAGCAGGCCCTTCTACTTCTGTTTTCGAAAGATGTCCATGGTGGCGGAGGCGGAACACCCCAGGAGTTTTAGTTTAGCCGGGTCTGTCTGTGGCGCGCGCGCCGCGGGGCCCGTGTCGGGCGCGGTGACGATGTACGCAGAAGATGTATGAATGGCTGAGAGAATGGTTGGCAAGAAAGAAATCCGCGCCATGGGGTGGTATGAGGCGGTGCCAAGCGTACCGGAGTGTACGAGGTGCCGCCGCCTAAGTAAGGGCCCGGGCCCACGGACGCAGTGCGCGAACCGCACGGCGCCCGAGCGGCTCGAGGCTCAGATGGGGAGGAGGAAGGTGAGGGATGAATGGATTATATATTGTGGGCTAGTACAGCCCACAATGAGGAGTGCTCGGGCGCCAGTCGGGTCGCGGTTGTATCACAGTTTCCTGTGGCTCGGCGAGAATGGCACGAGGTGGAACACCCCAGGACGTTTAGTCGGTATGCTGCCCCTTCAGGGCGGTGAGCCCGACATAACCAACAGGCTCCCCCGGGCGTGGTGACACATGATTTGCAAGCATGTTTTACCTGGGTAAAAAAAAAAAGGAGTTTTAGTTGGTGCGAGTCCAACATTCCCCCGGACGGGCGGTATACATCATCTATTTCTCCTGGTCAACAACAAAAAAAGGTTCTTCTGCACCTCCTCGTCTCAGAGCTGTACTTAGGACACTTGACCGACCGTCGTCCGCTGGACTTGCTAATGACCTCTCCTATTCTCTCCAGTTGACCAAACCACGGAGTAGGGCTGCTTCAATTTGTCCCAAAGGTTGATAATCTCCTTGGTCTGGAAGGTTTTCAAACTCCGTCCTCTCTTCGCTAGTCCCAGAATTCTCCTTAGATTTTCCTCTGCGTAAAAGTCGATATCTATTCGCTGCAATGTGTGGATTCTTAGTTCAGCAATGACTATACGTCTGATGATGAAACCTGTTGTTTCAGACGCAAAGGACTGAAGAAAGCCATTGGGTCTGCGTGTATCGGCGGCGGGCAGGGAATCGCGCTCCTCATTGAGACTGTCTGAGTCTAACTTAACGGAGTTGTAGGTCCTACTTGTTACTCAAAACCTCGTAATAAAATAGCTAGCCAAAAAAAACTTAACTGTGCATTTATCGAGACTGTTTAATACTTATGTGGCAAACGACAATTTGCGAAAACCATTTTATTTAACCAGTATTGTTATAATTCTTTGAATAATGTATTTAGAACATCGTCAACATCTTTGTAAATATTAGATTAATACAAAATTTTTATTATTTACTTAATTAAAGTTATTTCTTAACGACTTGTTTTTCTTACAATATGCAAAATGGGCTGTAAATACCGAAATTTAATTTTTTTTGGTACGCGTATATTTGTGACTACTACTTGAAAGTAATTTCGACTGTCCCTACCTAATAATAGCCAATAATGATTATGTACAATCAAAATCGAAGAAACCTATACATAGGGGACGTCATTAAGGTTGGGATTTTCTCAAAAACTATCCCATAAATTTTTAGGGTTCAGTGCCTCAAAAGGAAAAAAAGGAACCCTTAGGGTGTTACCACACCAATCGATCGATGGTAGAATGGAACAGTCGACGTCGATCGATAGTTTCTACTAGACCAATCGATCAATCGACTTATAGGATCACTTTGTTGTACGTCTGTCTGTCTTCGGTCTGTCAAGACCTTTTTCTCAGAAACGCGTGGACGTATCAAGTTGAAATTAATACCAAATACTCAGGTCTGCAACCTCATGCAGCCGTGAAAAAATCAACCTTCTACATCAACACAATCAAAAGATATGGCCGTTTATGTCGAATTTTGGGGCATCAAGGTAAAAAAAATCCGAAAACGGTCAATTTGAAATTACATCTCCCCAAAAATATATTTTTTTCTCATTACAAACTTATATTAATGATCAGATGATCAACTAATCAGGAGTATGTCGATGTATGGACATAATATTTTGATAATGGCAAAGTTAGGTCGGTCTGTGCTGAGAGTTTTTTGCCCCTTTTTCTCCTCGGCGTTGGCAGCTTTTCCTTGCAAAGTGGTGTAAATGTAAATTCAAGAATATGTTGACGTGCAAAAATGCAATATAGAAATTTGACTTTGACTTGGGTCTCTAAATCTGGTTTATCATTTCGTTACAGCAAAGTTAACCCCGGTTAAGTAAGTTGCGTACGTTGCACGGAAGTCTCGGTGCGCAAGTCCGACTCGCAACTTGGTCGGTTTTTTTCTATAGAAAGTACCTCAATGCCACTTGGCTAGAGGGACAGGATCTATGGAGCACATGCAGATCTACCTCTGGTATCTTTTAAAAAAATAGGTAGGTACCTAATATATTATAAACTTAGTTTCAAGGTCACGCATCCACTACAAAACAACGTGATACTTATCAGTACAATCAACAGTGCCTCAAAAATACACTTATACTGAAACAATTTAATTCAGTTTAAGTACATAATTTAATAACATTTGATAATAATTATGTAAATAGCGACAAAGCGTATCAATTCAAATTCAACACGACTGCCTGATAAAAGAAAAACTATTCTCACTTTAGTATCGAGTGTGATTATCACAGAACGCTTGGTCGCCGACGAAATATTGTAGAAAAATATTGTTTTATCGCTCTATCTTTATTGTTATCATATTTTATCGTGAAAAAGACTTTGGAAGTGGACTTTGGAACATGTCGCTGAAAAAAGGTTAGTCTATTCTATAATCTGTACAGAATCTTCGCAATATTAAAAGCCTTACTGTGGAACTGACAAACGATAGGAACAAAGTTCATGTTCGGTATTCATTGCTACATTGCTATGTAAAAGTTGTTATGTTACTGATAAAACTCAGCAGTGGTTATCGAAATTGAATAACATTATCTCGGACGATGACGCTTTAACAAGCGTGATGTTATATACGTAGCTGTAGATAGATATCTATATTTAGATACTCGGATGTTATTGGACGAGTTTGGGGCCTCTATTATGAGTTCGTGTATACTATACGCGCAGTCAATAAAGTTTTATGGGCACTCTACGCAACGGTAATACAGGCTGTATTGCAATGGTTTTATGTATAGGTTGCGCCGTCGACCAATTGAATTCAATTTAAAAGCGCCTGCGACAAATGTATTTTGGACCATATGGTATTCGTAAAGAGGTCATTTTATATCGAAGTAATTTGGGAGTTGATGACTAATGTAATTAATAACATATGTTATTGTACCTCGCATAATGTTGATGGGGCGTAGTCTCGTGTATCTTATTGCTACCTACCTAAAAGGTTTTTTCAAAGCATAGAAGAAAATCATCATGTCCGAGAATAGGTACTTACTTATACAGGGTGTAACGTAAACGGTATATGAAGCCAAAGGGATGGTGTTCAGTATCGGTAACTGAACAACTTTTATTCTACAACTTTTCGAATAAAAAATAAATTCATGTCCCATACAAATCGACCAGCTGATCGGTACGAAATGTATGAAAAGTCAAAAAATAAATTCGCGAAAATCGAAAAGTCGTAGAACAAAAGTTGTTCAGCTACCGATACTAAACACCCTCCCTTCGGCTTCATATACCCTTTACGTTACACCCTGTATAAAAATTTAAAATCAATGTAATCTATCAACTCGCAGTAGGTCTGCGTGGTGGATAATGACGATGAATTATTTCTTGGCGATTCTATAATTATTATCATACCTCTTGTTGAGGAGCTGGGCTCGCTGGTTATTAAAATGAAATAATTTCAATATATCAGGTTTTTTATTAATAGGTCTGTTTTCCAGGCGATGACAAGTGGAATGAGGATTGCTTATAAAAGTACTACCACAGAGGTGGCGACTGGTCAGCCAGTTCGCAATACTCTCCCGACCGTAACAAAACTAGATAACTTAAAAGATGAACTAATTGATAAAGTGGTTAACACTTGGGGACTCGCGTC
The DNA here is from genome assembly GCA_963506565.1 of Tachystola acroxantha. Lineage (NCBI taxonomy): Eukaryota > Metazoa > Arthropoda > Insecta > Lepidoptera > Oecophoridae > Tachystola > Tachystola acroxantha. The sequence goes on from OY735887.1 coordinate 1,121,223, forward strand.
TTAATTTGTAACACACATACTCGCTACCGGGTGCGCTGGACCCAGTATAATATCATTATTTATTCCAAAACTGATCCATGAAAGTGAATGTTTACTTTTTTATAGGGATAATATATAAATAAAGAAAGACAATATTCAATCAAATACTATTATTTATTGTTTTTACTTAATCAAAAATCACAACAAAAATAAAAAAGAATTTTACCATATTTTATGACATGATTAAGACTAGTTGTTAAAACTTCTGTAATTAGTTATTTTAAACAAAATTCTTTATATTTTCTTACACTATTATAATATACCTATTAAGACGAAATTACAATGAGAGATGAATCATTACAGAAAAAAACAAGAACCACTTTGAAAATTACCAAAATTAAATATCTTCTTTGGAACAAAATCACATGTCAACGTAATTCATTAGTCTATTTTTACAATTAATTTGAACAATCGTGCTTCATGTGTTCTCCACAAATTGGTATATTGCATTTTATGCAAAAAAACTTTGGTTTTCCTATCTTTTTTCCAATTGCATAGGCCGCAACGCACTTTTCGTGCACTCATTGGTGGGGGTGGGTTGTCTGCCGCAGTTGTTTCGGCTTCTGGTATTATATTTCGGACACGATTTTTGATATGCTGTGGAATGTTTTTGATAGAAATTCTTTCATGAAGGTGTGGTTGAATCAAAGAAATATCCAAGGTTTCTTCAATACTCCATATGGTAGTTTTATCTTTACCGATGTAATAGCCATTTCGTAAAATCGACAATGGAACACAAACTAAATCCGAACGACGAAGATCAGGTGCTGGTCGGCGGATGCCTTGCCTTGGCTGTGAGGTTATTTCACGCTCAGATTGTATATTTACTTCGCCATCGTCGCCTTCTTGCTCAGAATCTGACTCATGCTCATTTATTTCTCATTTATTTATTTATTCTCATCTATTTCTTCATTGTGATATTTTTTCTATTTCATCAGGTCTCAAGGGCCCATTGGTAGCCATTTTCTATGAAATATAGTAAAAAAAAGTATAATAAATAGTAATAACATGATGGAAAAAACACATACGTATTTAGTCGCTACCGGGTCCAGCGGACCCATACACACCTTATACGTCCATAGTACTCACACGCAGCACACTAACCGGCGACTAAGATGATCATCTGCCGTGCTACACTATCGTTAAAAGGTACTAAGAGCGGCAATGTCGCAAACGTCAAAATTTAAAAGTTATTAAACAAAAAACGAAGGACTGGGTCCGTTAGACCCAGTAGCGAGTCCTCAAGTGTTAAAAGACGGCGTTGATTTAATGAAGGCATAGTAAGTAAATGAGATACAGAACCTAAAAGAATATCAAAATTAGTTAACATAAATTCAGAACAACGCCATCTAGTAAATATTTAGTGTTAAAAATAATATAAATAACAATAGGTTTAAAAAATGTGGCTATTAGAAAACTCATCACTTGAGGGAACTAGCTGGCAACTACACTAGCTTTTGTATAGGGCAATGCAGAACGCCGCCAAACGTCGTCACATCCGTAGTTCACACACAAAAGGATTAACATCTGTCGTGTCGTCTTCATAGATCGTACGAGCCTCTTCCAATGTACCGTCCACGAACAATTCTGCGGAAAGGTTGAAGCGCCACGTAATCTGAACTATTTACTAACTCTGAAACCTGCGGCATCCCGTACGGCTTGCGTAGCTTAGTCGTATTGCTGATAAAATCGATAAATAGCTTTTCTGAGCGTCTGTCCACGCTGACGGCGGTGGTTGAAACGATGGAGTCTTCTACACCAGAGAAGGAAAGTGTAATAATATGGTGCACGAGCCGACTCTGTTTTAGCTCAGAGATCGGTTGGCACTGGTGTATGAACTTCCATAATAAGCTTCTCGTAATTATTAGGGTGTGAAAAAGTCGTCGCATCGCATTGAGCACCGTCTCATTATTGTAGTGGTGCAGCTGTACAGTAATATGAATTAAGCAGGTTAATATCTCGCTGTTCGCCAAGTATAATACGACATTCAACTAAGGGCCGACGTCTCTCAAAATAGCAACGTGATCATCCAAATGCAGCAGAGCGTCATCACATTGGGAGCCTGTGAACTTCCTTGATATACAGTCTCGCGGCAACGGGGTATCGGCTTGGAGGCACTTGAAGTCGTTCTTGAACGATCTGACTTGGCAGGAGCGGAATTTGAGTAAGCACACAAGGTCCAGTATTTCAGCACGTAATGACAATCGCTATTTAAGTGGTTGCCAGTCTCAGTGATATAAAAAATAAACTAACAACATAAAGGCCACATTAGTATAGAAACATGTTATAGACTTATTGCCGAGAAAACACAAACTCAGTTTTATTAATTGTTTAATTACTAAGTTAGTGGTTCCATAAATAAAAATAACCACTGACTGAAAGGTACCGCAAAAGAAATTTTAGATACATATTCGATATAAAAGATATTTTCGAACTACGAATCTTTGCGGCAGATCTCAGCTATTTAATAATAATATTTAATTAGAGTCTGACTCAAATACCACTCTGAAGGATGGGAGGGTATAAATATGTAAGTCCTTGAAACCATTTGTCACTCACGAAAAATAGTAATCCGTTTGATGAAATTTAAAATATAAATCGGATACTGTGAGCGACAAACGTGTTAAAGGTGAGGTGCATCATTCTTTAGTTAGAGTCGCACCAAGGAGGTGGAGTTGTTAGCGACCGATAAAGTAATTGTAGTTTTAAGATGCACACCGATTAGCTCACCTTTTAATTTCAAACTGCGAATTAAAAGGCGATTAAAGGGAGCTACACGAGCTTTGCTGCAAATCAAAGAAAGGTGACAGAACCATTTCGTAAGGCGTTTATAAGCGACGACGGTAACATAGCCACTCTGACTTGCACCGCAGCTGCGCAGGATAATAATTAGGCGTAGCTCACACAAAATGTCGTGAAAGACATCTTTTAAAATACGAGATGGGAGTTATATAGTTACTGACGGAATATCCGCGCGTAAAAAGAATAAATAATATAAAATATATCCTCTAGAAAAGAATATAAAATAGTTAAATGATATCCACGAGTCATGCCTGCGCACCTGTGGAGAGCCGTAGGGCTGTAAAGCCGCGACTGGCGCGCAGGAAGTAGGTATCAGTGGGTCGACGGATAGGACGACGGCGTCACCGTGCAACGACTTGCGCCGAGAACACGGAGGCAGGATAAGGCCGACGTCGTCCGCTCCCACTGGACTACTCGGGATGATTAAAAGGCTTTGTTGTCGAGGACACTGTTTCTAACATTGTGGGCGAAATTCGTTAGGTCTTTAAGAGACTCGTTCGTTAATAAGTTAGGGTAAAGTTTAAAGTTTATTTACCTTTAACAGAACAATGAGGTCGCCCTGTCCAAACCTTTATTAAGCATCTCGACAACTTGATCAGGATCCTCAGCGACGACAAAAACATCGATACAAACTCAGGCGCCTCGCCGGTTATGGCAGCACTGAGTCTGTGTAGAAAACGACACTTTAGTGTCTTCATTAAGCGCTTGAAGATCAGCCAGTAAGTGATCCTGCCATCAAAATAAAGGTAAAACCAAACTACTAAAATTATTAGGATACTAATCGTTCCGCAATTGTCGCAACGGCGCGGGTAAGAGCTTGCATATCATTGTATAGTGTAACATGATTATTTATTAATGCAAGAAGAAAGATGATGTTGTGTCCCTGATTGTGTGTGTGAAGTAACTTGTAGTGTATGACGTTGCTCCTGACGAAATGCCTGCGCACCGGGAAAGTCGAAGGGCTGTAAAGCCGCGACTGGCGCACAGGAAGTAGGTATCAATGGGTCGACAGATAGGATGACGACGCCACCGTGCAGCGACTAGCGCTGAGAACACAGAGGCAGGATTAGGCCGACATCGTCCGCTCCCATTGGACTACTCTTATTAGCAGGGGAACATAAAACTAACTATCTCGCAGTAAGTAGATATCAGAGGGTCGACGGATAGGACGACGGCGCCACCGTGACAGGTCACGGAGACAGGATAAGGCCGACGTCGTCCGCTCCCACCGGACTACTCTTATTAGCGGATTAAAATTGACGGTTACCTCTATTATTACACACATTTATTGCATGGACATTCTTAGCGTCTAACCCTTTCTCGGCGTCTGATGAGTTCATGTGACTCGTGAAGAAGAGCGCGGCCGCGGCAGCAGCGGACTCCATGTCCGCGAGCGAACATCCGTGCTCAGCCTGCGAACAATCTTAGACGACGTCGATGGAAGAGAGGGTGGGTGGTAATGCTTGATTATCCTCGTGAAGTGAATTGATTGATTCACCACTAACATTATCACTTGGAATCACCACCACATCCACTTTTTCGACGATTTAAAATTCATATTTTCGACAACTTTTTCCTTATTTTTTTGTTTGACATAATACAAACACCTATGCGACCTTGTGCGAACACCCGACATTTTGAAATTGAAAAAAATATGTTTGAATTTAGAATTTATTTTTCAAAATTTTTAAAATTATTTCAATAATATATTATTAGTAATTAATTTAAACTTCTCGAAGGACCAATGATGAGGAGCTGGGCTCGCTGGTGATTAAAATGAAATAATTTCAATATATCAGGTTTTTTATTAATAGGTCTGTTTTCCAGGCGATGACAAGTGGAATGAGGATTGCTTATAAAAGTACTACCACAGAGGTGGCGACTGGTCAGCCAGTTCGCAATACCTCTCATTATCATCCTTCATAGAAGTCTGTGCGGAAAGAGAATAGGCGTAGGATTTGAGGGCGCATCTGCGCTTATAATTACCGTTTTTGTCACGTTGGGTCATTGTAGTTCGACTGTAATATCTTGATATTTTGAGATTTTTAAAAACTGAACTGAGGCTGTGTTAGAATATTAATTAATGTTTTCTGATTAAGGGAAATAAATAGTTTAGGTGTTAGTCCCATTTTACGCCACGCCTATTCTCTTTCCGCACAGACTCTACCTCATTTTCCCTGTAATCCACCGTAATTACGGCAATTTATACAAAGGTTTCATGCATTTGATGCTAATTCGTTCATTTCTGATATTTCGCATATTATATTAGTCCCTCGAGCCGGATCTTTAAGCGGAAAGTTGGGAGTACCATACCTTTGAAATAACGACAGGATTTCAATATAAACAAAAAGGAATACAATTTTAAACCTATTATTGGAATAATTACAGGAGTATTGATAGTTGGCGCGAAACGGACGCCATTTTGCAAACATGGCGGACCGTTACGTGAGATGACAGCGTCACATATGTTCGCGGCGGCGGCAAAGGACGTGATGTACTCAGCCAAGGTGGAACCCACTTTGGTGGACAATACTGTTGTAGGGAATGTGCATTTTGTAAGTACATCTGCTGATCTACTTTAAGTAACATGTAAACCAATCGACTGTTGGGCAAATACCACTCTTTCTCCAAATGTCTGTCTTGAGTTTAACCACGGAATAATACTTATTCCGTGAGTTTAACCATCAAGCAGAGAAAATGGAAATTTTCCAAACGAAACAAAATGCTGCCCTTGTAGCACGAGTCAGTGTTATCGATCGACGCAACGCCGCGGAGCTGTCAAAGTGACATTACAAAACGTTTGACATTAGTTTGACAGCTCCGCGGCGTTGCGTCGATCGCTAACGCGACTCGTGCTAGCCCCCGCAGATGACGATGGCGCCTCATCTACTTTTATTTAAATGCAACGCAATGACGAAAATGGTTTTCTCATCTTAGGTCGTTTCCTTCAGTAATTACAATAACTTCCTCATCCAAATCAAACTTAGAACATAAATCAGCCATTAAACCTTTTTTAATATCACTGCCTTTAAACCGCGTTTAGTCGCTTCCACACTTCGTTAAACAATGTCTAATTCTTTGGCTACAGCCTAAACGGCTTAATGGATTTTAACATAATTATGTGGTGTCGTTAGAGATACGTCTTGATTATAGAAGTGATATATACTTACTATAAAAAATAAATCAAATCGGCTTTTTTTGGCAGTCGGGTTTTTTGGTTTTTAAAATTAATTTCTGTTTGTTCAGTTGAGTCAGTGTGATGGAGGGAAGACAGCGAGATACTGCGGCATTTATTCTGAAGTTCCTATCGACAAACCCGCTTTGTGCGTCAACAAGGCCTGCGGGTCTGGTCTTCAGGCCATCATCACAGGCGCTGTGGTAAGTAGCATACTCATTTGGGATCGTACAGGCATCTTACTACTATTCCACTGGCTCGGTAACCCGAAGTGGATCTTGGTCTCCGCAACGATAAGACGTCAGTCGGTGCAGGTCCTTCTCGACCAGACATCTTGGTGGAACTTAATACAGGACAAGCAATGACGAGGCGAGAAGGGTCCCCCCGGACACACGCCCGCGGAGTCGCGGAAGTAATTCGTAAGTCTCCCCGTGACTCCGCCATAGGGCGGCGAGACGGAACACCGAGGGGTTTTTAGTTGGTAAGAGTCCGACATAACCATCCTAGCCTCCCCGTTGCAAGGAGGTATCATATTAAAAGATGGTTTTCCGCCCGAAAAAAAAAGACAAGCGATGACAAAGTTTTCGCTACGAAGGGATACTTTACAGAAGTTTGCAAGAGTATTCTAGCGATTAACAAAATACGCTAAAATTGCCACATAAGCGTGCAAATGGTTTGAGTTGAGATACCGAATCTAGCTATAAGAATAGTGGGTTTCTATTGTATGGCAAGAGTATAAGACGCTTGCTTCGTGATCCTACACAACATCCTACAAGGTTTCTTGTGCAGTTTAGTGACCAAACCCATGTCAGAGTTATTCAGTGGGGTGACCGCGACTTCCAATCGTTATCGCTTTCAATTTGACACATGGACGCTATACATTGCTGCTATGTTTTAGCAAGTTGTAACAAACGACAACGAAACGCAGCAATGTATATCGTTCAAGTTGTGACGATCCCACCCCGCCCTTAAGCAACCCCCCCTCTACGCAACCCCCCTAAAAGCTACGTGAAACCCTGAAGGGGTGAAAACCTACAAGAAACGGAAAGAGCTCTACGTGAAAGCTACCTACTACATGAAGCTTTAAGATACTTACCAAAGCTCTTACTAAACTTCTTGCAAATAAAGCTAATACTAAAGAATTAATAATAAAGAATCTAATTTATCTACTACATTTAATTAATAATAAGGCCATTTCGTGATCGTCTACCCTACGTTGTTATTTCCTACTGTAGTAACACTCAGAATCTTCAAGGGTTTTGAGATCGCATTTACAGGATTGAGAAAAGAAACATTAGTCAGGTTTAAAACATAAAAACATTTATTGACAGAACCTATCATACAGCATCTTCTTATTACTAGCACGATTAATAAAACTTAGGCTAAGTTATCTTAAATCTAATTCAAACAAGTTTCAAATACGTCCCTATCTATAGTACAAAATGATATTCGTTAAAATGGAAAATAAGGTATTACGGATGAACAGACTTGGATACAATTAATTACCTTTTCACATTATTCATTGCCCATCCCAGGGCCTGAACACAATACTAAACCTCGGCAATATATTTACAGAACTACCATGACTACGAGTCAACCCTATGAAACTTTCAAAGATCTTATACAATTTATATTGAAAATGAAATTAAACAATTAGAATGGCTAATTGAGAGAGGATCTTACAACTAATATTAAAATCGTAAACGGAGGTTGCCTGCAACCAGAAAAATAGGTTAATATCGACTTAAAGATGAGGTTCACACAAAAGAAGAAGAATTACACAAGACATATATATATAGGTAGGTACTGGTGGCGAATAAGTCTGGAATTCTGGATAGAAGTGAAGAAAATTACTCAGACATCTGAATCTCTGTAAAAAATTACTGTTAGATGTGAGGACATATCCTGTAAGAGGTTATCCTCTTAAAAAATATGATCTCACGGCCCCTGGCTCCACACCACCGCCATCGAGGCGATAGACACCAGCCAGGATGCGTGTCTCCTCAGAGTGGATGATGGAGAGGAATCTGATATTAAAAGCTGCTATTTCGCAAGACTAATAATCTTTCAGTCCCTCCTATTGAAGTTCTTAATATTACTAGATTCATTCTAGTGCTTCTGGAGTGCCCAGTTACTGATAGAATTGGTTTAATCCAATTAGGTAGTAATTCAGACCTTCTGGTCAAGTATTTGCACATTGTGCGTACAAAGGTAGGTTCGATACCTTGTACAACTGGAAAGGTAGGTTCGATACCTTTCCACAAAATAAAAGGCAGGATCAATACCTTTTATATTTCCTGTGGGGATAATATAAGAATAGAATGAATTGTAGTAACGGTAAGAATAAGACAGACTGAAGAGATTGTTCACAAATAAAACAAGTTACATTTAATAAGTATAGAAATCAGAAGGGAGTTGGTTAGGATTTAGAGAGATAGGAGAAAGATACCTTGGAGGATTGTAGATCGGAATAGATAAAAGTAAAGCCTAGCATTTAATACTACTGAATTAGCCTTGATTCGTCTGTGTTTGGTCATAGTTGAAGGTTGAATAAGCCGTGCTTTACATCATCGGCCAAGACGATACTCCACACAGCTAATTCGGCGTACAGAGTGGGGAAAATTTGATAGCTGCGGGTATAGTGTTACTGCTTGCCCCAATACTCTCACGAACCAGCCTCCAATAAGACCACTGGATATTGAAACAGTTTCTCGGGCCCTTCCAATCACAGACTGATCATAAAGTAAATAGCTTGCTCACAAAAGCACCAGAGAGTTGATGTATTGTAGATCTATAGACAAACCAGTGCTAACATATGGCGCCGCAAGGACGTTAAAGGTAAATTGAATTGAATGCTAATTCAATTCAACTATGATGCCAGACCTCAGTTCCATCTATGTTAAGGCTAGGTTCGCTTTGCTCACCACCACCATTGAAGACACAGTAATACACAGATGTAAAATAAATCACAAGGAAATCCACGCGGATCAAATGCTAATATAGGAAAAGAGACATTAATTAAACACACACAAAAACACAACAAAGAAATATCACAGGTAAATACAGTTTATAGGTAGGTCAGGGGAAAATAAAACAACCACACTTGTTCGTAATTCAATATTATTGACAGGGACACACATGCAAACAATATCTCTCTCTGCCCTCGCCTCCCGTAGGACTGCACCTAGGTATGAGCTAATTAAGGGATGGATGAGCCTTAATTGACTATAGTTACTGACTCTTAAAACGTCTCACTCCTTCCATTAACCGCAATAGTTATATCTTGGTTGTCTATAGAATTTATTTAAGAATTTCACTATCAACTACTTACTTATTTACACACTATAAAGATTCTAAACCAAGAAAACGATGAAGGAAAACATCGATATGAACCCTACATGCCGTAGAAATTAAATCTATAGCATGTGCAAACCGCCAATCCGCACTAGGACCGCGTGGTGGATCATGGTCCGGGCAATAGGGCATAAATATATAGTCTAAAACCACATTGACGTATTAAAATATCCATCGGATGTACCTATGGCTTCAATCACTAATAACACTATAAGTCTACTAGGTTCAATGCAAAATTTAACACGTGGCGCACAGAACAATCATATAAAACTGCCGTCGAGAGAGTAGCTGTAATAAAATATGTGATTAGCAACAATTGACGTACCTATGCTAACGTACTCTCGATAACAAGATGAAAACTAAATATAGGTACAAATAAATACCTCACTATAAATATACTAGGTTCACTGCAGATAATAACACGTGGCCCACAGAACAGTAATATAAAACTACCGTCGTGAGACCACTATAATAAAATTATACTAGGTTCACTGCAGATAATAACACGTGGCGCACAGAACAATCATATAAAACTACCGTCGAAAGAGAATAAAATTATACTAGGTTCAGTGCAAATCTCAACACGTGGCGCACAGAACAATCATATAAAACTACCGTCGAGAGAGTAGCTGTAATAAAATATGTGATTAGCAACAATTAACGTATACTCACGAACTCTCGATAATGGGATTAGATATAATAAATACATATATGCACACATAAGTACCTTTCTTCACTTGAAATCGCAGGGATTCCAAGCAGTTGGATCATGGAATGTGAGGAAAGGTTACCCGGCACTCTCATCCAGACTCAGACGAGATTGTTATAATACTAACACAGGATAAAGGTGTCTTGTCCTGTACCGGGCTGGTTGATTTAGGAGGAATTTGGTTAGGAAACAGGTATAGGTGATGGTAATAGGAAGAATTTGTCCTAAGGGTCCCTACGTGGGAAATATCATAGATAAATAAGATATCCAATAAAATAAACTTCAATATAAAGAAGTTTAAACTAAAAGAGCCTACTATCACTCACTGCGTAATAAATTCCCGCCAACTAAGCTAGGCTAAGCTATGGTTGCTTCCTTCTCCATGCGTAGTGCCCCATTGGCGCCTCTTCCCAGCCCGGCAGCGTCTCCTCTTGATGGTCCGGCAGCCAGTCCAGCAGCGTCTCCTCGTCTTGATGTGTCCCTCTTGAAGGCCCGTGAATCATTAATTCAGCAGCGTCTCCTCTTGAAGCCCCGTAAAAAGTCCTTTTCCGCGTGTCGAGAAAGTCTATTTAAGCTAGCGTTGCCTAACCCCTTCCCTCGAAAATGTCACGCGATGCTCTGAAATTAGAACGCTTCCTATTGGCTGTTACTATATCGAAGTTCGTACTACTCAACCCATACGAAACACTATTAATAGGAAAGATAGTTATTCGTTCGTAATAATAACTAATAAATTAAACCCTCATTAAATATTTCTTTGAGTTAATACTGTAGTATAAATCAACCCTAATTTCCATATCCGAGACTTCCCTCCACATCAAGGGCGGAAACCGTAAGTCCGTAGAACGTTTCCCATTGGTTGTCACTCTGCGGGAGTTCATGTCATTCAAATCATACCAAGTATCAAGTACTATTAAAAGAAAACATTATGATTTCTTGTTAATAATAACTAATAAATTAAACCTTAATTTAACATGCTCAGACCTAATATTCTAGAATAAATAAACCCTAATTTTCCTTATGTGTTACTTCTTTCTATGTCAAAGGCGGACATCGTCAGCCCGTTCATACAAACCTAACTACCCACTAACAAAATGCAAACTAAAAATAAATTCAATTACTTTTACCCGACTGGGCAATAAGGAGGGTCATGTGTTAACAATATGAATATTAATTTAGTATGAATCATTTTAAAAGCTCTGAGATTGTAGCAAAAGTACCTACCTACCTATGTGTCAACATATTCAAGAGTATTTTCAATTGATTCCCGGAATGACCGGTACAAAGTGTCAAAATGAAAACGATAACCATAACGATTGAAGTCGCGGTCACCCCCCTGGCCGCCCGTAGACTGCTGACATCGCCTAACTATTGATGCCGAACGACATCAACCGGGCGGGACCAACTGTTTATCGTGATTTCCGTGGCACGGAGGGGCTCAGATGAAAATGTTACTAGCGGTCACCCATCCAAGTCAGACTTTGCTCAACGTGTACTCGCAACAGGACTGCACAAGGCGGAATATATTCACATACGTTAGCAATATAAAACACCTGGATTCCTCACTATACCTACTTTCCTTTTTCAGGACATTCTAACGGGTTCAGCAAAGATATCCCTAACTGGTGGCACAGAACTCATGTCCTCGCTTCCTCTAATAGTGCGAAACGTTCGCTTTGGCACTTCTCTCGGATCCTCATATCTTCTAGAAGACTACATCAAGAAAGAGTTTCCCGACAGCAGCAGTGGGCGCACGTTAGAAAGGATAGCAGAAGATTTGGGAAAGAAATATGGTGTTGGGAGACGAGAGGTTGATGAATACGCTGTGCAGAGTCATTTGAAGTGGAAGGCAGGTGATTGCGTTTCTTCGCTCATATTTTTGGGGAATGAAGAAATATTTTTTTAGAAATGTTAATTGGATTATTTCCTCTAGAATACTTAGGCTGCATTTAACTTAAACCTGCAATAAAAATTGTGGGTATAGTCGATCAAAATTAGAAGCTTCGTACACATTTGAATAGCGTCATATTTTAGCTAAATATCTAGGTCACATAATGATGAATAACATGTCCGATCTTCTACAACTGTTTCAAAGAAAGGTCCAGGATAGAAGGCCAGGTAGACGAATAATATCATGGCACTAGGACGTCAATGTACGGCAAGAGTGCCTATTCATTGTTCCGTGCATCGTTGTCGAGAGTGCAGAATGCCATAATGATCGCCAACCTTCGTAGGAAGGAAGACAGTCGTGGGAAGATTTAAGATCCTAGACATGGTGTCTTAAGATCTTTTAGCATCCATCCATATTCTGGAACTTTTTGAGCTATGACGACTAACACTTCTTTTATTCCTAACATTTCAGCACAAGAAGCAAACATCTTCAAGGACGAGTTAACTCCTCTAACAGTCACCATAAAGAAGAAGGAGGTAGTGGTCAAGGAAGACGACGTACCACAACCAAACGTTATGCCAGAAGTACTGGGGCAGCTACCAGCAATGCTTGAAGGTGGAAATGTGATTACCACTGGAAATTCTGCCGTAAGTTTCAATCTGAATTTGACTTGGGAAAATACGATGTGACAAAGGAGACTATATTATGATTAAGTAAAGAACATATCGATGCAGAGTTTAGAATATATTTGCCCAACGTTCTTAAAATAATGTAGAAGAACGTATCAACCTCTCAAGTGAAATCCAATGGAGAATTTGATATGAGCGATGGGTTTGACAAAGTCTTTTCGTTTCAGTATGTGGTTAATGAAGGTTGTGTTCAGCCAGGAAGCTGTTTTTTTTTACCTTCTTTACTGACTTATCGACGCAACGCCGCGGAGCTGTCAAAGTGACATTATTACAAGGCGTTTGACATTCGCTAACGCGACTCGTGCTAGCCCCGATGTATTTACTTCTACATTAAATTCTTTTTGAATATTATGATTGTCTTTTCTGTTCGGCTGTGGACTGCTAAGGGCTGATGATGGGGTATTAACTCTTCCACAATTTGCTCTTCAAGTTTTGAGCTGCATAACATAGTTAACATCTGGTATCTGAGGTCCTTCATACCTTCTTATCTTTAGTCGGGCCTTGACTACTCATTCAAGACATCATAACCTCTATTATGTCTCTGAAACTCCTCGCCGTAAGATAGTATTAAATAAATAAATAAATAGTAGATCCTACAAGATGCCCTGTTGATCTTAGCCCTGGGAGCTGAGCCGCGTCGATTTTTATTAGCCGTCAATGTCAGATTATTGGCGAAAATAAGTACAAAAATTTCGTTCGCGCAGCCTTTGACAGGACAAAAAAGGCCAGCCGGCTAGCCCCCCTGTGAGGTTACTCTCGCCTCTTACGTTATTGTAGCAAATAGTCAGTTTAGAACCTAAACTGGATCCGTAGACTGAGTATTCTCTCTCTACGACTGGATCGCTATAAGAGATGAGAGTCTGCCATTAATGCAAAAAAACCTGCTGTAAATATTACAGTAAGATAGGGAATAATTCCAATAGCTGATCTAAGGACAAAGTAAGTCGACAGCCGCTTCAGTGAAATCTCTAATGCTACAGGCACCAGCCGACGGCGCGGCTGCCTTGCTCCTAGCTAACGAAGACTCAGTCAATCAGCACAGCTTTAAACCCTTAGCCAGGGTTGCTGCTTGGGCGTGTGTTGGAGTAGATCCTCTGGAAACCGGGCTAGGAGCTTTGGAAGCTGTGAAGAGGCTGCTAGGAGAACAAGGATTGACTGTTGGGGACGTGGATTTGTTTGAGGTAACGTCAGTCTTACATAGTTGTAACGGTATGTTGTGTTGAAGATCCTCTTCGGTCCGGGAGACGGCAACAGCCCGCGGAAATGGTAAGAGATAAATTAGTGGTGTCACGACAAAAATTGTAGAAGACATGAAGCATTTTCTCCGGGAATAAAAAGCGATTATGTGAAACATACATAAGTACATAAATTCACTCCCGTCTCCCATAGGGGTAAGCAGAGACGATGGAATGCCATCCGCTGCGATCCTGACGCACCTCCTCCAAACAGTCATCGTATCACGTATCGTTCCATATATATTTATTGCAGCAAAATGGCTTACGGCATAATGGTTGACGAATTTTATTGCCGTCTTTTTAGAGTGCCTTATATTTACTTGGTCGCATAATAGTTCGACGAGTAAACCTCATCACTACAGATAATCGCACCATGTTATAGCCAAATAACAATGCCAGATTCTGCCCCACCATCAACCGCAAGTTATATATGTACAAGATAACGAATAAATGTAAAAATATCTCCGTTTTTTATTAAAATTATTGGTTTAAAATAAAGTTTTGTACAAGTTGCGATTCGAAAAAAACAGCTTAATTAAGAATTCAGAAAATAGTAAGAAATCGAAGCGATTTATTCATTGTTTTTGTTATTCTTCTATAGGAGTTGCGAGAGTAGTAGAAAAAGATACTGATTATGATTATGCAATATGAAACCTGTAATAAGTGTACTGTTTTATAAATTAATAGAGACGTTTTACCTGAAAATAAAACGTTTATTAAATACTTACCTAATTCGAAGCCTAATAAAACAATATGAGAATAACACTCTTGATTTCCGCTTTCCGAAGTCATAATACGTCACGTCCGCAAGCCCTTTCCTCCCACGCGCACCCCGCACCCCACCACTACCGACGGCAGCTAGGCGGGGAATCGCCATTTCACTTCATTGCATCTCTCATATAAAAGCCACCAGGCAGAATTAGAAAGTGTTAGGCTTCGAATTAGGTAAGTATTTAATAAACGTTTTATTTTCAGGTAAAACGTCTCTATTAAATCCTGTACCGTAATTCGAAGCCTAATAAAACAATATGAGAGACGTGTTTGTTATCGCCTGGTGGTAGTGGTGGTGGTACCAATTAAATATGCCAATGTGATCTGCTTAATTGATTTAAGCAAAATATGTAAAGCCTTGTAGTATGAGGGAGCATACTAGATTATCTTAATACATAAGCAAAAAGAGCCATACTCTATGCATCGAAATAGTACGATTATGAACAATCATTATCCTTTAGTAGGTACCCATATCATTTGTAACTTGTGTAACAAATACTTAACTGATTGTCAGTTTATCTACATTTGTACCTATGGTATGCCTTTGCGCTGATCTAATCGATTAAAAAAGAAAATATCATTAATTTCATATGAAATCGGATATCTTGACCTTTTTGAAGGTATTGACAGAAAGGTGATGAAATCGGATATCTTGACCTTTTTGAAGGTATTGACAGAAAGGTGCCGCTTGCGGGCATGTTAGGTACCTTAGTTAATTTACCCAACAAATTTCTCATCACCTGCTGTACTTACAGCTGTGCAGTTTAATCTAGTTATAAATCATCGCCTTGAGTTAAAATACAATTTTCACAATGTATACCTCTAGGTAGGTAAACCGTAAGTAGGTATTATACACTTGATGTTAGGTTACACAATAAACCCCTGATTCAAATTCGCCAAATTGTTTAGGTGTAAACTCTATAATATACAAAATGTATAGATGTATCAGAGAGTTTGTATCAATATGAAAATCCTCATTCACCTCGGTGGATCTCCCATCAACTTCTTAGTATCTGAGAGGAAAGTTTTAGAGTCTCGCTCGCATAACATGGAGAACAATGGCGTTCACGAGCTATATATTAGAGGCCTTATTTGATTCGGTTTAATTAATTAAATCGACAGATTTTAAGAATTGGTTTCGAAAACTGACCTGGGTGGCGAGTTTTGTTTGAACCATTCCTATTAAACCTTATCCATAAACTGTATTGTAAAACTTCACCGGAATAAGTTGCACATTGCCACCGCACTGCGGCGCTGTTTGCAACAAACGGCACAAGGAACCGGCCGTGATAAGTAAAATCTTTGAAAAATATATAATATATTCTATATATTAGAACCTGATGAAAAAATTCTTGCCGTGGGCAGGACTTGAAGTTGCGACCTTGCCATTCCGTGTCGCGCTCTTACCAACTGAGCGACCACAGGCCATGTTCACCGACAATCTTCATCGTATTATACATACATACTTAAAGGGTATGTTATGCAAATCCATATATCGGACAATAGTAGTAGTATTCCGACAACCACGTCTAACATTGGGTTAGAAACGAATTTGTATTACGCATTATCTATGCTCGGTGAACAAATTAGAACATTCTATATATTTTTGTGTGTTGAAGTCCGTTCCATGTCTATTCTTCATTATTTTCTATGAACTAGTGCATAATTTAAAGTATACTCGATTTATGGGAATAAAAAACTTGACTGTACGTTGAAGCCCCCGACCGGGCGGGAGGTATAATATGCGCAGCGTAGCCGGCAAGAAAATAACTTTGAATTCGAATATATGGTCGAGAAGCGCAGCTAAGTGAAGCCGACGCTCCGCAGTTACATAGCTGTTAGAATGCTGGCACTACATATAATTTCTGTACACTATATACCAAACAGTGCCACGCTTCAAGTCACAAGGTTCGTGGTCCGATTGTGAGAACGCGCTGAAAAGGATCGTAGGTACACGTTCACCAATGTTGGGTGCAGTTTGTACTTGGATGGGTGACCGCTAGATAAATTTTCGTATGAACCGTAAAACAATCGGTTCGGATTGTTGTCTTTTAACAGTAGTCGGTCGTTAGACAATTGTGACAGGTTTAGATGGAATAGGGTTGGTCACAAAACCACAATCATCATGCCTAAAAAACGTTCGCTTTGAAGCCTTTTCAGGTAGAAATCACCGGTAGAAATGTAACGATAATTTTTCGATGATATCGTTCCCTAATAAATTCACTACCTACAATTATGATAATTGTAATAGTGTAGGGATTCAAACAAAACAACATTATTGATGTTGTGGGTAGAACAAATCAGTTTGTATGTTATTGTCTCTCACCGTTGGTAGGCAACATATACACGACACGACACGACGGATATAATTGCTACAAAAACCAGCTTATCGTATATAACTCTGATACTTTGTTACACGCTGACAAAGGTCGAAAACCATTGGGGCGAGAATCATAATTAGAATTGAGTTACATTTTATTCTATTTCCAGTATCGTAACACGGCACATGTAAGGGCCGACCTGCCTGTGCTGCGCCAACTACCATGTACTGGCTCCGCCGGGGGAGTGACCAGTGACGATGGAGTTCTGTTCGCTAAAATCCGATTCTAGCAATCGATCGCCGTATATCCATAATAATATGCATACATTATTTTCTATCTTAATGTCTTTATGTAGGTAGTTGTAAGTTGAAAGATTTTAATCATGTAGTCAGGTTCATATCACTTATTGCAAGTAGATTGCATTGTTTACATTTTCTGCGTTACGTATTGTCGCGCCTTCGTTGTGAGGGTAGGCGACGACAATGTTGTTATCGTTTAGGGTCTGTCGAAGTGTTCGGAAATTAATAACCCGGCGAACGGAGATGTCATATTATGCACAATACGCGTACTAGTATAGTACGGCGTAATACGACACCGCAAAGCGCGGGTGTTGGTGCTTGAAGTATGGATGACGTAATAGTACGTAATAGTATCTTCTGTATTAGAATGTAATACAATGTGAACAGTACTTTTCTAGCTTTGGTAATCATGATCTAGGAGTAGATCTAGGTCTAATTTCCGCATTCCAACCAAGATTGGTAGTTTCTATTATGATAAGTACATCAATGCAATGCAACAGATGTCTGTGGGTCCGAGAGGGAGTCTGTAGTCCCTTGACCTCTATACCATACCAGCTCAGCATACCTAGGCAGTGGTCCTCGCCACCTTTCAGCAGTTCGATTGGCATGATAGCACATAACTCTAGTCCCGTGGGGATTATGAGGTTTACTTGTGGGTAGTCCTTGGTAAACTGGTTCCCATTTTGCCAATTTATTAATATCAAATTAACTTCTACGATGTCTGCGGAATGACAATACATCTTCATTCTTATTCAAATTATATTTCGACTTGTTAGCCACATGAAAGACCCATTCGCCAGGCGATCTCAGAGCGTAACTCGGGTTCCGGGTGGCAAATATGGTATGGAGGCCGCCTCTGTAGACGTATCGGAGACAGCGTCTGTAGGTGAAGCCAATGGTACACGATGGCAATCCAAATACTTTTGTTGTCGTAGTAGTTCTGAGTCACGCGAAAGTCCGACACTCGTTGAGTTTAAGAGACTTAATTGAACTCATCAGTTAGGAAACCCTTTGGGGAAGTACTGTAGGACCCCTTGGGATAATAGCTCGTTGTGCTTTCTTTCTGTGAGGCGCGGTGTATCCTTGGTGTTGTAGTCTCGTAACATGATGTCATCACCGGAATAAGGTAGAAGCCGGTATAGGAATGTAGGGCGGAGCCCGTTCTGTTCCCAATGGTGGTAGCTCAACTGATCGACATGAAAAGCATAGGACTCATGCTAGACGCGACTCTCCTGACCCGGTGGGACGAGGAAGAGTCCGCTCTGATCTGTTAATTGGAGAACGTCTCTAGTCACTCGGTACTTACTTACCCCTCTCCAATTGTCTCATTGCACCATTACTGATGTTGACCCACAAGTTGGGAAAAGGATATTTCTGTGGTGCACAGGAAATGCAATCCTTGTCATTAGTATTTATTCATACTATCAGCTTCCTGTGGCGACGCTGCATGTGTTGTCAAACCAGAACGCACGTGCGCGGCACGGTTTGCGCGGCACAATAACTATTAGATTGCGTTCTCACACCAACAACTCGTGCCACAATTTGCGCGCCAGCCAATCAGCAACAGTGTATGGTAATCAGCATTGCCACGATTTCCATTTTGAAATTTCAGCGTATTCGAGATTCCGAATCCATCTTTACACTGAACATTACTGTAAAACAGTATTACTCCCTCGATGTCAACAGAATACAGGGTTTAATGTTTCGTACACTAGACTTACTCCGCTGAAAAAATTAGTTAATCCTGGAAAAAAGCTTATCCTAATGTTAGTTAATCCTTGATAGTGGCGTCAGACTGCCGTAGAATGCCAGCTAGCGTCGCCAACATGTTGCCACAATGTACGTGCATTGCGAGTATTGTATTTAGGTATTGCATGGTATGCATATTTCTAAGACAAAATCACGTTAAGTATATAAATGAAATAAAATATCGTGTTCTGTCCACTTCGCTGCCCTAATGAGTGGTCGTCTTATAGTTCTTGTATAAGCAAATTAACACCACGTGTATCAAATTAATATGAATATTGAAAATAACGAGGGTATTTTAAGGTTAAATAGTTGAAATCCAATATGTGCGCACAGAGCGATTGTATTCAGTACTCCTGGGCCAGTTACCCTATTCTGGGGGTGCGAGTACCCACGTGTTCGGGTGCCCGTTAATTACCCTTATGTTTGGACTCGGGTGTGCCTTGCGAGTTGCGTAGCACTAATGGCCCCAATACTGAAGAAAACAACTTCAATTTGCATGCTTAAAGTAATGAGCGATGTAACTTACAGTTTAGCGAACATTCCTTAACGCAACGTTGCTTGCGAGCGCCGCCGTTAGAACATAATATCGCGCCATGTTAAACACACCTGTTGCTGCTATCCTTCCATCTTCCGTATTCGTCTCCTCCTGCTGGCGGGCCGGACGTTTCTAATACTTTTATAATTAATAAAATCAAACCGAACGGTAACACCGTTAAAAATATGCACCACAGAAACGTGGTGAAATTATTTTATCTTTCACTTTTATAAGTAAAGATTTGCAAATACTTTGCTACGTATAATATGACTAAAATAAATTAAATTCGGTCAACCTCACGCTAGGTTAGGTTAGGCGACCGTACGGGTCGGGAAATTTAATGCCAATGAAGTGAAATGGCGATTCCCCGCCTAGCTGCCGTCGGTAGTGGTGGGGTGCGGGGTGCGCGTGGGAGGAAAGGGCTTGCGGACGTGACGTATTATGACTTCGGAAAGCGGAAATCAAGAGTGTTATTCTCATATTGTTTTATTAGGCTTCGAATTACGGTACAGGATTTAATAGACGGTTTTAAATGTATAAGCAGAGTTTTATTGTTCCGACATTAATCGACATTACACCACACACACACATACCAAAGAACAGTGTTGCCAGTGTTAGGGTGACCAGTACAATTATTCAAAAACCTAACACCCTCTCCTAATTTGTCAAAGAGACAATTTGGCAAAATTATATCTAATCACACATTAGTTTTACATTAGCATTTCTTATGAATTAAAATCTTAAGTATTTCAACTTATTATAGTCTTATGAAACTTATTACAGTTAGATTTAAACATAATTAACACCTCTTAATTATAACATCTTTAAATTTTCCAAACTTAATTTTATTTAACGGTTTAGTCAAAATATCAGCTGTTTGCGAGTCTGTTGGGCAATATTCTATCTGAAACTCATTATTAGAATACAATTCGTGAATGTAATGGAATCGTACATCTATGTGCTTTGATCTGCGGTTAAATATACCGGTTTTTATCAGTTGTATAGCGCTTTGGTTATCAATTTTGTACACAGTTTTAGCTTTGATATTTAGATCGTATAAAAGAGATTTTAGAAACATCGTTTCTTTGCTGGACTCTGCCGCAGCAATAAATTCAGCCTCTGTGGAGGACAAGGCTACAACTGGCTGTCTTCTGGAACACCAGGCCACTGGCCCTCCGCCGAGCATCAATACATATCCTGTGGTACTACGTCTCGTTTTCAGGTCGCCTGCGTAATCCGAGTCACAGTACGATTTTAATTCTATTTCAGTGTTACATTTGTAGAACAGACCCTCTCCTAAGGTGCCTGCTAAGTATCTGAAAATCCTTTTTAGTTCTATAACATCCTGGTTATCAGGGTTCTCCATGCGTCTGCTGGCCATGCCCACAGCGTATGCTATGTCTGGTCGCGTTCTTGTAGACAAGTAGAGCAGATTCCCTACTGCCTCTCTATAAGGAAACTTTACCTTCTCTTCTTTAGGTTCTTTCCTGTCTTCTTCGGTCTGACAAGGTGTTGCCACCAGTTTACTATTTTCCATATTATATTTCTTCAATATAGCTTTAGTGTATGAAGTTTGCGTCAAATACAATCCTTCATTGTCTTGCTTTATTTCCATACCCAAGAACATACTTGGTTTTTCACATACTTTGATCTCAAACTTCGAGTTTATTTTCTTCATGATCTTCAGTATTTGTTCTTTGTCTTTTCCTATTATCAATCCGTCGTCCACATAAATGGCGAGTATTATTGATGAGTCTTCATTTTTTAGTACACATGGTTCATTTTTAGTTTGTGTAAAGCCGAGTCCTTTCATCGTTTGTATGAATTTTTCATTCCATCTCTTCGGTGACTGTTTCAATCCATAAAGAGCCTTTTCTAATTTACAGATTTTTCCTGTTTCTCCTTCTAGTCCTTGTGGTAATTTCATATATATTTCATCTTCATGTTTTAGTTCACCATTTAGGAAAGCTGTTTTTACATCAAAAGTCATTATATTGTAGTTCTTTGCTGCTGCTAAAGCAAACAGTGTTTTTAAGGCAGATAGAGATGCTACAGGACTGAAAATTTCTTCATAATCCATTTCATGTTGCTCGTTTCCTCGAACGACTAATCTGGCTTTGTGTGTCCCATCTTCCTTCACGCGGAACACCCATCTATTGGTAAGTATTTTATGTCCTTTTGCTTCATCCTTCTCTACCAAGTTCCATACTTCATTTTCTTTTAATGACTTCATTTCCTCCTTAATTGCTTGTTTCCATTTTTCTTTTTCAGGTGCTTTCATCGCTTCTTCAAAGGTAAGTAATACATAATCTCTATACTTTTCTGGTAGTTTTACTGCTCTTTTGCCTTTTCTTTGTTTTACTTTTTCCTTGCTTCTTTCTTCTTCTTCTTTCTCTCTACTTATTTCTTCTTCTGCGCTTTCATATTCTTCCTTCGCTCTACTTATTTCTTCTTCTGCGCTTTCATATTCTTCTTTTTCTGGTAAACTCATTGTAACGTTATTGTTTTTAGGTATATCTTGTCTCATTTCTTCTTCATTTATGTGTCTTATTATTTCTTCTGTTTCAGATTCATCATCAGAGCCGTTGCTGGCCTCTGGGATTTCTTTTACTGAGCACTCATCTTGAGATACTGCAATTTTTACGTCTTCTTTCAGACATGTTTCTTTTACTTCTTGGTTTCTGAATATAACATCACGTGCTACAATTATTCTTCGTTTTACGCTATCAAATAGCCGATATCCTGTATTAGTGTAACCAATCATGGTATACTTTTCAGTTCTTGAATCTAATTTCTGTGTTGGTTTTAGTACCTTCATATAGGCATCACATCCAAATTCTTGGATATTAGATAAATCTGGTTTTCTTTCATGCCATAATTCATAGGGGGTTCTTTGTTTTACTGCTTCGCTTGGAAGTCTGTTTATTAGGTAAGTCGCACAATACACGGCTTCACCCCACATGTCATTATTCATTTTTGCATTGAATAACAAAGCTCGTACCTTTTCCATGATAGTTCTATTCAATCGTTCAGCTTTGCCGTTCAACTGCGGTGTGTATGGCACTGTATAGTCCAATTTTATTCCTTTTTCTTTACACCATCCTTTAAATGTGTTACTGGTATATTCTCCACCATTGTCACACCTAATGGTGGACACTTTGTGGTCTTTCTCACGTTCTGACTCCTCTATGTAATTTTTAAGACATTCTGAAACTTCACTTTTATTTTCTATTAGGTATATTTTTGTGAAATGTGTGTAGTCATCCAGTACAGTAAGAAAATAGTGTTTTCTATTCCATGTTTCAGTTTGCATGGGTCCGCAAACATCAGTATGTATTATTTCAAGCTCTCGATCTGCTCGTTTACGCTGTGTCTCAAATGGTAATCTTGTTTGTTTGGCTTGAATACAAATTTCACAACTTTTCAGATCTTCTTGTATATTATTAATTGTTATGCCATTTGCTACTTTAGGTAGAAGTTTTAACATACCTTTTCCAGGGTGACCCAACTTCCTGTGCCATTGAGTCGCAGAGTTGTTACTGATTTTATGGGTGAGCAGCGACTCTTCTTCAGCATCTTGAGTGAGATCCAATGTGTATAAGCCCGACTCTTCTTTTCTTCCTTTTAAGCTTTGGCCGGAGCCACTGGAAATCTCAACGCTGTTCCCTTTAAATACAACCTCACCACCACTATCTGTGACTGCTGAAACTGATAATAAATTCCGGGAAAGATCTGGCACACAAAGAACATTTTTCAAAATACAATTTTGCCCAACAAAATCACCTTTACATACAGATTGCATTCCTTCCTTATTTTTAGCTACACCAATATTAGTACAATTTTTCTTTTTATTACTCAGAATGTTAACATTTTTTACCATATGGGAAGTACTACCTGAATCTATAACAAAATTGTGACACTGATCTAAGATATTACCTTGGTTTTGCACTAGAAAAGCTACCTTACTAGTCTTGTTGTCTGCCGTCTTCTTAAAATAACAATCTTTCTCTTCATGATTCGTTTTCTTGCAAATTTTACAACTTTTCTTGTTGAAATAACAGTCTTCTTGTTTATGATTATTTTTCTTGCATATTGAACAGTAAAGTCTTTCTTTCTTTTTGTTTTCTCTGCAATTTGCAGCCAAATGGTTTGTCTTGTTGCATATGAAGCATTTCCTCTCATTCGCTTTAAACGCCACTCGATCGGTTGATGTTTTGATAATTACTCTCTTTTCTTCAGTTAACAAGCGAGCCGTTAAGTTTATGACTGTTTTTTCCGTTATCGGGGAAGATTCCCATGCAGTGATGAAGTTTTTGAAGGTGTCTGGTAACGTGGATAGGACTTTGGATAATAACATATTTTCGTTTACTTTCTCACCAAGGGCATTTAGTTTATATGCCATGTTTTCTAACATGCTTATGTGGGAAGTCATGTCTTTGGTCTCATCATATTTATATTGGAAAAATTCTTGCAAAAGTTCACATTTTTGTTGCTCTGTCGATCTTTCGAATATGAAACATAATTTGTCGAACATCGCTTTTGCGTTTTCGCAACACATAATTAGCGGGATATACTTTTTATCAATCGTCATCATGAGGATGCGTTGTGCTAAAGCGTCGCGTTTTTCTTCATCATGGCGGCTGGCACCCGCCGACAACGCGATTGCGTCATCTTGGTAAATTACGTCGGTCAGTCCCTGACTTTTTATTATAATGTCCACTTGGAATTTCCACACTGGAAAACTTTTCTCGTCGATTAATTTTTGTATGTTAGATAATTCGCTGTCGATTTTAGACATTTTTCTGTTTTAAGGTTACTTTGGTTATTTTACGTCGAATTTTTTTTCACTTTTTGTTTTTACTTAGTTTTTGTTTTTACTTGGTTTTTACTTAATTTTCTTCGCAGACAGGCGGCCTGGGCCCATGACCTGTACTGTTTTATAAATTAATAGACGGTTTTAAATGTATAAGCAGAGTTTTATTGTTCCGACATTAATCGACATTACACCACACACACACATACCAAAGAACAGTGTTGCCAGTGTTAGGGTGACCAGTACAATTATTCAAAAACCTAACAATAAGTCCCCAAAAAAATGATAGGTACAGCTTAAATGGTCACGTAGTTTTGTAGGTGGGGCAAAGCTCCGTTGAAATGTGGCAATGTCTTTTCCGGACTGTTTAAATGTTACATATTTTTGCAGATAAATGAGACCTTCGCCTCTCAAGTTTTAATAACGGCCAAGGAATTAAACCTGGACAGCAGTAAGCTGAATGTCAGCGGAGGAGCGATAGCCATGGGGCATCCTGTGGCAGCCACTGGAGCGAGAATGGTTACACATCTGGTGCACCAACTAAGGTAGGAATATCACCTTAGTGAATAAAGTATAATAGCGTACTTAATGCATCCGAAAATGACCTGGAGCTGCTTGATTCACAATTTGTATTATATATTGGAGTACATATTTTATTTTTTATTGCAGTCGTCGCAACGCAAAGCGAGCAGTGGCTGCGTCAAGTTGCGGGGGTGGCCAAGGTGTGGCGGTGCTGCTAGAGAGGTTATAAGTTTTAAGGTCTTCTTGCACAAAAAAATTGTCACACAAGTTAGAGTCAAGAGACTCTACGAGCTCGGGAGTGAACGTGACTGCTGAGCTGCTTCTGTTTTTGAGTAAATCTCAAGCTTTTTGAGGCCCCCGGTATACATATTTCTGTCTTCGACTGTAGTATCAAAAGGAGATAGTTTTATTGCAGTCGGGTTTTTTGTTTTTTGAATTTCTGCTTGTATTAAGGGCCTTCATAGAGCCAACTAGCGCTGCAAATCTTAAAAAAATAATATCTTCCAATATAATCAATTTTATTAAAAAAGCTATTTACGAAATGTTTATTACGATAAACACTATTTTTTAAATGCTTATTTATAACGTGATTCAATGTCGGTAAGTTGTAGTTCGCATAATTGCGTAAAACGGCCGTTTTTGCCACATTTGTGAACTACAACATAGCTTGGCGCAATTATAACATGTATTGTATATTGAAAAATAGTATTTATCGTGATAAACATTTTATAAATAGCTTTTTTAATAAAATTTATTATATTGGAAGATATTATTTTTTTTAAGATTGGCGGCGCTAGTTGGCTCTAGGAAGGCTCTTAAGTAGGATATTAATTACTCTGTAACTCATTGAGAGTGACATTGAGTCCATTATTTAAGTTCCCTAAATCTATCGGTCATGGCATAATGAAACCTAAACCTAGTATTTCATCAGATTGAAATTAAAAGAACAAATGAGTCTTGTAAAAAATTTAATAATTAACTTACATACTTAACTAAATATACTTATCTTATTGCATTGCGCTTAATGTAAACTATTTAGTAATGGAACTTTTATGCTTCGCGCACATTATGCCGGGCCGCAGCGTGTCGGGGCGGGCCGCAGTGCAGCGCAAAATGCTTACTTAGCACATTAGTGACGCGCCGAGTTGCAGCGCATTGACGGATTTTGAGTACAGTGTACTGCCAGATATCGTAAAATGAACACGGGTGCGCGTGCACTCCAATCAGCTTGCTATAGCACACTGTGTCGGGGCGCAGCGGGGCGGGGCGGGCCGCATCGCACGGACGCAAATCCGCCTCGCAATAATGCGAGCCGCTGCGGCCCGACACAGTGTGCGATAGTTCATACAAATTGTATTAATGCGATTTGGCCGGATTTTTGCGCTCCGCCCCGACACGCTGCGGCCCGGCATAATGTGCTCGGGCCTTTAAATGTAAATAATGAGTATAATGAAATTAGTAATGAATTAAATTACTTATTATTATCATAATGTATATTTAATTCTAATTTAACATCAACACTTGCATTTACGTAATATGTATAAGTATTTGTAAAATATGTTAAAAATCTAATTTTACGTTAAAGTCTCGCCTTTAGTTACCTGTAAATAAGAATTATTTTTGTTATTTTGTGTTTCATTTATAGTTTAAGAAGATTTAGTTAATTACCTAACACCGCCAAAAATTCAACGCAAAAAAGCTTAACAGTTTAAAAAAACTCATTTAAAAAACATTTCACTATAGTATGTACGCGTTAAGAAAATAGTAAAAAAAAGAGCACGTCTATCCACGGTTGACAAATTAGATGACTTAGACAAATGTGCCATAAGAAGGAAAGTTGAATTTTTATTATTATTGAACTTTCCTTCTTATGGCACATTTGTCTAAGTCATCTAATTTGTCAACCGTGGATAGACGTGCCCTTTTTTCACTAGTTTCTTAACGCGTATGTACAGTGGAACACAGAGAAAGGTGTACAGGAAAGTTTTTAAGGTTGAGATTTTCTCCAAAACTACTTGACCTATTGCAAAAATTCTTTCACTGTTTTATAGATAAAAACTATGTAACTGTAAAAGAATTATTAAATTCGGTTCAGTAGTTTTTGAGAATTTCTTAACCTTATTGACCTGTATACTTATCTCTGTCTTCGACTGTACTATAGTTCTGTTTAAAGCGAATGTGCGAATTCTTTTCAAATTTAAAATTGGCAAAGGCTCAGCAAATGACAAATCCTATGTAACTAAAATAAGCAAGGTTCGAATTGCCCAGTGCCAGGCCCAGCACTGAACATGAGGCCCACTGCTGATTGGCGGATTTCACATACTTTAGAATTTTTATCTTCTTCTAGGGCATGCAGGTTTTATCATGTTTCCCTTCACCGTTTTGAGACCATTCGGTAAATGTACGAAAGTTTTTCCCTCGAAAAAACCGAGGATAACTCATTGGTACAGGCTGACCTGGTTGGGAATCGAACCTGGGACCTCCGTATCGCGACACGTCACTGAACTTGCGATACGGAGGTCCCAGGTTCGATTCCCAACCAGGTCAGCCTGTACCAATGAGTTATCCTCGGTTTTTTCGAGCCACCGAGCTCTCTTATTAAATGGCTTCATTATATTATTATATGCGAGGTGTCCCGGCCGCTCTTATGTGATGTAGTTATTGAACGACTGTAACATTTAGGTTTCGACTGCTACAGAATTAGCTACATTGATTACATAGCTTAACCTTTAAATAAATACGTACAAATAAGTAAATAGATATATATATAAATACTTACACATGCTTCCAAATAGTCAATCTTTCTCTCAAGGGATGTCAGCTTCTCATTTAAGGTGGCGAGCCGTGATCTACACGACATGTCTGCAACAAATATTACTTTCATTTAAGTATTTGTGTTATTTAAACTAGGTAACAAATAAGGGTCCATTGTTAACATCCAAATAATGTCCAATAAAGCAAATGAGAACCCTCCCTATCTATGATACCATCAGAAGGGGGGCTTACTTTGGGGATGAATTTTTGTTAGGGTATTTTTTTGTGCGGGGTCAACCCCTGTCAAAGTAGGGGCTGAAAATTAGTACTTAGAAAAAATATTTTTTCCTCAGTGCCCCCTTAGCGACACTCTAACCCACTAGGCAGCTGGTAATAAGTCCAAAAAGGGTAATTTGGCTTCTGACTGCTGATTTAAACATATAATTGGCGAACCTTTACTTGGGCTAACAGTGTTCCTACAAGTATATATCGTCACTACTGAAAATACGGAACTCGAAATTCGGTAATATGTTATAACTTTCACTAACCAAAAGAATTGAGGAAATCGGTGATCTTTTTTATGCTTCCTGTGATGACTTCTATGTACTCCCTGTTCGCCCAGTCTTGTTGAATTTGCTTCTGGATGGTCTCGCGGGGAGGCGCAGACATTTTTGGAGATAATTATTAGGATTTATCTACAATTTCTTGTAATATTTGCCTGAAAATCGCGTGAAACACAAATAATTTCTCAGAATTGTTTGATAGTTGACTTTTATTTTATTAAGGTAATGGCAATTGATAATGGAGCTATCCTATCAGCCTAAGAAATCTTTCCGTTTTTTGGCTCTGTATTGTGTTCAGTTGTTTTGTAAGAAAGAGATGACGCATTACAAATATTGTTTTTGTCTCTTTCTTTAGTTTTATTGCATGCTGTAACATATTTTGGACTATGAAACGAACATGCCCCCGTTTCTAAACGATGGTCGATGTCGAAAAAAAAATTGTCAAAACAAAACTTCGATTATTATTTCGTAGAATATCCTCTTAGTAATTTGTGATTATTATGTGCGATTGTGCGGATTGTGCGATCTATTTTACAGATTTCTATCGATAAATTAAAATAGAAGATAAAAAAAAACCAACATGCAGGACTTCACGAGTATATTGAATATAATATTTATAATTAGTAGTGGTGTGTTAACATTCGTAATTCTATTCATTTTCGCTAAAAGACAAATTACAAGGTTCGCCCTTCGATCCCGCAGAGGCCCTCACGTTCCTATAGGGACTGATGCTAAGAAAGTGAGTATACCACTGTAATTTATGTACAGCAAACGCTTCTGGATTAGTTCTTTTATTTGCTGGGGAATAAAACAAACAAGAATTACAGTTGTGTTTAGAAATCCTTGTTCTAAGTTTGAGCGTATATTTAGTCATTTAGCGCAATTTCTGTTGTACAATAATGCTTTGTAATCTCTCTCTATTCTATTTTTAATTGAATGGCTTCAACTCTTATTTATTATTATAGGACAGGCAGCTCATCGCTGATATGTCCATTTCACCATGTTTGTAAAGTCTATCACTTAGTGGTATTATTCTTGTTAATGGTTTTAAAATAACTGTCCAATTTGTTTTTGAATGCGTTAACTGAAATGGCAGAGACAACGTCGTCTGGAAGTGAGTTCCAGGCCTGAACAACTCTGTTGCTCAGGAAGTGACGAGCGACAGTGGTGCTGAAGGTGGTGCAGTCTAATTTTATATGGTGTCCTCGCGGTTCTGTGTCTGTCATATTAAACTTTGCCTTATTGAAGTCTGGGAGATTATATCTAGAGGTCATGATTTTAAACGTTTCGATCAAATCTCCCCTCAGTTTTTCTCCTTCAATGTGATTTAATTTTGCCAATGTCCAGTTATTTAGAGTATATTCATATAAATAGAAAATGAAAATCAATCCGTTATTCACAGAGCTTAAAGCGAGAAATCGAGCGTCGTATAGAAGCAATCCCCCGGATTGTGCACGAGCCTCGTCTGCTGAGCGCGGAGCCCTCACAGTACATCCTGGAGCCGCAGCAGCCATACCACTACCGGTTCAGAGCCGTGGATGATCTCAAGATACTGGGTGAGATTCTGTTCTAGGAGTTAGTATAGGATAGGTCAATGAGCTGCTTCGTCCAGAGTGATGACGCTACGGCGCGGCGTCTCCTCTGGAGGAAGATAGATGACCTTTATATATTGAATTTTCTGTAACATGACATTGGCAACTGTCGAGTCCATCAATAAAATAAATAAATAAATTGAACTCGAAAAAGCTTGACAGTTAAATAAAAAAAGACTTTCCAACATTCAGGCAGGAAATTAGCAACAAGATAGAGCGATACAAGGATCGGCTCGGAAAACATCCAAACCAACTTGCTGTTGAATTGCTAGACACTTCAAGATGTCCAAAAAGACTAAAACGGAACGAATTTCTCGCTTGTCCCACCAAGCAGTAACATATGAGGGGAGCTGCATTGCTGAATGTAGCACCTACATACTACCTGACATTCAGCACATCTGATAAAAGTCCTGATGGCAGATAAGCAAGGAAAAAAAAACGCCTCAATACTTATCGTTTTCCTATTGTCCCAGAGGCAGAGATATCCCGCCAGGACCCGTTCCTCCGTCGTTACCCGGGCCAGTCGCTCCGTGCATTCCTACTGACCACGCTGGCTGCCCCGCTGGACGGACGTGGTCTGAAGGTCGTCCACCAGTTCTGCGACACGTACGAGTATGCTCGACACCACCCGGGAGAGTTTGGGGAGGATGAATATGAAGCATATAGGAGACTGCTACTTAAGCTGTTGGATGCGTGAGTATCAACGGTGTGACTTAATCGCTTATCCTTCTAGAATCCTCCCATCCATGTGACTGCTACTTAAGTTGTTGGATGCGTGAGAATCAACAGTGCGACTTAAACGCTTATCCTTCTAGAATCCTCCCATCCATGTAACTTTCCACTGTTTTGAAATTTAAACTTGGTCGCGCCCGACGCGACTCCAGCGCCAGTGTTGCGCTGAATAAACCATTCAATTGATGGCCGCCGCGGGAACTTTGCTCCGGTTAAGGTTTCGTATGCGCGTATTTTCAGTTTTTCTACGAAGGCTACGGCACTAACTACTAAAATGAAACGTCTGAAAAAAATATATAGCAATCTTGGGGTGTCTATTTATTTAGAGACTGATGAATACCGATACATGATTAGACAAACTTCGTTCGATAGAAAAAAATCGGAAACATACCCCTTCCATGTCTTTTAAAATGAAAATTATATCTAAACCGAAATAGTTATTCATACAAAATATATATTAAAATGTAAGGTACTATAAATACGAGAGCTTGTTTTAAAAATCGTGGTTAAAAAGTAGACGAAAGTCGAGTATTTCGTGATTAGATCCTGTGTAGGACGTCTTGGACTCTTGTGTCAATGTTTAGTGCGAGGAATCGATAAGGATCGAGAGCACCAGGTGTGCCAGCGTCATCAGCTCATCCCAAATAAGATCCACACATTACACAGCCGTGGCTATCGCGCTCGCTTGCCCTCCACACCGCCTGCAGCCCCTCCGAGACTCCTCCTGTACCCCGTGGGCGCTGCAAGCACGACGTTGACGGACTATAGTGTGATAAGGCCCTTAGGCAACGCAAACCGAAACCCAAATCAAGTGTCTTATTTTGTAAACAAAAACTACCCTCCCCTACTAACATTTTAAGCTGTTCTGTGACTATTGCATAGTTATTTTCACATTATTAGATCGGATCACTTTATTTTCACAATGACGAACAGGTTCGATCAATCAGTTCCTTCAGTGTTACATCGCAATAGGTAATTGGTCATTTTAATTAGATAAAACGGGAATTACCGTGTTAAACATTTATTATTGATATCTCGATATTTCGACAGCATTGCAGCCATCATGGTCACGAGCAGAAATATCGAGACATCAATAATAAATGTTTAACACGGTAATTCCCGTTTTATCTAATTAATATGTATACAAACCGTGAAAGTTTAAAAAGTAGACTTGCAACGAATAGTATATTCGGCCATTGGCCGAATACCGAATATTCGGCAGGTTCCCTGGCCGAATAGCCTAATATTCGGCAAAAATATTCGGCCGGCTTGGCGCCGTTTGTGTTCTCTCCTGTCGAGAGTGTAGTTTCTTCCTACACCGCCCCTGTCGCCTGTCGCGACACGTCTTTTGATTTTTACATGCTTAATCTCATTGCGCAACGTAAATATTAGTCTTTCGTCGCGTCGTATTGAGTTAAGTAGTTAAAAATTGAAGTTTTGCGCCTAATCCATCATGGCCCCTAAGTCACCTATATAGGTGACTTCTTTTTAGAGTCCATATGGACATATTTTGACGATGATGAAAATGATCCCAAACTCGTCGTGTGTAATTTGTGCAAGACAAAAATTTCACGTGGTGGAGTGGGCAATAAGGCGACTACATCAGACTGGATCGATGCTTATGCGAAAGAAAATTAATAAAACATTTTGTAATACAATAGTAATCGTTTTGTATTAAGCATTTATCCAACTACAAAAAATATTAGGTATTCGGTATTCGGCCGAATAGTGCCTAGGTATTCGGTATTCGGCCGAATAGGACAAAAGCGGCCGAATAGGCCGAATACCGAATAGTTGCCGAATATTCGTTGCAAGCCTATTAAAAAGGTAATCAGACGATCATATTTGTTTACAAAATGAGACACTTGATTTGGGCTGCGGTATAATTGTATTTAAGATGGGAGGTATTAATTGAATTGCAAGATGGGAGGATGAGCTCAAACTAACAGCTGGTCCATGCTGGAGGAGAGTCTGCCGTGATAGACCACAATGGAAATCGTTGGAGGAGGCCTATGCCAAAAGGGACACCGAATTAAGAGATATTCTATGAAACATTGTTACAACTCAGTTCACAATTATTTTCTTAATTTCGGAATAAAAGGCTTTATTATTATTATTATAATTGTATTGCAGCGCGCGTCTCCTGCGCAGCGTGGGTACTTGTCGCGAGGCCGTGTCTCGCGCGAGCCCGCAGCGGAGGCCCGCGCGCCTGCTGGACGCCGCGCGCCTGCGCCCCGGCCTCGCCGCGCTGCCCGGCGCCCAGCGATACACCGCGCTACAGGTCAATAGTGCTTATTTGACTGCATCATCATCAGTCTATTTCATCATCATTAGTCTATGTTTTGATATTTTCTTGCATATGCGCTATGCGAAACGAAAATCTAAATGATAAATGGAGAAATTTTTTTATCACGACCGGGATTCGAACCCGGGACCTCGCCATTCCGTGGCACGCTCTATTCCAATAGAGCCATCGTGATTCGTATCCAGATCGTGAATTTTGTTTCCATATTCTCGTCTGAGGGACGGTAGCGACATCTATCCAGCAATTGTGCAATTACTCAAATTCATGTCTGACATTGCAGTTAGAAAACATGTATTTAATTTTTTTCTCCATTTATCATCAGTCTATTTATCATCTCAGAATTTGAATTGCGCATTATCCATGCTCGGTGAATAAATTAGAACATGATGAAAAAATTCTTGCCGTGGGCAGGAATAGGTTTTCACCTAGTGACAATCACTAGGTGAAAACCTAAAACTTGTACAAAACCTAAAACTTTATTTTAAGTTTTGTACAAGTTGCGATTCGATAAAAACAGCTTTATTAAAAATTCAGAAAATAGTAAGAAATCGAAGCGATTTATTCATTGTTTTTGTTATTCTTCTATAGGAGTTGCGAGAGTAGTAGAAAATTATACTGATTATGATTATGCGATATGGAACCTGTAATAAGTCCCCAACAAAATGATAGGTACAGCTTAAATTTTCACGTAGTTTTGTAGGTGGGGCAAAGCTCCATTGAAATGTGGCAATGTCTTTTGTATGCCATAAATGGTGGAAAGTAGCAGAACGTATAACTAACATAAATATAAGACCTTTATAATTAACCCTACTTTCAACAAATAAATATTATCTTATCTATGTTATCTGTACAGAACCTGCCCGTGGACCCGAAGGCTGATGAGGAGGTGTCCCGCGCGTGTGAACGTGACGCGGGGGCGGACGAGACGGCCGTATGAGACGCGCGCGCCCGCTCCATGGCGTTCACACTGTGAGCGTTGGGCGCGGGCGGGCTGACGGGGGGGCTTCGGCTGCTGCCATTGGACAATAGCTCTTTAATAAGGGGGTTTCAAGGTCATATTTAAGGGCCTGACATGAGCCAACTAGCGCCGCCAATCTTGAAAAAATAATATCTTCCAATTTTATTAAAAAAGCTATTTACAAAATGTTTATTACGATAAATACTATTTTTAAAATGCTTATTTATAACGTGATTCAATTTCGGTAAGTTGTAGTTCGTATAATTGCGAATAACGGCCGTTTTTGGCACATTTGTGAACTACAGCTTAGCTTGTCGCAATTATGCCATGTATTGTATATTGAAAAATAGTAGTCATCCTAATAATCATTTTGTAAATAGCTTTTTTAATAAAATTGGAAGATATTATTTTTTCAAGATTGGCGGCGCTAGTTGGCGCATATCAGGCCCTTAAGAAACAATTATATTAAAAAAAACGACTGCAAAAAGACTCCCCTTTTGGCATTGATCTCCTATACACAACTAGATACACAGTCTGCCTTCTAAAAATGTCCGAGCACAAAGAAGGTCCAAACGGATGAATGGACCCTCATTTGCTTTATTGGACATTATTTGGACGTTAACAATGGACTGTTATTTGGACTTTTTTTAGAATTATTTTAGTAAGACCTTTGTGTGAAGTTGGCTCAGCTAAAACGGAAAATTTCTGTAAAAGACATTGCCACATTTCAATGGAGCTTTGCCCCACCTACAAAACTACGTGGCAAGTTAAGCTGTACCTATCATTTTGTTGGGGACTTATTACAGGTTTCATATTGCATAATCATAATCAGTATCATTTTCTACTACTCTCGCAAACTCTAACAAAAACAATGAATAATTCGCTTCGATTTCTTACTATTTTCTGAATTCTTAATTAAGCTGTTTTTCGACTCGTATGTTGTAGAAAACTTTATTTTAAACCAATAATTTTAATAAAAAACTGAGATTTTTTTACATTTATTCGTTATCATGTGGTTGATAGTGGGGCAGAATCTGGCAATGTCATTTAAAGTTTTCTGTAAAATTAGGCATTCCGGAAGTACTGTGGCTCTGACGTAGTAGGCAAAGGGAATCTAACCCATACAGCCGAGTAATACATTGTATTTTTATTTGTAACACTTTTTCAATGCTTTCTAGTCACAATCATATTTGGCGAATCCACAAGAAAAATGGCAATACCGAAATCGTCCGAAACAGCGATTTTGGAACGACACTATTTCAGTAATGTGACGTCATCGTCACCTACGCCCTTTTTAATTTTCACGATCTTAACTTAAATAATGAAAACCACGTTATTTTATTAAAAGAAAAAAATATGTGTCCCTTAATGTTACCTACATTTTCATAATAAAATATAAGGGGGTAAAATGTCAATGCCAGATTCTGCTCCACCATCAACCGCGTGATGTACAAGATAACGAATAAATGTAAAAGTATCTCCGTTTTTTATTAAAATTATTGGTTTAAAATAAAGTTTTGTACAAGTTGCGCGTCCAAAAATCAATTTTTAAAGTTTTTGTACGATTTCCTCTTAGTTTTCCCGCTAATCATTCATTGTAACGTGACATATATTTATTATTGTCGGCCCACCATCAGACAATGTAACAGATAGTGCTGAGCGTTAAACATTAAGAAATCGAGGCGTATTATTTGTTATTTTTGTTATCATTTTCTACTACTCTCGCAACTCTTACTGTTTATGATTATGCAATATGAAATCTGCAATCAGTCCCCAACAAAATGATAGCTTCAATGTTACACGCAGTTTTGTATAGGGCAAAGCGCCATTGAAATCTAGCAATGTCATTTATTAATAGATTTTAAAGCTTAGCTGACTGATATTGTAGGAAAAATTTAAAGTAAAATAGCATTGGATTTATGATAATGTAAGGTAATAATTTGATAAGTAT
This sequence comes from Tachystola acroxantha, assembly GCA_963506565.1. NCBI lineage: Eukaryota > Metazoa > Arthropoda > Insecta > Lepidoptera > Oecophoridae > Tachystola > Tachystola acroxantha. The sequence goes on from OY735887.1 coordinate 1,156,982, forward strand.
TTCTTGTAAATAATTTCAAATGTGATATTAATTTTATTATTATTTATTATAATGGTAAATAAATAGAATTGTTTACTCAGATATAGTTTTTAATCACAACAAAAATCATATTACGGTGGAACACAGAGAAAGGTGTACAGGAGAGTTTTTAAGGTTGAGATTATCTCAAAAACTACTCGACCTATTACAAAAATTCTTTCACAGTTTGATAGATAAAAGTGAAAACTATGTAACTGTAAAATAAGTATTAAAATCGGTCCAGTAGTTTTTGAGAAAATCTCAACCTTATTGAGGCCCCCTGTATACTTATCTCAGTCTTCAAATACAAAATATCTTATAGAAATAATTAACAACTCAGATCACGTGGCAAGTTTTACGATGGATTTTTATTGTCCACCGGTGAAAAAGTTCACACAATCACACAATAAGGAAACAACTAGATTTAGAGACCAACTTATCGTTGCCATTATCAAAATATTTTTTCCTGACATCGTCATACTCCTGATTATAGGGGGTATGACGACAACGGGGACCGAGAGAGGTGGGTGGGTGCGGGGGTGGGGGTGTAACAGAAATGCCCCCCCCCCCCCCCCAAATACTACTATTACTATTTCTACTATTGTCCGATAGATGGAATTGCGTAACATGTCCTTTACGTATGTATAAAGCGATGAAGATTTTCGGTGGGCTCGGCGTGGCCTGTGGTGGCTCAGTTGGTAAGAGCGTGTCACGGATGACAAGGTCGCAGGTTCAAGTTCTGCCCACGGCAATAATTTTTTCATCATGTTCTAATCTTACAAATTATATTTTTTATTAAAATAGCTATGTACACAATCTTTATTAGGATAAACACTATTTTTTAATATACAATACATGGCATAATTGCGACAAGCTAAGTTGTAGTTCACAAATGTGCCAAAAACGGCCGTTTTTCGCAATTATGCCAACTACAACTTACCGACATTGAATCACGTTATAAATAAGCATTTAAAAAATAGTATTTATCGTAATAAACATTATGTACATAGCTTTTTTAATAAAATTGATTAAATTGGAAGATATTTTTCAAAGATTGGCGGCGCTAGTTGGCTCATGGAAGGCCCTTAAGTATTCCAGTCAAAAACTCCTATTTCCTCCAAATTGGTTCTGGTCACTCGTCGACAGTGTTTTTGCCGAAATGGTTTTCTCTGAAACAAACACAAAGTTGGGTAAATTTTCTGGAGCCCTTACCTAGGCCTCCAGCGCCCACAAGTGGGCGTTATTGCCCACTTTGAGAAAAAACTGTTATATACTTACAGTCTCCTCCACATGCGTTGTGCGACGAAGGGTTCCGTGTGTCTGAGCGCCAATAGCGCGCGCTGGCAACACCGCTCCGTGCCGCGGTCCGGGATCGAGTCCCGGGTGTGACACAGCCACTCTAACATCTGAACGAATAAAAATTACAAAACAAACGTTTATTTGGAACTAAATCTCACAGATTATTATATATAAACGGATATCACTCACTTATATTGTTAAAGTCGGCAATTAGACCGACAGTTTCGACCGATTTCGATTTCTGTCGGTCTAATTGCGGACTTTAACAATATAAGTGAGTGATATCCGTTTATATATAATAATTTGTAGTAATGGCTCACTATAGTTTTAATTCTAAATCTCACAGCTTATTTTTTTGTAACATTCTTCCCAGAGGGAAAGGCGAAGCCAACTAGGGCATACAGCCTGGTCTGATGTGAATAGAACGTCTGAATTCTTATAAATACATATACGAAGATAACCTAACCTAAACCTACGCACAACCCTCCCAAACCCCTAAACGAAATAACTCAACGATCCACGCAAGCATCGAATTATGCAAGGAATCCTTGCTAAGAGCACAAAACTTCACAAACACGACTTTCGAGTACTCCAATTAATAGAAGCATTCGCGGACATCTCCTGATTAACTTAACGTGATCATTAATCACTAAATACCACGGAAACTATTTAATTAGAATTTTCACAAAAAAATAGATAACGTCGTTTCGCGAGCTTTTCATGGAATCCTCACAGCTCATTAACAATAGTATTTTTTATTTATTTTATTTGGCCTCGATAATTCGTCATTTGCCAATGTCATGTACAGAATATTCAAGATATCATAGTCTTCTCTTTCTCCAGAGGAGTCGTCGTAGCGTCGTCACTCTGGACGAAGCAGCTCGACAGTCACGTTCACTCCCGAGCTAGTAGTGAGACTCTTGCTCGAAACTTCAGATCTTGCATGAATCATCCAATAATTTCAATATATATGTCTATCGCGAACATTTTCTGATTAATTTAAAGTGATATTAAAGCACTGACCTGTAAGGTGCATTCTCCCCAAACATCTCTAGCCATAAGTGACGCAGCCGCTGAAGGCAGCAACGCCTGTCTAGCCGCTCTATTGGCTGTCAAGTGCTTAAGATCCGGCTCGAAGGACCAATGGCCGCAAAACACTATCACGCTTAACATGAATACGTCACAGAGGTATAGCTTCGCTGATTGGTCGTCTGTTCTGAAATTGGACAAGACTTTAATTATATTTAAACACGCGACAACGACAAATGAAATAAAAAGATTTTTCGCATTCAAATACATAGAGTATTTTTATGATATTCTCAAAAACTACTTGACCTATTGCAAAAATTCTTTCACGATTTATAGATAAAAGTTAAAACAATCTACTGTAAAAGAATGATTAAATTCGGTCCAGTAGTTTTTGAGAAAATCTCAACCTTATTGAGGCCCCTGTATACTTATCTCTGTCTTCGACTCAAGTTGTCAGATAATGAGCAACATGTCGCGCGTCAAACGTTGTGGATACGAGGCTTAAGGGTCAATTCAGACCAGCCGCAAATTTTTTCGAGCATGCCAGAACTTTATTGACCGCCATTCACAAATGCCGCGACGACGACCGGGTCTTTTCACCCCTAACTTCGGGGGAGAAGTGCGGGCCTTGAGGTATACCCTCTCTACCCGGGCATGAGTACCATTCACAAATGCCGCAAACTAACTCAGTGAACGCGACCTGAGTCCAGACCTTAGTAGCCGCCTGGTCTGGTCTGGCCGCGGCCGCCCAGAATGCACCCAAAATGCACCGCAGTGAATACTCCTGCAGGGCATGTTGCCCCAAAACTTGCCCCTTGCTTTCCCCCCTTTGGCCATTGTTGCCCCAAAACTCGCCCCTTGCCTTTCCCCCTTCGGTCATTGTTCCCCAAAACTTGCCCCTTGCCTTCCCCCCTTCGGCGATTGTTGCCCCAAAACTTGCCCCGTTGCGTTCCCCCTTTCGGCGATTGTTGCCCCACAACTCACTCAGTGAATGCGACTTGTGTCCTGGTAATGAGTTGCAGGAACCAGGCCTTAGTAGCCGCCTGGTCGGGTCTGGCCGCGGCCGCTCGCAACGCACCCAACATGCACTGTAGAGAATACTCTTGCTCCCTGGTAACAATGACAATACACGATTTTTTATTATTAATGGACTCGACAGTTCGTCATTTGCCAATGTCATGTTACAGAAAATCCAATGTATAATAGTCTTCTATCTTCCTCCAGGGGAGTCGCAGTAGCGTCTTCACCCTGGGTAGCCGCGTCTTCATCCACGGCAGACGCCGTAGCGTCAATCACTGTGGACGAAGCAGCTCGACAGTCACGTTCACTCCCGAGCTCGTAGCGGGAATCTTGACCATGGCGCCAAACTTCAGATCCTGCTTGAATTCTCCAATAACTTCACCATACTGTCATTCGCGAACATTTTCTGATTAATTTAACGTGATATTAAACACAAAACACCCACTGTAGACATTAAACTGAAAATTATTAAATAATTTCGCAACCGTCGTTTCCCGCCATTTTCAAGAGAACCCCCAAATACACGATTACCAGACCGGTTATAATACTTGATAGCGACTGGCCATTTAGAATCACAAAGTTTATTTTTAATATTAATTTTTTTTTGTAGTATCTTAAACTTAACTTACGTAATTTGAGTAGCCTGTGCATCAATAATCTCATTGAGCCACACAAGCGGCCCGTCGCAGTCCGTAATGGCCGCTACGGCGCAACGCACGGCGCAAGCCTTGCGAATAATCTCGCTGCTGACCTCCCACCACCCACTAGGAGAGGTCATACGCTCGAGGTACTTCGTCGAGAGGGACGTACATACTTGTATGTAAATTGGCCATGACTGGAAGATGAAATTAATAATTTGTTATTGACAAGACCTCTTTACAGCCGCTACTTAAGAACCTTCCATGAGCCAACTAGCGCCGCCAATCTTAAAAGAATAATATCTTCCATAAATCAATCAATTTTATTAAAAAAATCCAGTCCATACATCGACATACTACTAATTAGTTGATCACCTGCAAATATATGTTTGTAATACCCAATTTTTTTTTTTGGATAAATGTAATTTCAAATGACAATGCCAGAGTCTGCCCCACCATCAACCGCAAGTTGTATAAGATAACGAATAAATGTAAAAGTATTTCCGTTTTTTATTAAAATTATTGGTTTATCATATCATATGTAAATGATTATTATTGTATAGTATGTTATTATGTAAAAGTGAAATAAAGGAATCTAAATCTATCAGGTAACATACATAAAAAAAAAAAAAATCGACGAATTGATAACCTCCTCCTGTTTTTTGAAAGTCGGTTAAAAAGAAAGTTTTGTACAACATGCGAGTCGAAAAAATCAGCTTAATTAGGAATTCAGAAAACAGTAAGAAATCGAAGCGATTTATTCATTGTTTTTGTTATTCTTCTATAGGAGTTGCGAGAGTAGTAGAAAATGATACTGATTATGATTATGCAATATGAAACCTGTAATAAGTCCCCAACAAAATGATAGTACGGCTTAAATGGTCACGTAGTTTTGTAGGTGGGGCAAAGCTCCATTGAAATGTGGCAATGTCTTTTACATAACGAAGCTACTTACAACATTATCATCCTGTATAACGGAGAAATAGTTCTCCACAATCTGTGAGAGCAGCGTCCTATTGGCGTCATGTATCCTGTCACTGTCCAGACATTCCTTGATCATCAGCAATTGATTCACGAAAACGTACTCTGTCTTCATACTATTAGAGTCCTCTGGTTGATCAGAATGCCTGTGTAAGATTGAAGCAGTATTTAATAATTAATTCATATTATAAATACGTTTAGTACATTTTATTATGTACGGTGGAACACAGAGAAAGGTGTACAGGAGAGTTTTTAAGGTTAAGATTTTCTCAAAAACTACTTGACCTATTGCAAAAATTGTTTCACTGTTAGATAGATAAAAGTTAAAACTATGTAACTGTAAAAGAATTATTAAATTTAGGCCAGTAGTTTTTAAGAAAATCTCAACCTTATTGAAGCCTATGTATTGTATATTGAAAAATAGTATTTATCGTAATAAACATTACGTAAATAGCTTTTAAATAAAATTGATTATATTGGAAGATATTATTTTTTCAAGCGCTAGTTGGCTCATGGAAGGCCCTTAACGATGACGCGCTCCTATTTTTACTTTTTTCAGCATGTTCTAATTTGTTCACCGAGCATGGATAATGCGTAATACAAATTCTAAGTTTTATTACCTTTGCAGATCACTAAAGTGTTTAATATTCTTGACATCTTTAGCTTTTATGTTGGCGATTGAGGAATATGATTCGCCGAGACATTTCTCTATGATTGGCCGCAGCGAGTTCGGAGGCATGCCTCGGCATAATATTGGTAGCAGTTCAAATATTAGGTCTACGTCGGAGTCCTGGAAACGAAAGCACAGAATGGTTATTTTCATATATTTTTAAACAGCGTTTTGTCACTTTCGTTAAAAATGTTAATGTTGACAATGGAAACTTGGAATTTTATGGCTAACCGGGATAGGACTGTTAGCTATAAAGCTAGTTTAACCGCACTTCCCTTAAACCGTGTTTTGGTACTTTGTCACTGCTTTAAAAACGTTAGAACTGGAGCTGTCTTAAACCGTGGAATAACTTTTTGGTCAAGTTTATCTAAAAAAGATCGTCGAAACTTAACTTTTAAGTTACATTTATGTAAAAAGATCGTCAAAACCTAACTTCTAACTCACGTTTAACTAAAAATATCGTTAAAACCTAACTTTTGCGTCATGTTTATCTAAAAATATAGTCAAAACCTAACTTTTAAGTTACATTTATGGAAAAAGATAGTCAAAACCAAACTTTTAAGTCATGTTTATCTAAAAACATCGTTAAAACCAATCTTTTAAGTCATGTTTATCTAAAAACATCGTTAAAACCTAACTGTTGAGTCATGTTTATCTAAAAAGATCGTCATAACCTAACTTTTGAGTCACGTTTTTCTAAAAACATCATTAAACCCTAACTTTTAAGTCACGTTTATCTAAAAAATATCGTTAAGATCTAACTTTTAAGTCACGTTTATCTAAAAAGATCGTCAAAACCTAACTTTTGAGTCACGTTTATCTAAAAAGATTGTCAAACCCTAACTTTTAAGTAACGTTTATATATTAAAATCGCAAAAAAAAACACGATGAAAAAGCTCCACTCACCTCATTAGCCACAACGCCCTGAAGATAGTTATCAACGAGCCTCCTCGCCGAGCCCGCCGTATGCGCCTGTCTCGCGGCCAACTTCAGGCATAGGGGGCGCCACTGCGCGCCGCGGTGACACGCCTCGTGCAGAAAGCACAGGTCCAGGGGTGGCAGGGGGCGGGGGTAGGACGCTGTTAGGCTCCGTAGGAGGGATAAGAGGTTGAGGGTGGGAAAGTCATAGGATGGGGTTATTGCCTAAGGAAAAATAGTATATAGTTTACCGAGAGAATAAACGGACCAAGCGTGAGTCGGACTCGCGACTGAGAGTTCAAATTAATACCAAATACTCAGATCTGCAACCTCACGCAGCCGTGAAAAAATCAACTTTATATGTCAATGCAATCAAAATATATGGCCGTTTATGTCGCATAATTGTCGCTGCCCTAGGCGCGATAGAGCGCAGTATCAACATTTGCTGTATCAGCCTCCATGTCATAAATATATCTATCGGCAAAATGTATATAATATGTGCATTCTCTTATATAACAAATTGCCTGACACAATAAAACTATTAGAAGGAACTAGCTTCAAAGTCGCTCTCGAAAAATGGTTGCACGAAAAATGTTTTTATGACACCAAAGAATATTTAAATTATATAAATGACATAAAGTAAATAAATATGAAGAAATAAATAAGAATGACATAATTAATTAATAATATATCATAGTATTATCCTTCTAAATAATTATTATTAAAATACATGTAAATATACAATAACGGATAATAACTTTTGCGCCTCAGTTGGGATATACTAAATACATACAATGACTATTACTATATAAAAATTTGCACGCCTGCTAGCAGGCTGAATACTGTGACACTCCTGTAATTTATAACACCTCATATGACTGTATTCGAGTAAATAAATATTTCATTTCATTTCATTTTCTCGCATATTTGCATGAAAATGCAAGAAAACCAAAACCTATAGGGTACTTCCCGTTGACCTAGAATCATGAAATTTGGCAAGAACCTAGGTCTTATAGCACAAGTAAAGGGAAAAATCCGAAAACTCTAAATTTGTAATTCATCATCAGCCCGTATCAGTCCACTGCTGGACGTAGGCCTCTCCCAAAGCGCGCCAATCAACCCTACTCTCGGCCCTCTGCATCCAGTCCCTGCCAGCCATTTTGCGAAGGTCATCCCTCCATCTGGTCGGGGGGCGTCCCACACTACGTTTACCCGTTCGTGTCCTCCATTCGAGAACTCGTCTCCCCCATCGGTTATCGGTTCTACGACAGATGTGACCAGCCCACTGCCACTTAGTTTACTGATTCTATGAGCAATGTCAACCACTTTTGTCTTCTGGTCAGAAGACAAAATTTGTAATTACATCTCCCAAATTTTATTATTATTATTATTGCCAAACTTATATTTGCATTTGACACCTGATATGTCGATGACGACGTTATCAGTTTCGAAAACGCAAAGATAAGTTTGTCTCTAAATCTAGTTTAAGTTTTCGTTAGAGCAAATGTTATGGTTGCACGGAACCCTCGATGCGCGAGTCCGACAGCCGACTCTCACTTGGCCGTTTTTTTTAAATAACCAACTACTTACATAATTCTTGGAACTAAAAATTCGACAATTCTAAGATTACCTGTCTCCTAAAGCACTCGAGCAGTCCCCTAACCACACTGGTGTGCGGGAGGTAGCTCAGACTCTGGGGCTCGACCTTCGCGTCCGGCTGATACACTCCGCTCCGGTACCCTCGCACTTCACGGTCCATCAACTTAGTCACAAGGCGCTCGACACCCGGTAAGGCATCCTGGTTCGTGTATTTAAAGACCTCGGGCCATACTTCGCCTGGGAATGGAATATTTATTAGCGTCAGAATGGGGCTTTTTGAAAATGGCGGGAAACGACGGTTGCGAAATTATTTAATAATTTTCAGTTTAATGTCTACAGTGAGTGTTTTGTGTTTAATATCACGTTAAATTAATCAGAAAATGTTCGCGAATGTCAGTATGGTGAAGTTATTGGAGAATTGAAGCAGGATCTGAAGTTTGGCGCCATGGTCAAGATTCCCACTGCGAGCTCGGGAGTGAACGTGACTGTCGAGCTGCTTCGTCCACAGTGATTGACGCTACGGCGTCTCCTCTGGAGGAAGATAGAACACTATTATACATTGAATTTTCTGTAACATGACATTGGCAAATGACGAACTGTCGAGTCCATTAATAAAATAAAATAAAAAGCGTCAGAATGGATCAGACGAACTCCCACTCGAGGCCTATCCTGGACGGATGTACCGCTTATGCTAGAATTAGTGACGGAGTCTCATAATTTGTGATGCAATAGTTTAAAAGTTAGAAGGAGGCCGCGCCAACCTGACGCCTGAAAATTGACTTCTCAAAATCAAAATAATGAACCCATATGGAACAAAAGACATTGCCACATTTCAATGAAGCTTTGCCCCACCTACAAAACTACGTGACCATTTAAGCTGTACCTATCATTTTGTTGGGGACTTATTACAGTTTTCACATTGCATAATCATAATCAGTATCATTTTCTACTACTCTCGCAACTCCTATAGAAGAATAACAAAAACAATGAATAAGTCGCTTCGATTTCTTACTATTTTCTGAATTCTTAATAAAGCTGTTTTTTTCGACTCGCAACTTGTACAAAACTTTATTATAAACCAATAATTTTAATAGAAAACGGAGATATTTTTACATTTATTCGTTATCTTGTACATCTTGCGGTTGATGGTGGGGCAGAATTTGGCAATGTCATTTGATTGATAAAACAGGATGTGACGCTGAAATGACGAACATGTACCAAATTATCATGTTTCAAACATAAACAGGTAAAAAGATATAAGCCTTCATAGGGGGCCGTGCAGAATCTTTGAAAAATGGTTGCGATGGTTTGAAAAATGGTACTTACACGGTATATAATCCAAGACCTCCTCAGGATTCCTGGCCGCGTCCGCCGGCGTCTTGCAGTACGAAGGGGGAAGCTTCACTGTGCGCCGGTATATCTGACATAACCAAGGCATATTAGGATTCCTGACATTCTTTTTTAATATATTCTAAAGTAACGGCAGGTTCTTACAAAAATGATTTTTGTCTCGGGTTACACAAACGTATCCGCCATTTTCGTATGTTCAACCGTCTGCCGAACACCCTGTATCTAATACCACAGACCACTTACCCAATAGACATCAAATCGGTACAAATGACAATGCCAGATTCTGCCCCACCATCAACCGCTAGTTGTACAAGATAACGAATAAATGTAAAAATATCTCCTTTTTTTTACTAAAATTATTGGTTTAAAATAAAGTTTTGTACAAGTTGCGATTCGAAAAAAACAGCTTAATTAAGAATTCAGAATATAGTAAGAAATCGAAGCGAATTATTCATTGTTTTTGTTATTCTTCTATAGGAGTTGCGAGAGTAGTAGAAAATGATACTGGTTATGATTATGCAATATGAAACCTGTAATAAGTCCCCAACAAAATGATAGGTACAGCTTAAATGGTATCGTAGTTTTGTAGGTGGGGCAAAGCTCCATTGAAATGTGGCAATGTCTTTTGCAAGCGAAACATTCTGTCAACGATGAGCGAATAGAGACGAAGCGGGGGACTGGGGTGTCGTATTAAAGAGATGCGTCCATGTCGATAATATCTCTAAGTCACACGTGTCGCGAAGCAATGTTGTGGGCAGACACGGGCGCCCTCCTGTTACAGGTATATGGGGTAAGTGGTCTGTGCATTATACATGCCTCCGGTATATCTTTAAGAGTATAGTCCTCTATCCTATATGCCGCCAGCGCGTCGCAGGCCGCCTCCGCGAGCGCGGGGTGGTGCGCCTCGGCCATATAGCGCCATAGCCGGTGGGTGGCGTCACACAGCAGGCGGGAGTACTCGGGAGTCGAGAGGCGGAGGCCTGGGGCTTCGGATAGCAGCTTACATATGCTAGAAGAAGGTGCAAATTTCAGTAACATGAGTTGGCAATGTAAGTTCGCTAGCTAGCGACTTGTTATCGTTACTCTTGTGAAATAAATAATTTAGTAATATATTGTCACGGAATGACAAGGTTGAACCTTGTCATTCCGTGACAATATATGCCCTGCCCACGGCAAGAATTTTTTCATCATGTTCTAATTTATTCACCGAGCATGGATAATGCGTAATTCAAATTCTGAATATAATAATACTTCAGAATTTGTATTACGCATTATCCATGCTCGTTGAACAAATTAGAACATGATGAAAAATTTCCAAAAGGTTCAAGTACTGCCAACGGCTAGAATTTTTTCATCATGTTCTAATAATAATAGTTATTTACCTGATCATCAAGGATTCAGATTCATAGTCAAGAGTTGAAGGCGCTAGCCTATACCGAGGCATGTCGTCACCGACTAAGCCAGTCATGTTTTTTGGTTCAGTCATGCTGTTTTCTGGTTTAGTCATGCTATTTTCTAGTCTAGGAATGTTCTTTTTTGTTTAGTCATGTAGTTTTCTGTAAAAACTTACCTAATCTAGCCGGTTATCACGTCCCAGTTTCGGCTCCAATGCCCGCCAGCTACAAGTGAACCAAGGTTTGCAGTGCCAGGTTGCCACCGACTGAACTAGTTACCCTATTTTCTGGTTTAGTCATGCTGTTTTCTGGTTTAGTCATGCTGTTTTCTGGTTTAATCATGCTGTTTTCTGGTTTAGTCAGGCTGTTTTCTGGTTTAGTCATGCTGTTTTCTGGTTTAGTCATGCTGGTTTGCGGTCTAGTCATTCTGTTTTCTGGTTTAGTCATGCTGTTTTCTGGATTAGTCATGCTGTTTTGTGGTTTAGTCCTCTGTTTTGTGGTTTAGTCATGCTGTTTTGTGGTTTAGTCCTCTGTTTTGTAGTTTAGTCACTCTGTTTTCTGGTTTAGTCTTTTTTGTTTAGTCATGTAGTTTTCTGTAAAAACTTACCTAATCTGCACGTCCAGACGGTTATCTCGTCCCAGTTTCGGCTCCAATGCTCGCCACGTGCTCGGCGGAGCTACTGCCGCGCCGCGCCACAGGTGTACCAGGGCTTGCAGCGCGAGGCAGGTCGCCACGGAGCCGGCGCGGTCGGTGCACTTGTTCAGGATTGAGGATATCACGGAGACGAGCTCGAGGCCGTGGCTTGAAGGTCTGGAAGTCAATCTTCAAAGTCTAAGCCTGTCTTGCTGTATTATATGGCGGCGTGGTTAGGATTTTATTTTACATGTTTTTAGAACTGAGTTGGGACCTTTTTGGCGCTGCATTACTACTTGTGCTACCTACTATTTTACCTCATGGTTGTAACTAAATTTAGTTTCTATTTTAAATATCATTACATATATTGTAAGTGTATGCATAGGTGTGCTGTTTGTCTGTCAAATAAACGATTATTCTATTCTATTCTAATATTTGCATGTCATTATTATATGGCAAAATGTGCTTTGGACATATTTCATGTATTTAACACCTTTGATTGTAACCACATTTTAAGCAAATAAAAATATCTTATCTTATAATTAGTCTAACCCGGGACCATAGCATAGACGGCAGGTGCACAAATAAGCTAAGAGGCCGTCAGAATTACTGACCTAATTTCACAAATTCTCCTGACAGCCATGGCTCGGGCGATTTCAGTCTCCCACTTGAGATCGTCTGGTCTCCCGGGGCCGGGCTCAACAAGCATCTCTTGTAAATATGGGAAGCACCGCACCTATAACATTTATTTATTATCCCACTGCCCCAGAAGGAGCATAATGTTTTTCGGGTGTATGTAAACCGAAGCCGAAATCAACTGTCTTATTTTGTAAACAAAAACTACCCCCTACTAACATTTTAAGCTGTTCTGTGATTATTGCATAGTTATTTTCACATTATTAGATCAGATAACTTTATTTTCACAATGATGAACAGGTTCGACCAATCAGTTCCTTCAGTGTTACATCACAACAGGATATTAGACGATCATATTTGTTTACAAAAAAAGACACTTGGTTTGGGTTGCGGTATACGTATGTCCATTCCTTCCTGCCATCTTGATGGATGTTGGTGTATGAGGTATCGTTAGATTCGTCTTGATTACGGGAGTGTCATAGGGTATAAAAAATTAATCAAAAGGGGATAGTTTTTTTGCAGTCGGTTTTTTTTGTTTTTTGAACAACAATTTGTTCAAACAAAAAAAGGTTATCCAAAGATGAAAAATAATGCTCGATGTAAAAATGCTTACACTTCAATACTTCATTTATTCAACCTTAGGAGCTGGGAACACTTGGTTATGTCATACATAATGTAATAATTTACAATAATATAAGGCACAGAATACAAACTAGGTTACGGCTGGATGTACGAACAGAGAAACAGGGCAAAGAACCGACCCACGGGATGTAACAAAATGATCTAATTGCGGCTGTAAACAGGCCTTGGCAATGTGTTACAATTTAGAGTAAGTTTTTAATTAATTACTCTGAATGTCAAAAAACCCGTATAGAGATCGCCCGTAGTTCCTTCAATAACATGAAAAAAGTGTTATGCTGTCGTAACCTCAAGACCGGCCTGCGTACTCGACTCTTGCAATGCTACATTTGGCCCATACTTCTATACGGAAGCGAATCTTGGACAATCAAGGAGGAACTGCGGAAACTTGTAGAGGCTTTCGAAATGTGGGCTTACAGACGCATGTTGCGCATCAGTTGGACTGACAAAATAACGAACGTCGAAGTCCTGCGACGGATGAACAAAAAATGCGAACTTTTGCAGACCACCAAGAAGCGTAAGTGGCGTACTTAGGACATGCTCTGAGGCACGAGCGCTAGGAGTTGCTTTAACTTATTATGATGGGAAAAGTCGCCGGAAAGAGAAGAATCGGTCGCAGGAAAAAGTCGTGGCTGCGTAACATCCGGGAATGGACTGGAATCGCGAGCGCCGCAGACCTGTTCCGTCTCGCGAGAGATAGGCACAAATATGATGAGCTGATTGCCAACCTTCACTAGTTGGAGAGGCAACCCCCAAGAAGAAGAAGAAGAATGTCAAAATAAGTTTCAGTAAAAATAAATGAATTTAAAAATAACATAATAATATTAGTCGGTTGTAAAGTGGCCTCCTGGCTTACCTGAGTTTCAGCCAAACTAGTATACAGCATTATAAGGAATGACATCGGGACTCCTTTACTCGCTTTGATCTTGTTCAGAACTGACACTATTGTAGGCACGTTCTCCTGTTAACAGATGACTAAATGGTGGAAAACTTCTAGCCGTGGGCAGGACTTGAACCTGCGACCTTGTGGCGTGGCCTGTGGTTGCTCAGTTGGTAAGAGCGTGTCACGGAATGACAAGGTCGCAGGTTCTAGTCCTGCCCACGTATTACTTCAATAATACTTTGTTATTTCGTACCATGACGACCTTAAAGTAAGCTTATTAAGGACGTCATGGTACGAAATATTAAAGTATTATTGAAGTAATCCTGCTATAAGAGTTCATGGTAAGGGGCAGGACTTGAACCTGCGAGCTTGTCATTCGGTCAAAAGAAAAATCTCTTTATTGCAAGTAAGCTCGTTGTGTACATTTTTGCACGCCAATATTTTTGAATTTACATTTACACCATTTGCAAGGAAAAGGTGCCGACACTGAGAAGAAAAAGCGGAAAAAACTGGGTAATTACATGATTATTCTTATTAATAGCAGTCTAAACTGTGTGGACCGAGTACCCATGGGAGCGAAATTCATTCTATCGATGAGCGCTCGCTCGAATATTCGTGGGGTCGAACGCCATAGGCTCGAATATTTCTTGAATCGATACACTTAGAACTGATAATTCGTTCATTCGAATTCCATGGGCTCGAACTTGGTCCTTCATGCGGAACCGGCGACACACACCATGCATGTCCATCGTTTATATTAGTCAAATTTATTTATTGCAAGTAAGCACGCTGTGTATATATTTTTGCACGTCAAAATATTTTTGAATTGTCATAAATCTCTCAGCAGCACATCTTTTAAAACAATATAATAATAATACACAATAACTTAATAACAAGGTGTTACACAACTATTACTATTGTTAGTAATCTAGACTTTATCCCTCATGCGGAACCGGCGACACACACCATGCATGTTCATCGTTTAAATAGTCATCTATCCTGTAATACGCCTTCTTAACATTAGCCTTAGATTATAGTCGTCTATGCTTTAATATCTAGTATAATATGTTTCTTACCTTAGTCTTAGCCATCAAAGGCAAAGCCCTTAGGCACTCCATTTTCACATTCGGCGATTTATCATTCGCTATCTTATACAACAAAATCGGCATTACTTGAACAGCTACTTCTTTACTATTAACCAATCCAATTACAATATCCAAAGCTTTCAGAACAATCTCTTCGGACCACGTATCTTTTCTTTTTTCCATCATAATACCAATAAAGAATGGTAACAATTCCAGTTTCAATACATCGTCGACTGAATTTAACGAATCCAACCAACTTTTTATTTTATTTGGTTCATCCCTAATCCGTTCCCAAGTTTGATTCAACTTGAATACAATAGATAGATGACTGTCTGTGTATAGTAATGTCTGAAAAGTTGGATTTGACTTTAAATTAGACATGTGAAGTCTCGTGTCTTCTTTGTCATCGAGTTTGTAGGTCTCTAGGATTTTGGACGCGACTTTGAGGGCTGAGGATGTGAGATAGGAGGGTAGGTGCAGCCATTGGAGGGAAAGAGACGCGAGTATGTTTAGAGATATCGATGAGTACTCGTATTTCGTTATTATGTTGAGGCCTGAAATTAAAGTCATTGGTTCAATTTTCGTTCAAATGCTTAATTCCTTAAGATACTAATGCTCAAAATTTGTATTACGCATTATCCATGCTCGGTGAACAAATTAGAACGTGATGAAAAATTTCTTGCCGTGGACAGGACTTGAACCTGCGACCTTGTCATTCCGTGACACCACATGACGCTCTAACCAACTGAGCCACCACAGGCCACGCCACAAGGTCGCAGGTTTAAGTCCTGCCACGGCAAGAAATTTTTCATCATGTTCTGATACTAATGCTATTGCTGGGCTATATTTATTTGAAGAAAAAAAATGGCATTATAGGCAAAGTGCATAAATGAGTAGGTTCTTGCCCTGCATGTATACGGATGCTGATACCAAACCGACTGAAGTCTCGCGTCAAGTGAGGTAAATAAAACTTACACCCCTCCCTGATCATTCCACTACCGCAGAAACATAATCAGTTAACGTTTGACCTATAGTCAATATTGATATAACTAATTCTCTAAAATAACTCGAATATAATCTCAGGATATTATTCAGAGAAGTATTTTAAGTAAACAAATGTACATCGGATAATTTACGTAACCAAGAAAAACAAAGGACGCAGAATCGAACCTTGAGGTAACCCAATCGGGCAAGAGATGTGTGGCATTGTTTTTTTACAATTATTTCATACTTCTTTGACTAGTTTCAAATTAGAATTGAAGTAAATAAAGAGACGAATTTAAGACATTTATATTTTGAATTGCAGTAGCAAAATTTTGTGGCTCATATGGTCGAAGGCTTTGGATAATTCGCTAAATACATAAATAAGTATATATGACTAAAGTAAATAAAGAGGACAATACTCACATAGATTAAACAACTCATGTAGATATAAAGCCGAGCTGTTGGTGAGGTTCTCAGCTAGCAACATTACTGTGATACCAGCCACTGACTTCAACTCGGGCGCGTCCAATGAGAAACATCGCTCGATGAGACTGTAGCACGCGCGGGGATCGCGACTGAGGAATTAAATACTATTTAGAAACAAGCACCATCAGCAAAAAGTGAATACCTATTTAATTTGAAAGTTTGTCAGATGACAGTATGTCTCTAGTTAGATGATTCTACATCAGATTCCTTTGGAAAATCCCAAACATACCCTTTCCATGTCTTTTAAAATGAAAATTATGTCGTAACTAAAATAGTTATTCATACAAAATATATATCAAAATGTAGGGTATTATAAATACGCGTACTAGTTTTTAAATAAAATCTGAATTTTGTTGGCGTATTTTTATTTACGATATGATATTTTGAATATTCTGTAACATGACATTGGCAAATGACGTACTGTCGAGTCCAATAATAAATAAATAATAATAACTCACCCGTGTCTCGTAAACTCGTTAGAGATCCTCGCTAATATGGGAAGGACTGCCATCACATACTCCCGACGCTGCTGGTAAATGGCCGCGTCTGTGACGGCGGAGTACGCGGCAAAGGCGCGTTCCAAGAGCTTCGGGTTGCATATCTGTTACACGATGAAACATGGTCTGAAGAATGGTAGAAGGAACCGCCGAAGCAGCGCTATAGACCTAACAACATATTGTATACCACAGCCCAAATCTAATGTCTTATTTTGTAAACAAATATGATCATCTAACTACCTATTATTATATATAAACGGATATCACTCACTTATATTGTTAAAGTCGGCAATTAGACCGACAGTTTCGACCGATTTCGACGGTCTTTTTCAAGGTGAGCGCGCCACGCCCGCGTCGACGATGACGATTCTTCAACTGTCGGCCTAATTGCCGACTTCAACAATATAAGTGAGTGATATCCGTTTATATATAATAATTTGTAGTAATGGCTCACTATAGTTTGTTGTAATTCCAGTTTCATTCCCGACCAAAGTCCTTATTCTAGTCTCAGCCTCCCTCAGAGGTAGCCTGGTTAATGTCAGTACATGTACATGTACAGTACATGTGGGCAAGTGCGGAAACCCGCGTCAAGAAGAAGTGACCGACCTGCTGGCAGCTGAGCGCGGCCAGGAGGAGCTCTGCCTGTGCGCGGTGAGGCGGCAGACTGAGCAGCAGCTGCCAGGGCCGAGGACTGGCAGCGGCCCGCGAGCACTCACACGACAGCCACAGGAACACGGGACGGAGGAGCTCCAGGCTGTTAGATGAGACTCTGTGGAAAGGATAGGATTTAATTCTTTTTAGGTGAAATCGGAATAAACGAAGAATACTTTATTTGTTAACTTTTTTAAACCAGCCAGTTTTGGGGATGGCGTACTAGCATAGCGATGTTACCTGGGGCCGGGCCATTAAGTGACATACAGTGATCAACACTTGATCAACCAGTCAGTTAAATAGTCATCTAAGATCGTCATCGCAATCATCAAAGACAAACTCACATATAATCCGGATGAGTGCACAACGCATGCATTTGAGTGATGACATCATCCTCCGCGCCCTGGTTCCGCTCCAGCACGGTGACGAGCGGGTGTTGCGGGGAGCGCAGCGAGAACTGGCAGCGGTACGGCTGTCCGGGGATGAGTCGGGACTTCAGGTCCAGGGTTAGGAGACCGGCCATTGTGGAGATTATTGCGGTGTAGTTGCTGTGGAAGATAGTTTTCGTGTGTGGTTTAGTGACAAAACCAGGAGCATGGATGTGCATGCATACTGTTTAAAATCATGACCATTTAAAATCATGACCTTCAGATACAACCTCCCAGACTTCAATAAGGCAATGTTTAAATATGACAGACACACGACCGTTGTGAGGACGCCACATGACATTAGACTGCACAACCTTCAGCACCACTGTCGCTCGTCACTTCCTGAGCAACAGAGTTGTTCAGGCCTGGAACTCACTTCCAGACGACGTTGTCTCTGCCGTCTCAGTTAAAAAAAATTTGGAAATGTATTTTTTACAAAAATGCTTTTGTACAAATTGTTAATGTAGAAAGTACACCAAAAATATATAAATGTTGAAAAATTTGGCCAAGGTTTCAACTTCCAACATTGCAGGCTTAGATTTGAGCATTGGATTTTTTTCACATGGCCAGTTATAGTCGCTCTTTCAAGAGTAACCTCTACAGAAAACATGTTTGTATTGTCTAATGACAAAAAAGCTGGGAATGTTGTACATAAAGGCATTCTGTAGTATAACTTTAGTATCAGCATTGCACCCGTGCGAAGCCGGGGCGAATCGCTAGTGTCATCATGTCTTAAGCTAGAAGTTACAGCTCGAAGAGCTTTATAACTTGACATTGATTGTGATTTCAGCACTTTTTATGGGAATAAAACTTGGCCAAATTTTTCAACATTTATTTTTCAACAAAACATTACCCTCGTACTATCGGAAGTCGGGTAAAAATACGTACTGTGCGCTTGGAAGTAAGGTTACTATGGTAGACATAGTATGTCCAATTTCTAGTACTCCGAGCTCCACCAGCGCCAGAAGACCCTGGCAAGCAGTCAGGCTCACCATCGGCTCCTTCACAGAGCATTTGTCCCTCAAAAACCTCAACTCTTCATTCTCCAAAACGAACTTCTGCCGTTCACCAGACTTGTACTTCGATTTGATAGTAGATATTAACTTGTCGACCGCATTGACCACTAAAACACTATTGTTTGTGTTCAGTTTGTATTCTATTTCATCCATTTTGGCATTAAATTACGGGAAAATTAAAGAAAATTGGACAAATTACGCCGGTAAACAGCTGGCGCATAAAATAAAAAACAAAACAAGTGACATTTATATTATCGTTCAGAAATCATGAGGCCAACTTTCTCGTAAAATATTTTATTATGATTAAACTAAAGCTCACAAACACCGCGTTGTCTCGTCACAATTTTCTCGCCAGCCAATCAGCTGACGACATTGCTAGTTTTGACCGTTTTGACACTATAAACAATTTTATTTTGTGTTTTTCTGAACGCACCTTATTGAGTTTTCGAACGAAAACAACTTGACATTTTTAGTTCTTTTTCATATAGCAAAGAGCACAAATTAATCCAGCCAGTGGGTTTCGTTTTTAGCTTTGTTAAATTTTGCAGCTAGCTGACTGAATAGGTCTACGGTATATGTTATATAAGTACATGCATTTGTAATTATATTTTATTTGTAATATATGAAAGAGTCTGACGCAACCTCAGCCGTTGCGCGGCCCTCAAAACTATAAATATTAAATAATTATTTATGTGGCATCAAAAGCTACCTGCATTCGTATGTTTGTTGTAACTATGGGTTGGGTACCTACATAACAATAGCAATAACCATACATAACTTATATGGTTTTCTAGGTAGCCATTACTTATTCATCGTATATCATACGAGCCGCGTACGAACGCTCAAACGACGAATTCCATCGTCATGTTCTTTCCATTCAGCGGTAACAGACAGAGCTGTACTTAGGGTACTTGTACTTAGAATATATTATTACGTTGATGATCTACTTACGGGGCTAAGTAATAAAATAACCCTATACTTAACGACTTAACCTTGACCATTTGTTGTCTGAGAATAAAATTTTATTATTATGTATCTCTCCAGGTTTCACGGGTTTAAGAAAACCCGGTCCTGTGAAAGGCTTGCACGGAAACAATAGGTCCAGCGCGTTAGAGAACTTTAATTTGAAGGGATATGTAATGCACCTAGCAGTCAGGTGCATAAACTATTGTAGTGATTGGTAATTACAACTTAATTGGGGCTATTAGTTTGGGGTGTTGGTGGGTCAGTCAGTCTGGTATTTAGAGCGAGATGCCGGACACCTGCCATGATCACATTGTCTCAAAGTTATGAAAAAATATTATTAACATTATTATTATTAACCCGTGATAATTTATCTCTCTATAAAGAGATAGATATATTTATCTCTCTATAAAGTTAACTCTAGAGTTATCTTTCATTGCAAGCGGGCCTTAGATACTAAACTTAAACGTACCTACTGCTGAATAATTTTGGTCACTCTCCACAGCGTTGGCACCTTTTCCTTGCAAAGTGGTACTTATATAAATTAAAAAAATATTGATGTGCAATAATTTACACAACGCGCTTCTTGCAATAAAGAGATTTGATTTGTTCGGTTCCTTGTGTCCACAGCTGACAGCGTTGGCACCTTTTCCTTGCAAAGTGGTAAATGTAAATTTAAAAAAATATTGACCTGCAAAATTTACACAACGCGCTTCTTGCAATAAAGAGATTTGATTTGTACCTTGTGCCGCCCCTGACGTTTGGGCGCGGCACGAATCATCAGAATGTCTTCGGCGGGAAACATGGGGACCGCATACTAATGCTCGATGGCGACAGTTTCGATGACCAATACCATTCGTTATGGCAACGGAATTGTTTCAACGCCTATTGTTACTGACAAATCTGGACACTAACGTTCCTCAAGCACCTGCGTGTCTTGATAAGGTAGGTAATAATAATAAAAATAAATTGATTTAGTCGGTTTGGTTGTTATAACGATGAAGACATGCAGACAGTTACTAAATTCAAATATAACTTCTTTGACTTCAAAAACCTTAGTCAAAACGAACACTGGTCTACAATTTTTACTTTAAAGCTGGATTTACATTAGAATGTGTAGGTACCTACCTATCATCATCATCATCATCGGTCTATTTATATTGCCCCACTGCTCGGGCACAGGCAGACCTTCCCTTACATCGAGGGAGCAGGGGGGATGATCCACCACGCAGACCCACTGCGGATTGGCGGATTGATTTCACATGCCTTAGATTTTTTGCGGTAGGTATCTATACCGTATGCCAAATCATGTCTCTTATTTTGTAAACCGAAACTAGATAAGTACCCTACTAACATTTTAAGCTGTTCTGTGATTATTGCATAGTTATTTTCACATTATACACACTACACCAAGACCATTTATGGAGGCTAGCGTGAGTCGCGTGCGCATATTTTCGCGTGCCTCCGCCATTGTGGAAGCTCGTACGCGATTTGAATGCGTATACGCAGGTGTGTTAAATTGAAATATGGAAAGATTGTGGTAGGAAAGGACATCTTTGGGAACTTGCGGGCGTCGGGCGAATATTTCGTGCTTTTGTTAACCACCCAATTATCCACGTTATCTGATTGCGACGTGAAAAATGCGGCGATACCTTTAACACGATATTAGTAGGTTTGAATGCAGCTTTAGGGCGATACTCGGGTGGTGTCGCTAAGGGGACAGTTTCTTTTTTTTAATTGTGCCCCCTAAGCGATACTCTTGACTGGCCCATCAAATGACATCAAGTGTAACACTTTGAACCGTTCTTATTATCTGCGTCGTAAAGTTGAAATCGTACTGCAAGAATCGTAGAAATAACTCGCCGGGGCGCGCCGCTTTTTACTATTCATATTTTTCAAAGGCAAATAGGCACAGTAGTTCATTTATTTAAATTGTTCGTTTCGTAATCATAACCTCTTGCCAAGGTCGGCGATTTTAGCGGGAACGTGTCAAAATGGCCGGCGAAACGTCACAAAATGAAGTCTCGTCGCTAAATGAGAGCTCACGATGGTCGAATGTAGTTGTAAAGTGTTTGCATTGAAAGTAGAGCTCCATATGACAGCGCACTATGAATTTTCAAACGCTTACCTGATATTCCAGCGCGTCTTATCGAGGCTTATGGGGGGTGCGCAGTGTCGATTTTTACTAGCCGGTCAAATCAGTTTTTTGGCGAAAATTAGTACAAAAATTTCGTTCGCGCAGGTTTTGACAGGACAAAAACGGCCAGTCGGCTAGCACCCCTGGCGTAGAGAGAAACTATTCTCTCTCTACGCCCCCTGGTGACTGGCAGTTACTTTGGTCATCACATTTAGCTGGCCACCAAAGAAAATATATACTCTAACGAGCTGGCCACATAAAGAGGAAATTCTGTCAATGTTCTAGGCAAGTTGCCTCGCTGGGCATCAAATTATTGTTTTCTATTTAGAAAAAAATAATAACTTGGTCCTACGAGCCGGATTATCTTTCCTAGATAGGAAAAGACGCGTTGACTCGCCCTCAAGTGACATTCTACGAGTATTCTATTTTTAATTACTTATAATATAAGATTTATAATATAAGGGTCGAAAATAATTTATAATTATTAATTTGGAAGGGGGATGGAGTAAACGTATCCAATAGCGGAAACCCCAACCCTCACCATGCATATATTCAATAGATATACTTGTGGTGTGCTGCTTGGAGAACGGGAGTCGATCAATCGGATCAATAACACCACAATAATATTTTTATCAACTCGTATGTATTGCTTAGAGATCTGACAATCCAGAGAGAAAAACTGTCGGCACTTGTTTACACTGTGACGTCTTCGACACGATGCGTAGCGCGAAGTCTCCACGGAGTAGGCAGAGCAAGAAGGCGCTACTACATACTTATTAGAATAACCAAAATACCTTGCTGTTATATATTTCTGTACAGTGAATAAATAAATACTTAGATTAAAAAAATATAAGAGTCGTTAAAGACTCTTTCAGAGACGATATCTATCGACCCCACGACCCCACAAATAAGGCTACTAAGCTAACGGCTCCATTTGCTCATTGTAAGGCATAATTGCACGAATATGAAGTGATTCATACACGTTACATCACCCGCCCATGCTTTCCAGGCAAAATGACACCCACGACGTCGGCAAATGAGTAGCAGAGTTGTTCAATTTAACTGTTATCGGTCATGTAAGACTTTTTGGCGGTTTCCTCTCATCAATATAGTATTATAATCTTAAGTAATACTTAATCCTCCACTTGTAACATAGTAGGTAGGTAAGTTCTTTCTTATTTAGGTTGCTTCTCCACCAGAGATGTGTTATGCTATATTGCTAAATATATAAACTAACTTACAATATTAAACTAAAAATAAGAGTACTTACTAAAATATAACTAAACTAAAAGATAAGATAATAATTAAAAACAAATATAATAAAACTAAACTACTTAAAAATACATTAAAAACTAAACTAAAAATCTACCTAACTAAAAACATTCTAAAAAACTTGGCCCTCTTGGGAGGGTGCCCATCACACTGGCAACATTCCCGCGCTGTATGGCTAGGCTCAGCATCTGCGCGAGAAAGCCGCCAGCACGAGGGTCACCCGTCGCCTCCCTCAGGCGCTGGCTGAGCTCCTTGTGGAGCGCTTGTGCGCTCGGACCCCACGGACCAAGTGTCTCGACGCCAAAGGGGACAAAGTCATATTGGGCGCCGAAACACCTGTATTTGCCCCTCTTAGCACGCTCACGAGCCTCGGCCGCCGCGCCCGCGCGACTGGCGGTCGCCGGAAGATAGGTCGTAGCCAGAGTGTCGGAACACGTAGTGTCCCACACCAGGGCGCGACCCATCCTCCAGGGTATCAACGACATCCCGTCGGGCCGCTTGCCGTCGTCCCGCAGAATCAGTGGCTCCAATACTGCGGGTACGCCGGTACTGACGAGGGCCCTTCTTAGGATGTCGTTGAGCGCTGCGTGGCGGGAGAGGCGGCCGGCGCTGGCGCGGCAGGCAAGTCCCGAGCCGGTCCACACTCACCCCACAAGAAGCACAGCGGTGGTCGACGCACACCTCGGCCCCCAGCCGGAGACCAGTGGCGATACGGAGTGTGGCGGAGTCTATGAAAGTGCCGGTGCTTGGAGATGGATAGGCGTGGAGCCAGTGTCCGGACTCAGGTCGGGACACTGCCAACAGCCTAGCGCGATCAAAATAAAATAACTAAACTAAAATAAAACTATATGTACAAAATAGGTCGGTTGAACTATCTGAATGGCTTGCATTACAGATAGTTCAACCGATCCCCGCTGTCCGGCAGCGTGCCCAAAATGCTGGCAGCATTTCCCCTCTGAATAGCCAAGCTAATTCTTTGGGCGAAATACAGGCCAGCATTTTGGTCACGTGTGGACTCCACTCCACTCCTATATTGCTATTATGGATGCATTGGATATTCACCAATCATATTCGAGTATGCTGGTGGAAATGAGTTCAACTAATCTATGTTTTTTATATGGAGGGATGCACGTGCTATAGATGCGTGCTATGTTTGGAAGCTATATCTCCGCGCCTCCCTGTCGACGCATCGCATAGCTTGAGAGGCGCATCTTCCTCGCACAGCTACCTTACGGTGGCGCGTCTTCATGACACATCTTACTCACTCCGTTACATAGCTATTAGCTAGTGGGTCCACGGTCACATAGGTTTGTTGCTTAGTTTCCGCCTCCTCGCAGCGTAGCTGCAAAGCTCTGGTGGAAAAGCAGCCTTCACATCCCTAGCGGCCTAAAGTCAACAGCGGACCTAAAGTCCTTCCAAACACGAATCATGTATACTGTTCAACTGTTGATATGCCGTATTGAAAGAGTGACCTTTCGTTGGACAGTTTTCGTAGGCGAATCTATAGACTTTCGATATCAAAATGTTGATTTTTGTGAATTTAACATTGATCTCCTATAAACAACTAGATACACAGTTTGCCTTCTAAAAATGTCCGAGCGCAAGGAAGGTCCAAACGGATGAATGGACCTTCATTTGCTTTATTGGACATTATTTGGACGTTAACAATGGACCCTTATTTGGACGTTTTTAAATTGTTTTAGTAAAACCTTTGTGTATAGATTTTTTTTTCTTTAACTGAATATTTATTAAAAAAGACAGTAATATGTAATTAAAAAATATATATATATAAATAAAAAATTTGCCCCAGGTCAGCGACCGCGGGGAGTGTCCCCAGAAGGCTGGCTGTATTGCCTCGCTGGATTGCGAGGCTAATGCGTTGCGCGAGGTACGCGCCAGCCCTCTGGTCATTAGACACATCCACCAGGCGCCATCTAGTTGTTTATAGGAGATCAATGGAATTTAATTATTATTCTTGTTGAATGAAACGAACCTCGTGGAAGCCCCACCATTATTGAACGTTGCCACCTAAAACCTCTAAAAAAGGCCAAACACACTTTTTCAATTCGACAGTTAAATCATTACGTGTCATCTGCAGTCGGCGCACGCGCATCCCCTCTACAAAACAATGGGCTGGTAGCTTTTGGTCGACAGGAAACTGGGGACGCGATCGGTTTACAAAATGGTTGACGCCCGCCATATGTAAATTCGACCAAGTTTATTCTGCTGTTTGGGATGTGATGGTAGGCCGTGGTAGGCTAAATTATCAAGGTAAATTATTCAATTGTTTAAAAAAATACCTATTGTTATATGTATACAAAATACAAAAATACAAAAAAATACAAAAAAAAATATTTTGGAAAACTAGAAACTTAGTACAGCGCAGTAACTACTTATTTGGACTTAAGTATTTATTACACAAAGAAAGGCTGAAAACTGTGCAGATGGAATTGTAGTGTCCGCGATAGGTTTCCCTGTGCTGCGGCTACCAGTGACTCCCGGTTACACCAGTGCGTACAAGCCAGTGTTTTTGGACATATTTAGCTGTGTTTTAAGTATATTTCGCTGGGTTGGGCCTTTAAGCATAGGTATTTATGCTGTAGAACCGATAACCGATGGGGTAGACGAGTTCTCGAATGGAGGCCACGAACGGGTAAACGTAGTGTGGGACGCCCCCCGACCAGATGGAGGGATGACCTTCGCAAGATGGCTGGCAGGGACTGGATGCAGAGGGCCGAGAGTAGGGTTGAGTGGGCGCTTTGGGAGAGGCCTACGTCCAGCAGTGGACTGATACGGGCTGATGATGATGATTATTTATGCTGTTATTTATAAACCTAGTTAAATCTCAGTTTCATGAAATTGCATTGTTGTCCCTTTCACACTTCGTTAAAAACGTTAAGGTAGAAAGGGACGGAAGGCCTGTGGAATAACTTTGAATCACTATTATGCTATGAGGTAGACGAGTTCTCGAAGGTCATTAACAGATAATGTACTGTGGGACGCCTCCCGACTAGATGGAGGCAAGATCTTCGCATGAGTGAGAGTACATAAAGCGAAGATGGGTCGGTGGAAGTAAGCCTAGGAGGATCAAACGTCGACCAAATTGACACATTTTCTAAAAGGGCCAAGTACGGTCCTACCTACTGTGAATGAATAGGTTGATGAATGTTTTAAATAGGAAGCGAGTGTGTGAACTTGAACAACCAACAACTTAGTGAATTCAACTGATATACTCTCAAGACGACCATCTCAAGTATGTCATTTATTAATAAACCAATCTTGAGGGTGTATCACGTGATGTATTTCTCAAGCCGCGGTTCGCCTGCAATCAGCAAATACGTTCTCAAGTGTGAGTTTGACAGTTCTCTTGAGAACTGAGTTTTGTTTATTATAACGGCGTTACTCACGTGATACCCCGATTTCTAAACGCGCACCTTTATGTACATACCAAGTTACGTATATTAATAGGAACACCAGCTTGAGGTCGTTCTCAAGATTGACTTTTCAGCTGAGAGATTTATTGATAGGCCTTAGACGCATTTTCAATTCGTCCAATTCACAATTCGACATAATTACGCAACCGTCACTGTTACTATATGCTAAATTACAAAGAGTGAGCGGGACGCCTCGCATTGCTAAGCATCGCTACAAGTAGGTACGTACAAGGTTTACAGAGAAAACAGAGTAGTCGTTACTCAGAGAAATAATGTCCTTATTTCTCTGAGAGTCGTTACATCATCTTTGCCTTAGACTTTTAAAAAAATATTGACTTTTTTTCTTTTTTTTTTAACAAAAGCTATCCAATTTTTATCCAAGTCATCCTAACTTTCCTACTAGTAAAATAATTTTCAATTGTTCTAGGAGTTAGGCTGTTCTTAGGAACATTTCTGTTACCTATCTTTTCACCAACCGCAAATAAAACTTGGTTCAAATTGCGTCGTTGGGTGTTGGCTGTTGAGCGTCAGGAATCGTGTAATAAGCACGTTATAAGTCTGTCTGGATGCAATGGAGTCGTTGGACCATAAATAGAGAGGATATCCTGTCCAGTTTCCGTTGTAAGGACGTGGTAAGGACCTGTTTTGGCTTTCATTGTACGCGGAAATGCGTGAGTTACATGCTAGTTTGTGTTTTGAGCTTATATTAGACTATTGGGCGTAACTGTCCTGTAGGTAGGGACTTAGTTTCAATATTTTTGTAAGTTTTATTATTATTATACCTACAAAATTATGGTTAACACTGTGATAACAAATTCATCCTGTAAAAATCTGTTTTTCTGGTATTAATTTTATTGCAATCTGCAACGTAGTTACGCAATTGGGACTAAAGACCTAAAAAGGGTTCCAATTTAAATAACGGAAGCTGATCTAGCCGCCTTATTGTTAATTCAATTTTAACAAATAGGCAACTACGTAAAATTCAAATTAATCTCTGACTCACATGAGATAAGCGCAGGCTGCGCGGGCGCAGCGAACCTTGTGCCACAGTAATGGAATAGAGCAGTACAATAGCTAAGTATATATTTTGTTAGTTTCTTTCTTCATGACAGTGACTGAACCACTTTTCACGCTACACTTTGACACCAATTCGCAATGCTTCTCATCTCAATTAATTATTTTAATGATGGAGTATATTTCTTCAAAGAGTTTCATCACCATCAACAGCCCGTTCCTAAAGTTCAATGCTGGACATAGGTCCATTGGACCTGTCTCAAAGCACGGCACTCAACCCAACTCTCTGCCATCTGCATTTTGCTAGTCTCTGCCAAAAACTCTTCAAAGAGTTTCTGATTATTCAAATAACCATTTGAGTTCATGTGTGCTTGATGGGGAGAAAATGAACGACACAGGGAATCCTAGTGTGGGTGCTAGTGTACTTCAACTGCACGACCTTATACATCAACTCTAACATAAATGTAACTTATCATAAGGAGTACTATGTAAGCTCGTGCTTCGAAAACTTGTAAATCTCTTACTTCAATAAAAAAAATATTATTATTATAATGGCCGGTTTGTATGTAGATGAAATACTGGCTTACTACATTGGCACTGTGGTCACATTAAGTGTAAACAGTGGTATCTGGCGCGGCTAGACCTATGCAAATATAAACAAGTAAAAGTTTTGGCTTTTGCCTCGTTTGGGATAAGAAGATGTAGGTACTTACATACTAATAAGTATATTTTACTGTTACTTTCAAAGCCAATCTTGGGCACAATGGACAGTAAAACTACGTAACAGCTGTGGTAAGTTACTATGTATGTAAGACAAGTATTTCTAACGTAATATTTGTGTTTCGCCAAGGAAGATTACGGCTTAGGCCAGAGATTAAATAAGACAAATATTTATATGGCTTTTTCACCGTTTAAATTGACTTTCGATATTTTATTGCAAGTAGACATTAAGTAGACCTATCGTTGATTTGCACTATCTATGTCGGCTGAAGTCTCGTGGAATGAGTTCTAAGGAAGTTTTCTACGGGTCCATGACTGGTTTAAATCTACATGTCATTCAAGCTAATATGTTTTCCAAATGAGGAAAGCTGCGCAAGCAAAGAGTGCACTCAGGGTCATGCATTGACCCACTCTTGACAGTGCGTAGGTAGAGATGGCAAGATGGGACTTCAAAATCTTTAAAATTAAACAAAATGGCGACTTTCGTATGGAAAAACATGGTTCTAAAAAGTTAACGGGGGAGGAGAGCTGCCGCTTCATCAGTTGCTATTTAAAGCACAAAACTTGATCGATCTTGATAATCAAATTTATTGTAAATTAAGAAAATAGTTTTTAGGAACGGCGTCATTTTGAAATTACCTCTAATATAGAGAAAGCTACTTATTAAATAAAAATGAGTAAGTAGATTATGCACCTAATTACATTACATATAGAGTACTTACTTACATAATTACCCATGTAAGGTGTGAGCCCTATGGAAGCTTTGTTCTAACGTTATTCCAAAGTTTAGGGAGGAATTTTTTAGTGCCTCAGTTGGTGACAAGTACTTTTCTAATTAGTATGCATCTGAGCGCGTGTAGTTCTCGCGGTGGGGACGAGTTATTAGCCGCGCCGCCTCCGCGCCCGGCCATATTGTTCCGAGCCTCCGAGCGCCGAACGCTCGTCATCACGAAATACATCAATTTCTGTGTTAAATCGTGGTAGTGAGGAAGTTCTAGAAGTGACAAGATGGACTGCAGCAAACCGGTGGCTGGGAAGGCAAGATGTCGGCATAGCTGATTGACGATGATATACGGCTGTGTCACATCGAGCCAGCTCAATCCACCGGTTATCATCGCTCGAAGAAACGAAAATTGAAAAATTTATTTGCGGACGCACCCGTAAGGGTTTTGGAAGAAAGTTTGATCGCTCCCGTAAAGATGGCGTTTGACAGCTGTCACATAATTTCCCGAGTTTTCTTTCGCGTGTGGGAGGGAAGGGAAAACTGAAAATTCTATTTATAACACAATCGACGATGTTCCCGTAGAGTGCGACCGGCTGTGTTGTGACGAATACGATACGAAAAACGAGAAACATGCCGAACGAGGAGGCTTTAGGGCCGCGGAAGACGATGTTCGTTTTTGTGATTGTTGTGGGGTGTTTCGCGGTTTTGTGGCCGAAGATGCTGTCTCCCCTCATCCTGGGGACTTCCAGGGAGCAGCTGAAGCCGAACCAGTACGACCGGGACGCAGGTATCGTCGGTATTTTTAACCCAAGCTCAATGTCAATAGCGTTGGACGAGCGAAAGTCTCGCGTTTTTATCGATATTTTTCTCAATTTCACGACGGATTTTATGTGAATTTTGGTCCAATTATTCCTTAAAAACGCTTTTACTATAGTAATGTATTGCTTAGGCTTCGTTTCCACCTGCAAGATAGCTTCTGCGAGTAATGTCCGACAGTCTAGCAGCTTTAGCTAGTTTCTTGATGGAAAAGCGGCCTTACAATGTTATGTAAACTGATTTTACTTTAGATTTAAACAGCACTGTTCACTGGAAGTTTCTAGTTTCTGAGCAATATTTGCGATGCCGCAAGATATTGCTGTGCAAATATTCTCGGTCCAGTTGTTGACTTTGAGCATTATGTTTACAAAAGATCTGATTGGAATTTGCCGAGTAAAATATTAAAAATTCACGTAATGTCCAACTTAAGAGTGTCCTTGAATTTATTCGACAAATTGAGACTGGGGGTTGTACTCATGTTAAATATTATTTTAGTAAGGTTTTATAGTAAATAGAAACTGCAAAAATTTAACTAATTCACACAATAACTTTAGAAATGACCATTAGGTCAAATTCCAGTGAAAGAAGTTGTTGCATAAAATTAAAATTACCTTAAAATGTAAAAACTAAGCACAATAACGATGCACATCAAATTAATTTTTTAATAGGTTAATTTATTGTAAATAATCATGTTTTTCTTTTCCCCAAATTGTTTAATTCTGCACCAGAATTAATGTATGTCACAAGCCTAACCATACATTTAATTTTGTCGAATGAATTCCAAGGCCACCTGTATACTGAGGGTCATATTAAGATGTAGATTTACTCAAAAACTACTTGACTGATTGTAAAAATTCTTTCATCAAAAGAATGTTTAGAATGCAGACTATGTAATGATAGTTTTTGAGAAAATCTTTACATTGTGTATCCTCCTTTCTGTGAGTTAGAAGTACCTATACAAATTACCTATGGTATTAGTAATAACGTCCACAGGTTCCTTCCCATGAGCTGCATAGCTGACATATTGAGTTATATCTTTGAAGAGGAGGAAGGAGCATAAAGGAAAGGGGAGAGCACAAAAGATCCCAATGGGTCGAAGTGCCGCCACCTGGTACCCAATCAGAATAAGATAAAAATAACGTCCATCAAAGAAAACATATATCAATAAGGTTGAGATTTACTTAAAAACTACTGGACTGAATTTAATAATTCTTTTACAGCTACATAGTTTTTACTTTTATCTATCAAACAGTGAAAGAGTTTTTGCAATAGGTCAACTTTTTTGAGAAAATCTCAACCTTAAAAAGTCTCCTATACACCTTTCTCTGTGTTCCACCGTATTTTTTTTTGAATGTAGATTGTAGAGATCATGATTTTATTGAATTAGTAAAATAATATTACAAATTACAAATATAAAATCAGCTTACATTAATTTCTTTCTTAGGTATTTTATAATAGAATTTGTGTACTTATTTAAATCCTTAAATTGGTTTAAGCTCATCTTTGTTTCTTGAAAATATTTACCATATCGTTTTACAGGTTTCACAACATGATAAAATAAAGTGTTTCGAAATGTTTTATAGATGTAAATAGGTATTCTGAGTGACCTTGAATATGACAACATCAAATGATATAAAATTAAGACCATTTGCACCAAGTTCTTGAGAAAGATACTGCAGAGTTAAGTGTCTATAGTATGACCGTCTAAATCAGTCTTCGCCTGCGCGGTACAGGGACGCGGGGGTATGACGACAACGGGGACCGAGAGAGGTGCGGGCGGCAGGCGCATTTCTGTTACCCCCCCACCGCCCCCCCCCCTCCCGCACCTCTCTCGGTCCCCGTTGTCGCCATCCCCAGCATCCCTGTACCACGCAGGCGAAGACTGATTTAGACGGTCATACTATAACTGACAAATGTGTTAATTGACAAAAACCACAAACATTTTATTTATTTAACGGCTAACTTTAGTCTATGGTTAGGGAAATTGGTAGACCCAGTACTTTTAGTCTATGTACTGTAAGAGATGTACGTAATATAAGATAAAGATGGTGCTAAAGTCAAGGGTCCCACTACGAGCTCGGGAGTGAACGTGACTGTCGAGCTGCTTCGTCCAGAGTGACGACGCTACGGCGACTCCTCTGGATGAAGAAGAGAAGACGCGGATACTGAGGGTGACGACGCTACGGCGACTCCTCTGGAGGAAGAGAAAAGACTATGATATCTCGAAAATTCTGTAACATGACAATGGCGAACTGTCGAGCCAATTAAGAAAATAAATAAATAAGAGAGAGACGCCATTTTCAATTGCCAGATTCTAATTGCATACTAAATTCATAATCTTCATCAGTCTTTATACTGCCCCACTGCTCTTGCACAGACCTTCCCTTACATCGAGGGAGCTGGGGCCATGATCCACCACGCGGACCCACTGCGGATTGGCGGATTTCACATGCCTTAGATTTTTTGCTTCTTCTACGGCATGCAGGTTTAATCGCGATGATTTTCTTCACCGTTGAAATTCATATAATAACAAATATATTTTTCACTATTAGCATTATTAGAATTAGCATTATATTAGTAATACCTAACTGTATTCAAAGTCACTCAATCCTCTTAAACCAATAAGTCCTCAACAGGCTGCTGTGAAGTGATATTCGAGACAGAAGTAGCCATCCTAGAACTCCTGAACGAAGTCTGCAGCTCAGCTGTTCAATCCGACGGCAAGATATCACCATACGATGCAGCAGAATGCCGGAAAGCAGTCAACGATACTTGTGGATTGGACATCCAAGCGTTCCTTAAGCGGAGTGATAATGTTGGGAAGACTACTAAAGTCCTGCTGGATACGATGAAAGCCAGCAATAGTTCGTGTCTGAAGGAACATTTTGGAGTTCCGGTCTGGAGTATCAGCATCCATCCAGCGTTTAACTCCTGGGTGCAAGAAGACAGTTAGTTAATTTCAGTTTATGTGTGCGTTGAGGCTTTTTAATGTAACTAATCTTTGACTTACGTACAGTCGAAGACAGAGTTAAGTATACAGGGGGTCCCAATAAGGTTGAGATTTTCTCAAGAACTAGTTGACCGATTATAATAATTATTTTACAGTTACATAGTTTTAACTTTTATCTATCAAACAGTGAAATAATTTTTGCAATAGGTCAAGTAGTTTTTGAGAAAATCTCAACCTTAAAAACTCTCCCCGTACACCTTTCTCTGTGTTCCGCCGTACAGTTCCCGGCTATGATGACCCAAAATGGCGGTAGTTCTTGTAGGTAGACTCGACAATAGATTAATGGTAACACTATTGCCACTTTTTCTCCTCAGCGTTGGCACCTTTTCCTTGCAAAGCTGTGTAAATGTAAATTCCAAAAATATGTTGATTTGCAAAAATGTACACAACATGCTTACTTGCAATAAAGAAATTTTTTACTTTGACAGTTAGCCCGTATTAATAGTCTGAGCTCAAACCCGCTCTCAATAGCGAATTCAGCTGATAAGATAAGATAATTCTTTATTGTACAGAATTTAGGTACATTTTGCGAATGGATTTGCACAAAATATCATTCGCTAAATCCTACCTGTCCAGGCGTATACAATATTATTGCTACACTCTCAAGATGTGATCACCATCTCAAGTATGTCACTTATTAATAAACCAATCTTGAGGGCGTATCACGTGATGTCTTTATCAAGTGGAAGAACTCAAGTAAACGTCGCGGTTCGCCTGCAACCAGCAAATACTCAAGTGTGAGTTGTACAGTTCTCTTGAGAAACTGAGCTTTGTTTATTAATACGACGTTACTCACTTGATACCCGATTCCTAAACGCGCACCTAAGTTACGTTTATTATGACGCCATTTGAGGTCGTTCTCAAGATTGGCGTTTGAGCCATACGGGTCAGTACGATTTCAACTCTTACGATAATAAAAGCGGTCCAACACTTGATATGCTTACGACTGTAGAATTGTAGATTTTGTTTGTAATTTCGCCGCCATTTTAGGTCAACTTAGTTGCCGAGGTCTGCACATTCTTGAGGCTATTCCAGAGTACCCCATTCTAAAATTAATCTAAGCGAGACGTACTTTTTACTCTGATGCTGGAATTATAATCTCAACAAAGCAGCTATTATAAAGCTAATGATGAATTTAAGTTTTGACTAACAAGCATGGTGTTAAACAAATGTTTGCTAAATTAAGACTAATATAGGTGTTTGTACAAATCACAAATGTTATGTTATAGGCAGTACCGTCTTTACCATAAGGGTACACGGGGCCCGTGCCCAGGGCCCCCATCCTCACGGGGGCCCCGAAAGACCGATATTACACGTTACAATTTATTTTCTATTTTGAACCATTTATATTTGAGCTGCACTAAGGATTACCGCCAACATTTCTAAGTCAAAATGTTAATCGGACACCACGAGGCCCTTACCATGAACTCTTATAGCAGGGTTACTTCAATAATCCTTGGCAAAGTGGTGTAAATGTAAATTCAATAATATGTTGACGTATAAAATGTACACAACGTGCTTACTTGCAATAAAGAAATTTGACTTTGAATTTAAGTATTATTGAAGTAATCCTGCTATAAGACTTCATGGTAAGGCCCCTGCTCATTTTCTTCTATACAGTGAAAATAAAAATAAAAATGTCATCCATTTTTTATTTTCCAACAATGCCCCCATATTCTTGTGTGCCCAAGGGCCCCGGAATGACCTAAGACGGTCCTGGTTATAGGTAGTATGTAATTTGGACACCTTTTACCATTATGCTAATCATGCGGACATAGGCGATGATAGTATGACGTGACTTTAGTTTATCTAATACTAGCTATACCCGCAACTTTGTATGCATAGAAGACGCTGGGTACTATAGATAGACCTCCACGAATGACTTTTAATGTACCGGGAGGCAGCTCTTCCTCTCTGGTTGCGTGGTTCCACATCACATACCGCAATGGCTCATAGCCTATGTGCTGCCCAGATATTGGAACTATCTCCTAGTGTTAGTCCCATCAAAATCCTTCCAGTAATTTTGGCGAGATGCCTGCACATCGATACCGACAAACAGACATGAATTCAAAAAATCGGTGTTTTGGCATCAGTATCGATCCTAAAACGAATGCTTAGAATACATGGACTGCACGCCGAACTAATGAGTCGATAATCTCTGAATTGAACCGTAGAGACAGATTATCGGTAACGGTTACCCGAAATGTGTTGCGGTACTTCGGCCATGACATAAGAATGAACCCTTCCAACTTGGAGAGAACTATACTGCTCGGCAAAGTTGAGGGGTCTAGACCACGTGGCCGGAGACCAGCTCGCTGGACTGATGTGGTTGGCAGAATCCTCGGCGTGCCCTTTGAAGAGGCTGTGAGAAGAGCACAAAACCAGTTCATACATGCCAAGACGGCACCTGCTGTTGGGGGTCACGATCCTCAGCACTGAGGCAACGATTAGGGAGGAGGAGGATCGATCCTAAAAAAACATGTATAATTACTAAGTTTTGATATTTTCTTGCATATGCGCTGTGCGAAACGAAAATCTAAATGATAAATGGAGGAAAATTTTCATCACGACCGGGATTCGAACCCGGGACCTCGCCATTCCGTGGCACGCTCTATTCCAACAGAGCCACCGTGATTCGTATCCAGATCGTGAAATTTTGTCTCCATATTCTCGTCTGAGGGACCGTAGCGACATCTATCCAGTAATTGTGCAATTACTCAAATTAATGTCTAACATTGCAGTTAGAAATCATGTTGGGTTCGAATCCCGGTCGTGATGAAAATTTTTCTCCATTTATCATTTATGTATAATAATAATAATTCTTTATTGCAGGCATAAAAAACCCATAAAAATACAAAATAAATAAAATAAAGCTTACATTTGGACCTAATGGTCCTTACGTCAGTCTTATCCTACTTTCGGTTCTCACTCCGGTGCACAGACAGCCAATGACGACATATTGGGCTGGAGAGGTCGTCACTCACCATCATCAGTATGCTATTGTCAGAGCTTAATTCATAATTACTCTTTTCAAAAAAGAATGCGCACCTGTGATATAATACTAACTACACCGTTGATGTAAATATATCTCTTCAATTTCCAGCACATAGCGAATTATAGTTTGCAGAGCTATGTCAATAGATTTCTCGTTAGTTAGAACCATCCAGTCGGATATTTTTCACATTCCAATAAATCCAATTACGTAGTTCCGACGAGAAAAGTTTTGTACGCCAGCTTCAGTCGACAGCACATCTACTTTAATGAAACTCGGCTGTTAACCATAAATCTAGTTTAACATCGGCGCTATATGGTTGTCTATTCTATTCTATTTTTATTTGAATGGTTTCTACTCTTATTCAAGAGATAATTTCGCCAATGTCAAGTTTTTTAGAGTATTCATGTAAATAGAAAATTAAACAAATAAAAAATCAATCCGCCATTCCAAAATGATGGCGGATCCCCCTTCCTTTAAATATATTTTTATTTATATGGTTGTCAAAAGCAAGAGATAAGATGCCCCGCAGCGGCGGAGTGAAGAGTACGGCGCAGTGCCTCGATATTCGTATTTTTATGAATTTTGGAAGAACTTTGGCAGGGAAATAAAAATACGCCAACAAAAATGAGATATTTTAAAACAAGCTCTCGTATTTATAGTACCCTACATTTTGATATATATTTTGTATGAATAACTGTTTCGGTTTAGATATAATTTTCATTTTAAAAGATATGGAAGGGGAATGGTTTTTCTATCGAGCGAAGTTTGTCCAATCGTGTATCGGTATTCATCAGTCCCTAAATAGTCACCCCAAGATTGCTTCATTTTAGTAGTTTTAGTAGAAAATCTGTAAATCCGCGCATACGAAGCCTTAAACAGTGCTTAATCCCTTTCATACTTCGTCAATTAATGTCAGAAAACGGTGGACTACCTTTAAATCATGTTTATGTCCTATACCCACAGACCACTTACCCAATAGACATGAAATCGGTACAAATGACAATGCCAGATTCTGCCCCAACATCAACCGCAAGTTGTACAAGATAACGAATAAATGTAAAAATATCTCCGTTTTTTATTAAAATTATTGGTTTAAAATAAAGTTTTGTACAAGTTGCGATTCGAAAAAAAAACTGCATAATTAAGAATTCAGAAAATAGTAATAAATCGAAGCGATTTATTCATTGTTTTTGTTATTCTTCTATAGGAGTTGCGAGAGTACCTAGTAGAAAATGATACTGATTATGAGATATGATATATGAAACCAGTAATAAGTCCCCAACAAAATGATAGGTACAGCTTAAATGGTCACGTAGTTTTGTAGGTGGGATAAAGCTCCATTGAAAAGTGGCAATGTCTTTTGCAAGCGAAAAATTCTGTCAACGATGAGCGCATAGAGACGAAGCGGGGGACATGCGTGACGTATTAAAAAAAACCTCTTATATCTGCGTTATAGGAGTTTTTTTCTTTTCTCGTGTGGTTTAAGTAATTGTCCCTTGAAATGAAAATGACAACGAAAACTATTGAAGTCGCGATCGGGCTGCTGATTGGTCGAAAGTTAAAACTCTGTGAACGCATCTTTATGTTAAAATTAAGTCCGCGACCCGACTGACTGTTTAGCGTTATGTGAAGTGACACAGACTGCTTTCACCTTGTGTGTTGACTATATGCTACCAGAATATGGGATATGGGTTCTCTTGAAAATGGCGGGAAACGACGGTTGCAAAATTATTTGATAATTTTTGTTTTATTGTCTACAATGGTTATTTTGAGATTAATATCACGTTGAATTAATCAGAAAATGTTCGCGAGTGACAGTATGGTGAATTTGTTGGATAATTTGAGCAAGATCTGGGGTTTCAAGTTTTTATCAAGAGTTCCCGCTACAAGCTGGCGAGTGAACGTGACTGTCGAGCTGCTTCGTCCAGAGTGATGACGCTACGGCGTCTCCTCTGGATGAAGACAAGAAGACGTGGCTACCCAGGGTGAAGACGCTACTGCGACTCCCTTGGAGGAAGATAGAAGACTATTATATATTGAATTTTCTGTAACATGACATTGGCAAATGACGAACTGTCGAGTCCATTAATAAAATAAATAATAATAATAATAATATGGGGTTTGCAAAGTACCGTCACGAAGGATGTGACAGACTACTTACCCCATAGACTTGTAACAGGAGGGCGCCCGTGTCTGCCCGCACATGAGCGCAAAATTGCTTCGCGACACATGTCACCTAGAGATATTATCGACATGGACGTAACTCTTTAATACCTACGGCACACCTGTCCCCCTCTTCGTCTCTATTGCCTCATCGTTAATAGGATGTTTCGCTTGCTTTGTACAGATTTCATGTCTATGGCTCATACGCAGCGTTGCCAGACGTCCCGATTTTGGCGGGACGTCCCGATTTTTATATGAAAATTAAATGTCCCGCGCGGGACAGACTGAGTCCCGCTTTTCGGAGATTATAAATAATTCTACTTAACTACCTATATTTTTATTTATGCTCAAGGAATGCGGAGGATGTCGATGTATGGGCATTGATCTGCTGTCGTCCGTACAGCAGCGGTGCCAGATTTTTTGGGGGGCAAAGTGAGATTTTGAAACTTTTTGAGTGAGAAAGGGACTCTTTTGTTGAAAGCGGGACAGTAAAAAACAGGCCAATTGCGAGTACCGAGAGTTCCGTGCAATGCAACGCAACTTAACCTCGTCACTTTTCGCTAACGAAAATATTTAAGGACCAACTTATCTTTGCCATTCGTAAAATATTACTTATTGCTCGTACGGACGACAGCAGATCAATGGTAACACTTGACGCAGATAATAAAACCCAAACTGTTACACTTGATGTGCTTTGGCCTATACAAAGAAGCATATAGAAAACAGTTGAAGATGGAACCTAAACTCAGCTGGCACTCAGAACTGTCTATGAATATCTGTCGGCCTAAGTCTTGAGCCTGAACTCAAAAGTAAGTTGATGTTTTTACTCCGTCTCATTCTTCAGCAAAGGCTTTCAACAGTTGCTTGTTATTTGTCGAGTCAACACAAGCTCGCTTTCCCAACGCATCAGGTATTACTCGTTCCGTTCCGAGGCCCTGTTTAGCGAGAACAAAAGTTTTAGCGCATTGTCACCTGCTAAGGTCGTGGGTGGTCTAATTGTGTGGTGACAGACCACTTACCCCATAGACATGAAGTCGGTACCTACAAATGACATTGCCATATTTCAATGGAGCTTTGAAACAAAACTACGAGACCATTTAAATTTTAAGCTGTACCTATCATTTTGTTGGGGACTTATTACAGGTTTCATATTGTATAATCATAATCAGTATCATTTTCTACTACTCTCGCAACTCCTATAGAAGAATAACAAAAACATTGAATAATTCGCTTCGATTTCTTACTATTTTCTGAATTCGTCTCATCATTCGTCTAACTCGTCTCCCCTCCGGGGACGTATAAGAATACGGAAAGCCATATTACTCCTCTATACAGGGTGTTACGAAAAGGGTATATGAAGCCGAAGGGAGGGTGTTCAGTATCGGTAACTGAATAACTTTTGTTCTACGACTTTACGATTATCGCGAATTGATTTTTTGACTTCATACATTTCGTACCGGTCAGCTGTTCGATTTGTATGAGACATTAATTATTTTTTATTCGAAAAGTCGTTGAACAAACAGCTTCATATACCCTTTACGTTACACCCTGTATATGTGAAACCACCAGCATCAAACTTTGATCGTAAATCAAGCTGGGGTTCTCTTGAAAATGGCGGGAAACGACGGTTGCGAAATTATTTGATAATTTTCCTTTTAATGTCTACAGGGACTATTTTGTGTTTAATATCACGTTAAATTAATCAGAAAATGTTCGCGAATGACAGTACGGTGCAGTTATTGGATTATTTATGCAAGATCTAAAGTTTCAAGCTTTTATCAAGAGTTCCCGCTACAAGCTCGGTAGTGAACGTGACTGTCGAGCTGCTTCGTCCAGAGTGATGACGCTACGGCGTCTCCTCTGGATGAAGACATGAAGACGCGGCTACCCAGGGTGAAGACGCCACGGCGACTCCTCTGGAGGAAGATAGAAGACTATTGAATATATTGAATTTTCTGTAACATGGCATTGGCAAATGACGAACAGTCGAGTCCATTAATAAAATAAATAAATCAAGCTGTCATACCACAATATTAACTGGAACTTCATCTGCCACAGACTATTTATTGTTCTAACTCCGCACATGACGGCCTGTCGTCGCTTAGAGGTTACTTGTTAGCGCCACTAGGCCTTGGACACCCATATGGTTTTTATACACAAATTAGGCAACGCGTCAATTGACGAACTGGGTCAAATTGTATGCGTAAAGTGTGGCACGAGGTATAGGCGGCAGCGGGAGCGGGGAGCGGGTAGTCAGCGGGACAAGTGAAACGATAAGTGACTCGATGTTTTCTGCAGTTTGATAGTAAAAGTTTTATGCACATCTATACATATAATAAGACTGTAAAAAAGTTGTACATTGGATATTTTTTTAAAAGAATAATTGTAATGTGTTTTAGGATCGATACTGATGCCAAAACACTAATTTTTAGAATTTTTGTCTGTTTGTCTGTGACTTTGTGCAAGTATCACGCCACAATTACTGAAGGGATTTTGATGGGAGTTTCACTAGGAGATAGCTGAAACATCCGGACAGCTCATAGGCTATAATCACGTATTTATTTGTGAATACATATTTTTGGCTGCGTTTTGTTGGTCATAATTTGACTGTACCTACTTGTACTGTACTGTTCTGTTGGTATTCCGAACATGTAAAATAAAATAAATAAAATTTTGTTTCTTCAGTTGACCACTAATTCATGTCTATGTAAAATTAACGGAGATAATTCAAGTTTTAGGACATTATTTTATTATTATTATTCTCTCTATTTATTTTAACTCTTATTTAATATATTTATACCATTCAATATAAAAAACAAATCGAAAAATATATAAATATAAAAAATAGCCACCCACCGGCAGCGGGATGCATGCCGTTATTATTATTATTATTGTTAAAAAGTTTTTTAATAAATAACTATATCAATTATCAAATACATAACAAAATAAAAAATTTATAAGTAAAAAACTTCAAAATAACTCTGCCCATCCTGTGGGAGTGTGCCTAGAATGCTGGCGACGCGACGTTCCCCCGCTGGATGGCTAGGCTTATGCGCTGGCCGAGGAACGCGCCAGCCCGCCTGGCCCCGGAAGCCTCACGCAGGCGCGACGGCAGCTCTTTCACCAGCCGCTGAGCCGCAGGCCCCCAGGGACTAGTGTTAAGACTTAATTTTAATTATATTAATGGGGTAGTGATCCTATTAATATAATTAAAATGTCTAATTTATAGCAAACTTAAGCCGAAACATTTATTTGCATGCATGTAGATAGAGATCTTCGAAATGTTGCGACTTATTTATTTCCGCTCGGCGCTTTATTCTTGGACCGATTTACGTGGGAGTTGAATTCATATTATATTTTTCCACCAATATGTGATTGTACTGAGCTGAGGCAGACATACACACATGTCAAATTACATCAAAACGAATGACTAACGCTGTGGGAATCCTGGAACTAGAATGTACTGAAATAGGAAATGACAATTGTCGCTATTCCAGAGTATGCACGCTAAGTCTGTGGAGCGACTTTAGTCTTATCAATAAAGGTAACTTAGGCGCGTTTAGGGACCGTATTTATTATTAATCACTCTCAGCTCAAAAGTCAATCTTGAGAACGACCTCAAGATGGCGTTTCTATTAATAAACTAAGTATTTCTCATATAAGTGAATTGTAATTCTTTTGAGAAAATAAATATCTTTAAACCTAACTTAGGTGTGCGTTGAGGAATCGGGTATCACGTGAGTAACGCCGTATTAATAAACAAAACTCAGTTCTCAAGAGAACTGTCGAACTCACACTTCAGAACGTATTTGCTGATTGCAGGCGAACCGCGACTTGAGAAAGATATCACGTGATACGCCCACAAGATTGGTTTATTAATAAATTACATACGTGATCACCCGTCTTGAGAGTGTATCAGCTGAATTCGTTCTTGAGAGTTTGAGCACAGACTATTAATACGGGCCTAGGTTTAGGATTAGACTGCTAAATACAACCTGATTCTAATTTTATGTAAATACATAATTATGTTTCTAACTATGTACCTATTCTTAAGTACATAATGTATGCGTGTCATTGTTAAAATGTGTTAATGTTAACATTATCTGTTAATTATGTTTGTAACTAATTGAAATGTTAATGAATGGTATGACTAACTTAAGTTAACTCAAAAACTAACTTTGTAATGATAATATTATAACTTTACTCACTTACATACCTTGTAAATAACCTTTTTTTGACCGTTTTATAATAGAATTACATAAGTCCTAAACTCCTCTTTTCATTATACGACGTTCTCCCTCCCAATATCCCTCGTCCTACTGATTTCAAATCTCTTCTATGTTATGTGTTCACGCCTTTTATAAATATTCTATGTGATTTTATTCGAACTAACAAAATTAAATTATAGAGTGTGTATGTTCTTACTAAGGTGGTGGTTTGTATTGTATTTGTGTTTGTCCTTATGTGTTCTAGAATCAGCAGCCAGAAGCCAAATTACCCATTCGGAGCGATCACCTGCCTCGTCTCTCCCATATCCGACTCGACATTGGCAGAATTCTACAAAGAGATGCCAGAACCCAAATATAATAATAATAATAATTACATAAAACATTGCGTCGTCCGCTCTCTCTCGCACTCGCTCGTACCCCCTGTACGTCTGTTGCCACCCAAGGCGCGGTACAGCGCTTGCGGTCAGACTACTGTAGCGACCGTACTTGTTTAACCAACTCAATTGTTGGCAATAAAGTTGAGATTTTCTCAAAAAGTACAAGACCAAATTTAAAAATTCTAGTTTTAACTTTCATCTATCTAACAGTGAAAGAATTCTTGCAATAGATCAAGTAGTTTTTGAGATAACCTCAACCTTAAAAACTCCTGTACACTTTTTGTTTGGTGTCAAACCGTATACTGTTTTAATATCAAAATAACTGACCAATCACGTGTCTCCACAGCTGTGAAACAGGAGCGTCCACTAATGCGTGGCGCGACCCCCCACCCCGCGCTGCGCGAGCGCGGCCGCGCCATCCCGCCCGGCGCGCCCGCACCCCCGCCGAGACGCACCCAACTACCAGCGCACGTTAGGGTACGAACATCCCCCCTCCAAGGGTACTTTGACTTGGATATCAAGGTCAGTCGCACGTGTTAGCTGTTGGCAGCTTGG
This sequence comes from Tachystola acroxantha, assembly GCA_963506565.1. Classification (NCBI taxonomy): domain Eukaryota; kingdom Metazoa; phylum Arthropoda; class Insecta; order Lepidoptera; family Oecophoridae; genus Tachystola; species Tachystola acroxantha. The sequence continues at coordinate 1,200,246 of OY735887.1, forward strand.
CAGGCTTGCGAGTTAACAGGTAGGTTGGGAACTAACGATATGATAGCATTTTCTAGTTCATCAGTGGGGTGACCGCGACTTCCAATCGTTATCGCTTTTATTTTGACACATGAACGCTATACATTGCTGCTATGTTTTTGCAAGTTTTAACAAACGACAACGAAACGCAGCAATGTATATCGTTCAAGTGTCAAAATGAAAACGATAACGAAAACGATTGAAGTCGCGGTCAACCCCCTGTCTATAGTTATGCCCCCACTGCTCGGGCACAGACCTTCCCTTTCATCGAGGGAGCTCGGGCCATGATCCACCATGCGGAGGACTCGTAACACCACCCAATCGCACCCGGTAGTGTCAAGGGGTGCGCCCGTGTCTGCCCGCACATGAGCGCAAAATTGCTTCGCGACAACCTAGAGATATTATCGACATGAACGCATGTCTTTAATACGGCACCCCCACTTCGTCTCTATGCGCTCTCGGTAAATGTGCGTAAGTTTTACCCTCGAAAAAAAACCGAGGATAGGTAACTCATTGGTACATGGCTGACCTGGCTGGGTTCGACCCTGGGACCTCAGTAACGCAAGTCCAGTAACCCAATCACTGCACCACCAAGCTCTCCCATGTTTTCATTACAAGAACGAAAATGCTATTGTATTGTAAACTCCCAATATGTTATGACTATTATTAACTCGAAACAAACAGCTTCGCCTGAATGGACGCCTCTAACATATAACGTGAGTATTAGGCTGGTTTTAGTCTCGTGCGGATTAACCGCATGGACATTTTTCGATGCGGCTTATGCGGTCTTTGAATATGTTTAAGATATTTGCATTAGATCAACAGAATATTATGGTATTTTATCACAAGTGTGCTGACCAAAAATCTTTTGAATTTTTTACAAATTATCGTCTGTCACTTCTTATTTTGCTTGCAATCAATTTCGACCCTATTTACTAACCTACAAAGACTTTCTCTTGGTTCCGTTGGGAATTAATCCCTACAGCTCCGGCTTAAACGCATTTGCGTTATCCATTTAGTCATGGAGCGGTTCTATGGGGACATATCGTGGCTTGACTGTGGGTTAAATCTGACGGGACCATCCCGTAAAATAATACGCTATTTCAGACAATGTTGCTAGACACATCCCACTTACTAGAGTACGAAAACCCGCATGGGGGTTAAATCTGGCGAGATAGGCCATCCCGTAAAATAATACGCTATTTCAGACAATGTCGCTAGACACATCCCACTTACTAGATTACGAAAACCCGCATGCTCCATACGGTCGATCCGCATAAGATTAAAACCAGCTTTAGATATGTGTTTGCGCACCTAGACTGCCTACCCACTCACCCTCATGCATGCAGGGTGCAGTGCAGGCGGCGGCAGCTCTGGGTTTCTCTGCGGTGTAGTTAGATGCTGCGATTGTCTTTAAATGTTCTTACACCACATAGTTCACAACACACAAGCAGTTATTATCCGATAGGCCGCCGAACCGATTATTAATATATGTATTTATTTATACCGACCGAGACCGCCGAAAAGCCGAGACAAGTTTGTGCCGAATCAGTAATGTCAGTTGGTTTATGGCCTCGACGTCCGAGGTGCATGAGAAAGGAGGTGGCATGCACCTAGATGCGCCTGAACAATATGTGTAGTATAATTTTAGAAAATATGAGCGGCACTTAATAAAAGCTACCATAAAATTACGCTGATAATGTTTTGAATTGAGACTGCTTTCTAATCTTGTACAAATACCGCCCACGCGTTTACCTGGCTTAGTGGAAATGTTTTAGCCATCGGGAATCGCGTATAGGTACGGTGGAACACAGAGAAAGGTGTACAGGAGAGTTTTTAGGGTTGATATTTTCTCAAAAACTACTTGACCTATTGCAAAAATTCTTTCACTGTTTGATAGATAAAAGTTAAACTATGTAACTGTAAAAGCATTATTAAAATCGGTCTAGTAGTTTTTGAGAAAATATCAACCTTATTGAGGCCCCCTGTATACTTATCTCTGTCTTCGACTGTACTATTTTATATATCTTTATTATTGATACTTTTAGTTCCAAAGTTAACGATAATCACACTGCCACCCTGTATATCTTTAATAGCCTTCATAGAGCCAACTAGCGCCGCCAATCTTAAAAAAATAATATCTTCCAATATAATCAATTTTATTAAAAAAGCTATTTACAAAATGTTTATTACGATAAATACTTACTATTTTTCAATATACAATACATGGCATAATTGCGACAAGCTAAGTTGTAGTTCACAAATATGCCAATAACGGCCGTTTTTCGCAATTATGCGAACTACAACTTACTGATATTGAATCACGTTATAAATAAGCATTTAAAAAAATAGTATTTATCGTAATAAACATTTCGTAAATAGCTTTTTTAATAAAATTTATTATATTGGAAGATAATATTTTTTTAAGATTGGCGGCGCTAGTTGGCTCTATGAAGGCCCATGCAAGTAAATATATCGTGTAAGTAACGCCACTTTGTAAGTAAAACGCGCCAACGCTGAGGAGAAAAAGTAGCAAAAAATCTCTCAGCAGCACTTCTTTTAAAATGAAAACAAATACTTTTCGCTGTATTGAACCGTACATAAGATGATTGTCTCAAAAAGTGTTTGACTGGTTTTTGAAAATTCTTTACAGTCAGGTAATGTACAGTGGATGACAAAGAAAGGATAGTAGAGTTTTTAAGGTTTGAGATTTTCTCAAAAAGTACTTTACTGATTTTTGAGAATTCTTTACAATTACGTAGTGTGTACCCTGAACTATCTAAAGGTATAGAAATTTATTTTAATAGTTTTTGAGATAATCTCAACCTTATTGAGGCCCTCTGTATATTTATCTCTGCCTTCGTGTGTACAATCGAAAACAGAGATAAGTATACAGGGGGCCCCATTAAGGTTAGGATTTTCTCAAAAACTACTGGACCGATTTTAATAATTCTTTTACAGTTACATAGTTTTAATCTTTATCTATCTAAAAGTGAAATATTTTGTACAATGGGTCAAATAGTTTTTTAGTTTCGCCCCCCGACCAGACGGAGGGACCTTCGCAAGATGGCTGGCAGGGACTGGATGCAGAGGGCCGAGGAGGGTTGAGTGGCGCGCTTTGGGAGAGGCCTACGTCCAGCAGTGGACTGATATGGGCTAGATAAAGATAATTTATTACATGAGTAGAAAAATGATACAGATGTTATATTTAAAAATAGTCCTTCATGTTGCCTTGCGGCGTACAAATGTAATTTTTCCTATAATTATTTATTATTTTACAGCAGGCAAATACAGAAAAAAAATACCTATAAATATATATAAATTAAATGTCAATCAATTCAATAAAATATCAGTAATTACAATGTCAATAAATTAAATTCAATGTCATTATTATCAAATATATAGAACTCGAAAATATCAACCTAATTTAAAAATAATGTCAGAAGCTGCGGTCACTATATATTAAAATTTATCATTTAGAAATTTATTTATTGTATAATAGCCTTTTTCTGTCAATAGTGTATTCAAATTATTTTTAAATTGGTATACATTACCCATTCTCTGATAATGATGATGAAATAGTTTTTGAAAAAATTCAACCTTTAAAACTCTTCTGTACTTCTTCTATGCTAGACTGTACTACAGATTCAAAATGGATACCCCATACATATAACCTTGTGGACAAGTTTAGTACTAACTAGCGAGTAGCTTGTAAGATATTCCAAACGCATACACGACGAGGCAACAAAGCAAACTACGAAACTAAACACATTATTGTCATACTTGAACGTCTTCTTACTAAGTGCGCTTGCGCAGCGCCTCTGACGCCGTGTTGGTGTGTGGTACAAGTTTATGGAGTGAGCTACAAAATTATACAGAGTATGAAAATGTAGAGTAATTTTAAAGATGCATTTTAGTATCGGTAAGTGAACGAAATTGGTTATATTTCGTGATTTTTATTATTTTTTTTTGTATATTTTTCACTGATTGATTAGTCAAAACCATAACACTTAAAAAAAATTTCGGTTCGATTAGTCTTAGTACAAAAGTTCAGTTATCCATACTGAACACCTTACCTACGGCTTATTATAGTAAGTAGATACCTTATTCGTTACATCCTGGTCCTTGCCACGAAGTCTTATAGCAGTTATTTCGTACAATGACGACCTTAAAGTAAGCTTATTAAGGACGTCATGGGCTTTTTGAAAATGGCGGGAAACGACGGTTGCGAAATTATTTAATAATTTTCAGTTTAATGTCTACAGTGAGTGTTTTGTGTTTAATATCACGTTAAATTAATCAGAAAATGTTCGCGAATGACAGTATGGTGAAGTTATTGGAGAATTCAAGCAGGATCTGAAGTTTGGCGCCATGGTCAAGATTCCCACTACGAGCTCGGGAGTGAACGTGACTGTCGAGCTGCTTCGTCCACAGTGATTGACGCTACGGCGTCTCCTGTGGATGAAGACAAGAAGACGCGGCTACCCAGGGTGATGACGCTACGGCGACTCCCCTGGAGGAAGATAGAAGACTATTATACATTGAATTTTCTTTAACATGACATTGGCAAATGACGTACTGTCGAGTCCATTAATAAAATAAATAAATAAAGGACGTCATGATACGAAATAACAAAGTATTGTTGAAGTAATCCTGCTATAAGAGTTCTTGGTAAGGGGGCTGTACAGTATTCTAACTTAGCTAAGTATGTACTCATATGTACTCGTATGTATATTCTAAATTAGCTCAGTCTTCGTAAAGTTTTTAGTTAGCGAATGTCAATCCCATACATTTTTCTTTCCATTCTAATATCATTAACGAAAGTAAAAGCCACTTGGTTAGACCCTGTCTAGACTAGGAATTGTCTATTAATCGTCGCTTCGCAGATTCTTCCGCCTATCGCTCGTGAGTTGCATCCCCAAACTAGAAAGAATCGTCTGTTACGTTGTTGCATGATGTCATACTCATTATTTTCGGGGCCTAGCGACGTACCGGCGCGGTACAATTAGGTTACATTATCTAGTCGCTTGTTTCAATGGCTAATTTGCAAATAGCGTATGCTGATAAGTTTTTAGCTATGTTTGCATAAACGTGACATAGGCGGGAATTTGAGATAAATCTGCCCATGGGTTTTGTTGAAAAAATATGTTCCATCTAATGACTGTCCAATAGACTCAAGCGTGGACCGGGCACGGCGGGAACGCTTTTTATCTCCACCGGTTCAGGCGCTGGACCCTGGCTGTGTGCCCCGGACATCGACCAGACCATTGAGCATGTCTTGAATGAATGCCCAAGATATGGAGCCAGGAGGCTGCAGCTCGAGTTCGAGGTTGATGACCAAGTCGTAGCCTCGAACTGGTGCTCCCTCTTGGCGGGGAAAAATTCAGGGAAAGTGCGTCGTGTACTATGATTGTACAATACTTACTGAGAATTTTGTGGTATTACGAAATTGTGACAGATATGAGTCATCTCTTTACTGACATTTATACATACTTACTGACCAACAGCGATAAAATATTAGGCTTTCTGATGCCAAAGACCCTAGCCAGTAGCCAGGATCACTGTAGACGCTATTTGCATTTTGTACAGTTCTTATTGTCTGTGCCGTAAGGGTTGACTTCAACTGAAGTCCAGTATCCTACCTTCTTCTTCTTGAAGTGCCTCTCCGCTAGCGGAGGTTGGCTGTCAGCTCCGCGTACTTGTCCCTGTCTTGAGCGAGCCGGAACAGCTGTTCAGCGCTCGCGATGCCCGTCCAGTCACGAATATTACGGAGCCAAGATTTTTTCCGACGTCCAGGGCCCCGTTTGCCCGCTATTTTGCCCATCATAATCATAATCAGTATCTACCTAACCACGCTCTTATTATTTTTTTCTGAATAATTTCACTAATTACTGGTTACTGAGAGGAATGTAAAAGGTCGATCGTGTGGCGTGCTTTGGGAGAGGCCTATGTCCAGTAGTGGAATGATACGGACTGATGATCATGAGGATGATGAGAAAAATGAGTAATGGAAATAGTCCATTTCTTATTTCTCTGATAGTGTAGATGCAGATACCAGGAGGATGGACCTGTAGCACGTGATCCAGCCAACATTGCGTGTTGTCCAACATTGCCCTAGGAATCAGGCAGTCACTCTGTTCAATAGATTGCCTAAGGAATTAAAATCCATACACAGCTTGAACATATTTAAGACAAAATTGAGAGATTTTCTGTTGGAAAAGTGCTGCTACTCCATTGACGACTTTTGAGACTTTTGTAGATTGAATTGACTAAATTATTGTAATCAAAGTTGACTAAATTATTATTATTTATATAAATGTTTTTTTTTAATTGAATTTGTGTAGGTACTTAGTAATCGATAGTTAATTTAAATTATTGTTATTATATTATGTAAGTCATTCGAATACAATGTTAAATTGTTTATGAATAAATGAAATGAATTGAAATGCCGGAACTACTTTTCCTGTTCTCAATATCTCATTTTAAAACAAATATCATTGAAGCGTTGCCAAATGTTTTCGCACTGAGTTCACAGATTTCACTCGTTACGTGTTTACGATAAATCAATTCAATTATTAGGTGCAATCGACGCGGCTATAAGTGGAAGAGTCTTTGGGGCTAAGCCAGTGTTAAATTAATATATAGGAACTCTTGAAAATGGAGGGAAAGTACCAGTTGCAAAAATTTTATTTTATTGCCTAACTAGCTGTACCCCGCAACTTCGTTTGCGTAGAGGAGGAGGATGGAGGAGATCAGGAGGCAGATCTTCCTCTCTGAATCCTTGTTTCCACATCACATACCGCCATGGCTTATAGCCTTATGAGCTGTCCGGATATGTCAGCTATCTCCTAGTGAAACTCCCATCAAAATCCCTTCAGGAAAATGTTCGCTAAAGTCACTATGTTGGAATTATCGAAGAATTATGTGCAAGATCTGTAGATTTTTACAGCTACATTCAAGAGTCTTCGTCCAGAGTTCAATCAAGTTTTAAATTTTTATGCATTACATATATAAAAAAATATTATTATTATGTATCTCTCTAGGTTTCACGGGTTTAAGAAAACCCGGTCATTTGAAAGGCTTGCACGGAGACATAGGTCCAACGCGTAGAGACCCCTTAGAGAACTTTAATTTCAAGGGATATGTGATGCATCTAGCGGGACCCGTCTCTGAGCGCATCAGAATGCACTCAATGACAGACCCCGTCAGGTGCATAAGCTATTGCAGTGATTGGAAATGACAACTTTATTGGGGCTATTGGTTTGTTGTGTTGGTGGGTCAGTCAGTCTGGTCTATAGAGCGAGACGTCCGACACTATTATTATTAACAAGTTTTTGGTGAAGTAAAAATAATGGGGGCGCTGACAAATATTCGAAGATTGTTTTCAAAGTGGTAGTAGACTATTCAAGTATTATATCCTGGGTGACGATGTCGACGCTGCGGCGACTCCTCTGGAGGAAGAATGGAGATGGTAGATTAAGATATTAAATACTCTAACATGAAATAAGGAAATGTCAAACCTTTCAGTTGATTACCAATATCGATCAGATTGATTCGTAAGCAAAAACAACTTATTCAGAGCAGCACATCTCCGTTCTCTTTAACGACTATTTGCTTGCATTCTTTTTACTTTAGGTACGTACCTACTTAAAACAAAGGTCTATTTTATCTCTGTAATGCAGTTTTTGTATAGACGGCACAACTGTTTTCGTCTTAACTGTATTTTGTGGTAATTTTAGTAGTGAACAAGCCCATTGTCTGAGTCGTTCTGTAGCATTACTTTGAGTTGATGAAGTTCAACAAATTATAACTTGAACAAATGAGTAACGAAACGCTAAAAGTCATGCAAAGGCGGTGTCTGTGACAGAAATATGGGTTTTTCCCATTGATCTCCTATAAGCAACTAGATACACAGTCTGCCTTCTAAAAATGTCCGAGCGCAAAGAAGGTCCAAACAGATGAAGGCCAGTCATTTGCTTTATTGGACATTATTTGGACGTTAACAATGGACCCTTATTTGGACGTTTTTTAAATTGTTTTAGTAAGACCTTTGTGTATCTAGTTGTTTATAGGAGATTCCACAGAGAGTTCATTGTTTCATTCACTAATCCCATACGTCTGACATGACGTTTTATCATCTCGTTGATAAATTCACCTAGGGGTTCTCTCTACGCCCCCTGGAAGTTACTTTGGTCATCACATTTAGCTGGCCACCAAAGAAAATATATACTCTAACGAGCTGGCCACACAAAGAGGAAATTCTGTCAATGTTCTAGGCAAGGTGATTATGTATAGATAATTCTCTTGAAAATGGCGGGAAACGACGGTTTCGAAATAATTTTATAATTTTCATTTTAATGACTACAGTGGCTATATTGTGTTTAATATCACGTTAAATGATTCAGAAAATGCTCGCGAATGATAATGAAGTTATTGGATAATTTGAGCTAGATTTTGAGCGAGGCTGGCAGACGGCTCACAGGTAGGAGCTGGCGCGAAGGACCAACGTGTGGATTGACGACGGTTACAAAATTATTTATTATTTTTTTTTAATGCCTACATTGGTTATTTTGTTTTAATATCACGTTAAATATATTATAAATTGAGCAAGAACTGAAGTTTCAAGCTTTTATCAAGAGTCCCGCTACAAGCTCGGGAGTGAACGTGACTGTCGAGCTGCTTCGTCTAGAGTGACGACGCTACGGCGACTCCTCTGGATGAAGACGCGGCTACCCAGGGTGAAGACGCCACGGCGACTCTTCTGGAGGAAGAAAGAAGACTGATACATTGAATTTTCTGTAATATGACATTGGCAAATTACGTACTGTCGAGTCCATTAATAAATAAATAAATTCACATAGCTATAATGATAGTGTCGTAAAAGGGGTGCGCCCGCGCAGATGCTCGGTGCGCGAGTGTCACTGGCTGTCTATTTCTGGTAACGGTCTAGGCCGCGCGATGTGGGTCGGCCCAATGCCACGCGGCATGTTTAATGTTTATCTGTTTGGCGTATCTACCTATGCTGGATGAATGTCGGTGACAACTGGCGCATCAGTTTTGGCGATAGGAACACTACTTTCACAGATTAAAATAGGTTATTAGTCTCGGCGTAGGTGGAGAGACGATATCGTTAGATACAGGGCTGGAAGAGGCTCAGGACAGGGATGGATGGAAGACGAGGAGGGAGACCTTTGCCCAGCAGTGGGACAGTTTATAGGTTTACCAAAAAAAATAGTCTAGTATCGAAAATTTAAGCTGAATTTGTGATACTAACTGTATTAAATTAACCTATTTCTTTTGTGTAATTTTTATGCAATACAATTGTTTTTCTTATATTTATCTTATCATATACAGGGTGATTGGAAATTCGATACATTCCTTGAAAGGGGTGATACTAGAGGTGGTTTGCAACAAATTAGGCCCTATTAACGAAGGCTCGAAAATGATTGGTTTCTGAGTTCCGGTAGTTTTAATTTTATTTAGAAATTTTCTGAGTTGTTCACAAAAAAAAATGATGTTCAAAAACTGGTCTACTCTGAGCATTGAAATAATACTTTTCTGAAAGCTGATAAAAAATATTTCCTTAAAAAATGCATGCCTAAAATTCCCCTTAACTCAAAAATAAAAGGTCATAAATCACGAGGTTTGAATTTATTTTATCAATGTTATGTTTAATATAACTCAGAAACCACTCATTTTCGACCCCTCGTTAATAGGGCCTAATTTATTGCAAACCACCTCTAGTATCACCCCTTTCAAGGAATGTATCGAATTTACAATCACCCTGTATGTAGGTAGGTACATAGGTATAATGTTTTTCATTATCATTACAAAATAGACATAAACTTACGTTACGATCAACTGTGAAACCAAAATTGAAATTAGTTAAAAAGTAGTTATTTACAATAATAATATACCTACGTATTTAATTATTATTGTAATTAACTGTAATTTGTAATACAGTCTCACATATATAATTTGTTCATAACATCCTAGATCCCAGACGACTGCAAGAAAAATATCATAAAAGTAATTTTATCCACTATTTTTGTATGTTTTCCAAATTACGCAAACCGGTACCTAAACAGAAATTACGGGACGCATTGAATACATAAACGAGATTTGGGGTAGACACACTTGCGACTAAAAATCGTTCCGTCGTCTGTCGCAAATATAGGTTGTGTGATAGGTTGAAAATCTTAGGTGTTGCTATTTTAAAAAATCGGACGCATGTGGGACTAAGGCCGATAGTCAGACAGTTTTGAGCTCGAACTCAGCGTGCACTCGCTCTTACGACTGTCAAAATTGTATTAAAACTGGCAATTGTAAGACCGACCTCAAAATCCACTCGTACTCAAAATGTATGTATGAAGAAAAAAAGTTTCTGCATCTGTATTGATCGTAATCTAAGGCAGAGCTACTAGTTTAAGTTACTAGTTTGTTTCATCCTCTGTCAATACCCTGATCAAGACGACTCTAAATTCTAGCCGTCTAGGATACAGGAAGCGACAAAAGAACTGTCATACACCCAAATGTGTAAAAACGTGCTTCATCATCGGCCTCATCGTCACTTACCATCGGAGATTGAGGCCAAACGCGGGTTTGATCTAACATTCAAATGATTTATTGCAGTCACAAAGACCATATAAGTGTTAGTAAGTACTTAAAACTATGTTAGTATTTACATGAGGTGTATTACGCGCTATGACATGCGACTTAGGCCCGACTCCGAGAGCCCGGGACATGTAAGTGTAGCCAGTGGCTCAGAATCGGACTGTCCATGGTATCCGCAATGCCCTTCAGGATGCTGTTAGGGCTGCGGCGAACCCGTCGCATCAGGGACGCGACTCTTTTGCGTATGATGGCATGGAATCCTTCTACGCCGGCTTCCGCAAACATCCCTGATGCGCTACATTAAAACGTTTAACGTTTCGTGAGATATAGGCATTGACAGACAGACGGACAACAAAGTGATCCTATAAGGGTTCCTTTTTTTCCTCTTGAGGTACGGAACCCTAAAAAGTCGGCTGAAAAGTCGCAAGTCTACAAAAGTCTCGAAATGCCGGAAAGCATCAACTCGCGTCGTAAACGTGCAGCGGCCAGTATTTATAATTCGGGCTCGGCTTAGTCTTCCAATAGCCGTCAATTCGCTGATCGGACGCGCAGATTGATTGCCTCGATTTATTGAGTATTTTGTGTACTGGAAATATGGTGGAAGCTAACTTGGAAAAGGTATTTAAAATAATATTATTTAAAAATGTAATTAAAACGGGTCCTACCTGGTGCAAAGGTTGGCGGGACCTACCTGGTGCATAGTCATACAACGATGTAACGCCGCGAGCGTTATGGGCACCTTTGCCCCGGGTATGACAGGGGGCGGGTTATTTGATTAACGAAGGTTCAACGGAAAATTTAGTTATAAGTATATCATTGTATTAAGTTCGATTTATGTGAAAAGAAAAGCCTAATTAAAAAATAAAAATAAATTAATGTAATGTAATGTAACACAAAAATATCCATGATATCGGTACAAAATGTATGAAAAGTGAATTTATTTATTTTTATTATATACATCACTCTCTTGTTTTTCCATTATCTGAATTTTCGTTATAACAACTCCTTGGGTTATGTTTTTCGAGTGTAAGTATGTATGTCTAATTCTTTTGCACGCGCTGCAGCCTAAACGGCTTGATGGATTTGAACATACAGTATTCATAAACGTGATTTAAGATACGCCAACGTCTAGGCTTTCTATCTATGAAGCAATAAATTGATTTGAAAAAAAAATCTTAACCTTTTTTAACGAAATCAAAGGGGCTTAAATTCTTTGCAGTCGATTTTTTGTTTAAATTCAAAGAACAATGGGTAATTTTGTATGGACCCCGTACCCACGTTGTAGCAACTTGAGACCTATATCATTCGAAAGGTCTTTAAAAATACATAATTTTTTTGTATGGCAGCAACCTTGTAGCTTATGGGAGAACGCCGTTATAATGTCGAGAATGTTTCGAAAATTCACCCTCCGAACCATTGACGCGCGCATTTTCTCACGGCCCGTGTCATCGCCCGAGTTTCGTTCGGGTAAATAAAAGTGGCGTACGGCACTGTCCGACCTTTCTAGGTATCTCTGTACAAAAAAAGTCCAGTCAATACGTTACACATTGCCGTGAAAGGAGGACAAAAAACAAACACACTTTCGTATTTATAACATTAGTTGGGTATAGTAGTTTATGCAATCTGTAACAGCAATACCTTTTATATTAAAAAAAATAATAATGATGGAGCCTAAAGACAGCTGCCAATGGTATCGTCGTCATCATCAGCCCGTATCAATCCACTGCTGCGGATGTAGACCTCTCCCAAAGTACGCCCACTCAACCCGATTCTCGGCCTTCTGCATCCAGTCACTACTCGCTGCCAGCCACCTTGCGAAGGTCATCATTATATCCTGGTGAAGGGGCGTCCCATACTATGTTTACCCGTTCGTGGCCTCTATTCGATAACTCTTCTACTCCATCGGTTATCGCTTCTACGACAGATGTGACCAATCCACTGCCACTTCAGTTTGTTGATTCTATAAGCAATGTCAACCACTTTTGTTCTCTGGCGAATATACTCGTATATTCTATCTACCACAGAATTGCAAGGATAGCTCTGTCATAGCTTGCTGAGCGACTTTGAACTTGTGGGCCAGTTTCACCGTTAATGTCTACGTTTCGGCTCCGTAGGTCATCACAGGCAGGACCCACTGGTTGCCTTTGTTTTCAGGCATTGTGATATTGAAGACGAGAAGATATGACGTAGCTTCCCAAATGCTGCACAGCCCAGCTGAATTCTCCTGTCACTCTCTTTCTCGAAGTTGGTCCTAAGTAGACAGTCATATTGCTGAACAACTTCAAGGACCGTGTTATGGACTACCACTGGTTCCGGGATGACTAGATCATCGAACATCTTGGTATTGTCAGCCACCTCGAGAATGTTATCCATCCATTTGATGGAGGGCGTGCTACGCTACATTTATCCGATCGTGGACTGTATTCGCGGAACTCGTCTACCCTATCGGTTATCGGTTCTACGACAGATGTGTACAGCCCACTGCCACTTCAGTTTGCTGATTCGCTGAGCGACCTTGAGCTTGTGTGTCAGACCCACTGTCAGTGTCCACGTTTCGGCTTCATAGCTCACCATTTGGCAAGACGCACTGGTTGAAGACCTTTGTTTTCAGGGCTTTCTAGTATGAAAACGAGAAGATTCGATGTAGCTTCCTAAATGCTGCACAGCCTAGCTGAATTCTCCTGCCACTCTCTTCTCGAAGATGCTCCTTTCTAGCTGCAGAGTTTGTTCTAAGTAGACGTCTTCTTCTTCCTCAGCATACAGCAGCCCACTCCTGGGCATATGCCTCTCCATGAATTCTCCATGTGGCCCGATCCCTAGGTTGTCTGGTCCACACCGAGCCAGCAACCCTTTTGGTGCCGTACGCCACTTTTATTTACCCGAACGAAACTCGGGCGATGACACGGGCCGTGAGAAAATGCGCGCGTCAATGGTTCGGAGGGTGAATTTTCGAAACATTCTCGACATTATAACGGCGTTCTCCCATAAGCTACAAGGTTGCTGCCATACAAAAAAATTATGTATTTTTAAAGACCTTTCGAATGATATAGGTCTCAAATTGCTACAACGTGGGTACGTTTTGACCCATCTTCTTTATTATTATTATTTCAGACTTGAGTGTCCATATTGTGTATTAGTATACATTAAGCTTAAATTTTATTTATTTACAACAAACCATTAACATATTTACATAATTAATAAAAAGATATAAAAATGGAAAAATAATACACTTATAAAATAAAACAATATTCTAAAAAAGTAGCTACTTGGACGCGGTATTCCAGCTGTGAGTGGCCTCTACCAGTCACAGGTAGAACACCGCGTCCAAGTCGCTCCCATGCGGCAGGGTGCCCAAGAGAGCGGCTGCGGTACCCCTTTGTATGGCCAAACTTATTAACCTGAATAACTATGTTAGTACTTAAAATAATCTTTCAGTTGCAAAGCAATCTGAAGGCACATGAGTTTTAGCCCAATGCCTCCAGATTGCGCAGCATGGTTTATTAGATACCGCATTCAGGATGCCATTGGGACTGTTTCTTACTCTGCGCATCAGGGACGCGTCTCTTGCGTACTATGCCATGAAAGCCATGAATTTTAATTAAAGTTTAAATGAATTTGTTTATCTCCTTCCAGCCGCCTCCGATCCCCGGCATGCGTCCCCCGCTGGGCTCTGCCGGGGGGCCGGTCGCCGCGCCCAAGTCGTCCATGGGCTTCGTGATGCCAGTCTACACGATATGCATCATTATCTTCTTCGTCTATACCCTCAGCAAGGTAAGGATATAGTACTCATCAAAGCATATCAAGTGTAACACTTTGGACCGTTCTTATTATCTGCGTCGTAAGGGTCTAGTTCACGACATCGACAGTCACTACATCGACGGGTTTCTGCATCGACAGTACACTATACCGATGGTACGCTGCATCGATAGTACACAATATCGACGGGTCACTGCATCGACAGTACGCCACCCACATCGATGGTACGCTGCATCGACAGTACACCATATCGACGGGTCACTGCATCGACAGTACGCCACCCACATCGATGGTACGCTGCATCGACAGTACACAATATCGACGGGTCACTGCATCGACAGTACGCCACCCACATCGATGGTACGCTGCATCGACAGTACACCATATCGACGGGTCACTGCATCGACAGTACGCCACCCACATCGATGGTACGCTGCATCGACAGTACACAATATCGACGGGTCACTGCATCGACAGTACGCCACCCACATCGATGGTACGCTGCATCGACAGTACACCATCCATATCGACGGGTCACTGCATCGACAGTACGCCACCCACATCGATGGTACGCTGCATCGACAGTACACCATATCGACGGGTCACTGCATCGACAGTACACTAAAAGTGTATTTTCTTTTTATTAAACCCTTCACCGTTTTGAGAGCACTCGGTAAATGTACGTATGTTTTTCTGTCGAAAAATCCGAGGATAACTCATTAGTTACATGGCTGGCTGGGAATCGAACCTGGGACCTTCGTATTGCAAGTCCAGTGACCCATCCACTGAGCCACCGAGTTTTCTACTACAATAATACTTTATTATTTCGTACCATGACGTCCTTAATAAGCTTACTTTAAGGTCGTCATGGTACGAAATAACAAAGTATTATTGAAGTAATCCTGCCATAGACTTCATGGTAAGGGGCAGTACGTATTGTACGCATTTAAAATATATGGGATACCAAACAACGACAAACTATATCGCAACTTCGAATCTACGGTCTATGTATTAAGGTTCCTAATAGAATAAGGAAATATTTTTTTAAAATGTTTCCCCCAGATCTTGTTCAAACGCACCGGGAGCACGGCATATGACGAGTTGTCTCCGGACCCTCAGTTCAGGAGACGCGTCTTCAGAGGTGACTCCAGATCCTCGCCAGAGACACTGGGTAAGAACTAAAGCTAAATGTTTGAAGGATCATATCTTAAGCCGTCAGTATTATTATTATTAATGTATTTCCCTAATTTTATACACCAAATTATATTGTACTTATTTATTTATAAACTCACTTGATTCCTGTAGGGGTAGGCAGAGACGATGGACTTCCATCTGCTGCGATCCTGGAACACAACCCTTGCTTCCTCCATATTCATCAATCTCTTCATGCATGCTCGTCGGTTTCTAGTAGACCGTACTTGAACCCTTTTTCAAGACATCGCCAATTTGATCGACCTAATTATATGTTCGAATAATAAGCTCTTCGTTATACTTCGGCCTCGGATTCATTCGACAAAATTAAATGGATGGTTAGGCTCGTGACATACATTAATTCAGCACAGCGTTTAAGTAAATTCAACTATCAAAAAAATCAATAATTGATGTGCATCGTTACTGTGCTTTGGAGTTTTTATGTTTTAAGGTATTTTTAATTGTTTGCAACGATTTCTTTCACTGGAATTTGACCTAATGGTCATTTCTAAGGTCATTGTAAAGTCTATACCCTTAGATAGTGTCGCGCTTTGTAGGTGCCGAGCGGCGCGTGCCGCGCGTTTGTCAAAGAAAGCCGCATCGAATTCAAAGGGCACCGCCTGCCGCGTACAGTCATGAGTAATAACATAGAAACATCCTTAAAATTCAAATTCATGTAACAACTTTAAATCGCAAAAATAAGTATGCTAAACTATGGCCAATAATTATGTAAACGCTAAATTGTATCAAAATAAAGTACACACCCCACCAAGCAAATGTTGTACAAGGGGCGTGTACTTTATTTTGATACAATTTAGCGTTTACATAATTATTGGCCACAGTTTAGCATACTTATTATTGCGATTTAAAGTTGTTACATGAATTTGAATTTTAAGGATGTTTCTATGTTTTTACTCATAGGCCAGTCATTAAAGGAGTTGACCCTAGCAGTAACTCATCTATCTATGAAATTTGGCACAGTGATAGAGTACCATATGTAGATTGAAATTGACATAGAATCCAATAATTTGTAGAAACGGAAGTTAGGTATTTTCAAGGTCAAACTTAAATTACGTGGTATCAATTACAGGAAAATTGCTCTATCCAAAATTCTTTTTTTACAAGTTCTAGTTACCTATAGGCATGTGTCGACAGAATATCCAACCATATTTCCATATGGAAATATATATATTTTAATAAAATGTGTTTTTTTGCCGTAATTTCCAAGGGATAATTACTCACTCCAATTTCTATTTAATTATGTATTTAAAATATTACTTTCGAAAGTAGTTATGAATATCCAATAAAAAATCCAGACCGAAAAGCGTTATCCAGAAATTGACGAAAAATGGGGGTTTCCAAAAATGCTCAGCCCGATTTTACTTGTCATTATGAACAGACTATCTTATTAAAACTGCTTTTCAAGTTTTCCAATGAAAAATGCAGGCGAAGCACAAAATATCAAATAGAGTTGTATTCAAATATTTCTAATCAACGCGGCGGTGAATGCGCCACTGCGCGCGGATCGCTACTGCGGCCGATTAACAACCTTATTCCTATTACACGTACAGAACAGCGGGAACGCGGACGAGAAATTGGACGGAGCGGAGGAGATATTTGGAGATGGGATTCTGTTGTCTACTCATATACAAATAAGGTTAATTGTAGATTAACTCTTTACTAAAGTCCAGTAAAGATCCATGCGGACAAGCGTTTTCTAGAAATCGACGAAAAATTAGAGTTGAGAAAAATGCTAAGTTCGATTTTTCTTACCATTATGAACATACTTATGATCTTAGTCGAACTGTTCTTCAAACTCAAAGTCAATTTATAATAAACCTTATTCCTATACAAGTAGAAAATATCTATCGCATCGGTAACGTAGTCGACGTAGTCGACGAAAGTTGAACAAATATTTTGGAGATAGGATTCTGTACTCTACCTACAGTTATACGAATAAGGTTTATTTTAGGTTAACTCATTACCGAGTGGTGAAAGCTCGACCGACCTACGCCAACATGCACAAAACCATTCTAATCTAGCCCGTATCATCGGCGCATAAGTACGACAACATTTCAAGGTTAGTACGGACATAGCAAAACAAATGGTAACACTTGCAGTACGATTTCAACTCTTACGACGCAGATAATAAGAACGGTTCAAAGTGTTACACTTGATCTGATTTTGGAATGTTTTAAGTAAGCTCGACCGACACAACAGTACCTACGCCAACATACACAAAACCATTGTAATCTAGCCCGTATCATCGGCGCATAAGCGCAACATGTCAAGTCAAGGTTAGTACGGACAAAAGCAGATCAATAGTAACACTTTCAGTACGATTTCAACTCTAACGACGCAGATAGATATATAGATTGGAGCGGCCCAAAGTGTTACAACTTGATGTGTTTTTATGTGTACTTACTAGGTACCTACTACGTGGAATGTTTAAGTAAGCTCGACCGAGACGATAGTACCTACGCCAACAAACACAAAACGTAATCTAGCCCGTATCATCAACGCATAAGTACGACAACATATGTCAAGGTTCGTACGGACAATGGCAAAACACTTTTTTTTCGCCGTGGGATCTCGTTTGGTGTGCGTGTATCAAATTATTTCTTAAAATTATAATTATCTGTTATATAAAACCCTACTGTATTGTGATATTATTAGAATCAAAATAGATTACCAGTCAATAAGTGATTCAGCGGAACGGTGCGCCGTGCTACATGCGATCGGACCCCCCTCACCCCCTCGAGTAACAAAGACAGCTTGTTATTTTTCAACTCGCTCGCACATCGACTACGGGTATATTTGCGTGCGGCATAGGTCTTATTACTTACGTCATACTGACGACTACAGCTAAGCAAATTTAAATTCTACACTTGTACGATGAGCGTGAGATATTCACCTACTAATAATATGTAATCGCAACTGCAACCACAAAAATCTACAAGTGAGGGTGATCTGCCTAATATACTAACCAAATTCCAAACACAATTATTTTTTCAATTCGACGAATTGATAACCTCCTCCTTTTTTTGGAAGTCGGTTAAAAATACAAAAAAAAACACGAAACAAAATACAAAACAAAAAATAAATAAAAAAACAATAAAAAAAATATATTTAGCTAAGGATCGAACCCGGAACCGCGTGCACGGGAGGCGACCGCTCCAGCCACTAGACCGATTCGTTCGCTGTTTATCCCGGCGAAATTACCAAGCATATCTCATGCACCAGCGTGAGACATGAACGGACCGCTCCGTCTAGATTTCGACAAAATTGCAAGTAATCTAGTACAGACAGATTCCCAGCTCTCCTAATACACCTACTTCGGTATTCGAGTTCAGAGTTTATGCTCAAATAAAATTCAAAGATAATTACAACAAAATGTTTGATAAAATACTAACCAAATTCGAAACACAATTAAAATAAAATACAAAATAAAACACGAAACAAAACAAAAAACATATATTTAGCTAAGAATCGAACCCGGAACCGCGTGCACGGGAGGCGACCGCTCCAGCCACTCGACCAATACGCCCGCTGTTTGGCGTGGCGAAATTATCAAACACTATCTCATGCACCAGCGTGAGACATGAACGCGACTAGATTTCGACAAAATTGCAAATAATCTAGTACAGATTCACAACAGGGGCGTTTCTTAAAGCTGGAAGTAACATAAAAAAACACTAAGCGCCCAATTAAGTTAAAGACACTCTAAAGGAATCTCTGGGTTAGTTTATCCTAGACCCCGTGTCGCGAAGAAAACACACACTATATACTCAACTTATACAAGGCAATACGCATATTACATTTACTGCGTTCGTATGTTTCGAAACGATGACGATAATAATAATTAAATTGCGATGTTTAGATCAACCTCCTACATACATACATACATACGTATAGTACGGACAACAGCAGATCAATGGTAATACTCGCTCGCATTCGCACGATTTCAACTCTTACGACGCAGATAATAAGAACGGTACTTAGTCCAAAGTGTTGATCTTCTGTTGGCTGTACCTATTAACCTACTTGAAGAAACTCGCCCGCCGTTCGACCGGTTTTCGACGCCCCTCGCCCGCCTCGGGCCCCGCGCTGGCCTGCGCTTGATAGGTATTTCGAAATAATGGTGTTCCGCCTGGATATTTTGTTGGATTCTTTTGAAATCAGGTTATTTGTGGGTATCTCATTACAATTGTAAAAAATATCTGATAGAGTAATTTTCCAGAGATAGTTAAAAGACAAATTCTGTATAATGAACTGTTTCATTTGGATTTTTTTGTTGGATTTTGGTACTTATACTAGAAATAATAATTTGAAGGCATATTAAAAACAGAAACCCGGCGGAGCAATTATCCTATGGAAACTACGGCCAAAAAAGACATTTTATTAAAATACCTACACTTTCGAATTAAAAAGTAGTTTTACTTATGAATGTACAGAAGCACACTAATAAAATACAATTTATAGAAAAAGAATTATGACCATAACATTGTTCCAGAAAAAGATACGGTATAATGTTGAATTTCAATTAAAATAAGTAACTTCCGCCTCGAAATATTATTGGATTCTCTGACAAATGTTCTTATAAATATGCTATTAAGTATACAAAAAAGTTTCATCGATAGAGGAGTTATTGTTGGGGTCTCCATACAAACGCTCGCCAGAATGACTGGCCTATCATGACTGTACACCCGCGCGTTATTTCGCATTTCGTATCGAAGCATCGCAGTGAAAGGTTGTGTACCTGTATTCCGTTTGGGTGTACCGACACTAAGTGAACGGACTTTACCTAGTTCAATTTTTTTTACAGTTTTGATTTACGAAAAAACCTTTACCAATTCAATATTTATCATGAGTACAACCGCCAGTTTCAATTTGTCGAATTAATTCAAGGATACCCTGTAGAAAGATGTCACGGCGCTAACAGCTATGTTAGGGTTGTCACGGTCGACTACTATAATAGTTAGTGTCTTACTGACATATACTATGATTTATAGTCGGTTATTGTACTTTTTTTTATTCAAGCTTTTGTTGAGGCTTTTGGGTCCGTTATGTCCCATGCCAGCCTCATAGGAGCACACATCCATTCGCGCTCAGCCTGCTGTCGTGAGACAGCGCTTACCGAGTGCGTACAGTCCTCTTGCAATCTCTGACGTGGGGTTACTCAGTATGATGTTGACTTGGCCATTGCGCCCTGCCTCGTCTCCCAGTAAGCGCCGTCTCAGGGCCGCCAACAAGTGATACACATCGTCCACCTATTTTAGTTTCAAAACAAGTAAACACAATATCCGTCTCGAAGGACAGTCAGTAAATGACAATGCCAGATTCTGCCCCACCATCAACCGTATGATGAACAAGATAACGAGTAAATGTAAAAATATCTCCGTTTTTTATTAAATAAAGTTTTGTACATCAAACGAGTCGAAAAAACAGCTTAACTAAGAATTCAGAAAGTAGTATGAAATGGAAGCGAGTTATTCATTGTTTTTGTTATAATTTTCTTTCTCTCGCAACACCTGCTGATTGTGATTATGCAATATGAAACCTGTTTATTACAGGTTCCCAACAAAATGATAGTTACAGCTTAAATGGTCTCGTAGTTTTGTAGGTGGGGCAAAGCTCTATTGAAATGTGGCAATGTCCTTTATTTATAAACAAATTCCTTTGCGCATGCAGGACCGGCAGAACGGGACACAAGTAAGTGTATCTCATATTTTAATAATTGTTTCATTTTTCCAATTCCAATTTAAATAAATATAACACGTGTTTTTGATCAGCGACGCTCGACTCGGGGGTGGTAGTCTAAGTCCCGTATTAATAGTCTGAGCTCAAACCTTCTTGATGGCCAAGAGCGAATTCAGCTGATACACTCTCAAGACGTGATTACCATCTCAAGTATGTCATTTATTAATAAACCAACATTGAGGGCGTATGACGTGATGTCTTTCTCAAGTCGCGGTTCGCCTGCAATCAGCAAATACGTTCTCAAGTGTGAGTTCTTTATATAACATGTGTATTATATTATTTGTGGATTTTTACATGAAAAATTAAGGTATACTTTTTATATTTTTTTTGGTATCAGTATCGTGTACATTATCACCCCTGAGTCGCTCGTCGTTGATCAAAACAACACTCTGTATAACACGCGATGGTAGTAGATATAAAGTTAGGGTTATACTGATATTAAGTGCTGCGGGGTTACTCTCACCTCTTATAGCGATCCAGTTCAGGTTCCTAAACTGACAATTTGCTACAATGACGTCAAACGTCATTGTAGCAAATAGCGATTCGGAACCTGAACTGGATCGCTATAAGAGGTGAGAGTAACCCTGCTGATATAATATGCAGTGCAGATACTAAAGCGTACTATGTATCCAAAAGTAAAAACAAAACATATAAGTAGATAAGTTCATATAATAGTACAATCAATGTAAAATGATAATACTGTCGCCGTAATGATATTAGGTCCTAAAGATCTTCTTTTCTCGTGTGGTTCGATTATGTTCACAACGTCCACTTCCTAAAATGTCCACTTCCCGAAACGTCCACTTCTTACAAAGACCATTCCTGAAAAGACCATTTCCTAAATCGTCTACTTTGTAAATCAAATTCCCAATACGTCCACATTCTAGAAAAACCGTTCCTAAAATGACCTTTCCAAAATGGTTCACTATCGAATTATTTTCAGGTGTAAACTGATGACGCGGTATATATTGTTTGTGTTTTTTTTAAATTGACAATAACTGTCAAAATTGACAAGAACTATGATAAACTGTAAAATCTGTCAAAACCTGTCAAAAATGTACACAATCTGTCCAAACCTGACGGTTCTTAACAGTTCTCATCAATTTTGACAGTTCTTGTCAATTTAAAACAAAAAAAACAATACATGCCGCGGATCAGTTTACACCTGAAAAGAATTCGATGGACAGATTGTGTAAATTTTTGACAGGTTTTGACAGATTTTACAGTTTATCATAGTTCTTGTCAATTTTGACAGTTATTGTCAATTTAAAAAAAACACAAACAATATATACCGCGTCATCAGTTTACACCTGAAAATAATTCGATACTGGACCATTTAGGAAAGGTCATTTTAGGAACGGTTTTTGTAGAATGTGGACGTTTTGGGAATTTGATTTACAAAGTAGACGATTTAGCAAATGGTCTTTTCAGGAATGGTCTTTGTAGGAAGTGGACGTTTCGGGAAGTGGACATTTCAGGAAGTGGACGTTGTGAACCTAATCGAACCACACGAGAAACGAAAAAAGAGAATCATAGCTATGTGTGAGCAACCGATATAGGAAAAAAGTATAAAACTACAGAACAAAGTTAAAAGACTGCACGCTGAAAAGTCTCCGACCATCATGTCGGTAACAAAAGGTGGAACATAGGTACATCTTAAAAACAACAGCATAACATTATAATCCTGGATGTCCAGGAGACATGCACCAACAGGCTCTGCAGCTCCGCTGGGCGGCCACAGACCTCGCCCTTAAGAGAGTCTCCGCCCAACTGGAGGCTCGCCTAACGGTATTTAGCCGTTGGGTTTGGACTGGATGCGCTGTTCAATATGTCTCTCTTGTTTAGAAGTTTGATGTTTTGCGTAGAGATTTTCCTTTTGTTGTTTTTATTTTTTCAATATTGTCTGAGACTCTTTAAGCCAAATGATAATGCGACAGTGAAGTATCTGCTTTCAAGGGTGGTATATGTATCCTTCCAACAGCGAGGGATCTGTATTCTTCGGTATTGAGGGGTTGTATTCCTTCAAACAAAATCCAAATGCGGTTATTATAACGCCAACTAAGAAAGGAGTAATAAAATTAGAACATGATGAAAAAATTCTTGCCGTGGCAGGACTTGAACCTGCGACCTTGTCATTCCGTGACACGCTCTTACCAACTGAGCCACCGCAGGCCACGCCAGGCCCACCGAAAATCTTCATCGTATTATACATACTTAAAGGGTATGTTACGCAACTCCATCTATCGGACATGGTTGTCGGAATACTACTAAGTATTCCGACAACCATGTCTAACATTCGGTTAGAAACATGATTGACGCGCTCCTATTTTTACTTAGGTACAAGTCCTGTCCACGGCAAGAATTTTTTCATCATGTTCTAATTTGTTCACCGAGCATGGATAATGCGTAATACAAATTCTAAGGAGTTATCAAACTAATAATAGTCAAACGTTCGTCCACTTGTCAAAAAGAAAACTAAACAGTCTCTGTCGATCCTCAAGCAATTGCCAGCATACTTCCAGTTGAACCCCAAATGGGATGTGTAGAAGTAAGTTTAGCAATCCAGTTATTGTCCAGGAGACATCGAGTTGGAATTGCTGCGGGCCCGCTTGGCGCAGACAGAGCGAGCTATGCAACGGATCGTCGGAAAGCTCGGGGCTCGCGAGGCGGTTAGCCCTAGGGTTTGGCAGAACTGGCTGGGCTGTCTTTTCAATCAATATAAACACGATACTAATACACTTGCAGACAAACTCACTACAGAGCTTATCCAAGGGTTTGGTTTAAAATACTATACTGTCAAGCACTTGCACAAAACTTTACAATACAAAATCGGCCCTATTGTGAATCTGACAGTGACAGCAAACCCATTCCCATTTATTTATTTCATTAATTGACTCGACAGTTCGTTGTTTGCCAATGTCATGTTACAGAATATCAAAATATCATGTCGTCTTCTCTTCATTTAGGGGAGTCGCCGTAGCGCCATCACTCTGGACGAAGCAGCTCGACAGTCACCTTCACTCCCTAGCTCGTAGTGGGACTCTTGACCATAGCTTGAAACTTCAGATCCCGCATGAATCCTCCAATAATTTCACCATACTGTCATTCGCGAACATTTTCTGATTAATTTAACGTGATATTAAACACAAAACAACTGTAGACATTAAACTGAAAATTATCAAATAAATTCGCAACCGTCATTTCCCACCATTTTCAAGAGACCTGCTTCCCATTTCTATAATTCATTGCTTGTGTGACAGGAATTATAATGTTGCCAATGAAACCCAGCAATGGGTTAGAGAAATGGGAATAGGTTTGCTGTCACTGTCAGGTCCACAATTAGACCTTTGTTCCCTTACTTTACAGAACCTCTTACATACCAGAGGTTACCAATAATTTAAATAGTTTGAGACCCTCTTTGTTTTGTAATCAGGTTTCTGATGATGGTATTTCATCTGCTTTGTTATTCTTGTACTGAATCCTTTATGGTTTTATATATTATCAGCAAAATCGCCGATGAAGAATTAGAAGACTGATAGATCTCCATTGTAGGAGATCGTAGATATATCGAGTTTGGGCTTAATTTTCTCATCATGACGAGCAACTACCACATCCTCGACATCAGCGTGATGAGAACATTATTAAGATATTAAGTTCCATCCATCATCATCACATCAACCTATTCTTATGTCTTCAATCTTGGGATACTAGCATTCCCTTCATAGTGAGATCTCGGGCCGTTTTCCTCCACGCAGGCCCAGCACGAATTGGTGGATTTCACATACCTGAGATTTTATATTGGTCTTAGACATGCAGTTATCCTCACAATGTTTTCATTCACCATTTTCAGAGCAATCGTTAAATGTACGTAAATTTTCCTGCGATAAAAACTTATTGGAAGTGGTCTCCGCTTGAAGTCAGGTCTCCTTACCATAGCGCTATTACATACAAAGGTCATATAGGATCTTATTCACAACACAGTTGTAAACAGAACAAGAGAGATACTCAGCCCAGCCAGTTCAAACCCTTTCCTTGATCTGTGCGTGGATGTAGACCCTTAGACGTTTGCGCATGGTGAAGGTTTATGGCCACGTCATCACAGCAGGGTGCCGTGCCATTGGAAATACACATTTAGGCTCCGGTTTCATATATTGTTTGATATTTCGCGCCTGCCGTCGCGTCTGACCCAGGGCTAAGGCGCGGTACAGCGCTAGCAGACAAACTACAAATAGTTATGGTGCCGTCGTGCATTTTCAATAGCACGTCACCCTGTGATGAGGCCTTCAGTAGCAAGGCTCGTGCACGACCAAGACGAATGCATCTGACTATTGTGCCTTAGAGTGTTTGGAGATTGCCTCAAGGAGTACTGAATTGTAGAGGAGTTGCCGCAACTAAGAGACCCCATATATTGGCGTCTCGTCTTGTCTGCGCCGCATGCCAACGGGGTCATTCGAGCGTTGTCATCCTTCGAGATTGGAGAGCACTGGAAGGACGACAACTCTCGGAAGACGCTAGTCTCTTAGTAAAACTGTGCTGGGGTTCAAACCTGAATTCCGCTAGATTTTCTATCATTCTGATGTTTGAGACTGAAGAACAACGATCTAGATTCAAAAGACAGTTTTGAGCGGAAGCTTAGTATGACCTCGCTCTTACAAATGTCAAATTCCATACACGTTTGACAAAACTTCTGCGAGTAATGCCCAACAGTCTGTTCGACAGCAGCTTGCTAATGTAAACTCCGCACTTGCTACGCAGTTTACACTTGCTAGCTGCCGGAAATTACTCGCAGAGGTTTCCTTGCAGGTGGTGGCAACTCCTCTAGTTCATGACTACCTGGTATGTCTTTTGTAGAATGGGTTTTTGATTTAATAATTTTAAATGAATGATTTGACAATTTAGTCAATAGATCGTATTGTCAATTACATTCAAATGACATTATAATTTGGAATTTGTTCCTTAGTTTGCTTGACTAATGACCGTTAATAGTGAGAGAAATTGTAATGGTCGCCACACACGCTACGGTCTACCGGAGAGGTTTACATGTGTACCTGCACAGGTCAACCGCACTCGTAGCGTGTATGGGACGATCCGGTATTCCGGAGATCTCTTCAGTTCGTTTTGGGTTCACCGTAAAGTGTCACTTAAATTACTTTTCGATCTTTCGCCGATCGCCTAAAACGGCACATCCCCCTAACCATGAACGCTATATAGCAGGATTACTTCAATAATACTTTCTTATTTCGTACCATGACGTCCTTAATAAGCTTACTTTAAGGTCGTCATGCGTGAGCGGGCTGGTCTGTTCCATATACACACCGGTCTACCTGCGTAGGTATACCGGAGAGGTGTACCAGCACAGGTATACATCTCTCCGGTAGCCCGTAGCATGTGTGTCCGCCATAAGTGGCATTCGCGAAGAGATTATCAAAAATACTTATTAAATACGTGTTAATCACAAAAAATGGGCTAATTAATACCCTTTACTTTACTGCCTGTAGTTAATCATACCCAATAGACACCCCAACTAATACCTGGCGATACTCCAAGGCATGTCGTCTGATGCATCGTGTATTTTGGTCGCGTCCTTCGCGCACTTTGTTTTGATCGTTTGATATTTTTGGCTCATTGCGTTTTTCGTTTATTTTTGGATAAATAGAAAGCGAACGTGAATGAAAAGATAGGTCAATGTCAATTCTGATAATAATAAAAAGTTGTAAAAATAAATACTCAGATAACAAATTTACATTTTACGCGATAACATTAAGCTTACGAAAAAAAAAATTGTCGCGTTTTGTTATTTTTGTAATAATTAGTTACACTTAGTAATTTAAATAGAACGATAGATCAGTCGAAGACAGAGATAAGTATACAAGGGACCTCAATAAGATTGAGATTTTCTCAAAAACTACTGGACCGAATTTACTAATTCTCATACAGTTACATAGTTCTCACTTTTATCTATCAAACAGTGAAAGAATTTTTGCATAAGGTCAAGTAGTTTTTGAGAAAATCTCAACCTTAAAAACTCTCCTGTACATCTTTCTCTGTGTTCCACCGTACAAAATATTACCGATTATCCAGTTTAAAGAACATCTATGATCGATCACACTTCCATCAAAAAATATTTTAGGTTAGGTTATATTTGTTGTATATTAAAATGGTATGGTTGTGCCAGTTGTCACGGCCATATCCGGGCTGGTAGACGAGGTGCGGCAGCAGATGGAGGCGAGCTACGGGCAGGACCAGCAGCGACAGGTCTCAGCATACCATTATCAGCTCATGCACCCCTCATGTTTATTGCCTTAGGCAGTTTTCGGAACCAAGTTTCGAAACTAATTTAGAAGCAAAAAATCTTCTTCCGAAAGTCCCAGTATACCCTGGCCCTCAAACCCGATTTTAGGAGGAACTAGTTTATCTTGGAGGGTTATTCTTATTAGGATTAACTAGTTTGACCTAGGCCAAACTAATTAATTCGATTTTAGGTCGAAGTAGTTTATACTGGAGGGTATGCATTCTTAATAGGATTAGGACGAACTAGTTTATACTGGAGGGTATGCATTCTTAATAGGATTAGGACGAACTAGTTTATACTGAAGGGTGTGCATTCTTAATAGTATTAGGACGAACTAGTTTATACTGAAGGGTGTGCATTCTTAATAGGATTAGGACGAACTAGTTTATACTGAAGGGTGTGCATTCTTAATAGGATTAGGACGAACTAGTTTATACTGAAGGGTGTGCATTCTTAATAGGATTAGGACGAACTAATTTATACTGGAGGGTATGCATTCGTAATAGGATTATCCTATTGGGATTCGAACACTTCGGACGGTGCAAAAATTTACACAACGTGCTTACTTGCAATAAAGAGATTCGACTTGACTTTGACGAACTAATTCGGCCTAGGATATACCGCTTTATCCTATCGGGTATAGGTCGCGTATATCGTCCTGAAATCGGGTTTCGGAGGAAGAATTATTGTTTCAAAACTAGATACGAAGCTTGCTCTCGAAAACGGCCGACGCGGCCTTGACAGACCAATCTATACTATACCTTCCTATGCCTTGGATAGTAAGCTGCATGATAGACCATTTGACAAGTAGGTACGATAATTTGACTACATTTTTTTCCATGGTTAAAAGAAATCAACACAGGACCAGTTTTGGCTACTACCATAGACACCTGTAACCATTTATAAAATCCGTTTTCAAATATCTCAATTCTAAATCAATACCGAAGATATTAAGCGGTTAAGTGGGGCCACAGTCTATACATATAATAAGACTGTAAAAAAGTTGTGTATGTACATTAGATATTTTTTGAAAAGAATTATTGTAATGTGTTTTAGGATCGATACTGATGCCAAAACACTAATTTTTAGAATTTTTGTCTGTTTGTTTGTGACTTTGTGCAAGTATCACACCATAAGTACTGAAGGGATTTTGATGGGGGTTTCACTAGGAGATAGCTGAAATATCCGGACAGGTTATAGGCTATAAGCCATGGCGGTATGTGATGTGGAAACAAGGATCCAGAGAGGAAGATCTGCCTCCTGATCTCCTCCATCCTCTCCATCCTCCTCCTCTACGCAAACGAAGTTGCGGGGTACAGCTAGTAAACAAATAAAATGTCAATTAACTTGTCAAATGAGTAGTCAATTCCTATCCATTCATACTTCCTACGTCATCGCCATCATTAAAAAATCACAATTTACATTGCAGTCGTTATCGTTTAATTTGCAAGTTTTTTTTTAATTTCGTTGTTTTGTTTTAAAAAAGAAATAATGCATGAATATTTGATTTCTGTTTGTATATTATCCATCTGCCTCCTCTGTCTGTCTGTGCCGGAGCTACCAAGCCTAAACTAACCTGTGATTTAATCTAAAACTAACGCTATTAGTCAGAAACGTGACTTAAAAGTTATTCCACGTTCCCTTAACTTAACTATGTAACCCGCAATTCGTAACCAGTCGCGAATGAGGAAAAAATGATCTTCATACGGTTCGAGACAGAGTAAAGGTGAAAGAGTTTTTAAGGTGGAGATTTTGTCAAAATGCATTTGACTGATTTTTGAAAATTCTTTTCAATTACAAAGTGCGTACTCTAAACTATCTGCTAGTACGTTTCCAATTTCATTGCTTGACTTAGTTTAATTTTCTGTGACATACATTTTGTGTGTGATATTGACTCGGTTATTTTATTATTTTTGATGCGTGGAATTTTTGAGATGACATTGTAATGAAGTTGAATGTTATTTTTATATATTTGTCTCGCTCACTCGGGTGCGACGGGTAAAATTGCATGAAACATATTTTATTGTGATACCATTAATATGTAACCTACATATTATTGCGAATAAATGAAATAGTAAAATAATTCTTGCAATCGGTCAAGTATTTCTTGAAAAAATTTAAACTTTATTGAGACCTATGCTTATCTCTGTCGTAACCGGTTTTGAAGGAAGATCATTTATTATTTACTCGAAACCAGCTAAGTTTCGTATCCAATTAGTAGGGTTTAGTTTTCTTCATCGGCCTTTCGTGAAAGATCCTAATAAGACACGCATGGGTTAAATGTTATGACTGCGAGTGAATAATTTATTAGGTTTAAAAATTAATAAAATATCTACTTAATAATACATAATTAATTAAACAAACATCGTTTTCGTGAATTGGTTTTAACTTTGCTTTTTTGCTAGAGCACGTGTTTAGATGTAGTTAGTAGGTAAGTATTTAATAAACGCTATATTATTGTTTGAATGTATTTCTTTATATTAATTGTAAAATTTTGTATAAGCTTGTGGTTAAGTTTATTTGAAAATGCCATAGTTGTGAGTAGTTGTTTTATTAACGGCCATATCAGAGTTGTGTGGTGTCCCCAACCTTAAATACCCTAATAGATTATATTTCAAAACATTATACGAAATCTTTATTACGATAAATACTATTTTCATACATTAGATATTATAATTGACATAGAGTGACAATGGTAGTTCTCAAAGTAACGAAAGTGAATCACATTAATACATTTAATAAATAATGTAATGCAGATTTAGTCCATAGCTTTTCTATTAAACCTATTATTTTAGAAGCATTGATCTCCTATAAACAACTAGATACACAAAGGTCTTACTAAAACAATTTAAAAAAACGTCTAAATAAGGGTCCATTGTTAACGTCCAAATAATGTCCAATAAAGCAAATGTTCATCCGTTTGGACCTTCTTTGCGCTCGGACATTTTTAGAAGGCATATTGTGTATCTAGTTGTTTATAGGAGATCTATGTTTAGAAGATGACTTTTTTAAGGTTGGGGATGTTCAGTTATCAATACTGAACACCATCCTTTTGGCTTACTTATACCCTTTCTAGTACATTTGTATTGTAGTGTGCATTTTATTCTAAAGTTTTTTTTTTGTATTTATATGTATTAAGTATACCCTGGCAGCTAAGTTCACCTAAAATGGTGGCGAAGGTTGATGAAAATCTACAATTTTGACAATAAAGTTGTAACGATTTTGAGTGTTTCAATTGGGAAACACTTTGAATATTAGATAGTTTCTATTATCTGCATCGTAAGAGTCAAATTCGTAATCTAAGTGTTACTGTTTGCGCACCTAGAGTGCCTACCCACTCACCCTCATACGTGCGGGGTGCAGGCGACGGCAGCTCTGGGTTTCTCTGCGGTGTAATTAGATGCTGCGATTGTCTTTAAATGTGCTTACACCACATAGTTCACAACACACAAGCAGTTATTATCCGATAGGCCGCCGAACCGATTATTAATATTTGTATTTAATTATACCGGCCGAGACCGGCGAATAGCCGAGAAAAGTGTTGAGTGACAATGGGTCAGTGGGTTTTTAATAAAAGTTTATGGCACCGACGTCTGTCGTGAAGGTGCATGAGAAAAGAGGTAGCATGCACCTAGATGCGCCTGAACAGTTACCATCAATCTGCTGTCGAGCCTAGTTCACGAACTGCCGCCATTTTGGATCAACTTATCTTCTAGGAAGTGTAGTCTGAAAGTCCATATAGTCTGTCAAAGTCGTACTTACATTGGCTATGACGAGGGAACATGGTTTTTTTCGCTAGTTCAGTCAACTGAACTGATCTAGTGGGAATAAACAGTCTCGGAGGGGATGCTAACGGAGGGGCTTCGTACTCGCTTCCTCCCGCCACACCGCCCGCACCCCCTCCGAGACCATATTCCGCCCCCGCAGGCGCGGCAAGCACGACATCGACAAACTTAGATGAATATCAAATGGTGACATTTCCAGCCTTTTTTATATACAGAAATCGATAAAAACTGCTACTTTTTGTAGTTTTCGCATATATAGACCATAAAATTTTTATGTTGTCAATAAAATCTATATTTTTTAGTCAAAAGATGCAAAGACTACAAAATATAGCGGTTTTAACGATTACTGTAAACAAAGAAAAGCAGATTATTATATATAAACGGATATCACTCACTTATATTGTTGAAGTCGGCAATTAGACCGACAGTTTCGACCGATTTCGACGGTCTTTTTCAAGGTGAGCGCGCCACGCCCGCGTCGCCGGTGACGTTTCTTCGCGCACTCTTTCAACAATATAAGTGAGTAATATCCGTTTATATACAGGGTGTAACGTAAAGGGTATATGAAGCCGAAGGGAGGGTTCTACGACTTTTCGAATAAAAAATAAATTAATGTCTCATACAAATCGATCAGCTGACCGGTACGAAACGTATGAAAAGTCAAAAAATAAATTCGTTAAAATCGAAAAGTCGTAGAACAAAAGTTGTTCAGTTACCGATACTGAACACTCTCTATTCGGCTTCATATACCTTTTACGTTACACCCTGTATAATAATTTCTAGTAATGGCTCACTATAGTTTTAATTCTAAGAAGGAAAGCAGGATATGCAATCATTTGATATTATCCTCAGTTGCAAATTCCAAGCTTAAATTCTAAATAAACCCTTACTTACTTACAATTTCCAGGAATTGCAAGCTAACCAGCCTCGCGCATACACCAATGGGACCGTCATACACAGTGGCCCGGTACAAATCGTTGCGAGCGAATACCACGAACCGGCAGAAACCGCTCCCAATGAGAAGGAACCCTCCCCAGAACTTTTGGAACCTAGAGAACCTACTCCAGAACTTTTGGAACCTAGAGAAACTACTCCAGAACTTTTGGAACCTAGAGAAAGTACTCCAGAACTAATCGATCTGACACCAGAGCCTCAGGAGCCTACTCCAGAACCTTTCGAACCTAAAGAAGAGTCAGAAGCAGATAAACGAGCAAAAGATAGACAGATGAAGATAGATGATTTGAAAGCACTAAGAGATGATATTAATAGATTTGGGGAGACTTTAGTTTCGGTTACGGATAATGTACTCAATGCAGAAAGGTATATGGAGCTAATGAGAGCAGAAGCAGAACAGAACAGAGATGGAGCAGGAGAGGGCATAGTGGGAGAAGCAGGAGAGGGCATAGAGGGTGAAGCAGAAGAGACCGAAGTGAAGAAATCTACTTCAGAACTTCTTGAAGAGGCTTTGAAAGAAGATTCGCCGAGCCTTGAGGAAGAGGTACAAGAGAACGCCAGCGTCAAAGTGAGTATTTAGATTTTATTATTATTAGAGTTATTATTTATTTATCTTATTAATGGACTCGACAGTTCGTCATTTGCCAATGTCATGTTACAGAAAATTCAATATATAATAGTCTTCTATCTTCCTCCAGGGGAGTCGCAGTAGCGTCTTCACCATGGGTAGCCGCGTCTTCATGTCTTCATCCAGAGGAGTCGCCGCAGCGTCATCACTCTGGACGAAGCAGCTCGACAGTCACGTTCACTCCCGAGCTTGTAGCGGGACTCTTGATAAAAGCTTGAAACTTCAGATTTTGCTCAAATAATCCAATAAATTCACCATACTGTCATTCGCGAACATTTTCTGATTAACTTAACGTGATGTTAAACACAACATAGCCACTGTAGACATTATAACAGTTATGTTGGGCCTGACCATAGGCTATCACCATACTTTACCTATTTACTCTTACACTTTAATGACATGAGCCAACTAGAGCCTCCAATCTGAAAAAAATATCCTTCAATATAATTTTTTTTATTAAAAGAAACTATGTACGGTGGAACACAGATAAAGGTGTACAGGAGAGTTTTTAGGGTTGAAATTTTCTCAAAAACTACTTGACCTATTGCAAAAAAAATTTCACTGTTCGATAGATAATAGTTAAAACTATGTAACTGTACAATAATTATTAAATTCGGTCCAGTAGTTTTTGAGAAAATTTCAACCTTATTGAGGCCTCCTATATACTTATTTTTGTCTTCGACTGTACAAAATCTTTATTACGATAAATACTATTTTTCAATATACAATACATAGCATAATTGCGACAAGCTAAGTAGTAAATAACGGTTGTTTTTCACAATTATAAAAACTACAACTTACCGAAATTGAATTACATTATAAATAAGCATTTAAAAAATAGTATGTATTGTAATAAAGATTTTGTACATAGCATTTTAAAAAAAATTACGAAATGACAGTGAAAATTCTCATACAATTCGGAACTACTGTCATAACCGTGGGGGATTCTAAGTATGTGCGTGTCAAGACCGACAAAAATGTACCTACAACCTTTATTTTTGACAGTACACATACCTATTTTCTACACAGAATGACAGTAGGACCGCTCCACAAAGAAAACCGCCTACGACGCCGCGGGAGATGCCGTCGTGTCTTTTTAAATGCATCAAAATACTACGGCATACGCCGTACTGTCATTTTCCGAATACTCAAAGTACGGCATATGCCGCCACTGTCCATGAACGTGTGGAAAATTTAGAGAGAATAATAAATTCGTTGTACAAACTCGTTTTTCAGTCGTCTGGGAAAAGAATTGGAATTAAAATGGGTTTAATTCAATTTACGAACTAACATTAAAGGTGAGGCACCTGGGTTACAAAAGGTTTTTTTAATTATTCAGTCTGTGGTTAAAAGCTTGTTGGAACTTAAAATAATTGCTTTTTGTGTAAATTGTTGTGTTTATAATTAATGAATAACGGTTTAAGGCGCTATATGGTTGTCAAAAAGCAAGAGTGAGACACAAGATGCCCCGCAAGCGGCGGAGTGAAGAGCACGGCGCAGTACCTCGATATTCGTATTTTTATGAATTTTGGAAGGGGAATAAAATAATTTTTTTTTAAGTTTGGCGGTGCTAATTGGCTCATGTCAGGCCATTAAAATATATTTTTCGATACCTCTGGGAAACATGCGGTGCTCTCAATTTATTGAAGGACTAGCATCCCGTCCTGGCTTTGCACGGGTGATAAATATAGTCCACGTTACTCAGGGATAATGTATCATTCTAATGGTGAAAGAACATTGATCTCCTATAAACAACTAGATACACAAAGGTCTTTAAAAACAATTTAAAAAACGTCCAAATAAGGGTCCATTGTTAACGTCCAAATAATGTCCAATAAAGCAAATGAGGATTCATCCGTTTGGACCTTCTTTGCGCTCGGACATTTTTAGAAGGCAGACTGTGTATCTAGTTGTTTATAGGAGATCAATGTGAAAGAGTTATTGAAATCGGTCCAGTAGTTTTTGAGTTTAATCGTTACAAACATACAAAAATACAATTTTTTTTAAAAATATTAGTATGAATATGCTTTTGTAACTATCAACAGTTAAATTTAATATGTAACGCGGTTAGCCATAAACTTGGTCTAAGTTACTCCACTGTTTAAACCTTTTCTAATTAACTTCTTTAACGAAGTGTTAAAAAAACACCGTTTATAGAAAGTAAGATTAAACTAGGTTTATTGCTAACAGCATTGATATTTTAATTTTGCTTTCGAATATAGGTGTTACAAATTAGCACAAACACAAATGCATCTTGTTTACACGAATGTAGTAATCAATTTGTGCCCAGAATATAACTTCAGATTGAATATTTAACCCTCTACAAATATGAAATGACATTGCCAGATTTCAATGGAGCTTTGCCCCACCTACAAAACCACCATTTAAGCTGTACCTATCATTTTGTTGGGGACTTATTACAGTTTTCATATTGCATAATCATAATCAGTATCATTTTCTACTACTCTCGCAACTCCTATAGAAGAATAACAAAAACAATGAATAAATCGCTTCGATTTCTTACTATTTTCTGAATTCTTAATTAAGCTGTTTTTTTCGAATCGCAACTTGTACAAAACTTTATTTTAAACCAATAATTTTAATAAAAAACGGAGATATTTTTACATTTATTCGTTATCTTGTACAACTTGCGGTTGATGGTGGGGCAGAATCTGGCATGGTCATTTATCTTGCTATAAAGATAACACAGTATAAATTCGAGTTAACCCATTAGAATCGAGTTGGCTCATGTAAGGCTACATGAGCCAACTAGCGCCGCCAACCTTTAAAAAATAATATCTTCCAATATAATCAATTTTATTAAAAAAGATATGTACACAATCTTTATTAAGATAAATACTATTTTTCAATACACCATACATGGCATAATTGCGACAAGCTAAGTCGATTCAAACTATTCAACACATTTATTTATATAATATATATCAAATATTAAGTGTTGTAATGTATAACTGTTAATTATGTCACCTATATATTGTATACTGTTTATGTTCAATCATGTCATGTTTTTAAGTGTGAGCTGTGGTTACCTATAACTGGGTGGGCACAATTTTTGAAATTTATGTTTATTGTAATTTAGTATAGAATGTGTACCATCTGTTGGAAACCCTAAATAAATAAATAAATAAATAAATAAATTCAAAGTTTAATTTTTTATTTACTGGAACCTATTTATAAAAATAATTATGACATATTATATAAAAGTTGTAGTTCACAAATGTGTCAAAAACGGCCGTTTTTCGCAACTATGCGAACTACAACTTACCGAAATTGAATGACGTTATAAATAAGCATTTAAAAATAGTATTTATCCTAATAAATATTGTCTACATATCTTTTTTAATAAAATTGATTATATTGGAAGATATTATTTTTTTAAGATTAGCGGCGCTAGTTGGCTCATGTCAGCCCCTTAATAAACCCGGATCAAACACATTTAACCCGTACGTTGTTCCAATTGTGCAACATACCAACCCAATAGACATAAAATCGGTACAAATTTGCACGCGAAAAAATCTGTCAACGATGAGCGCATAGAGACGAAGCGGGGGACAGGCCGTATTAAAGAGATGCGTCCATGTGGTTAATATCTCTAGGTTACGTGTCGCGAAGCAATGTTGCGCTCATGTCCTGGTCTATGGGGTAAGTGGTCTGTGTAATGGGCCTATCACATGTTTCACCACAGTTTTGTTTTCGCAAGCTTCTCGCGTATAAAGACGTGGTTACCACACGTACCGGCGCGTGATACCGTTTTACTAACTATACGTATAGTGTTCCGTGTACAAACCTGC
This sequence comes from Tachystola acroxantha, assembly GCA_963506565.1. Classification (NCBI taxonomy): domain Eukaryota; kingdom Metazoa; phylum Arthropoda; class Insecta; order Lepidoptera; family Oecophoridae; genus Tachystola; species Tachystola acroxantha. Next base: position 1,237,056 of record OY735887.1, read on the forward strand.
CTGCGCAGGCAAAACTGTGGGCCTACCCATTAGGGATAACTAGATTTTAACGGTTATCTTTGCTAGATTTTTGAGATTTCAACGGGGTTAAGATTTTTTTAAACCCGAGATTATCTTCTTGGTACAAGTGGCCATTAGCTTATTAACGCCAGCCGATTGCAACAGTCAATTATCTCATAATATAAATAAATCAATCAAAAATAAGTTTAAACCCTCGCATAATTCGGCGTGCGCACCTAAAACTACTAAATCTACCACTTATTAGATAGGCAACTTGTTTGTCGTTGCTTGTTCTAAAACAGCACCCTATCGACCATTGTAGGTGTCAGTCATAGAGCTAGGCTATTACTATCACTTATCAGGTACTCGAGCAACTTGTCGGTCATTGCTGAGGCAACTTGTTTGTCGTTGCTTGTTCTAAAACAGTCCCCTACCGCCCATTATAAGTATTAGACATGGAACTAGGCTATTACCAACCACTTACCAGATAGGCAACGTGTTTTCGTTGCTTGTTCTAGAACTTTTTTTAGAACAAGCAACGACAAATAAGTTGCCTATCTAGTAAGTGGTCCTCTGCCGCCCATTGTAGGTGTTAGGCATAGAGCTATTACTATCACTTATCAGGTACTCGAGCAACTTGTCGATCATTGCTGAGGCAACTTGTTTGTCGTTGCTTGTTCTAAAACAGTCCCCTACCGCCCATTGTAGGTGTTAGGCATAGAGTTAGGCTATTACTATCACTTATCAGGTACTAGAGCAACTTGTCCATCATTGCTTAGGCAACTTGTTTGTCGTTGCTTGTTCTAAAACAGTCCCCTACCGCCCATTGTAGGTGTTAGGCATAGAGCTATTACTATCACTTAACAGATACTCGAGCAACTTGTCCATCATTGCTTAGGCAACTTGTTTGTCGTTGCTTGTTCTAAAACAGTCCCCTGCCGCCCATTATAGGTGTTAGGCATAGAGTTAGGCTATCACTTATCAGGTACTCGAGCAACTTGTCGATCATTGCTTAGGCAACTTGTTTGTCGTTGCTTGTTCTAAAACAGTCCCCTACCGCCCATTGTAGGTGTTAGGCATGGAGTTAGGCTATCACTATCACTTATCAGGTACTAGAGCAACTTGTCCATCATTGCTTCGGCAACTTGTTTGTCGTTGCTTGTTCTAAAACAGTCCTCTACCGCCCATTGTAGGTGTTAGGCATAGAGCTATTACTATCACTTATCAGGTACTCGAGCAACTTGTCGATCATTGCTTAGGCAACTTGTTTGTCGTTGCTTGTTCTAAAACAGTCCTCTACCGCCCATTGTAGGTGTTAGGCATAGAGCTATTACTATCACTTATCAGGTACTCGAGCAACTTGTCGATCATTGCTTAGGCAACTTGTTTGTCGTTGCTTGTTCTAAAACAGTCCCCTACCGCCCACTGTAGGTGTTAGGCATAGGAGCTATCACTATCACTCATCAGATACTAGAGCAACTTGTCCATCATTGCCTAGGCAACTTGTTTGTCGTTGCTTGTTCTAAAAACAGTCCTCTACCGCCCATTGTAGGTGTTAGGCAAAGAGCTCGGGTATTACTATCACTTATCAGGTACTCGAGCAACTTGTCGGTCATTGCTGAGGCAACTTGTTTGTCGTTGCTTGTTCTAAAACAGTCCCCTACCGCCCATTGTAGGTGTTAGGCATGGAGCTGCGCGCGCACGCGGCTGACGGCGGCGCGTGGCGCGATGGGCCCCCACCGCCGCCCGCGCCGGCACCACACGCGCCCCTCAGGCCGCCGGTGAGGCCAGACTACACGGTGCACATCGTGCAGACCATTTACGATGACAGCTGATTGGATGAGGCCGACGGAGCTGTGACGTCACAGTATCGTAACGGACTATGAGACGAGGCTGACAATCAAATTATTATGTTTAAACGGATATCACTCACTGATATTGTTGGTCTAATTGCCGGCTTCAACAATACAGGGTGTAACGTAAAGGGTATATGAAGCCGAAGGGAGGGTGTTCAGTATCGATAACTTTTCGAATAAAAAATAAATTAATGTCTCATACAAATCGATTAGCTGACCGGGACGAAATGTATGAAAAGTCAAAAAATAAATTCGCGAAAATCGAAAAGTCGTAGAACAAAAGTTGTCCAGTTACCGATACTGAACTTCCCTTCGGCTTCATATACACTTTACGTTACACCCTGTATAAGTGAGTGATATCCGTTTATTTATAATAATTTGTAGTAAAGCCTCACTATAGTTTTAATTCTAAAGCTGAGAATCATATGCCTTTGATTTCGCTCTTGCATACGTCAAATTCCAGAGACGTTTGACAGTTGTAAGAGCCAGCTCACGATAAGATCGTGCTCAAAACCGTCTATGGCTCTCGGCTTCAGAGTTTTAGAACTGTCAATATGGGTCACAACTTGTATATTGAGTGACGGCTCCGTCCTCCTTAAACAAAATCTTCAAATGCCTTAATACCGAGTTTGACTTATTTTCAACCACTTATACTTACAAATCTATTCAAGATTTATTTCTTCCTATTATTCTAATAATTAGGTATCTATGTAATTAATTCAATTATTATTCAAACCTCCTAATTTGTGCTAATTTCTTCTCTAAATTGTTTAAAAAAATCGTGTTGAACGAAAACTCAATATTAATTTAGCTAAATAAAACCTGTAGTTAGAGGATTTTTGTGATTTTTATATAGAAATAATATGCTAACTCAGTTATTTTGCTGTGCCTATGTATTTATTTATTGTAGTACAAAATGAAACATTCCAAAGGTTAGGATTTTTAGCTCAATTTAATGACAATATGCTCAATGTTTTGCTCAATAATACTTTAGCGGATGTTTTTTGACTGTCAAGAAAAAGTAACGGAAAGAAAAAGAGAATGGTCAGAATCGGTCACTATACTTATACCGCGGCCCAAATCAAGTGTCTTATTTTGTAAACAAATATGATCGTCTAATTACCTGTTGTGAAGGAACTGATTGATTAAACCTGTTCATCGTTGTGAAAATAGAGTAATCTGATATAATAATGTGAAAATACCTATGGGAGAGCTCGGTGGCGCAGTGGTTGGGTCGATGGACTTGCAATACGGAGGTCCCAGGTTCGATTACCAGCCAGGGCAGCCATGTACCAATGAGTTATCCTCGGTTTTTTTTCGAAGGAAAAACTTACGTACATTTACCGAGAGCTTTCAAAAACGGTGAAGGAAAACATCGTGATGAAACCTGCATGTCGTAGAAGAAGAAAAATATCTAAGGCATGTGAAATCCGCCAACCCGCACTGGGCCCGCGTGGTGGATCATGGCTCCAGCTCCCTCGATGTAAGGGAAGGTCTGCCCGAGCAGTGGGGCAATATAAATATACTGATGATGATACCTATGCAACACAGAACAGCTTAAAATGTTAGTAGGGTAGGGTTTTGTTTACAAAATAAGACAATTGATTTGGGCTCCAGTTTACATATTTTGTTATACGATTTTTCTCTTAATTTTTTGGGAAACTTTTAAGAACTTAATGTAGTTAAATATTTTCTTAAAAGGTACCTAATGCTTGTCTATTATATCGTATTTTTTTCTTGACACAAAAGAAATAATCCGTTATATTGATATTTTTGTGTGGTTCGAGTTTAAACTCATTTTGAAACTGCATATATTTTAGTATGATTTTGAAACCTTTTTATTTCGACAGTTGATTATTTACCATAGTATGTGATATGGGCATAATCTCCGATGTTATTTTCATGCATGAAAAAAATGATTTTTTTATTTTTTTATTTTTTTTATTTTTTCCACACAAAAGTATTTCTCAGTAGATAAGTACATTAGAAAAATAAAACTGCTTTATATTTATTGCCTTCTATCTACTTCGAGGCTTTTATTCGCATTTTGTATTAGATTATTATCAAAAATAAACGTTTTATTTCTGTAAATAAAAGCAGTTTTATTTAGTACTAACATGTCTGTAGTTTGACTAACAATAACCTCGGTGTGAAGTAGTTTTTATCTATGTACCTACTTTAAAAATATTTTTTAAAGAAAACTAGTAATATTTTACCCGACTGCGCAAGAAATGTATGTATGTGAGTACGTACACACGACGACAGAGATAAGTATCCAGGGGGCCTCAATAAGGATGAGATTTTCTCAATAACTACTGGACCGAATTTAATAATTATTTTACAGTTATATAGTTTTAACTTTTATCTATCAAACAGTGAATTTTTTTTTACAATAGGTCAAGTAGTTTTTGAGAAAATCTCAACCTTAAAAACTCTCCTGTACACCTTTCTCCGTACCTACCGTACCTACTTTTAAAAATATTTTTTAAGAAAACTAGTAATGTTTTACCCGACTGCGCAAGAAATGTATGTATGTGAGTACGTACATACGTGCGAGCTATGGAAAGAGCTATACTTGGCATTTCTCTGTTAGATAGAATAAGAAACGAGTATATCCGCCAGAAGACAAAAGTAGTTGACATTGCTCATAGAATCAGTAAACTGAAGTGGCAGTGGGCTGGTCACATCTGTCGTAGAACCGATAACCGATGGGGGAGACGAGTTCTCGAATGGAACGGGTAAACGTAGTGTGGGACGCCCCCCGACCAGATGGAGGGATGATCTTCGCAAGATGGCTGGCAAAGACTGCGGATGCAGAGGGTCGAGACTAGGGTTGGGTGGCGTGCTTTGGGAGAGACCTACGTCCAGCAGTGGTATACGGGCTGATGATGACACAGTCAGTTCATTTTAATAATTTCCACTTGTTATATTACTAATTTTATTATCAACCACTCTAAGTTACCACCCAATGTAGGCCAGAGGTGGGGATCGAACCTGCGATATGATTTATCGTAATCGCATTGTAATTATACTAAATAAATATATTTCAAAAAAAGTACCTACTTATCCATAGTAGATCATTATTTTAATCTATTTTATGGATCAAAAGATTCCGACACTTCGGTACGGAATTGATTTGGATTGTAATTTTCTTGGGAAAGTGAATATTTTGAGAAAGTGGGTAATTAGGGAAAGTTGTTATTTTAAGAAGGTAAGGGTAATAATTTAGTATACTATGTATAGTGGATATTTTGAGAAAGTCGGTAATTTGGGAAAGTTTATATTTTGAGAAAGTGGGTAATTTGGTAAAGTGGATATTTTGAGAAAGTGGACAATTTGGGAAAGTTTATATGTTGAGAAAGTGGGTAATTTTGTAAAGTGGATATTTTGAAAAAGTCGGTAATTTGGTAAAGTGGATATTTTAAGAAAGTCGGTAATTTGAGAAAGTTTATATTTTGAGAACGTGCGTAATTTACTAAAGTGATTATTTTGAAAAAGTGGCAATTTGAGAAATGATTTATTTTGAAAAGTGGTTTTAAGCAAGTCTGTATTTTGTTAAAATAATATTAGTCGCCGCGTCCTGCTCGCTCTTACGCGACGTAGCATATGAGCGACAGTGACAGTTGCGTTTAGGATTAGAATTCGATTAGTGACAGTACAGAATTAGCTACATTATCAGATCTACCGCTCAATGCCTTCACTCGGTGACCTTGTGTTCGTACCACTTCTAGCACGAAGCGGAGCAGGTGCAGTCCATATTCTTGGAGACAGAGATCCCGCAGCAGTCGCGCGTGCTAGTCGCGGACTTCGCGGACCGTACGGACCAGCGCGCGGCCAAACATGCACCGGTAAGTTGCTTTTTATGGCAATGTGATTTGGGTTCGATTGCCAGTCGGAAGGGTGCAGAGATACTGGGCTGTCTCAAATACTACTTGACTGCTTCTAAAAGTTCTTTTAACTGTAAATACTTGTAATAAATAATTTTCAAAAATCAGTCAAGTACTATTTGATAAAATTCCAACTTGAATAACTTTGTTGTCCGCCTGTCTGTCTGTCCGTCCGTCTGTCTACCAAGACCTTTTTCTCAGAAGCCTGTGGACGGATCAAGTTGAAATTAATACCAAATACTCAGGTCTGCAACCTCATGCAGCCGTGAAAAAAATCAACCTTCCAAGTCAAAAGATATGGTCGTTTATGTCGAATTTTGGCGCATATTTGCATGAAAACGCAAGAAACTCAAAACCTATAGGGTACTTCCCGTTGACCTAGGATCATGTTTGGCAAGAAACTAGGTCGTATTGCGTAAGTAAAGGAAAAAAACCTGAAAACTGTAAATATGATGTTACATCCCCTCAATTTTTTTTTCTTATTGACATAATATTTTGATAACGGCAAAGTTAAGTTGGTCTCTAAATCTAGTTGTATCTTTTCGTTAGAGCAAAGTTACGGGGTTAAGTTGCGTTGCACGGAAGCCTCGGGGCGCGAGGCAGACTCGCACTTGGCCTTCTAGAAAATAGTTTTATGTCAAACAGAGGACTGTAGAAGTTGATATTAGTCAAAACGACTTTTATTGCATTATGCTCGATTAAATTAATTATATTACTCAACTACTTGTCATTTGTCAGATGGTTGTGAGCGGTAAGATGACCCTGTCTCTAATACAGGACGCCCCTCGAGACACGCCCGATAGAGACCTGGGTAAGTAGGTATTTAACTTCGCGAGCCAGATTTGGACCAACACTCCGATAATATATAATAATAGGCCCCTAGTATGGGACGCCACCTGCGTGGATACCCTGGAGCCGTCCCATCTTCCAGCAACATCATCAAAGGCCGGCGCTGCAGCAGCTACCGCAGAGGCAACTAAACGGCGCAAATATGCAGGTCTCAGTGGAGACTGCATATTTGTGCCGTTTGGTGTGGAGACCCTGGGACCGTGGGGACCAGGCGCACACAGCATCCACAAAGAGATCTCTGTGCGCCTGGTGGATGTGTCTAATGACCAGAGGGCTGGCGCGTACCTCGCGCAACGCATTAGCCTCGCAATCCAGCGAGGCAATGCAGCCAGCCTTCTAGGGACACTCCCCGCGGTCGGTGATTTAGGGCAAATTTTTTATTTATAGTTTTTATTTGTATATTTACTGTTTCATTAATATAATATTTTGTCGTTAAATAAATTTAAGTGACACTCCGATATCAAATAATTTATTTTATTTTATTCAGGAGCAAACGGTTACAATAATAATATCTTACCGAGAAAACTCTATACCTTCATTTTACTCAGGTTATGTTGCTAACTCTAGATTTACCTTATATTGCAAGTAGAGCTTAGACATCTAAGAGTTCAGTGACGCAGTGGTTTGGTCACCTGGATTTACGATACAGAGGTTCCAGGTTCAATCCCTGGCTAATTGTGGAAGTGTCATCCATTGCTCGGTTGCTGCGACAAGATGTTACTAGTGAAAGCCAGCAATGTAGTATTGTAGTACAGGTCAGCATTGTATCAATGAGTATTCCTTGGTTTGTTCGAAGGAAGAAATTACGTGCATTACGGTGAAGGAAAACATCGTGAGGAAACCTGCATGGCGAATTTTTATAGGAATTGTGTAAAGAAAGATTTTCTTAATTATAAAGGAGATTGCCAGCATATGGATCGCGGTCTCGCGTCATCTGATTATAAAAAGGAACGTATTAAATGTTAGTGGTTCTTGTAAACTTGTATTTTCGGTTCCAATGTTAGGTTCGTAAAGAAAAACAAACAAACCTCTTGTCATTGATTTCAAAGGGAAAGTACTGCTAAAGAGTTTATTGCTTATCAATATTCGCTTTGCGTGTTCCAGAATCAACACTGGATGATTTCACTACTGCCAGTGGAGTTACACAACCGGCCGCCGAGGTATTTATATCTAAGACTAATAATACTATTATGCAGAATTTGAATTACGCATTATCCATGCTCGGTGAATAAATTAGAACATGATGTTAGACATGGTTGTCGGAATACTACTACTATTGTCCGATAGATGGAATTGCGTAACATACCCTTTAAGTATGTATAAAGCGATGAAGATTTTCGGTGGGCGTGGCGTGGCCTGTGGTGGCTCAGTTGGTAAGAGCGTGTCACGGAATGACAAGGTCGCAGTTTCAAGTCCTGCCCACGGCAAGAATTTTTTCATCATGTTCTAATACTATTATGTATATTAAAGCAAAATCTAGTGTATTATGTCACACGTATTATGCTAAATCAATTCAATGCTTTATTTATAGCATAGAATTCGTAATTCCGCCAATGTCACGTAACACCACAGCCCACTTACCCCATAGACCTGTAGCAGGAGGGCGCCCGTGTCTGCCCGCATATGAGCGCAAAATTGCTTCGCGACACGTGTCACCTAGAGATATTATCGACATGGACGCATCTCTTTAATACGGCACCCCTGTCCCCCGCTTCGTCTCTATGCGCTCATCGTTGACAGAATGTTTCGCGTGCAAATGACATGCCAGATTCTGCCCCACCATCAACCACATGATGTACAAGATAACGAATAAATGTAAAAAATATCTCAGTTTTTTATTAAAATTATTGGTTTAAAATAAAGTTTTGTACATCAAGCGAGTCGAAAAAAACAGCATAATTAAGAATTCAGAAAATAGTAAGAAATCGAAGCGAATTATTCATTGATATGTGAATTGCTCACGTAGTTTTGTAGGTGAGACAAATCTCCATTGAAATGTGGCAATGTCTTTTGTACCTATTTCATGTCTACGGGGTAAGTGGTCTGTGATTGGCAAAGAGCTGACCGGTGCAATGCAGTCAGATTACAATGGATACACTCCAGTTTCACCACATCACAGCGTAGCTTATTAGTTAAGACAGGTTGTCTTGTATTATGTTTTCAGAAAGAGGACGATCTCTCCGATGAGGAAATTGACGAAGAGATAGAGGTGGAGGAAATAGAGGAAGAAGTGGAAGAGGTGGAAGTGGAAGAGGTGGAAGTGGAAGAGGTGGAAGAAGAAGAAGTGGAACCCAAGGAACAAGACAAGAAACAGAACAAGTAAAGAACTGATAGCGGTAGGATGTGGGATGGAATTTAAAGGTTTTAGTGGCTGTAGTAATTGATCGTATCAATATAACTTTTTACTAGTAAGGAAAAAAACTTAGTAGAGTTTTTAAGGTTGATATTATCTCAAAAAACTACACTGTTATAAAGATAAAAGTGAAAACTATGTAACTGTAAAATAATTATTAAATTCGATCTAGTATTTTTTGAGGAAATTTCAACCTTATTGTAGTCTGTCTTGTCTGATTACAGTCCGTGAAATGAAAATCATTTTTTTGTTTATTTACCGTAGACTATTATACATTAACTCAGTAATCGGTAAGAAATAAAATATTTATGCTTTTTTTTTCAAGCATCTTGTTATTATATATAAACGGATATCACTCACTTATATTGTTAAAGTCGGCAATTAGACCGACAGTTTCGACCGATTTCGACGGTCTTTTTCATCTAAACTTCACTACTTATCACAATTTTTTGGTACCAAAGTATTTTTTTTGCCGCTAAAACCTTTTAGTCGCGTGTGATAAAATGGAAAGTAGTAATTAATTGTAACTATTTAATTCGTATTCTAATGAAATCTAAATTAAGGTTTAATTAATGCTTCGCTCTCTTCTGTTCTTATAAATTTATAAAACTTTATCTCAATACTAAAGTTATATTTTGTATAAAGATGTAAATTTTATTTGATGGTTTTCTTTAGTTGATAATAAAGCTTGTTCCCATTCTCATTTCATAACATAACCATTAACTCTTATAGCAGGATTACTTCAATAATACTTTGTTATTTCGTACCATGACGGTTAATAAGCTTACTTTAAAGTCGTCATGGTACAGTCGACGACAGAGCTAAGTATACAGGGGGCCACAATAAGGTTGGGATTTACTCAAAAACTACTGGACCGAATTTTATAATTCTTTTACAGTTACATAGTTTTCACTTTTATCTATCAAACAGTGAAATAATTTTTATAATAGGTCAAGTAGTTTTTGAGAAAATCTCAACCTTAAAAACTCTACTGTACACCTTTCTCTGTGTTCCACCGTACGTACCAGTCCACTGCTGGACGTAGGCCTCTCCCAAAGCGCGCCACTCAACCCTACTCTCGGCCCTCTGCATCCAGTCCCTGCCAGCCATCTTGCGAAGGTCATCCCTCCATCTGGGGGCGTCCCACACTTTTAACTCTTCGCGGCCTGCATTCGAGAACTCGTCTACTCCGGTTGTCGGTTCTACGATAGATGTGACCAGCCCACTGCCACTTCAGTTTACTGATTCTATGAGCAATGCTACGAAATAGCAAAGTATTATTGAAGTAATCCTGCTATAAGACTTAATGGTAAGGCCACTGAACGTAACTGGTAGGTATTTTTTTTAATAGCAAGTTGCTCACGCGGTAATATAATATTAAATTTTACTAAACGTTTAGGATGAAAATATACGAATTTATAAAATTGTATTAAAGTTAACTGTGTTCTTGAGATTTTGTGCCAAAATTTACTTCCAGCTTTTTAAAATTTTTGCGTAAATTTTGAAATTCTATGTAATTAAACTATAAAATTAGTGGTCATTTAAATATCGTCTTCAGGAGTTAAAAATACGTGATGAATATTAGATATCTCTAAACCACTGCAGTTATCTAAAGGATGGGCCTCGGGTGGGCAATCTCCTTTTATTTGTAATTTATAGGATTACCTACCAATATCAATCTGGTTCCAAACCTGTTTCGATAACAGTTTATAAGGAGAGGCCCCTCTGCAGTAGCTAATTTGATTTATTAATGCATAGTACGTTTTGTTTGTTAAATAATTTCATCAAAATATTATAAATTATTTTAATTAGTATTAAATTTTAATACGACGTGAATTAGAGATATTATAATTTGACTACTAAGTACTATTTTGATTTAAGTCTTAAGATTGGCCAAATTTTACGATGTTTTTCTATTATATACTACTTACTTACATAAGTACATGTATATGTTTTTAGGGTGAATTAACTAAAAACTTCCATACTTTATTGATTATATATTAATGTATCCTAGACAGGCTTATGTAAAGACAAAGTAAAGCGATTGCTTCCAGTCTAGCCTGTTGAAAATACAGGATGCAACGTAAAGGGTATATGAAGCCGAAGGGAGGGTGTTCAGTATCGGTAACTGAACATTTGTTCTACGACTTTTCGATTTTCGCGATTTTTTTTTTGGACTTTTCATACATTTCGTACCGGCCGGCCAGCTGATCGATTTGTATGAGACATTGATTTATTTTTATTTTTTATTCGAAATGTACAAGGAACGGTACAAATACTTTTCTTTTCATATACTTTTCTAAATAGTTTAAATCCAATAGGATTTTTATTCCGTATTTATGTATAAAAATAAATAAATAAATAAATAAAAATAAAAATAGCCTTTATTCCACTAACAATTCGACCTTACACTAAGATATAAAAAAAAAAAAACTATGTCGAAGGACAGCCTAGCAACTCGGCGCCGATGTAATAACTATTTTATATCTTAATATGTAATTTATGTATACTGTATCATAAATTCTCTAGATTTCCAACAGTCTAGACTGGAAGAAATCTTTGTGCTAATTTTCGTAAATAAAATCTGACATTGATGGCTAGTAAAAATCGACGTATTAAAAATTACCATAGTTTTTGTTGTTGTATGGCTGTTAAATTTCAATGTCTCGCCTTAATAATGGTGTAGTTTAGGCGTCTCGCACTGGCGACTCAATGGTGTAGTTTAGGGGTCTCGCACTGGCGACTCAGAATTACTTATGCCGCAGCCCAAATCAAGTGTATTATTTTATAAACAAATATAATCGTCTAATTACCTGTTGTGATGTAACACTGAAGGAACTGATTCATTGAACCTGTTCATCAGGGTAGTTTTTCTTTACAAAATAAGACACTTGATTTGGGCGTCGGCTAGATGAAGACTCATTATTTGCGCCAGCATGAGATCGTAGTAGATGTAATTATGCATTTAAGGATAATTCGTAAAGAGTTTATATTTATTTTGTGTATTTATGCTTTGTAAAGGTTATTTTTGTTATTAAAATTTTTTTTTATAGTTATATTTTTTGTACAAATTATTTTTTTATGAGAAATGGAACTTTATTTTATTGTTTGTTAAACATTCCTTTCTCAAACTTATTTGTAAAATCTGTCCAAATATAAGTACGTAATATTTACATATTCAGATTATTTACTGTAGGAAAATTAGAACAATAACATTTTAATAGTAGCATTTTTTTGTTAAGAAATATGCTTATTGTATTTTGTTTTTTAGTTGTAAGGAATAAAATGTGGAATTATCATTTTCGTTTCATTTTTATTAAGGCTCTCCCCTTCCCTTTCTCTCTTATCCTTTTTTAACGAAGTGTGAAAGTGATAGCAACATGATTTAATGGAAGTGAGGTTTAACTAAGTTATGAATAACATTATATGTTCTTGAATATGCTAACGGTAAGGAACTGATTATTAATGAATTAATGATTATGCCTAAAGTATAGGAAATGATTGTAAGGGCACTGCATGTATGTAATCTCCGAAAAAATAAAATAGAATTTTATAATAAACTTTATTTTAACACTTAAATAATATTACAAACTGATCTTATTTACACTACTAATCTTTGACTCTGATCACTTGCTTAATTTTTACCTGTAAAAGATAAAATCGGTTATTTAAGTATTTTATTATAGTGACTATAAGCGTTGTACAGCGCCTAAGGGCCAGCGTACAACGCCACGGCGCGTCGCAGTGCCGTCGCATGGCGCGGCTGTCACGGCTACCGCCGGCACTGTCTACGGTGCACGATGTCGGACGGCGCCCGGCACAGGCGGACAGTGTTGTACCAGCTGACGGCGCCGTCCACGGCCCTGACGTGCGCCGGCGGACGCCGCGCTGTGGCGTTGTGCGTCCTCACAAGACACAGATTTTCTTACGTTTCTTCCTCTAATTTCACAGGGGTTGACACTCACAAAAATAATGCTTAATAGAAATTCATCCCCAAAGAGTCCCCCTTCCTATGGTATCATAAATAGGGGGGATTATACATATAGAGACAAAATTTTCGATCAAAGTTCTTTTTAAATCTTTTTTCTCAGTGCCCCCTTAGCGACACTCTAACCGCAGTAAGCGGTATAAAGGAAAGGATGGGCCACAGTGCCACCAAACTGGGGTCACGCCAGGATGAGATAAGGCTAATAAATAAAAGAATGTTGCCAATTTGATTCGTACCTGAGCTCCAGGTCTTCAATTCATCAATATCCTTCACCATCGTCCAATCGTGTCTTACAGAGACAATACTCTTCGGGGCTAGGTTCGTATCGGGCATGAAGGTCCACCCCTCGTCTATTCCCGTCTTCTTGACTATAGCTACGGCACCCAGGAACAAAGCTGCGGGCACTCCGACTGAAATAGATCGGGACCAGGCGCCGAAGATTGAACCAGCAGCTACGCCGCCCAAAAAGTAGTTAATCTTGTCGTTTTTGCCTCTAATCTTCTGTGCGACGTTGGCAGTTACCGTGAATGCTCCGGCCATGCCCACCAGAGGCCCGATAATGTAAGCGAACCGTCCGACGGTGTTAACGAAACCTTTAGGATGGGAATACATGAGGACATCCATTGATGCCGCTGCAAGGCCGGATAGCGCCGCATATTTGCCCGTTACGAAAGTTTTCTTGAATATATCAGTTCCCTCTGGTGAGTCGTAGTATTGGTATGATAATAAGGACATTTTTCTGTATTATTTGAGCTTTTTGGAGATTACACAACACCACAAAACTTCGCTGTTGTCAAATGTCAAAAAATTAGTTATGTTTATGGAGATAGATTCGAGTCTCTCAATCTTTCAAAATAGTAGTGATGTTTAATTTTAAAGCATTTAATTTTTGTACACTGTAATCTTAATTAAATTCTTGTTTGTTATTAAATATTTTCGTTTGATTTTTTGAATTAATAACTACCAATTTCAATGGAATAGAAAAGTATTTATAATTTTTGTAAATGCACTTCATGGTGTCACAAGATAAAAAGGAGACGGGCCAATCAAATGCGAGATTGACTTTATTTTGAACGCAGCGATAAATATTTTTTTTTATTTACCGTTTTTTGTAGCAAGAGAGAACTAACCAATTTTTAGAGTGAGATAGTAGTTCATACTTTATAGAGCGCTATCCCTGGCTAGGATTACCTTAAGCTCTTTCATTTGTGATTCCTCCAAAGAGTTTATTGTCCGTCAAATTGTGTCAAAATTAACAAAAATGGCGGCGGACGGTGACGAAGTGATTAGTGACCAAGAAAAAGTGAGAATCGTTTCGGATTTCATATTACATTCCCCGCCAGGCGAGTTCAACGAGGTATTCAACGATGTGAGGGTGCTTTTGAACAACGACAGTCTTCTGAAGGAGGGCGCCAGTGGGGCTTTCTCGCAGTACAATAAGGACCAGCTAACGCCCGTGCGCCTCGAGGATTCCGAGCTGCATACCCTGATCACAGATCATAACGAGCTCGGGGCCGGAAGGTTCTTTGATCCACGCTCCAAGCGATCATTCAAGTATGACCATTTACGGAAAGAAGCGTCAGAATACGAGCCTTACGAACCCGATAGAGCGGCGGAGCCCTGGCGCGCCGCGCTGGACGAGAAGCTGACCGCTTACGTGGCGGCTCACTACAAGCACGGCGCCAGCCTCGTAGTAGGTCGCTCGCTCGACAACGGCGCAGTTTCCCTCGTCGCTTGCATCGAAGACCATCAATTCCAACCCAAGAACTACTGGAACGGTCGATGGCGCTCCGTGTGGACTATAACCATCGGGGCCGGAGCCGCGGAGCTGAGAGGCATGCTACGTGTCCAAGTACACTACTACGAGGACGGTAACGTACAATTAGTCAGCTCTAAGGAAGTAAAAGCACCATTAGTAGTAACCGATGAGGCCAGCACGGCTAAAGAACTCGTTCAAGTCGTCTGTGATGCCGAGAACGCGTACCAGACTGCGATATCTGATAATTACAAGACTATGAGCGATACTACGTTCAAAGCGCTGAGGCGACAGCTGCCGGTGACCCGTAGCAAGATCGACTGGGCCAGGCTCGTGTCGTACTCCATCGGCAAGGAATTGAAGAGCCAATGATGTCCCGCCGCTGCGCTCTGAGCCGCAGCGGCCGCGCCCACGCCTCTGTACATATACGCATAAGAGTAAATCTTGTTCAAATGTTTACGGGCACCGGGAACGCCCTGGACCCCTCCAGTGCCTTCCCGGAGTGTATTTATCTATAAATATATAGAGAAAATGCTATCGTAACTGTTAAATTTTATTGCATTTTGTTACTCTTGGTACAGAATGATTATTGATTGTAAAATTTGAACCGCTCTGTGGTAATATTGGATATTGCTCTCTTATTTGTCAGAAGAGGTTTCCAACGAGTTGTGTCCATTTTCCGATAGTAGCGTTGAGATTATACAGTTTAACATTACTTAGGTGATGACCTACAGTAGAACAGTCTCTGATCATTAGAGTAACTCTTTAGGTGTCTGTAGTTCCATTAACTGGGACTGAAACATCATGTTTTATTTAATTTATTTTGCTTTTAAAGAATGGTTGATTGTTGTGTAAGCAATTATAAAGCATTTTATTTTTATATTCATTTGATAAGGCATGTCAATTATAAGAAAGATTTATAAAACAGTAAAAATGACATCATAAAACGTAACAGCTAATCTTTCAATTCCTTGAAGATCATCCATCAGTATTAATTTCGTAAATATTGCTTGCACGACTCAGTGCTGAGGATAAGAACAGGATAGATACTAGAAACGGTTTCCAATGGTGCATTTAATTATAGTTAATTTAATAAATGTCCACATAGCTTTAACAGTGTTATGAGCATAGAGCATGATCTATTTCAATATTTTTCACATCTGTGGAGTGCTCAAGAGGTATGGTAACTAAATACAGAGAAAACGAAAGAAATTAGTAAATTATTGTCCATACGATATGGCTTTGAGAGTGCGGAAGGATGCGTAATTTTTTTTAAATAAAATTATGTGTAATAAATAATGCCAATAAGGATTATTTTGTAATTATTATAATTATTTTAATAAAGAACGTACATTAAACATCCAAGTATTCTGTAATGTATGATTAAATTCATTTGAATAAAAATATATATTAAAATGTTGCTAACTACCTGGTTTCTTTTAATTTTCCAACGTAAATAGAAAAAGAAAGGAATAGTAATTAATAGTCTGACGAAGTGTAGAAAAAATATTGGCTGCGATAATATTTTGTTTTGACAAATCACAGTAAATTATGAATGAAAAATCATTTTCTTTATAAAATGTTTGTGTATAATTTTTCAAAGTCAAATTTCTTTATTGCAAGTAAGCACGTTGAGTACATTTTTGCACGTCAATATATTTTTTGAATTTACATTTACACCACTTTGCAAGGAAAAAGTGCCAACGCTGAGGAGAAAAAGTGGCAAAAAACTCTCAGCAACACATATTTTAAAACAATGATAATACAATGATCACTTAATAACTGTACAGTACGTAACTATTACTATTGTTAGTAAGTTTATTTCAGACTTAGGACCCCTCGGACGTTTGCAGCTTTGTAACTACATTATTTTGCAACATTTATTTTCGATATCTTTGCGAAAACTAAAGTTATCTTTTTTAATTTACAGTAGTATTGACAATCGATTAAGTTTCATTCAAATGCTTGCAATTACATTACAAATTGAATTGGGCCAGCTATTTTAAATGCACAAGTTTTACATAACATTCAAAACATGCTTAAAACGGTCAGTTGGTAATAATTATCTTGTGCTTCCAGGAACTATGCCATCAGCGAATAGTTGACATACAGATTGCGATAAAAATGAGTCACTGACTCGCCTTGCATACAGCACTTGAGCGCGACGACCGACCAAACGACTTACTACACCTACCTATACACTTATGCTGTTATTCGTAAACCTAGTTCATGGACAGTAGAAATTACGAAATGACAGTGAAAATTCTCATACAATTCGGAACTACTGTCATAACCGTGGGGGATTCTAAGTATGTGCGTGTCAAGACCGACAAAAATGTACCTACAACCTTTATTTTTGACAGTACACATACCTATTTTCTACACAGAATGACAGTGGGACCGCTCCACAAAGAAAACCGCCTACGAACGCCGCGGGAGATGCCGTTGTCTTTTTAAATGCATCAAAATACTACGTCATACGCCGTACTGTCATTTTCCGAATACTCAAAGTACGGCCTATGCCGCCACTGTCCATGAATGAAATAAATGCTATAAAATTAAAATGTAATTATTTATTTAGCTCAAAAGTGACAGTAAAAAGACTTCGCTATAACATTCCTCCCCGCTTACTCCATTTGTTCAATGAGACGATGCGGTGGTCTAATTGTCCGTCTGCTACGTCTCAGGACAGGCGTAGACATCTGTTGATCGAACGGTTGTTGTGGAGGTGGAGCGGGTAAAACAACTTCGCTATTCGGTGTGGAAGTGATGAAAGGTTGAGCTTGATGTGGAGAGGAAATAATGGAAGATTGAAATGGACCAGTAGCCGGGCCAGGTATGTCCAAAGGCACGGCGGATCTATTGGGTTGTGGTGGAGTTGCACTAACTCGTGTGCGTATGTGATCTGCATGCCTGCGTTTCGTTACCCCATCTGGTGTCCTGACAACATAGGAATATCTGTGTTTTCTTTCTTCTATTATAGCAGGCTTCCATTTACTTTCTAGCTTAGTGCGGATAAAGACTGCTTCACCTGGTTTGAATTTCGGAGTTTGTTGATCGGAAAGGATGTTCGCTTTCATCTGTTTATGTTGCAGTGATCTCCTCATGTTCGGCCGCACATTGTCCAATATGCAGTTTAGTTGTCGACCAAACATCATCTGGGCCGGTGATTTCCCAGTGGTGGTGTGCGGAGTGTTCCGATACGTGAAAAGAAAATTTTGCAGGCGCCTTTTTTGAACTACCTTGTCAGACTCGCTCGCTGCCATTCTTGATTTAAACGTGCGTACAAGCCGTTCAGCTAGACCGTTAGTCCTTGGATGGTACGGTGACGATGTTATGTGTAATATGGCCTGTGACTTACAATACGCTTTAAAATCTTGAGAAGTGAACTGCGGACCATTGTCCGATACTATAATTTGAGGTACACCAAATGTAGTGAAGATACTTTCAAGTTTTTCACATAACGTTTTAGTTGTGATTTTTGCCATAGGCCTAATCTCAATCCATTTGGATAAAGCATCTGCAAGCACCAACCAGTATTTGCCTTCAAAAGGACCAGCAAAGTCAACATGAATACGTTCCCATACCTTATCCGGAATTGACCAAGAGTATACAGGTAGTTCTGGATTGTTTGGTCTATTTTCCTGGCACTTTTGACATTTTTTTACAACATTATCTATGTCCTCTTCGATGCCTGGCCACCACACATAGAAGCGGGCAAGGGCTCTCATTGCGCTTGTTCCTGGGTGGCCGGTATGTAGGTACCGCAGTGTGGTTTTTCGTAAATTGTTTGGTATTACGATCCTACCCTGCCACATAATAATCTTATTCTCTATGGACAGTTCGGTGCGTTTTCGGAGAAATGGTTTGAGATCACTATTGTTGAAGTTATGCCAGTCAGATTTGATATATTGAATAACTTGCTTTAAGATAGGGTCATTTTTTGTTTCGTTCATAATACGCTCTTCACTAAGGGCTAGGTCATCAACTTTGTTATGTAGCAACAATTCTGTGATTTTGCATATAGAAAACTCTGTATCATTTGGCTGTTCATTTTTGTTTGGCATTCTGGACAGGTAATCTGCAATAATGTTGTGTTCACCTTTTCTGTAAATTATGTCGTAATCATAGTTTCCAATCAAGAGCGCCCATCTCACGAGTCTATTGTTAGCAATTTTTGGTAGGTTTCGCTGAGGGCCCAGTATGTGTATTAGTGGTTTATGGTCAGTAACAAGTGTGAATTTGATGCCTCGAAGATACTGGTCAAATTTCTGGATACCAAAGAAAATTGCCAAAGCTTCGCGGTCGATCACAGAGTATTTGCTTTCGGCAGATCTCAATTTTCTTGATGCAAATGCAATGGGTCGCTCAACGTTTTTGTCCTTGTGATATAACACGGCTCCTACTCCTTTTTCTGAAGCATCACACGATATGTAGATTGGGCGATTCTCGTCGAACGCTATGAGTGATTTAGATTTAGTTATTTGCTTCTTGGTTTTTTGAAATATTTCTTCTTCGTGATCAGTCCATTGCCATTTTTGACGGGAGCCTGTCAATGCATGTAAATCAGCACATAAGCTATGCAAATGAGGTATGAATCGTTCATAGAAGTTTACAAGCCCTAGGAATGCTCTCAGTTCTTTGGTATTTGTCGGAGGAGGAGCTTTAGATATCGCTTCAATTTTTGATTTTGTGGGTCGTGCCCCGTTTTTATCAATGATGTGCCCTAAATATTCGATTTCTGGTTTGAGGAACGTGCATTTCTTGAGATTTACTTTCAATCCGGCCTGTTTCAGTTTATTGAAAACTCTTGCAAGCGTCTGTATGTGGACTTTGTCATTTTTCCCAGTTACCGCTATATCGTCAAAATAAACGGCTACATTTGGAATATCTTCGAGTAGTTTATCAAGAAAATGTTGAAAAATCGAAGGTGCCGTTGCGATACCGAAAGGCATCCTGTTGTATTGGTAATATCCTTTATGGGTGGCTATTGTAAGGTATTTTCTTGATTCGGGAGCTATTTCAAATTGAAGGTATGCGTCTTTAAGGTCGATTTTGGAATATTTCTCCCCATATGCTAGGCGCTGTCTTAATCTGTCAAAAAGAGGCACGGGGTGAGTATGATTTATCAGTACTGGGTTTATAGTTGTTCGATAGTCGCCACATATCCGTACTTGACCATTTGGTTTTAAGACGTTCACAGTGGGTGTGGCCCATTCTACGGGTGTTAGATTTGGGTCTACTTGTGTTATTATTCCTTCAAGCAATAATCGTTCTATTTCTGCCTCGATGTTCTTACGCATGCTGAATTTTATAGGTCTTGCTGAGAGGTGTTTGGCTTCACTGCCAGGTTTGATGTGAATGTTGACTTGGTAATTGTTTACTCTGCCTAATTTATTATCGAATAACTCACTGTAGGATTTTTGTACATGTTCCAGTGTTTCAAATTGGTTGCTTTTGATGGAGTATACCGGTTTCGGGAAGTTCATGTCGTACATCTCACTCCATTGTAAGCCGAAAAGCATTGGCTCTGCTTTATCCATAACCACAACAGGTAATATTTTTTGTATGTTGTCAACCACAACTGTCACGTCTGTTATGCCTCTTGGTTTCAATTTAATGTTGCCATAGGCTTGGAGTTTCGGGCCTTTCATTAATGATGGGGATCCGATGGTTCTCCACATTTTCGTGCTAATTATTGAAAATATTGATCCTGGATCCCAGTCCATAGTACACCTTACGTCATTAATAGTTACATCGATTTTCTTGCATCTGGTTGTTCTGTTTTTAATCTTGTGCACGGAGTCGTATTCATCGTCTGTTTCATCTACGTACGTGTGTGAGTTTGATGCTTGTGAAGATGCTGAAGATCCTGATGAAGAAGTTTGGTGTCCATCTGTCCGGTTATTTATCTTTTGTAGTTTGTTACGTTTGTGTGGTTTAGATTCCCGCTGCTGACGTGCTGATTGTGACGTTAGATATGCTCTCCCTGATTTTATGCATACGCTCTCATAGTGTCCGGTCATCCCACACTCTTCACATGTGTGATTTTTAGCTGTGCAGTTATCGTAATTGTGTCTGTCACGCTTCCCACAACGTCTGCATTGGTTTGGTTGTAGTTTTCTAGTTTTGTTTGTGTTGCTCGTGGTATCTGTTTTTTGTTTGAGTCTGTTTACATTGCTACATGTTGCTGTTACAGTGTTATTATCATTCTCTGCGATTTCGCGTGATTGGGCTATCGAAAATATTTCTGCAAAGGTTATCTCTCTCGTCTTTCCGTTCCCATTGTCTTCGCGTAAATCCGGCCATTTTTGTTTCAGGTCTACTTCTAATTGTGTGTGATTCAAGCCCGTGGCGAATCGGTCACGAAGTTGTCTCTCAAGAAGGGTGCCGTCGTAGCCACACTCTTTAGAAAGTTCTTTCAGTCTATTAGCATAATGTTCCATAGGTTCATTTGTCTGTCGTGTTGAGTTCCAGAAATCAATTAATGCTTTATATCGTGTTTTTCTTGTTCTATACAAATCTAATAGTTTCGTCTTAATCTGTTCGTATGATGCGGTGTTGAAATCTGGAGTTAGTGCTATTTTCAATTCATGGTAGATTTCAGGTGTGACGCAGTTGATGTGGAGGTCTCTTTGAATACTTAAAGCCTCGTCACCCCACATTTTACATTTCTCTTCGAAAAAATCAATGAAATTTTCTGCATCTGTTGTTGAAGGGTTAAATCTGTCGCACTTGAAGTTTTTGAAAATGTTTTGTTGTAATGTTTTCGTTGTTGTAGATTCAACATTGTCGGGCTCCGTACCATTGTTTGGTGTGGGGGCTGGTGGGTATTGTTGTTGTACAATTTGTTGAAGTAGGGCTGTTAGTACCTTTTGTTGTTCCTGTTGTAACGTGAGGAATGCTGTGAATTGTTCGGAATTCATCCTCGTCGCCAATGAAATAAATGCTATAAAATTAAAATGTAATTATTTATTTAGCTCAAAAGTGACAGTAAAAAGACTTCGCTATAACAATGAACAAGCCCGACTTCCAATCGTGTTGCTATACCTCTCACACTTCGTTAAAAAAGGTTAAGATAGAAAGGGACAGGGGGCCTAAACGGTGGCGTAACTTTAAATCACGTTTATGAATAACAGCTATACTGTGTAAATGTATAGTACCTAACCTACCTAACAAGTTTGCAGCTTTCTAAATGTTAAAGGACTTAGGAAGTTAGGACGTAGTATGTAAGTAAGTACTCGAAACTAGTAAAATAATTTTGTACATGTGTACTGAACGCAGTGTCCTTGTCCATTGATTTGGTGCAGTGTTCGCTTACGGGATTCACAGACGCCGCCGCCCTGAGGCACCTGTCCACATAGCTTAATTGTGATTGTTCCTAATTGTATAAGTACCTTTTTCTTTTAAAATGACTGTACATACATACATTATCGTATTGGGGATACCTGTCAAGATATTGTAGTTGTAATAAATAAATAAATTTTAGCTTGGGACGCCTCCCGATCAGATGAAGGGATGACTTGCGGAAGAGACTGGATGCCAAAGGCCGGGTCGGGTTGAGTGGCGTGCTTTGAGGCCTGCGTCCGGCTGTGGACTGATACGAGCTGATGATGATAAAGTCAGAATCTTATCTAATGAGGGCCTGTATATACTTTTCTTTTAATACCTACATTGAGTTTGATGGCGCGTAGCAAGTGTGGATGTTGCGAGATAGGTCGTCTAATTTTAGTGCCAGATTCCAGTTCCGCCTCGACGCCAGTAGCGTCCTATTTACCTACACATTAGAGGATGCTTTCGAATCACCGAAACATACATATTTATTTCGACTCTGTAGTTCGAAACTTTTTGTATGTTACCTGACCTACTACCACCTGGAATAATCTACATCGAGTTAAATTCAAGAGTTACAATTCATAAATAGATAATGCCTGGAACCCATGACTTTCTATTGGTAAATTATATTGAAATACATTCTAACAGAGCCACCGTGACTTTGTTGGACCCTTGATCGAATGGACCTTACCTTGGATATGTTTTGATTTAATCCCAAATTAAGTATATAAGTATTTGTTTTTAGGGTTCCAGGATCACTTTGTTGTCCGTCTGTCTGTCTGTCAAGACCTATATCTCAGAAATGCGTAGATCAAGTGGAAATTAATACCAAATACTCAGGTCTGCAACCTCATGCATCCGTGAAAAAATCATCTTCTACGTCAACGCTATCAAAAGATATGGCCATTGACGCATTTTCTCGCATATTTGCATTAAAACGCAAGAAAACCAAAACCTATAGGGTACTTCCCGTTGACCTAGTTATCATGAAATTTGGCAAGAAGCTAGGTCTTCTTACAAGTAAAGAAAAAAAATCCGAAAACTGAATTTGAAATTACATCCTCCCCAAAAATATTTTTTTGTTATTACAAAAATTACGATGTAGGGACTATAAGGTTGGATATACACTAGAGCATTTTCTCGAGCATTTCTATGTAATTTAACGTTCTTACGAATTGTATACTACAGATAATAGCTCAGTTTCCAAAGCATTTCCATGACGTTTGGTTCGTGAAAAGGTGATACACTAGAACATATCATAGAGCGGCTCGTTGTTCTGTTACAAGTAAATGCTCTAGTCTATACTCACCTTAATAAGTACCTATTTTCATAATGACAAAGTCAAGTTCGTTGCATTTTGTACTCACGAATACCGAGATAAGTATCCAGCAAAGCAAGTAGCCTCAATAAGGTTGAGATTTTCTCAAGAACTACTTACTTGACAGATTGTAAAAAAAGAAGTTTTCTAGTAGATAGCTTAGACAACAATTACGTTACTAGTAACCACATTTTAAGCAAATAAAAATACTCGTATCTTATGTAATTGTAAAGAATTTTCAAAAATCAGTCCAAGTACTTTTTGAGAAAACCGCATCCCTAAAAACTCCTGCACACATTTCTCAGGTATTCGACCGTATGGACACCAGCAGATCAATGATAACAACTGCAGTACGATTTTAAATCTTACGACGCAGATAATAAGAACGGTCCAAAGTTACACTTGATCTGTAGCAGTTATACATTGCATTAAGCTACTTAGCCGCGATTTGCGATCAGTTGAAACGCATGCCCCGCCTCATTATCTGCCGTCGTCTTTACCTATTGGACGTAGATCGCACGCAGGCCTCAGATCTGATGTTAAAATGCCCAGAAAATGAGGCGGGGCATGCGTTTCAACTGATCGCGGCTGTGTGTGGAGGGCATTATGCTCTGAAGGCTTCTCGACTCATCACTCATGCGTAGTTTGCTTTAGTCATTACGACAATAATAAGGAAAATAATGCACATAAATACAAAATCAATTTTATTATTCACAGCCTTTGCGTGGCAGACAATTAGTAATTAATTAGGTACGGTAATTAGAATTACACAATACTATAATCGCCTTGTAACTCTTACATAGTACTAAGTTTATTTAATAATTTATTCTCTTAAGCTAAGTAAAATAGTAAAATTGCAATCATTGACAGCGTTCAGTAGGACCTATCTATTTTATGGTAAGAGTAAAACTTCCAAAATTAATTACTTTTGTTAAGTATCACGTTTATGAAAATGCGCCTAAAAGGGGTGGTCTTCTTTGATATCAGGGTGTTGGTACAAGCCCAAGGGTCACTGCGACCTCAAAGGTCTATTGTGGCCGCGCACCGAGTTCTTATATCTCGCTCCCAAGGCCTTCATTCAGGAATCGTATGATGCACTTGGGTGAGAGAGTTTTAATATACACTTTACCTAATCTGTGATAATAGTTGAAACGTAGACAGATTATCCTATAGACGGAGTCCCCGCGTAACCACATTTACCCTTTCTTTCTGGCAGCCAGGTGTTGCCTAGGAAAAACTATTACCAAACATTAAGGGTATTTTTCACAATAAAATTATTAATTATAGATATGAATATGCATAAAAAATGCATTGGATATGTTTTTGGTAAAACTATATTTAGGCATATAATATAATAGGTATGTAATTTTCGAAAAAGTCGTATTTTGAAAGTGTGATTTGTTCATTTCCGCCAATTAGTGTATCTGACAGTGACAGCAAACCCATTGCTATTTTTATAATCCATTGCTCGGATGCTGTAACAAAATTTTTAATGAAAGTCAATTTAATAAGTACGGTGGAACACAGAGAAAGGCGTACAGGAGAGTTTTTAAGGTTGAGATTATCTCAAAAACTACTTGACCTTTTGCAATAATTCTTTCACTGTTGGATAGATAAAAGTTAAAACTGTGTACTGTAAAAGAATTATTCAATTCGGTCCAGTAGTTCTGGAGCAAATCTCAACCTTATTGAGGCCCCCTGTATACTTATCTCTGTCTTCGACTGTACGTCCACGCGTTTCAGAGCAAAAG
Organism: Tachystola acroxantha; assembly: GCA_963506565.1. NCBI lineage: Eukaryota > Metazoa > Arthropoda > Insecta > Lepidoptera > Oecophoridae > Tachystola > Tachystola acroxantha. Next base: position 1,262,149 of record OY735887.1, read on the forward strand.
GTCTTATACATACAGACAGACGACCGGACAGACAGACGGACAACAAAGTGTCCCTTCCTATAAGGGTTCCTTTGTTTCCTATTGAGGTATGGAACTCTAATCATGACAATCGAGTGAATCAATCCTTTTGCACAAAGTAAATGATCTAGTATCTAATGAATTAGACTAGGTATTTAAAATTAGGGCTAGCTAAATAGTACTGTAATTCCCATACATATATTGTGGAACAAAATATTTTTTGGGGAATTTTTTACCAACACTGTTGACAACACTGAATTTTATGTCGTACATTTTACAAAATACTTTTCGATGTTATTTTGATATTTAGGCACTGTTTTCAAGCAAAATTACAACGCGTTGCAACGTGTTGATTATGTATAAACTATGTACCGTACGTTTTAAAACATAGAAAGTTAAGGAATGGAAAATACTGACCTATGAAACGAAATATTTGGATCCTTGCGTTCTCATCTATTTTTACACTCCTGTACACAACAAACCCCCTCAGCAATGATGATATAATAAGGACAATATGTTTCGATCTAATATATGACTACAAACACGAGATCCAACACATAAAATGCTGCTAAAACAATAATTTATCATAATTTACAACAACGTAAACACGATCTGTCATTTTGGCGCCGGTGACAGTTAGTTTTAATAACGTAAAACTGGCTACGCCGATAAGGACAGAAGATATATGAATCTTTCTCTCTCACGCTTACGATATCCATATTATGTTGTTCTTGTCACTCGAGAGCGAGACAGAAACCACACTCCATCTATAGGCTTCTCTATCTACGAGTTGAAAGTACCCTTAGGTCTGGACAACAGCAGATCATGGTAACACTTGCAGTACAATTTCAACTCTTACGACGAAGATAATAAGAACGGTCCAAAGTGTTACTTGATGTGTACCATTAGTTGTCACAGCTGCGACGCACAGGATTGGTCGGATTTATGTTGCACCTCTAGTGGCCAGTAGCTGAACTAAAGTCCCACCAAGTGGAAAAGCACCAAAGAGCTGAAACACTCCAAACTCTTCATGGCAAAACCACAGACCACTTACCTCATAGACATTTATCTATTTATTTTATTAATGGACTCGACAGTTCGTCATTTGCCAATGTCATGTTACAGAAAATTCAATATATTCAATAGTCTTCTATCTTCCTCCAGGGGAGTCGCAGTAGCGTCTTCACCCTGGGTAGCCGCGTCTTCATGTCTTCATCCAGAGGAGTCGCCGTAGCGTCGTCACTCTGGATGAAGCAGCTCGACAGTCACGTTCACTCCCGAGCTTGTAGCGGGAACTCTTGATAAAAGCTTGAAACTTCATATCTTGCATAAATAATCCAATAACTTCACCGTACTGTCATTCGCGAACATTTTCTGATTAATTTAACGTGATATTAAACACAAAATAGTCCCTGTAGACGTTAAAAGGAAAATTATCAAATAATTTCGCAACCGTCGTTTCCCGCCATCTTCAAGAGAACCCTCATAGACATGAAATCACAGTTACAGGTCTATGGGGTAAGTGGTCTGTGACTTACGACGATGGCAAATCATGGCAAGGTACAGAGTTCCAGGTTGAATCTCCTCCGCTTGCGCTGAAGTCTCACCCCAACCATTGGGTTGTAGCTTCAAATCAAACCAAATCCGAATTTATCTTCTAATCTGTGCTTATAAATAATTCACGTCAGCCTGTATGCGAAAAACACTCTACAACTAAATCAGTCACTGATAAAAATGTCGATGATTTCATATCAGTTTTTACCCAGATAACTTTTAAATCGTATATTTCTTCGAAACTCTCCCACGGGCTGGTAGTAGTGTTGTGCAGGATATATTGCTTCTAATAACCTCTGATTGTGGTGTGATGGTAGGGACCATGGGACTCCATAATGGGTATATGGCTTTCCTGAAACGTTAAATATCAAATCATGCATAAACTCGCGCCTGTCTCCAATAGACCTGTGACAGGAGGGCACCCGTGTCTGCCCGCACATGAGCGCAACATTGCTTCGCGACACGCGTAACCTAGAGATATTATCGACATGGACGCATCCCTTTAATACGGCACCCCTGTACGCTTCGTGTCTATGCGCTCATCGTTGACATAATTTTTCGCTTGCAAAAGACATTGCCACATTTCACTACAAAACTACGTGACCATTTAAGCTGTACCTATCATTTTGTTGGGGACTTATTACAGGTTTCATATTGCATAATCATAATCAGTATCATTTTCTACTACTCTCGCAACTCCTATAGAAGAATAACAAAAACAATGAATAAATTGCTTCGATTTCTAACTATTTTCTGAATTCTTAATTAAGCTGTTTTTTCGAATCGCAACGTGTACAAAACTTTATTTTAAAGTTTTAAATCAATCATTTTAATAAAAAACAGGAGATATTTTTACATTTATTCGTTATCTTGTACAACTTGCGGTGGATGGTGGGGCAGAATCTGGCATTGTCATTTGTACCGATTTCATGTCTATGGGGTAAGTGGTCTGTGTGATGCCCCTATGATCGCGGTCACCAGGGTGCGTTCAGAATCAATTCTAGATTGCGTACTAACTAAGTAGTCGCCGCTAAGCGAGTCGTCCCGTTCGCTCTTATACGCGTTGTAGTATATGAACGACAGTGACAGGTGTAAGTTAATGATTCGACTTAGTGGCCGCTCTAAAATTAGTTACAATGTCATACTAACCTGGCGGAGGCATTACTATGTGCCCTCTAGGATGTTGTAAGTGCGGTGGCGGTAGCACCACGCTTGGAACCGGCCCTTCCATCCCTCCTGGAACTTCAAGATCTCTCTCTGTATCTATCACATGAAAATCTGACAGATTTGGATTTTCTACTTTGTTTTCAGTATTTGTTTCTATTTGCAAGTCTTTAATGACATTGTTGTTGGATTCTTGATTGATTTTGTCTGTGGTTTCAGTAGTTTGATTTGAGTAATCTGTTATTTCAATTGTATGGTCTTTAGTTTCGGATTTTGGTATCTCGTTTTGAGAATACAGTGTTAATTTATCAGAAAATTCACGTTCTGATTTACCTGTTCTTGCTGTTTCGTTTTGAATATTCGCTTCTGTTGCTTTTAACTCGGCTTTACTATGCTTTTTATCTTTAATGTTATCTAATTCAGGTATAAATCCTTGCGTATTATTGTTTTTATCTAATATATCAGCTGTTTTTATCAGTGCTTTATCAGTCTCATCATCTAATTTTGCTAATTTATCATCTATTTGAATTTTAACAGATTTATTTACTCTTGTATTTATGTTTATATCTTCAATGCCTTTCATATCATTTAAAGCGTCAATTCTAATAGCTTTCTCCTGTGTTTTAATGACTTCAGTTTTGTCCAATTTATCTTCCAAAGCCACATTAGCAGTTGAATTTGCTATACCATCAAATACACTATCTTTAACAGTGTCTACGTCATTTTGATCATTAGTATGGCTAATTAGTTCTTGTATTTCATAATGTCTTCTTTTCCCATCAATTAAGTTGTGATACAGCGGGTCTTCCAATGGTATACCTTCAGGGATGTCTTCGAAAGTGACACCATCGCCATCAGACAGAGACTTGGCTTTATTGAACAGGTTATCAGAGGATATGTATTGGTTTGATTCGTGGGATATCCTCGGAGGACAGTCTTCTGGGATTGTGTACATCTGTGAAATGGTAACAGTTAAGAACATGGCTTGTTGTAAAGGTGTATAGAGCTCGTAAAGATCTGCTCGTAAAGAGAATAGACGTGGAGTGGGACAGGCAGGGTTTGATGATGATGTCGTCCCAGCCGATTTCGGCGACAGCAACCGCTTGACGACGTAGTTTTTATCAGGGTTGGGGACTTCGCTGGTCTGCCCTCTGGTGCGCCCTCAGGTGACTAATGTCATCATCATCATCAGTCTATTTATATTGCCCCACTGCTCGGGCACAGACCTTCCCTTACATCGAGGGAGCTCGGGCCATAATCCACCACGCGGGCCCAGTGCGGGTTGGCGGATTTCATATGCCTTAGATTTTTTTTTCTTCTACGACATGCAGGTTTCATCACGATGTTTTCCTTCACCGTTTTGAGAGCACTCGGTAAATGTACGTAAGTTTTTCCGTCGAAAAAACCGAGGATAACTCATTGGTACATGGCTGCCCTAGCTGGGAATCGAACCTGGGACCTCCATATTGCAAGTCCATTGACCCAACCACTGAGCCACCGAGCTCTCTTGTGCCAATCGTGACTAATGTAGCCAATCTTATTGGTAAACATTCAGGTTATTAATGCCACTAAACTATCACTCTATACCTGAGTATCGTTGAGCATTGGCCTGTAGTAGTCTATGATCTTAGCGTACGCCGGTTTGGTCCTCGTGCCGGGGCCGACAGCGTGCAACGTGTAGCACTGGTGCCCGCCGCGGGCCAGCGTGTGCCCGTCGCGAGCGCCCAGGTATAGTGTGGCCCGAGTGCTGGTAGAGGACAGCTCTATGCGACGAAGCACTGGTGGAATACAATATTCAAGATGTAACGGAAATATAGAGCAAAAATCTTGATTTAAGCATTACTTCAGGCTAAAACACATTACATAAACGGCCATATCTTTTGATTGCGTGTTGATTATAGAAGTGTGAGATTACAGATCTAAGTATTTGGTATTATTTTCAACTTGATACGTAGGTATGCCAAAAGGGACATAATGAGAAATGTACCTACACATGGGCGTACCCAGGTAGGGGCAGCTCCCCCCCCCCCCCCCCCCCCCCCCCCGATAATGTTGACGTCCCTACTAAGTATTTTATCTAGTACTTTTATCGATTAAAATTAAGAAAACGAATATTTTGTGCCAATTGTTTGCAATACAATATTTTTACAACTAAAAATTACGTTCTTTCTATAAGCACCTAGCTTATAAAAAAATCTGACTTGCCCCCCTCTGGCCCTGGGTACGCCCATGTACCTACACTCTCCGATAGGGACATTATGCCATGTGGACGTTTTGCGAAGTGGTCATTCTGCTGCTGAGTCCGTCGACGAACTGAACTTACACGTATTGGATTGGTGCAGTTGAGAGTACAACAGAGAGGCGTCTGCCCCGAACCCGCCGGGGAGAGCCACCTCGAGTAACGCCATCTCAGGGAAGGCACCGGTCCACAATACACAGGCCTGGAGGATAACATAGATTAAAAACCTCTTTATGGCAAGATTGAAGATTGAGACCATCAGGTGGGATTGAGGTATGGTCTAGAAATACTTAAGACTATGTTAGTGTTTACATGACGTGTATTACGCGCTATGACATGCGACTTAGGTCCGACTCCGAGACCCCGGGACATGTAAGTGTACCCATTGCCTTAGAATCGGACTGTCCATGGCATCCGCAATGCCCTTCTTCTTGACGCTGTTAGGGCTGTCGTGAACCAGGTGCATCAGGGACGCGACTCTTTTGCGTATGATGGCATGGAATCCGATTCACTCAGCCCGTTTCTCAGCCTTTTGATTTCTCGGGCTATACGTCCCACACTACGTGTATCCGTTCACGCTACCACATCGGTTCTACGATAGATCTCCCTCTTCCACCTGTAAGCATATAGGTATAGCTACCTCAACAACAGCAGCACAGAAGCAGCTGGTCCCGTTGCCGTCACAGTTGAAGGGCCCGTCAGTATGAACTGACACCTGAACTGATAGCAGCTTGTCACGACCCTCGTCTGAGGAGTACGCGTTGTAGCTGCGAGTAGCCTGCACCACGGCGCAACCGGTGCCTGGAAGAAAGCTCTTGTTGAGATATATAAATAAGATTTTATTGTAGAAACGGCACAGTGCAGCGAAAAATCCAAATCGAATAGACTCGAAGTGCAGGTTTCATCACGATTTATCCTTCACCGTTTTGAGAGCACTCGGTAAATGTACGTAAGTTTTTCAGTCGATTAAACCGAGGATAACTCATTGGTACAGGCTGCCCTGGCTGGGAATCTAACCTGGTACCTCCGTATCGCAAGTTATTGACCCAACCACTGAGCCACCGACCTCTTATTGAAGAATGTTCTTGATTAGGCTCTTTCTTACCCTGAACGTTGACATTGAGCTTCACACCATCTCCCATCTTCATAACCTCAGGTATGAGGACCCCTGACCGAATGTTCACTGTCTTGACAGAGCCACTACTCTGGGCAGTCACGCTCAAGTCAGTTGGAGACGAAGGCTGGACGGTTGACCACGCGATCAGTGCTTCTAGTGCTATTAAGGTGTCCTGGAATATAGTGAGAGGTTGCTAATGATATTTAGATATTCGAAGGCTTTTACCCGCTCACAGACCACTTACCCAATAGACATGAAATTGGTACAAATGACATTGCCACATTTCAATGGAGCTTTGCCCCACCTACAAAACTACGAGACCATTAAAGCTGTACCTATCATTTTGTTGGGGACCTATTACAGGTTTTATATAGCATAATCACAATCAGTAGTAGTTGTGAGAGTAGTAGAAAATGATAACAAAAATAAGGAATAATTCGCTTCGATTTCATACTATTTTCTGAATTCTTAATTAAGCTGTTTTTTCGACTCGCATCTTGTACAAAACTTTATTATAAACCAATAATTTTAATAAAAAAACGGAGATATTTTTACATTTATTCGTTATCTTGTTCATCATGCGGTTGATGGTAGGGCAGAATCTGGCATTGTCATTTGCAAGTAAAAAATTCTGTCAACATAGAGACAAAGCGGGGGACAGGGGTGCCTACCGACTATGTACAGGGATACATAGTCGGTAGTGAGCGTACTTACGTTGGCAATTCATGGTAAGGATATTGGTATAGGACCGTAAACACAAAACGGCTTTGTTTCAAATCACCTGTGTAGCAACGAATCCGCCGGCTGCGTTCCTATGCGTGGATAGCCACCGTATGGCTCCTCGAGCGTCGTGTGCGCAGCTCGAGTCGCGTAGAGGTGGGGGACAGTTGGCCAACGCCAGCAGCGCATAGCCGGTCGCCTCTATTGACGTCGATAGACTGCCTGGAGGAATGTTTGAGAAAAAGATATCAGAGTCATGACCCAAACTATGATTTCCTTTGCTATGTGTCCTGAGACGTAATCATTATTAGCCCGATTCAGTCCACTGCTAGACATAGACCAGCTCTACCAAAGCACGCCCCTCAACCAGATTCTTGGACTTTTGCATTCTTAACAACTTCTCTCTTATAGCCTAAACTATAATTACTTATGCTATAAGTCACGTAATCATCATCATATTAGCCCGATTTAGTCCATTGCTAGACACGGGCCTCTACCAAAGCATGCCACTCAACCAGATTCTTGGACTTTTGCATTCTTAGCACTCCCTGCCCCGTAGCCGCTGCATTGACTAGGAATAGCAAGGCGGCCGGGATCTAGGGCACATGTGACATGATAAGCAGAGACCCACAGACTCTGAAAAAGTCATTATGCCCTATGGGTACAAACATTTTCCCAGCTAGGAATTGAACCAAGAACCCCTTGCATAGAAGGCAAACTACTACCGAGGTCGTCGTAATTTGGTAGGAGTATTTAATTCATCACCATGCTCCAGTCTACTGCTGGACGTAAGTCTTCAAGGAAACCCAGTCAAGTCAAGTCAACATAATTCTCGGTACGTTGCATCTAGTCTCTGCCAACTGTGTTTCGGTTCTCAAAACGATGAAATCATAGCGTGCGTGACAGGAATAGTGCCATTTGTGCCTGATATAATGGCGTGCCTGTTCGGTGCGCCATCTCAAGGCATTATATCATCGTTTTGAGAACGGCTGGTCGAGAATATTCCCATGCCCAGTGTTTGCGCACCTAGAGTGCCTACCCACTCACCCTCATGCATGCAGGGTGCAGGCGGCGGCAGCTTTGGTTTTCTCTGCGGTGTAATTAGATGCTGCGATTGTCTTTAAATGTGCTTACACCATATGTGGTGTGAACTATGGTTCACAACACACAAGCTGTTATTATTCGATAGGCCGCCGAACCGATTATTAATATTTGTATTTATTTATACCGACCGATACCGCCGAATAGCCGAGAAAAGTCTTCCATGACAGTGAGTTTCATAGTGGGTTTCACCATAGTTTATGGCATCGCCATCCGCCGTGAAGGTGCATGAGAAACGAGGTGGCATGCACCTAGATGCGCCTGAACACCCAGACTCTTTATTGTCAAATTGAAAAATATTCGTTCTGAAGACGTTACGTTTTAGATATTTGTCATTAAAGGCTTCCTGTTACGTCTTTTCTTCACTTACCAGTTTCCCACCAAACGAAGTCTCCATTCCTCCGCGCCAGCTTCAACAATTCCATCAATTCCCTCATCTCCTCGTCTTGCTCCAAAGCACCCACTTTTCCGTCCCTCCTATCCAAGAGACTTGCCTCATTAGTCGTTCTTACTTCTTCCTCGTAACCTCGTAACCTCATAAAGGCATAGGCTAAAAGACTGTGGGCGTAAACCCTTGCCGGGTTCTTGGTCTTTAATGGTGGAAGAGCGCGGAGGCATGAGAGGGTGTTGCGGAGAATTCGGGAGGATAGGGTTGTGGAGCTATCAAGGAGGGATGTGATGACGTAAGCTGTGAGGGTTACACTCGCTATTTCGCCGTCTTCGTTGAGACCACCCTGGAAACAACAAAATATGTGGTGATTGATGATGATTTAGTACGTGATGGTTCTATCCTAATTTTTCCTAAATCCTGAAATCGATGTAAATGATTTGATGCCCTTTGATCTTCGAAGTCAGAAAAAGTCTCACCCGAAGTTCCCTATGGAAGACTTGTCCTTCATTCCTGAAGCATCCGTTTTCCATCTGCTGGCTAAGAAGCCATTGCTCTGCTCGTTGTAAGGCTGGTGGTTCTGGTAGACCTGGTGTCAGGACCTGGAAAATCAGAAGAACCCAGAATTAAGTGAGCTGAAGGGAATACTTCAAGCGTTATTGAGACAGCAGAAATATGCGACACAAATAACTGGAAGAATGCTTTTATTCTGTCCATCATCATCACTAGCCGTATCAGTCCACTGCTGGACGTAGGCCTCTCCCAAAGCGCGCCACTCAATCCTACTCTCGGCCCTCTGCATCCAGTCCCTGCCAGTCATCTTGCGAAGGTCATCCCTCCATCTGATCATTCTGTCAATTTGAGGTAAATTCTTACCTGATTCTTACATACTATTGAGGATACAGACAGATGTATGGTAACTATTTGGATAGCAGATTCAGTTTCAAGATTTACCTGATGAGCTTTGCGAAGATATCGTACAACAAAAGCGGTTAACCAAGTAGACGGTGTGGCATCAGAAACACCAAACGCACTGAATCCTCCTGATGGATGCATGTATTGCAATTGACGGGTGAATCCTGTAGAAATTATGAAAGAATAAATCGAAGCATGCTGATGTAGTATACCATGAAATGAAATATACCATATTTCTTGTTATATTAAGTCCCATACCTCTAGCAACGTGTTCCCTAGCTGATAAAGCTGTAGCAGATCGAGGGTCTAATTGCTTCAGAGCCAACAAATTCGTGGCCATTCGAGCCATATTCTGTTCTCCGCACCCGCGTGGAAGCATTACCAAGTCATCGGCATCCTGGAAATATGTCCATAAAAATTTTGAGCACATTACACTGCCTTCATCATTAAAAGCAGGCCGTATCAGTCCACTGCTGGACTTCAACTCGATTGTTGATTTTTTGCATCCAGTCTCTGTCAGCCACCTTCTGCAGACCATCTCTCCATCTGACCGAGGGAGGTCTCACACTACGTTTATCCGTTCCTGGCCACCGTTAGATAGCTCGTCTACTCAGGTTATCAGGTTCTAAGACAGATGTGGCGAGCCCACTGCCACTTCAGTAATCAGTTTGCTGATCCTATGAGTAATATCAACTTTTGAACTCACACTCTGCCTTATTGTCAAGGATATTCTATAGAAGAATATAAACAGCGGTTGGTTCTATACTTACAGCAAGTAAAGGCCCGGTAATGTCACTAATAGCCCAAATAGTCAATGTCTCAGTACCAGGGACTGCTTGAACTTTTGGCCAGTTCCATGAGACTTCTGAATTGCTGGATTCAGTACTACCTAAAACGGCAAAATCTTCATTAAAATTTATACATAGCCTAAAATATATCAGAGATAAAGGTGGTATGGGAGACCAGTTTACCTTTCCCACACAGCAGCATAGATTTCTGGTCATGAACTGGGAAGCCTTCAGGATCTATTGTCATTTCGATTATCACCTCGTCACTGGAGAAAAGTACATAGTATTAGAAGAGATTTGAATCGGGGTAATTAGTCAGAGGGAAAAGTCAAAATCAGCTGTCATTAGAAGTAAAATATTCTAGCCAAAAGGCGATTTCGATGTGGAAAGCGATAAGAAACTAAGTTGCAAAAGCAAGCAAGCGTGGGAGGTTCTTTTGGTCGCATACCTGACATCACTCCTGCTACTGGTAGCATTGACACAACCGCCGTCTCTAACAGACTTTGCGCGTACACTGACTCTTGCGTTCCCCGGCAACTTTGCACGGACTTCTACGCGACGAGCAATGGATGATCGCGCAGCAATACACGCGGAGTCTACATTGTCAGATGGACCTTCTAGGTGCGGGTCTGTTAGGATTTGAATTTGAACCTGGAAAAGTTTAAGGATAATTAAAAGAGTAGCATTTTACTAACGCCTCTGAGTAATCTACCGAAGCAAGTAATAGGTACTCACACTAAGAGGCTCATACAAATAATTGAAAAGCCTATAACGTATGATGGTGTTGTCCCCACGCCTTAACCTTTTGGGACTGTCTGCATGGATAAAGAATTCACGGAAGACCTGGAAATTAATTTAAGTACTTGTAAAAAACAATTATTCTGCATTTGACTTATTTATGGGTCTGAAGACAAACTTACTTGCAAAACAGCAGGTGCTGAAATCGCCACGCCAGTCCTGGTAATGCAAACTGCTGAAGCTTCGAATCTGGTTATAGAATCCGGTGCTCGGGCACTTGCGATAGCTGAGCCATTGGCACCTACGCCTACGAGTCGCCACAGCCAAGCCTGGGTTTTTAAAATTGGTGGCGGTTAGCCATAAAACTGTTTTAAAGTTAGTCCACGAATTGAGTCTTCGGTCCCTATATAACTTAACGTTTTTTAACTAAGTGTGGTGGAAGTGAGGTTTAACTACTTAGATATATAGCTAACAGCATTAGTTGGTAACAAAAATCTCTTTCGTGAACCATGTATTTATTAAATTGATTAATTTTTTGTGATGGAACATTACAAATACAGCAGTATAAATGATTAAACATCAAATTCTTGTGACGGTAGTCTGAGATTCTAGGGGTTCCAGTGTGATTTTAATATTCCATCTTTAGTTTATGTGTTACTATGGATGGATGCTAGAGAAACCCTACCTCAGAGAAGTCACTCCTGGGCACGGTACTCTCATCAGCTGTCAGTGACAATGGGGCTGATGACTGGCAGGACCTGCTCCTTATCGCTGTACCACCGAGCACTCTGACTCCGGCAGCTGCCAGCCACATGGTGGTCAGTTCCATGCTACTGGTAGGTAGATCTGGGGTGTCTGAAGCTGTAGGAAGGTTAAATGACTGAATAGTTTCGATTGTTTGATTTCAAATTGTATCCCGAAGAAATAAACATAACGTATGAAGATCTGCACCGTCATCACCATCAGTCACTGTAGGAGACCCACTCAAGCCGATTTACTTATTGGTTTTTGGCATCCAGTGTCTATCTGGGGTCTCCCACGTCACGTTTACCAGTTGGTGGCTTTTATTCGAGAACCCGTCTACCCCATCGGTTCTACGACAGATGTGGCCAGTCCACTGCCACATCAGTTTGCTGATTCTATTAGCAATGTCAACCACTTTTGTTCTCTGGCCGCTGTTCTCTTCACTGACCACCACTGTCTGTGGGTGGTGGTCAATTCATAGCTCATCAGTGTCAATTGAGAGTCCAGATATGTAACCTTTTGGCTGGATTTATTCGTGTATGCGACAGAGATATTTTTCAGAAGAATATTCCAGTATTCCATTTGGTACCCACTAGAATTTACGCCAATAACCTAACGAGGATTTTGATGTAAATTAAGCCCTCAAAGACCATGAGAGAAAGGGACAAATTCAAGACCACGTACAAATTCCACTTACTCAAGAAACATTCTCCAGCGGCATCGTACTCTGTCAAGTTCCTGTGTCCATCGATCACTCTTCTCAGCCCTCCCATGATCACATCCTTTATATTTTGTCCCGGATGCACCCATTTGGCTGCTGAGTCCAAGGCAGTGAGGGCACAGATTGCCGGTCCAGTAGTTGTAATATTCAGGGCGGTTGTTGAGCCAGGTGCGGCTTGACGAGATTGCCAGGTTGCTTCTACCTGGTGAAAGGATATGACTGTTACGGGAGCTGTTGGTGGTTGACACAATGGAGAATAATGACTAGACATTAGACTTGAAAATTTAATAAAAATGACTTATTTTTATTGGACCGTCTGCCCGAGACGCGATCTCTTTTGACATGTCCCTTGGGAGGAGGAAGAGACCTTTGCTTAGAAGTAAGATGCAGATTATAGGATAGGTTTAGAAGAAGAAAAACACAACTTCATTTTATGAACTTTGAACAGAAGTTATCTGACTATTGTCAGATTCGAGATACAATAATATTACCATTAAAAGATGACCACATATTACTAAGAGGATATGCTAAAGACAACCAGGGATAATCGTTAATCGATAGTCTAACCTCGTATCAAGCAAGACAGTAAGGTATGACCTTACAAAACCTGACTTCATCATTTGCTTGCTCTTACCTTATTCCCAAAACACTCTTCCATCTCGAAGTGTTTACTGGCACTGACCAGCTCCCCATTATAGTAGAAGTACGCCACTAAATGACTATCAGGACACATCTGATGCGTCACTTTGATTGGCAACATGACTCTTAGCATATGACGGTCTTGAAGAGCATCTGATTCGATTCCATCAAGTCCCATTACGTTTACGTCAAGTCTTGCTTTATTTGCTTCAACCCTTGTTGCGTTTCCGTTAAATCTGACATCTTTACCATCATTTCTTGCTAAGTTTGCATTGCAAGGGCTATTTCTGGCTGCGGTTTCGATTTGATTATCAGTATTTGGGCCAGGACATTGAGTGGTTGCTCCCCATCGGTAGATAATTCCTCCGCGAGTGATTACCTGTTGATTTTGGTTAAAATCAGGTTCAAATTAGTTCTTTAAAAAGTAAAATGTTGGAATACCAGGGCTCGTATTAATAAACCGCTCTCAACTCTGAGGTCGATCTTGAGAGTGATTTTAAGATAGCGTTCCGTTTAATAAATGGAACTTAAGTTCGCATTTAGGAATCGGGTATTAGGCACGTGAATATCGCCGTATTAACGCCGACTTGAATGTGTGTGTCAGTGGGCTGGTCATATCTGTCGTAGAACCGACAACCGATGGGGTAGACGAGTTCTCGAATGGGGGCCACGAACGGGTAAACGTAGTGTGGGACGCCCCCCGACCAGATGGAGGGATGACCTTCGCAAGATGGCTGGCAGAGACTGGATGCAGAGGGCCGAGAATAGAGTTGAGTGGCGTGCTTTGGGACAGGCCTAATGTCCAGAAGTGGACTGATACGGGCTGATGATGATGAATGCGTGTTGAGCACACACGCCTGGTATATTAATTAACGATGTACTTGCGATGCTGATCACGTCTTGAGTTCTCAGCTGAGTTCACAATTGAGAGCGGTCATTGATACGGGCCTTGATATTGTTGGTCTTACCACGAAATGAACAGTAATAGCGGTGCTAATATTCCTCATGTTCAAGTAGAGAGGTACAAATGTCCTTGTAGCGAACACGTCTGCCTTCAGAGGGCCGAGTGCGGCGTGCATGCCGCCTTGCCTTTGGACTGGCAGGTACAGTGGGGACGTGGTGGTATTTGTGTCGTTTTGAAGACTGGCCTGGAAACAACATAAGATAATGCATTCGACAGTTCGTCATTTGCCAATGTCATGTTACAGAATATTCAAAATATCATATCGTCTTCCTCCAGGGGAGTCGCCGTAGCGTCGTCACTCTGGGTATCCGCGTCTTCTTGTCTTCATCCAGACGAGACGCCGTAGCGTCATCGCTCTGGACGAAGCAGCTCGACAGTCACGTTCACTCCCGAGCTCGTAGCGGGACTCTTGTCTTGATTATAGCGCCAAACTTCAGATCCTGCATGAATCCTCCAAATAATGTGCATGAATCCTCCAAATAGTGTTATTTACTTAATAACACGTTTACAATGTTATAGTTAACATTATTGTATTTTACTTTTGACTAAGTTATTTATTATTCGATGATCATTTTTACAAATAAGACTATATTTGACATAATGATTATTATTGTATAGTATGTTATTATGTAAAAGTGAAATAAATGAATCTAAATCTAATTTCCCAATTTCGATTCCTTGGTCGCAAAAAATATTTGCACAAAAGAAATACACTAGGTACAGATATCATAATTGGCGGTCTTATTGCTCAAAGTAATTGGAGTCAATTTTTTTATTTATACTTAAGTAATTTTTGTTATTGTTTGTATGAATTTTTAAAGACAATTAAATATTAGCGTTACCAGAAGAGAGTAAAAGTATAGTAAGAGTAAAAGTATATTGCATAGGTGTGCTGTTTGGCTGTCAAATAAACGATTATTCTATTCCATTCTAGATTTTTTTTCTAAAATCGTTTGACATTCCTCATAGTAAGGAATCTCAATGTGTTTTAATTGCGAATTCTTACATGTCAACGACTTAGTCGCTTAAAGGCCCAAACACACTGTTAACACGCCACGCGACACGACGCGATGCGACACGTACCGTACATTTGTCATCGGCATCGGGTAATTTTGGCTATAAAAAATTGTAATGATTTGATTTCTTTAACACGCGTCGCATCGCGTGGCGTTTTAACAGTATGTTGGCGCCTTAACCAGCAAAGTAAGGGGGTAATTCACAGATCCGAAGTATTATTATCGGATAATCTATTTGGCAGGATAAGGGTAACTTACAAAATCATATAACTTTGATAAAGCCTTACTTACCTGCAGTCTATAGAATGGACTACCATCATTATCAGCACTAAACATGACCCTGGCGATACCCGATGCATCAGTCAGAACATCTTCGCATGCTCCGTCAGTCAGCATCGATTTCGCTGACGCTGACGTGACCGGACCTTGAGTCAGATCTGACGCATGACTGGCTGGTGACCGACAGACTCGGATGCGCTGGTCTGATGCTGGTTTGTCATCAAAGCGAATTGCTTTTATCTGAAAGCAAGAATGGGAAGTGAAAGATTTTTATAAGCTCACGTTCTTTTTTCCATATGTCGTTATCTTGTACAACTTGCGGTTGATGGTGGGGCAGAATCTGGCATTATCATTTGTTCGCCGAGCATGGCATAATGCATAAAAAGACATCTTATTTAGACTACCCATTGATTGAGGGGTTTTGATGGGTATGGGGTTATTAGGAGAAGTTGCAGATCACACATTCTTGAATAGATGAACGGGTTCAGCCATACTGGAAGTAAACAGAAATACATTTACCTTCAATTTATACGGTAATCCTGGTGATATGACAGCGCGATGTTTAGTGAGGAACTCCAGGGTCACCGGCTTGTCCACCACTTGAGAAACAACTGTAGTGTTCTGCCATATCCTCGTGCCTTCCTCCTGAAATTATTGATCATTATATGAATTTGGTAGTATAGCGAGATTCCCCGATTGCCGGGTATCGGCCTTCTCCAAGTTGGCCCATTCGTCTCTATGCTGCGCCGTCCGCGTCCAGATTAATTTGACGACTTAAGCCGCGTCTCCTGCGACGTGTTACCGTGTTACGAAACACGGTAACATCCGATTTAGGGGCGTAACGTAACAATTATGTTACCAAAAACTGGAAACATGTTACCCGCGACGAATGGGCAACATTCGATTATTCACAAGCGTTCCATTATTCTCCTAGAACTAAATCTATTATCCTTTTCCTCTAAACTCATTTTTAAAATGAAACAAAACAAGAAACAGACGCAGCAGACCGGCTGTTTCGGTAATATGTTACGGTAACTTTGTGTTTTGTTACTAAATTTTTGAAGGAGACTTGGCTTTATAAGATGTAGAAATGTCAATAAAGGCAATAAAGGCTTTTTATTTTTATTTATATGAATTTGGATCCCACGTTAACCGAGGTTGGGTCAGCCTGGTTACCCAACGGTTCGGCTACGTTCGATCCAAATATCTTAGCAGAATTAAGGGTGGTCTATGTCGCCGCCAACCGATGGCCCAGGGGAGGAGGGAAGTTGATATAAATGAATGAAATGAAAGGTATGAATTGTAGGTACATTCAGGAGGACATGAAGCCTCATGCGAACGTAACACGTGCGGGAAACATCGGTCAAGCAAGTCATGGGAAGAAGATTAAGAACTTTGCTTGATTTGCATTTAAGTTGCTGACTGCCAACACAACGCAAATATCTGTCTTTGTGTCTGCCTGTGTTATCGCAGCTCCAGAACGGATGGTCCAATTTGAGAGCGATTTTACCGTTTGATAGGTGGTGTTGGTGATAAGGTTCTTAGATATAAAGGATCCAGGGTCTGATGAGAACTCTTGGCGACGTCCTTGCTGGTACCTGAAAAGAGAAGTCAGCGACCACCACGTCAGGTGAGTTAGCCGAGTCCAAGCCGATCCTCCTGGCTGCTGCCGCGTGTCTGTGGCAGGCACGTGGCGCCCGCAGGCGGACTGCCGTGCGGATGCCGTTGGTGCCGTCGCTGGTCGGCGTACCAGCGCCGCGGATACGGATCACCAGCATGCCTTCCACTGCTTCTGTCCAGGGATATCTGGAAATTGGATTAGGCTCTTGTATGGCGTAGGCAAAAATAATATAATAAAATAGAAAAAAGTCTTGATTGATACTTCACTTCGCTTTTTAAAACATGACTTCTCTACCCTACCATCTAATACAAGGTTTAGTAGGCAATTAGTACCTATACCGATGTTCCTCCTCCCTAATCGTTGCCTCAGTGCTGAGGATCGTAACCCTCAACAGCAGGTGCCGTCTTGGCATGTATGAACTGGCGCCAGGAGACACGGTCTTGTGCTCTTCTCACAGCCTCTTCAAAGGGCACGCCGAGGATTCTGCCAGCCGCATCAGTACAGCGGGCTGGTCCCGGCCACGTGGTATATGTACCTGATGTGGATTCTCCTTAGAATGTTTATATCTCTACTTACTTGTCACTTTGATGAGCAAAAATCTGTTATTTTGTTCGTTCCTTGGATTGATATCGATTTACGTTTTAAAAGTGATAATATATATTTATAAAGGATTCCAGATTTATTCCGGATTTTCCAGTGTTTATTTACTGAGCTGCAAGCCGCCAGTGCACCCGCAGGTGTCCATTACAGTACCGATGTTCAGTATTTCGATTTTTGCGCTCCTTACCTACACTTCGAAGGGCACAGATAATTTTGCCAGTGGCAATAGTGAGAATTTGACAAATAATTAATGTCACGCACCTAACTGCTGGTTTCAGAATCTGAAAAACGGTAGCAATGTCTCTATTTTATGGAGTATTAGTCTTTCTTATCCTCTTACCTGACACACACGGTCCACACCAGCCTCTCGCTGGTCCTCAACACGCGTGCTGCGTGGCGGACGCTCAGTTGAAACGGAGGCAACTCGTAGTTGCCAACCCAGAATACCGCTGAACCCTGGAAGGATAGGCACAATTTGTCTAGGTACCTAAGGAGAAGCTGTGCCCGTGAACGAAGGAAAATATACGGAAACCAAAATACTTAACAAGTACCTAGGTAAGTAATAAAGTAGCGAACACATAGAATAAGTTGTTGTCCCAGCATGTTGTGACCGCCCGCGTGGTGGATCATGGCCCGAGATCCCTCGTGTAAGGGAAGGTCTGTGCCCGAGCAGTGGGGCAATATAAATAGACTGATGATGATGACAGGTTTTGAGTATTTTGCGTTTTAATAATGTTATTAATGAAGGCCCCTCAACACGTTGGTCCTTCGCGCCGGCTCCTACCTGCGAGCCATCTCCCAGCTTGGCCCGGAGCGTCCAGCGGCCGTGCGGGGCCAGCGCGTCCAGCTGGTGCTGCACCTGCGCCGCGCCAAGCCTGCTGCGCACGCGCACCCACTGTGCCGCACGCGAGCCCTCCCAAGCACCACGAGGACCCTCTAGCCAGATATCGTCTATCTGCAATGAAGATTATTATCAGCATGTCTTCATGCTTCATGAGTGAGGAAAGAGAAGAATCGGTCGCAGGAAAAAGTAGTGGCTGCGTAACATCCGGGAATGGACTGGAATCGCGACCGCCGCAGACCTGTTCCGTCTCGCGAGAGATAGGCACAAATATGATGAGCTGATTGCCAACCTTCACTAGTTGGAGAGGCAACCCCCAAGAAGAAGAAGAAGTCTTCATTAGTAAGATCTTCAGCCCATATCATCGAAAAAACTAAGTCGAACTGTTATGTAGCCAGTATACGATGGTCCAGCAAGCTTCCATCCGTCCGCGATTCCCCGGATTTGTCATAGTTTGAAGGGCGTCCGGGGGCCGTCCGGCAGGGGTTTTAAAAAGTGTCATTTTGCCCTTTAAAAGGGACACTTTTGTTGTCAGGGGAAACCTAATTTTTTAAAGATAAGCAATAAAAGCCAATGGGCGTTTTTGGAGCCTTTTGAAATTTTCGCGGCCAGAAACCAAATATGGTTATTTAGGTACATATTGGCAAAGTAAATAAAACATATTATGGCAGCTCATCTGTAACCTCAGTCCGGGCCGAGATATTCGACTTTAACTTTTTACTTCCGTTGAACTCAAATATCTCGGCCCCGGTGGAGGGTAGAGACGTCGAATCAACATTTTTACATTCTCTATGAGGTCGTCTACAAGAAAATGTTGTTCCGGGATTTTTACCTTCAGTCAGAGCAGAGATATTTAACTTTAAGTAAATGACAAATGTGAGAGAGGGGGAGGATATGCTCATTTTAGATGGTGCACCGGCCATCTACTATAACTTTTGTTATAATTCATCCCGACTGGGCCACTAGAACTCCGGTTCTTTTTAGATGGCCGGTGCATCATCTAAAATGAGCACATCCTCCCCCCCCCCCCCCCCCCTCTCACATTTGTCATTTACTTAAAGTTAAATATCTCTACCCTGACTGAAGGTAAAAATCCCGGAAGGTAAGAATCCTCTCACATCCGGTGTATCCTTTACACCACACCCCCTCTCAAGTTTTATGACTTTACTTAAACCTCATTATTTATACCCTGACTGAAAGTAAGAATCCCGGACTTCACGATGAACGTAAAATGTTGCGTCTATGTTTCCCCACTCATCCGGGGCCGAGATATTTGAGTTTACGTAAAGGAAAAATTAAAATCGAATATCTCGCAAATTCCCATGGTTTTCGCAAATTCCCTCTCTCATGTTACTTTAGTTTGTCATTTTATTTAAACTCTAATATCGCGAAGACTGAAAATATTTTAAATAAAGGTTCCTTTTTTCTCTATTGAGGCAAGGAACCCCCACCCCCAAAACAGTAAAACTTTTTCCGGTTCCCCTAAAACATCCAATAAAGGATCCAGACGATCTCAGTCGTTTATCAGCATCGCCTAGCTAGGATACATAATTATTATGCTACTATCACGAACCCCTAACATTTAAAGAAAAGTATACAGAAGCGTTAAACACGTTGGATATAAACACACGCTGACTCATATAACTATATCCAGAGTCCGACATACGCAAAAATAAACTCTTAACTCCCAAGCACACCCTTAAACATAATAAAATATACCTAGACACTGAAACACGTTTGAATACGCCACCTTAATACAAAAACAACCAGATAAACATAATTACAGTCTCGCACACAAATGCAATACACACAAATACGCCCCACAAAACACCTAGAATCAACAACGCACTCCTCAAATACAAACATACCTTTACGCAAAAAAAAAATACATAGACAAACGAAAACTGTGATAATTTCGTGTCCTAACATAAAAAAATGCTCCCAAATACTCACAACACACTCTATGGTACTTACATTCAGTTTCAAAATACACTACCATACTCAGACGCGCAAAACTAATTAGTACGATATCTAGGAGAATTTTTATGTGTAAGATAGTTTTTATGTACCAGTATTGTTGTGTTATTTAGGGTGTGTTTTGCTCATCCGAGTGTAATTTGTGATTTACGGTATCTTTTTAAATATTACATCGCGACTGGGATTCGAACCAGAGACCTTGCCATTCTTTTTCAACTAATGTTGAGCTAATGCTCTGTTGAAAACCGTGACTCGAACCAGATCGACGATATTAGGAATAGTATCTTTTTGTATTTGGATCTCGTTTGGTGTGAGTTTGGGAGTGTTTTAATATGTAGGAGTGTTTATGTGTGCAAAAATATCCTCTAACACATACAAACACACAGAAGTGTAACATACACCGCAACAATCGATGTACGGTTGATAGCACATCAAGCGTATCACACTGGCACCATACGCAGGAGTTATACGATATATTTTGCAATGGTTTCTTTTAACAAGCCACTGAGCTTGTTACGGCGTATGTTATACTTCTGTGTATTTTTTCAAAAGGTCTTAACTTTTGTGTATAGTCGACGGCACATCAACCTACAAAACACACAGACACAAGTTACACCAAGAAGGATAATTATTATGGGAAATGAAGTAAATATGTTTTTTTACGGGGGGAGGAGGAAAAAATAAATTAACATCAAAGGGGAAGTGTATTATAGATGGCAGATGCGACGCCTTATGAAATAAAATACATTTCAATTTATTTTTAGGTGAGGGGGAGGATATTGTTCAATGTACATGTTGAACCTGATTTCCGCTTTGGTTGACCGCAAAAAAAAAAGTCTAGTGGGAGTGTATTGAACATAGCGGATGCGACATTTTAAGGAATAATAGGAAACACAATTTCGTTTTGGTTTGGGGGGGGGGGGGGGGGGGAGGTAAATTGCACATGGTGCACCGGATTTCCGCTTTTGAAGACCGGAAACCTATAAATTGTCGCAAAGGGGGAGCTTATTGTAGATGGCAGTTGCGACATTCTCCTCTCTTTTGGTAAAAGTTAAACTCTATTATCTCGGCCCGGACTGCGGTTAGAACCCCGGGAACAACTTTTATTCTCTTTTTGTATGGTCTCCTACACAGTAGATATGAAACTGATTCTGGCCGCGCCAAAAAAAAAAGGCACCACCCTCCATACGAATGTGCCCATTGGCTTTTAAATAAATCTTAGTTAAAAATTCATTCATAATAACCTGCATTCAAGAAGGCACGGGAAAATAGTTAAGTAAGTGTATTACGATGAATACTATTTTTCAATATACAATACATGGCATAATTGCGACAAGCTAAGTTGTAGTTCACAAATGTGCCAAGACAGGCCGTTTTTCGCAATTATGCGAACTACAACTTACCGAAATTGAATCACGTTACAAATAAGCATTTAAAAAATAGTCTTTATCGTAATAAACATTTTGTAAATAGCTTTTTTTAATAAAATTAATTATATTGGAAGATATAATTTTTTCAAGATTGGCGGGCGCTAGTTGGCTCTATGAAGGCCCTTAATAGTAGCAATTTCAGATTGCGTACACTAACTAATATTAGTCGCCGCTAAGCGAGTCGTCCCGCTCTCTCTTATACGCGTTGTAGTATATGAACGACAGTGACAGGTGTAAGTTAATGATTCGACTTAGTGGCCGCCCTAGAATTAGCTACAATGTCATACTAACCTGGCGGAGGCATTACTATGTGCCCTCTAGGATGTTGTAAGTGCGGTGGCGGTAGCACCACGCTTGGAACTGGTCCTTCCATTCCTTCATATCAGGCCCATAAGTAGGCACTTTGTCGCCAATAAATTGGCAAAGCAAATAAACAGAATGCGGTCGTCAAGTGAAATTGTTCGTTTTGCGCCGGACACAGTCCACGTAAACAAATATTTGCATACCGCCATACTATACGCGACTCGTTTTCAAACTGTGTCAGTGGTACGCGGCATGCGCGGATTTCAATATGTACCGACAGACTGTAGGTACTTTCATGTGATTAAAAGTGGGCTAAGAACAAAGATGTATAACCATGGTCCTCCAATATTTAGTTAAACACGTTCACAAAATTTATTTACACGGTTGCAATAACGAAACAAAATTACCTTGCCAGCCTTCTGGGCACCGTGACTCCCGATGCCCTCCTAGAGGATATATTTTATTTATAGATAGTTTAAGTTTTTAGATGTTTAGGGTTAGTTTTTAGTCACTTTATTATTTTAGGTTTTCTTTTTAACAGTGGAAATATACAAAATGATATATCTTTACGTCTTATTTTCTACCTTATAAAAAACATGTAACTGCTAAAAATTAATTTTTAATTTAATTTTTCTTTTAATGTAATTTTACAAAATAAATACTTACTATAAGTAGAACGTTAAAATTACCCTTCTCTGAGACGAATATGGAGAAAGATTTCGCTGTCCCGAATAAGAGTCATAGTAGCTCTGTTGAAATAGAGCGTGCCACCAAACCGAGGCAGACGCGAGTCCCTGCGTGGCTAGCACGAGTCGCGTTAGAGATCGACGCAACACCGCGGGGCTGTCAAACTCCTTGTAATAACGTCAGTTTGACAGCTCCGCGGCGTTGCGTTGATCGCTCAGGGCTAGCGTACAACAGAACGGCGCCGGCGGACGACGCCGCGCCGTGACGTTGTACGCTAGCCCTAACGCTGACCCTATGCTACAAGGGCTGATTTGAAACTCGGTCGTGACTGTTAAAGTTAACTCAAACCCGATCGTGACCGTTTCTCCATTTCATATTTTGGAAACAAAATTATACTTACTACTAGGTACTGTTAACCGACTGTTAGGTATCTATCGGTAACGTGTTGCGGACGTTTTTGAACTGTCAAAGTTAATTCAAAATTAAAAAAAAATCGTTAAGGGGCTCCCTCACCGGGAGCATTCGCGTGTAATGTAACGTTGCAGATTCGACTTTGAGCATTACATTACAATACTACCTCCCTGACTGACGCTGTTTTTCTCCCTCACTGATGTAATGCTCGAATCTGTAACGTTACATTACACGCGAATACTCCCGGTGAGGGAGCACCTTTAGAAGCTAGCATTATTGGCGCAATTTTCTTGTTCTTGATTTTGATTGAACACGGCCCAAATCGGCCCAATATACAGGGGCTTCCATAAGGTTGAGATTTTCTCAAGAACTATTGGACCGAATTTAATAATTCTTTTACAGTTACATAGTTTTAACTTTTATCTATCTAACAGTGAAATTATTTAATTTCAATTTGTAAAGGGTTTGTAAGGGACCGATGGGCCCGGACTGTCACAGAATGGGTGCCATCGGACGGTCGCCGGCGTCGGGGCAGACCTCGGCGTAGGTGGAGAGACGATATCGTTGGATACAGGGATGGGTGGCTGGAAGAGGCTCAGGACAGGGATGGATGGTAGAGGAGGGGGGAGACCTTTGCCCAGCAGTGGGACAATTTATAGGTTAACAAAAAAAAAGGGTTTATAATGTATGTGTCTAACATCTGGTCTGTCGTGGTGATGCCTGCCGCATCGCCTCACATGGACCATTCTCCGGCCACGTTTCGCATCGCTGTTACAGGATTTTTATTTGTACTTAAGTATTTTACTGACGTGATCAAGTGTACCGAAGTGTTCCTACGATCTTAATAAATGAGTATGAAAGAATTATAGCAATATGTCAAGTTGTTTTAGAGAAACATCCTTAAAACTCTACTGTACACCTTTCTCTGTCTTCGACCGTACATCACAGACAATCCACACATTTGTATACACATGAATTGCTGCATATTGGGAGACAGAGAGGACAAGATAAGATAAATATTCTTTATTGCACAAAAACAGATACACATATTAAGCTTAAACAACTATTATACAATAGGCGGTCTTATCTTGTCTCATGAGTGTCGCATCTTGAGAGAGCCTGCGTCCAGCAGATGGACTGCTACGGGTTGATGATGACGATACCTAAATACCTAATCTAGGTCATACTTACCATGCCATGTGATGGCGTCAAGTCCGCCTTGAGCGCGAAGAGCCTCGCCCTGAGCGTGTCCCCCGGGCGGTACCGCGCGCGCTCAGTATGCACGACTAGCACGCGCCCGCTGGACACACGTACGACCACGCGACGCTCCCACGTGCAGTGCGCGTCAGGGTATCTACACATCATCATCATCATCAGTCTATTTATATTGCCCCACTGCTCGGGCACAGACCTTCCCTTACATCGAGGGAGCTCGGGCCATAATCCACCACGCGGGCCCACTGCGGGTTGGCGGATTTCACATGCCTTAGATTTTTTTTTCTACGACATGCAGGTTTCATCACGATGTTTTCCTTCACCGTTTTTGAGAGCACTCGGTAAATGTACGTAAGTTTTTCCATCGAAAAACCCGAGGATAACTCATTGGTACATGGCTGCCCTAGCTGGGAATCGAACCTGGGACCTCCATATTGCAAGTCCATTGACCCAACCACTGAGCCACCGAGCTATCTACACATAGGACAGTCTAAACTCAATATATTTATTGCATTCCATAAATTATAATACAGATGTTCATATAATTAACATTAAAATATTACAATGCTCTTTATGGATTTAGGCAAAGCAATACAAGAGATAGACCACATTTATTGCAGTAACTAAGTTAGTAGTAGGTAACTGGTAACGATTGCTTATTATTATTATTTTCATTAGAAA
Source organism: Tachystola acroxantha (assembly GCA_963506565.1). NCBI lineage: Eukaryota > Metazoa > Arthropoda > Insecta > Lepidoptera > Oecophoridae > Tachystola > Tachystola acroxantha. The sequence continues at coordinate 1,287,020 of OY735887.1, forward strand.
TTCCTTTACTGTGTAATAGCATTTAGCATGTAGGTCGTATCTATCGTATAGAGACCATGTGTTCTAGAGTCATTATTAATTTATTACTATTGCGACCAATTTTATAAGTAGGTACATTAATTTTGAAGTTTTTACGCAATAGACATGAAATCGGTACAAAGCAAGCGAAACAATCTGTCAACGATGAGCGCATAGAGACGAAGCGGGGGACAGGGGTGCCGTATTAAAGAGATGCATCTCAATTTTGCGCTCGTGTACGGGCAGACACGGACCCTCATAGTTACAATCTATTGGGTAAGTGGTCTGTGTTTTCACGCTTTTAACGTCCTCAATAGTAGATAGAGCCCACTGGCGGGCACTCACGTGCATGTCAGAAATCATTAATCTAGCTATAATTTTAGGATAATCAATTGAATAAGTAGTATTTTTGAAAAATTACCTAATATTGACGACCAAATCAGCTCTCGTATTGGGCAGTTGTGGCACTGTTATGTCGACACAGCCACCATCTCCTAGAAACAAAGAGATTGTAAGTTAAGCATGGATTCAAAATCAGTTCATCTTGCCGGAAAGTGTCACGACGTTGACAGAGAGGAAATTTAAAAATTTCATTAAAGGAACACTTGTTAAGAAGGCGTATTACAGGATAGATGACTATTTATACGATGAACATGCATGGTGTGTGTCGCCGGTTCCGCATGAGGGATAAAGTCTAGATTACTAACAATAGTAATAGTTGTGTAATACCTAGTTATTAAGTAATTGTGTATCATTATATTATTTTAAAAGATGTGCTGCTGAGAGTTTTTTTGCTACTTTTTCTCCTCAGCGTTGACACCTTTTCCTTGCAAAGTGATGTAAATGTAAATTAAAAATATGTTGACGTGCAAAAATGTACACAACGTCCTTACTTGCAATAAAGAAATTTGACTTGACATTGACAGTTGTTCTGCGGAGCTGGAGACATCTCATCCAGGTCATTATCAGCATTTGTTGCTGATAAACGTCTTACCGCCACGCCGTCGCCGGCTTTTCGCCACAGCACCATGGCGTGATGGCGCCGTCATTTTAGAACTTCTTCCTCAGCATACCGCAGCCCACTCCTGGGCATATGCCTCTCCATTAATTCTCCATGTGGCCCGATCCCATGGTTGTCCATACCGAGCCAGCAACCCTCTTGATGTCGTCGGACCATCTGGCCGGTGGTTTGCCCACGCCTCTTCTACCTGTCCGGGGTCTCCACATTAGAATGCAATTACTCCATAGATCATCGTTTCGGCGACAGATGTGCCCGCCCAGGCCCAGAGCATTGTAGAGTTACTTGGTATCACAGTGGTCCCACGTGCACGAGTATGGCCCATCACTACAGAAAATTGCACCATGTTGTAGCCAATCGTCAGGGGGGTGAGCCCCAATGATTTTTAGGCTTCTGTACCTCAAGAGGAAAAAGGAACCCTTATAGGATCATCAATCTACTTTCATGTACCAACCACAAAACTTCAAACATACCTGGAGGCAGTTCCCTGGAAGCAGTGACAGCCTGCCGGTCCTCGGTGAACAGCGTGAGGATCAGCCGTGCTGGGCCGTCTGCATGGAACCGGGACACGCAGGCCCGGTTGCTGGCACCAGCTGTGAGGACCCCGGGCGCCAGGAAGATGTGGTTCTGGTCTATGCAGGGGCTGGAACTGGAATGAATGATAGGTATTATAGAAATTGATCTCTCCATTTTTTTCAGGGATAGTTGCCTAAACCGCTTTCTAAAATGATCTTATGAGGATATTTAGCTAAATTTTACCGTGTTGTACCTCGCAAGCCACAGATCACTTACCCAATAGAATTTGCAAATGAAAAATTCTGTTACCGATGAGCGCATAGAGACGAAGCGGGGGACAGGGGACCGTATTAAAGATAAAGAGATGTCGATAATATCTCTAGGTGACACGTGTCGCGAAGCAATTTTGCGCTCATGTGCGGGTAGACACTGGCGCCCTCTTGTTATGGTGGCACTTCACTTGGCTATTCGTATTAGCTATTGGATGTTTGTCGTATTTGTCAAATACTTGACGTACATACAAATAAGACGAATATTTAGTCAAGCATACCAACCACACATGGCAATTATGACAAATACGCAAATACGAATAGCCAAGTGAAGTGCCTCAATTGCAGGTCATTTTCGCGAGATTTGTGACGTCACTGTATTTTTAGGGATGCCCGATTTTTTTGATTTATCGATTTTATGTGGGTTTTGGTAATGACATGGTTATGAATTTATGAAATGAACATTTGAAGACTCCCTCATAGCTAGATTTAACCGAGTATTACGATGATAATCTATGTTAAGCAAAAACATCAATGTTTTAACATCGTGTTTTCTCAACATCGAACATCCCTAGTTTATCGGGGCCGCGATGACGTCATGCCACAGATAATCATGGCGGACAGTGTTTTTGACCGCTGTTGGAAAGTTGTATTTTAAATTAAAGTTTTTGGTGTTATAAAGGTGTAATAGAACGATTATTAACTATTTAAGACCAGAAAAATTGGGTCAACTACTATTACCCATATGTCTGGGGGGACGGTGTGAGTTTATGTATGGTATAAATGTATGTAGGTACCTACATCTCTGTATTCTACATAACAGCCTTGATATAATATCCGTCCATCCGTACAAGGAAACGATTATAATCTCGCGAACTTTTTGCTCCGCTAATGTATTTTCATATCCCTTTGATTGACAACATAAAAACTTGGTATAAAGGTTCCTTTGTGAAATGCTCTCAGGATGCACTTTAGCAAATGTGAATTAAATTAACATGACGAGGCTTTAGAATTCAGAGGCGTCACGATAAAGTAGTAAATACACCTATAACTACCCTACAGACGTAAATTACGTCACAAGGAAGCCGTAGCCTTCGTAGAAAAACTGAAAATACGCGCATACGAAGCCTTAAACTTGACATTGGCAAATGACAAAAAGTAAAACTAAACAATAGAAGATCAATAACTGCAAGAGAGATCCAAGAATCGATCAAATAACAAAAAGATGAGTTTTAAAGCGAGACGGAGGGTTCTCAAACATTCCTAAGTGTTATGAAGAAAAAACACGTAAGAATGAATACAATGCACTATTCAAACACAGCTTGGCATATTGATTGAAATTGTACTGTCGGCATATCAGCCTACGCCAAACCATTTGCAATCTAGATCGTATTTCTATCGCATAGAATACAATACCAATGACCATATATTAATAACTCTAGATCAGATGTCATGCTCTGAGGATGTCATGTGATCTAATCTAGGTAGTATTTTTTTTTTAATGGACTCGACTGTTCGTCATTTGCCAATGTCATGTTACAGAAAATTCAATATATTCAATAGTCTTCTATCTTCCTCCAGGGGAGTCGCAGTAGCGTCTTCACCCTGGGTAGCCGTGTCTTCATGTCTTCATCCAGAGGAGTCGCCGTAGCGTCATCACTCTGGACGAAGCAGCTCGACAGTCACGTTCACTCCCCAGCTTGTAGCTGGGAACTCTTGATAAAAGCTTGAAACTTCAGATCTTGCATAAATAATCCAATAACTTCACCGTACTGTCACTCGCGAACATTTTCTGATTAATTTAACGTGATATTAAACACAAAATAGTCCCTGTAGACATTAAAAGGAAAATTATCAAATAATTTCGCAACCGTCGTTTCCCGCCATTTTCAAGAGAACCATCTAGGTAATACATAGTAGTACTTACTAATTTAACGGATATGCCAAATTAATGATGGCAAATGTTTGAAATGAACGATAATCTAATAATAATAATAAGATAATCATTTGTTTTTCAATTATTTTTCATTTTATTCTTCTTGTATTTCTACCTCTACCTCTTTCACTTTACTATGTTAAATTCCCTCAACAGTTGGTTGCCTGGAAGAAATAGCTTTTAGCGATAAGGCCGCCAATAATTGTTTTGTATTTCTGTATTGTAATTGTTTGTCAAAGTCAAAGTAAAATTTCTTTATTGCAAGTAAGCACGTTAAGTACATTTTTGTGTCTTTTTTGTACAATAAAGTGTATTTGAATTGAATTGAATAATCACAGAGCTGTTCGGCCTTTTGGTCTGTGCCCGAGCAGTGGGGCAATATAAATAGACTGATGATGATTATTCCTTATTCTTTACTAGCTGTACCCCGCAACTTCGTTTGCGTAGACGAGGAGGATAGAAAGGATGGAGGAGATCAGGAGGCAGATCTTCCTCTCTGGATCCTAGTTTCCACATCCCATACCGCCATGGCTTATAGCCTATGAGCTGTCCGGATATTTCAACTATCTCCTAGTTAAACTCCCATCAAAATCCCTTCATTAGTTATTGCACAAAGTCATAGACAAACAGACAAAAATTCTAAAAATTTGTGTTTTGGCATCAGTATAGATCCTAAAACACATTACAATTATTCTTTTCAAAAAAATATCCAATGTACAGACACAACTTTTTTACAATCTTATTATATGTAGGTATTGGTATAGACTATGCCTGCCACATGGTATATAAGTTATGTCAAATTATTATTATTAAAGCCTAAAAGAAAGAAGCGAGCGAAGAACATTATCCTTTCGGCAGTTGGATGAATATATTCAGCGGAATAAACATGTTTGATCGTTTCTTTGTCATCGAGACAATGGGATCATTTCAAAATGCATGATGCGTGTCGCCGTAAAAGGGTATGGCGTCGAATCTGATGAATATCTTTCGATAAAATTGTTAAAGTAGGTACTTTCGTATCGACTGAACGAATTTCGACTAAACGAATAGTCGACTACATGTACCTGTTACCTACTGTAAAAGCCCGAACTGGTAAATCCTGAGATTTACCAGTAAAACCTAAGATTTTCCAACTCCTATTGGTAAAAGTCAGGTCAGAATGTCGCTAAGGGAGCACATCTTTTTTAAATTCGCTAATAAACGAATTAGCGTTAGGGAGTCGCTAGGGGGGCATAATTTTTTTTAATCAAGACAAACAAAAATCATTAAAAAAAAACACAAAAATTTCGACCGGTTCCGATGTCATGATGACCCTTTGCCCCACCTACGAAACTACGTGACCATTTAAGCTGTACCTATCATTTTGTTGGGGACTTATTACAGGTTTCATATTGCATATTCATAATCAGTATCATTTTCTACTACTCTCGCAACTCCTATAGAAGAATAACAAAAACAATAAATAAATCGCTTCGATTAAGTACTTATTATTTTCTGAATTCTTAATTAAGCTGTTTTTTTCGAATCGCAACTTGTACAAAACTTTATTTTAAACCAATAATTTTAATAAAAAACGGAGATATTTATTAGTTATCTTGTACAACTTGCGGTTGATGGTGGGGCAGAATCTGGCATTGTCATTTTGTCTGAAACATTTTTTTCTGCGGACCCTTGTGGCCTCCGAGCCACCTTCACATCAAAATTATTCACAGTTCCAAGTTTCCTTCAAAATATAAAGTAGCAAGGACTTTCGAAACACTTAGACCGAACTTATCGCAACTTCTTCAAAAATATCATCTTCAAAGTTGCCCTAGGAATCTAGGATACTCAAAGGGGTTTGCTAGTGCACTCATTTTGCATAACAAATCGTGTTTGCAACTTTATGTTACTGGTTTTCTGGGAAGACGTAGGGAAACTCGTGATTTTTTTTAAACGGTAGCTTAATTTTAGAGTCGAGGCGAGACCCAGCGAAAATCTTTAAACCAGGCTAACTTTTATCTCCAAGTAATATTTATTTATGTAGTAAGTATTAATGGACTCGAGACTTTATAAGTATTTACATATTTTATACTCATAGATACATATTACTCGAAAAACATAACCCTCCTTCTTGCGCAGTAATTATCAAATGAAATGAAATGAAATAAATTTATTTGCATATGATTTTGGTAATTAAATAGGATGTTCGATAGGTACAGGCGGATCGATCAAAATCTGCTTAGACATAAGCGTGCAAATATTTAAAATAGAACAACGCGAAATTATATAAAATTAATTAAATAGGCATTATTAACAGTATCGTATGTCATTATTTCACATTGTATAATCAATCTATAACTTCTAATTTATTATTATTACCTTGATTTCAATATTCAGATTCTGTATTGATACTTATATAACTATGTAAACTATTTTTATTATTATTATTATATATTATCATAATTGACTACTGCGACGAAAAGAACTCATTTAGTGAATAAAAGCATTTATCGACCAGCCATTTATGCAATTTAGTTTTAAATATGCTTCCAGACAAGACCCTCAAATGATCCGGCAATGCATCATGTACGCTTGCCGCTGTATAGTAGACGCTACGTTTTGCCGCAGACAAATTGAAGGGGGGCATCTCAACTTTATGCATTGGTCTAGCTCGAAGTCGTTTCACCCGGTCTAGAAATTGTTCATTTGGATAATGATCTGGGTGCTCCCTAACGAAGAGGCAAAGTTGCTTAATGTATAGACAAGTTAGTGTAAGCAACTTATATTTTGGAAACAGTGGTCTACATGAGTCTAAGTAAGCAGCACCACAGAATGCCCTGACGCATCTTTTCTGTAGTCTGAAAGCCTGTTCTATGTCAGTACAATTTCCCCAGATGATGAGACCGTATTGTAGTACCGATGCCACGTGCGCGTGCATCAAGAATTAATTTTGCAACAGTCACGATCCCGCCATTTTCAAAATAAGTAGATTTAAATCGATTTAAAACTTTGATTTTCAAAAATTCCACGTCTTACTCGGTCTCACAAACCAATTAATTATATACCTACGCAAATAAATAAATTACCAACCTTGCATTATTCCTAGGTATTCCAACATACTGTGAATTCACTGACATTACAACTAATAAACAAATTAACCACTCCATTTTAATACCTGCAATTTAATTCACTTTTCACACCATTTTAATTAAAACACCAAACAATAATTCTCGATTGTCATTTATTTCACGAAACAAAACACGATCGGAAATAAAAAAATATAAAAATAAAACTTTATGAAACCGGCCAGTTTTTAAATGAGAAAAAAAGATTAAAATCTTTTTGGTCGGTTAGTTTTTGAAGTCAAATAAAAACTCATTCGCTACCGATTGTTTACAATGAATTTGGAATGAGATCGTAATTTATAAATAACGGTTTATTAGTTCTATAACGGAACGCGTCCGGACTGATGCGCATGCGCCGGTGATACTGCTGACCGTACATGATACGGTACAGTTTAACTCATAAAAAGAATACTGCTGTTAGCTATAAAAGTGACTTAATCTAAATTTTTGCTTCGAATAATGAAGTTATGATAGTTTTCGTATGTTTAGATTTTTGCATTATTTTCGAAAATGTGAAAGTGTCATAACACAGTTTAATAGAAGTGAGATTAAATAAGATTTATGGCTAATAGCGGGAGTTCTATAGGGTTGAGATATTCTCAAAACCACTTTGACCATAAAAAATCTTTTACTACTTATTTTTATTTATTTATTAATTATGGAAAATAATACTTATATATTAAATAGAGACTAAAATTAATACATTAGCCAATCATTTTTCTCTACTACCTAAATAGCGTATAATTATAATAACAATAAAGTACTTTAGTATAGTAATCATAGTATAGGTACTGAAAATATATAAAACAAAATGACAATGCCAGATTCTGCCCCACCATCAACCGCAAGTTGTACAAGATAACGAATAAATGTAAAAATATCTCGGTTTTTCATTAAAATTATTGGTTTTAAATAAAGTTTTGTACAAGTTGCGATTCGAAAAAAACAGCTTAATTAAGAATTCAGAAAATAGTAAGAAATCGAAGCGATTTATTCATTGTTTTTGTTATTCTTCTACAGGAGTTGCGAAAGTAGTAGAAAATGATACTGATTATGATTATGCAATATGAAACCTGTAATAAGTCCCCAACAAAATGATAGGTACTGCTTAAATGGTCACGTAGTTTTGTAGGTGGGGCAAAGCTCCATTGAAATGTGGCAATTGTCTTTTATATATTTTTTTTGTCTAGTTAATACTTACAGATATAGATGGTGCGTACTATGTAGATAAGTATTTTATTTTTAAAATCTGTTGAATAGTTACCCAACTTTTACTTTTATCTGAGTTTGACTGTCCATCTATGTACAGTCGACATACTTTAATGTGACACTTTAACTACGACTTCAATCCTTCAGATGTGTTCAATAAGAAAGGTACAAAGTCCAAATTATTTACTTACGTGTGTACAAGAAGGTGTTACCAACCTTTTCTACTTTTTATTTATTTATAAAATCACGTTAAAATTATGGAATCGAGTGACGAAAGACATGGTTAGAAAAACATACACAAAAAATTGTAAAACATCCTCGATCCAATCATAATATTCTTCTTCTTATGGTGCCTCTCCACTACTGAATACTGGCCGTCAAGCTCCTCATTCTTCCTTTCAAGAGGAAAAAACTTTGTTGTCTGTCTGTCAAGACCTATATCTCAGAAACGCGTGGACGGATCAAGTTGACATTAATAACAAATACTCGAGTCTGTAACCTCATGTAGCCGTGAATAAATCAAACTTCTATGTCAACGCAATCAAAAGATATGGCCGTTTATGTCGTGGTCTCTAAATCTTTTTGTTAGAGCAAAGTTACGGTTAAGTTGCTTTGCCCGGTGCGCGAGTTCGACTCGCACTTGGCCGTTTTTTCTTCTTCACGTATTATAATGTTTGAAATGTGAGGAACTACAGAAGTTCATTATCATTATTAAAGTGAGCTAGCTCTTATATCTATGACTTTAAAATGTAACGGCACTGCCGGGTGCGCGTGCGCAGCGAGTAGGCCGGTGTGTTGTCGGAGAGCTGACCGTGCAAAGGTCGCGCATCGCGGTCAATGCGCGTGCAGATGTTTAGATTCCTACGACGATGTATATGTAAAGCTATTTTCTTAATTTTTTCTTCTTCTAAAATAGCCTAACCCACTGTTGGCCACTCGACCATTGGCCAAGAGATTAGTGCTCGAGTCGTCGACTTTTTTCAAAAGGTGGCTGCTGGATTTGTGCGGTCGAGCTGCTACCGAAGTCGTTTCTTGTATTTAATATGTTATATTTTTGTTAACAATTAAAAACTCATTACATTTTATTTATTCATTTCATTGTAAAGGTACCTAAATGTCCGGTCCAATAATTCACGGTAGGTTCCAACTTCCACGTAGTATTTACTCAAGTGCCTACACTTGTTTTAGAAATTTAATAATTCTAAAATAATCCTATCGCTAAAAATGTTGAGCGCCACTGGCTAGGTTAATAGGTCGAGCGATGACCGTTGCTTTAATGAACAATATAATAATGCTACAACATTACAAAAACTACTCGTATTTATGTACAGTCGCCAGCAGATCTATGGTAACACTTGCAGTAGGTACGATTTCAACACTTATGACCCAGACAATAAGAACGTCGAAGACATCAGAGATAAGTATACATTGGGCCTCAATAAGGTTGAGATTTTCTCAAGAACTACTGGACAGATTTTAATAATTATTTTACAGTTACATAGTTTTCACTTTTATCTATCTAACAGTGAAATAATTATTGCAATAGGTCAAGTAGTTTTTGAGAAAATCTCAACCTTAAAAACTCTCCTGTACACCTTTCTCTGTGTTCCGCCGTGCAATGTCCAAAGTGTTACACTTGATGTGCTGTCAACTATACCTATAGATAAAGTGGTTGACATTGCTCATAGGATCAGCAAACTGAAGTGGCAGTGGGCTGGCCAGAACTGATAACTAATGGAGTGGAAGAGGCCACGAATTGGTAGACGTAGTATGGGACGCCCCGACCAGATGGAGGGATGACCTACGCAAGGCTGAGAATCGAGTTGAGCGTCGCGCCTTGAGAGAGGCCTACGTCCAGCAGTGGACTGATGATAAGGCAAAGGAACCGACTACAGACGCCTGGAAAGCAATACCTTCCTACTTTCGACAGTCAGATAATAGATTAATTTTACAAATTCGCGCCATCTATGTATTCAACACAATAGTTTTAAGCTACCAAGCAAAGTTAAGTGACAGCGTAAACGAATAAGCAAGCTCTCGAATCATACGAGTGTATTTACAAATTGACACAGATGGCGTTAGTAGTTCTGTTTTATTTTTATTTTTGTTGAAAATTTAATTTCACCAAAAACATAAATGTTAAAATGGCCAAGCCTTCTTTATTCCTAGAAATTATTAAAAGAAACCCGGCCAAGTGCAATTCGGACTTGCGCACCGAGGCTTTCGTGCAACGCAACTTAACCCCATAACTTTGTTCTAACGAAAAGACGACAGACAGATTTGTTGAACATCTGCAAATATAAGTTTGTAATAACAAAAAAAAATATTTTTGGGGAGATGTAACAATTTACAGTTTTCGGATTTTTTCCTATACTTGTGCTATAAGACCTAGCGTGCCTTCCATGAGCCAACTAGCGCCGCCAATCTTAAAAAAATAATATCTTCCAATATAATCAATTTTATTAAAAAAGCTATTTACAAAATGTTCATTACGCTAAACACTATTTTTTAAATGCTTATTTATAACGTGATTCAATTTCGGTAAGTTGTAGTTCGCATAATTGCGAAAAACGGCCGTTTTTGGCACATTTGTGAACTACAACTTAGTTTGTCGCAATTATGCCATGTATTGTATATTGAAAAATAGTATTCATCCTAATAAACATTTTGTAAATAGCTTTTTTAATAAAATTTATTAAATTGGAAGATATTATTTTTTCAAGATTGGCGGCGCTAGTTGGCTCATGGAAGGCCCTTAACGGGAAGTACCCTATAGGTTTTGGTTTTCTTGCATTTTCATACAAATACGAGAAAATGCGACAAGGCCATATCTTTTGATGTCGTTGACGTATATATATATATATAAGTTTGATTTTTTCACGGCTGCATAGGTCTTGCTTGACAGACATACATATCTACAGACGGACAGACAGATGGACAACAAAGTGATCCTACAAGGGTTCCTTTTTTTCCTTTTAAGCTACGGAACCCAAAAAATTACGTCCAAAAAGGTTTTGGATTTCTTTCGAAGGATTCTGTTATGACTGCAAAAACACCACAAACGCACGCTAATATCATTTATTACTATGGTAATACATAACAATAACAATATTTCATCGCTGCGGCAAAAACGCGCGTATAAAAATTAACAGTCCGTACGGTATTAACTCACCGGGTGCTGCCATATTTTATTTTCGCCGAATTCACACAATAAAGGCCCCGGTATAAACATCCGGTAGAGATTAATCGTGATAATTTGTAGTTATGTAGTGTCGGCGAAAATGGGAACGCAATTTAGTAATGCTGTCACTTCACTTTGCTATTCGTATTTGTCATAATTGCCATGTGTAGTTGGTATTCTTGACAAAATATTCGTTTTATTTGTATGTGCGTCAAGTGTTTGACAAATACGTTACGACAAACATCCAATAGCGAATACGAATAGCCAAGTGAAGTGCCATCAATCCACCAGGTCTCATTAGTTCGGGCTCGGACAAAATCACTGAACACTGAAGAGATTACCTTCTCAAGATGACTGGCAGCGACTGGATGCAGAGGGCCGAGAGTAGGGTTGAGTGGCGCGCCCAAAGGAGAGGCCTACGTCCAGCAGTGGACTAATACGGGCTGATGATGATGATGATGCGAACGACAGCAAATAACACTTGCAGTACGATTTCCACTCTTATGACGCTAATAAGAACGGTCCAAAGTCCAAAGTGTTACACTTGATATGCTTTTAGCTGTAGTACGCGGATTAGCTTATTTAATGATCACCATTACAAGTATGAATTATGACGAGATGGCAGTTGTTAATCGGATTATTTTATCCTTAGCCGATATAGCGGTTTGTCGAAAACATTTTCTGCCGTTAATATTATCCCAATGATACAAAACTATTTACCAAGAAAGGAAACGGAGTTGTAGATATATTTACTAAGTAGTACAGTGCGCGAGGCGTAAGCTCAGGTTTACATTTGTGTGAGTGATCGCCAAGCAGCTAGCGGTAGGTACAAGAGATGAAGTGCGGTGCGTGCGCGGCAGGGTGGCGTCCCGCTGGGGACGCATCGCGCCTCAGGCCGAATATCACTCTACACTATCTGTATGCACTCACACAAATGCAAACCTGAGCTTACGCCTCGCGCACTGTACCTACATTATTTAGTTTATTTACAAATAAAAGACACTGAGAGAGGTTGCAACTGTATGACATCCGGCGCTTTATCCGATTGCATAGAAATCGACTCTATTGACCAGACTTCTAAAGCTTGAATTGTAAGAAACCGAAGATGGTACAGTAGACAGAACTTCAATAGTAAGTACCTAACAGTCGTAGTAAGATTTCAACTCTTATGCCGCAGTCATTAAGATCACTACAAAGTAAAAAGTTTTCCGATGGCACTGGACATTCAATTCCAGACACGATCGCTATTAGCGATAAACGTGACTTAAAACTTATTTTATAAACCGTAAACCAAAGCCACGGCTTCTAGCCTAACATTTTTATTGTAGTTTGAATGTGACAAACACGGTTTAAGGGAAGCGAGGACAACCTATTACTTTATTCTTTATAATTACTTGCTTTACTCAATAAAAAACTAAAATTAAGTTACAAAATAAATTAAAACTACTTTTTAAAAATAACTAAAAACACTATAAACTCGGCCCTCTTGGGCCCATCACACTGGCGGCATTCCCGCACTGGATGGCTAGGCTCAGCCTCTGCTCGAGAAAGCCGCCAGCACGAGGGTCACCCGTCGCCTCCCTCAGGCGCTTGCTGAGCTCCTTGTGGAGCGCGTGTGCATTCGGACCCCACGGACCAAGTGTCTCGACGCCAAAGGGGACAAAATCGTATTATTCTTTATTGTATACGAAACACATTATACAAGTGTGAGAGATGACATAAGTGTGCGAGAGAATGGACGGACATACATCGTGCTTATCTCTGAGGAGAGATTTCTTCCAGCAAAGCCTAGTTAATTAAAATGTTTGTGTTATTTTTGTGGCTAACAACCAATTTCTTCAAACTATTAAAGTAAGCTAGAAAGCTACGAGTATACAAAATAGTATATTAGTTTCTCTACCATACCTATTGACACTGTGAAAGAGTGTAGTGAAAACCGTGCAATAATAATTAATTTTTATTTGCCTGGAAGGGTGGCCAGCATTCGCTTGGATTTTTGCCAGGTTACCGCGTGCATTTTTAATGCTGGCAACTTTCAAGCGATTGAGTTCGGATGTGAGCTATTTATTTAATTTAGATGCGGTATTTATTTACGGTGTAACTGAAATGTAAGAAAATAGTACAGCTAAATTGACCCATTTGCAAAAAAATATTTACCTTAAGGCGCTGACATGAGCCAACTAGCGCCGCCAATCTTAAAAAAATAATATATTCCAACATAATAATTTTGTATTAAAAAAGCTATTTACGAAATGTTCTTCTTAAACGCTGTGCCTAATTAATGTATGTCACAAGCCTAACCATCCATTTAATTTTGTCGATTTATTTATTTTATTAATGGACTCGACAGTTCGTCATTTGCCAATGTCATGTTACAGAAAATTTAATATATAATAGTCTTCTATCTTCCTCCAGAGGAGTCGCAGTAGCGTCTTCACCCTGGGTAGCCGCGTCTTCATGTCTTCATCTAGAGAAGACGCCGTAGCGTCATCACTCTGGACGAAGCAGCTCGGCAGTCACGTTCACTCCCGAGCTTGTAGCGGGAACTCTTGATAAAAGCTTAAAACTTCAGATCTTGGTCAAATTATGAATTCAAGGCCTTTGAAGGTATTTGAGAGATTGTTTAGGTACACAACAACCACTTCGTGTTCTCGCGTATTATCAAAAACTAATGTGTGAATTTCAGCAGTTAAACAAAATGTAGACGCACAATGGCAAGTTGATCGTTACTTCAAGGGTCCAGGGTTCATGTCCCTGTTCGGGCGCCAGTGTTGCGGAGCGAGCGGATTATTAAATAATAGAAATATATATAGTAAAAATGGGTATATTTTATATAGATCAGATTATTTTTAAATCATTATCAATAGGATTCCTTGAAAAGCGCGCGAAACGACATTAGCTACTTTTTTGTGAAAATTCTAATTAAATAGTTTCCGTGGTATTTAGTGATTAATGATCACGTTAAGTTAATCAGTAGATGTCCGCGAACGTTTCTATTAATTTGAGTGGTCAAAAGAAGTCGTGTTTGTGAAGTTTTGTGCTCTTAGCAAGGTTTCTTGCATAACTCGATTATTGCGTGGATCGTCGAGTTATTTCGTTTAGGGGTTTGGGAGGGTTGTGCGTAGGTTTAGGTTAGGTTATCTTCGTATATATGTATGTATTTATAAGAAATCAGACATTCTACTAACATCAGACCAGGCTGTATGCCCTAGTTGGCTTTGCCTTTCCCACTGGGAAGAATTTTACAAAACAACATTATCAATAGTAAAAGTCGTAGACAGATTTATTATTTATTTTATTAATGGACTCGACAGTTCGTCATTTGCCAATGTCATGTTACAGAAAATTCATTGTATAATAGTCTTCTATCTTCCTCCAGGGGAGTTGCCGTAGCGTCATCACCCTGGGCAGCCGCGTCTTCATGTCTTCATCCACAGGAGACGCCGTCGCGTCATCACTCTGGACGAAGCAGTCGACAGTCACGTTCACTCCCGAGCTCGTAGTGGGAATCTTGACCATGGCGCCAAACTTCAGATCCTGCTTTAATTCTCCAATAACTTCACCAGCCTGTCATTCGCGAACATTTTCTGATTAATTTAACGTGATATTAAACACAAAACACCCACTGTAGACATTAAACTGAAAATTATTAAATAATTTCGCAACCGTCGTTTCCCGCCATTTTCAAAAAGCCCGTAGACAGATTAGTAAAAGTACTAAAATCTACTACTAAAATCCACAATTTTCCATCTCAATTCGTCATATAAGTGACAGCTTTTCTTTTTTAAAACATTACTATCCATTTTTAAACTTAGGCGGCCAACCACAAGATGCGACCGAAAGAGACCGCATCGTAACACTTTTAACGCCGAAGGCTGTAAAGAAGCGGTTTATAACCGTTATGTAACAGTTTTTGTCCAAAAATAGCGCCAAAAACGAGGCGCAATAATAAAACCTAACGGCTCACAGCCGCAGGCTTTAGAAAATGCTGTTATTCTAATGCGCAATATAAGAAAGTTGCTGATAATAATACAGGCACGTACTAAGGGAAATAATAGAGGGGCCACAGTTTGCAAAGGTCCATAATAATTGACCATCCAGTTACTGAATATTTTCTTTCGTATTTGCAACGAAAATCTAAATAATAACGGAAGGGTTCAAATAAGACTGCGGTCATCCAGGCACAAACTTCGTGCACCGTTGTTTAACTTCTACAATCGATATTTCAACCCTCGAATTTCCCGATGAACTAGAAATGACAATGCCAGATTCTGCCACACCATCAACCGCAAGTTGTACAAAATAACGAATAAATGTAAAAATATGTCAGTTTTTTTATTAAAATTATTGGATTAAAGTAAAGTTTTGTACAAGTTGCGATTCGAAAAAAAAAGCTTAATTAAGAATTCTGAAAATAGTAAGAAATCGAAGCGATTAATTCATTGTTTTTGTTATTCTTCTATAGGAGTTGCGAGAGTAGTAGAAAATGATACTGATTATGATTATGCAATATGAAACCTGTAATAAGTCCCCAACAAAATGATAGGTACAGCTCAAATGGTCACTTAGTTTTGTAGGTGGGGCAAAGCTCCATTGATGTGGCAATGTCTTTTACCCTTTGTTAAAGATAGCTTATTATAATATGTTACTTCAGGATCCTACACATACAAAAGCGTAATTGAGTACAAAACATTTTCTGATACTATGTTGAATTCATACTAAATCCGATAACTGTAATATAAACGAAGCCTCAACGTAGCGTATGCTTCTCGTAACTGGCACAAAGGATGCATGGGTTTAACAGAGTTTGTCAAACCGATTTAAGCGGCTTCGTTTCTATTTGCTTCTGTACAGTGGTGTCGAAATCTAGTTAATTCACTCCCCTTGCAGGAAACCGGTAGAAACCAGCAGAAACCAGCCAGCCGTGCTTCCAATTTAGTCAGTACGTTCCCACGTTCGCTCGCTTCCTTTCTGAAAATCCGTCATTTGCCGCCCGAGCAGGCGATATTGGGTGGGCCGTACTTAGTATTGGGGCCCTAATAAAATTGGGCTTAGCCCGAGTACGGTTAGAACGCGATCGGCAGGATAGGTCACCTCTAGTATATTTAAGAAAAAAATTAAGGGTTTTTTGTGAAGCTACCCAATATTGTGATCAGAGCTATATGTTATTATTAATTATTTAATAGCTTGCAATGTCCCACTGCTGGGCAAAGGCCTCCCCCAACCCTTCCTCTCATCTCTATTCTGCGCGGACACTAACTACTCTCATAAAAACGTCAAGTTCGTCTCGCCATCGTTTGCGGGGACGGCCACGTGGCCTTTTCGCGTTGTTTGGGGTCCACTCGGTGGCGATTTTTGCTCGGCATCCGACAAAAATGAGAGCTATATGTATCTATTATTATTTATTTAATAGCCTGCAATGTCCCATTGCTGGGGAAAGGCCCCCCCAACCCTTCCCCCCGTCTTCCAATACAAGTATATTAATAAAGTTAGAACATAATTATTAGGCTAATCTAGTCTAAGCTTAGCTTTTAAGAAAATTGTTACTAACACAAATGGACCTAGTTGTCTGAATAAATAAATATTATTATTATTACTTATAAGCTGTTGTTACGAGCTTTACACACATATAAATTATTACTTTCAAGCCCAATAATTGCTTTTATGCAACATCCAGCCGATTGCATCAGAAAAATATCTCAAGATGTAATGAAATCGATCAAAAATAATTTTAAAGCCTCGCATAACTCGACTTGTGTAGGTACCTGAAACTACTAAACACTGAGAAATTGGATCATAGTTTTGTCACCCAGAATCATCTAATACGCAGTGGCCATTTTTGTTTATTCCTCCTTAGCACAGACCCAATAGACAAAAAACGGTACCTACATATTTGCAAGCGAAAAATTCTGTCACCAATGAGCGCAATAGACGAAGCGGGGGACAGGGGTGCCGTATTAAAGTGATGCGTCCATGTCGATAATATCTTTACGTTACACGTGTCGCGAAGCAATTTTGCACTCTTGTGCGGGCAGACACGGGCGGGCAGGGCCCTCCTGTCAGGTCTATGGGGTAAGTGGTCTGTGGTGGCGCCCAACTCGGGGCCCTCAAACCCACCCTACTTGCGTCCCTGTCGCCTAAACTGTTCAGTGGGTACGATACGCCTGGAAACTGTTTGCGTATGAAATAGGCTGTGCATTCGGGTGCATTGCATGCGATCTGCTCGCTGAGCCACGTAACTGTGGGACGTACCTAACAGAAATTAAATTGTAACCTGCTGTACAGGCATAGATATTTAATAAAAATTAATCATCATCATCATCAATCTATTTATATTGCCCCACTGCTCGGGCACAGACCTTCCCTTACATCGAGGGAGCTCGGGCCATGATCCACCACGCGAGCCCAGGTAGGATTGGCGCATTTCACATGCCTTAGATTTTTTTAAATAAAATAAATATATAAAAAATCTTTATTTATCTCACATCAAAGAATGGTAGGTTAAGATACAACTAGCAATAACAATGTATGGTTCTAAGATGCGAGAGTCTGGTGTCTGTGCTAGGTGTAAGCCTGTGTTACAGATCACCAGGCCATACACATTTAGAAACAGAAATAGGAAAATAAGAAAATAAGCATTAGGTACTAATTAGGTGTATGTGAGTGGTGATGGTCGTGGATAGTGTGTGTGTGTGTGTGTGTGAGAGAGAGAGAGAGAGTGTTTTATTCTTTTACGGCATATATTTCATCACGATATTTTCCTTCACCGTTTTGAGAGCACTCGGTAAATGTACGTAAGTTTTTCCGTCGAAAAAACCGAGGATAACTCATTGGTACATGGCTGCCCTGGCTGGGATTCGAACCTGGGGCCTCCGTATCGCAAGTCCAGTGACCCAACCACTGAGCCACCGAGCTCTCTAATAGATATTTAATTTATATAGATAAAGAGACATTTCTTCATCACATTGAGGCTCAACGAGCTATAGAAACTTTAAGGTCGTCATGGTACGAAATAACAAAGTATTATTGAAGTAATCCTGCTATAAGACTTTATGGTAAGGGGGCTGAACTGCTGTTACTATCTCGCAAATAAATGAAGTAATAAAAATTCCAAAATTGCTAGTATATTTTTAATTGAAATAAAAGTCAGGTGTTTTAATAACGTTTAAGTGCTGTAATTAAGTGTTGATCAAAAGTAAAATGTTTTTACATGCAAATTAAATATAGGATCTAGGCTAAACATGGGGTCGACTATTCAGTCGTTTCGTAGACTCGAATGTTTCAGTTTCAATTTATTTAATTGCATACACATGTCGAATGTACATTAATACATTAGGTCTTAAAATTATGACACATGCACCCTGTAGGGCACAGCAACATGGAATGACAGTATCTATATATATACCTAATAAGACTGTAAAAAAGTTGTGTCTGTACATTGGATATTTTTTTAAAAGAATAATTGTAATGTGTTTTAGGATGGATACTGATGCCAAAACACTAATTTTTAAAATTTTTGTCAGTTTGTCTGTGACTTTGTGCAAGTATCGCGCCATAACTACTGAAGGGATTTTGATGGTAGTTTCACTAGGAGATAGATGAAATATCCGGACAGCTCATAGGCTATAAGCCATGGCGGTATGTGATGTGGAAACAAGGATCCAGAGAGAAAGATCTGCCTCCTGATCTCCTCCATCCTCATCCTCTACGCAAGCGAAGTTTCGGGGTACAGCCACAGAATATATAATAGTACATGGTACAGCTAGTATTCAATAAGTCAAGTTGAGATTTTCGAAAAAACTACATCAAGTAGTTTTAGTAGTAAAGAAAGAAAGAAAGAAAGAAAGAAAGAAAGAAAGAAAGAAAGAAAGAAAGAAAGAAAGAAAGAAAGAAAGAAAGAAAGAAAGAAAGAAAGAAAGAAAGAAAACAGATTTATTTAACACCACAAATTACAGAAGCACATTAACAGAAGAAGAACACATACAAATAGTAAAGTACAAATACAAATAGATATAGGTGGTACAAATATATGTTTGTTGTTGTGGTGTTAAATGGGCATCAGCTCAGCATAGTGCTGCGGCCTGACATAACAGGCCACAGCGCTGGTTTTCAGCTGACCCCGTAGTGACTGCACGGACGATGGCGACAAGACAATGATGGTGTGCTCGAGTGTGGTGTGCGAATGTGTATGTGTAAGGGTGTGTATGCATGTGTGTCTATTACAAAAATTCTTTCATCGTTAGACAAATAAAAGGTAAAACTAAACAACAGTAAAAAAATTATTAATAGTAGTAGTAGTTTTAGTCCAGTAGTTTTTTTTTTAGAAAATCTCAACCTTATAGAAGCTCCTATATACTTGTCTATATCTTCGTGTGTTTACAAACCCATGGGTAAAATCACAGTAAAGTTCTTCCCTGATTATTATATGTAGTAATAAATAAAAACTAGGCAAGTGCGAGTCGGTCTCGCGCCCCGAGGCTTCCGTGCAACGCAACTTAACCGTAACTTTGCTCTAACGAAAAGATAACTAGTTTAGAAACCAACTTATCTTTGATCGTTCTTTATTCATAAACTTTAAAATAATTAAAATTAAAATACCTAATCAATTTGGCAAAGAAAATAAAATATTATAAAAGGTACACGTCGTCGTGCAGCTCCCCTCCACAGGGCATCGTGCCGAGGACGCTGGCTGCATTACCTCTCTGTATGGCCAGGCTAAGCCTTTGCGAGAGGTATGCGCCAGCCCTCAGGTCGCCGGAGGCGTGGATCAGCCTGGTCGAGATTTCATGCACTTACACTTGCCGTTATCAAAATATTATGTCCATACTTCGACATACTCCTGAATCATCTGCAAATATAAGTTTCTAATAAGAAAAAATGTTTTTGAGGAGATATAATTTCTAATTTAGAGTTTTCGGATTTTTTACTTTACTTGTGCTATAAGACCTAGCTTCTTGCCAAATTTCATGATTCTAGGTCAACGGGAAGTACCCTATAACTTTTTTTTTTGCATTTTCATACAAATATGCCAGAAAATGCGACATAAACGGCTACATCTTTAGATTTCTTTGAGGTAGAAGTTTGATTTTTTCACGGCTGCTTAAGGCTGCAGACCTGAGTATTTGGTATTAATTTCAACTTGATCCGTCCACGCGTTTCTGAGATATAGGTCTTGACAGACAGACAAACAGACAGACAGATGGACATCAAAGTGATCCTATAAGGGTTCCTTTTTCCTTTTGAGGCATGGAACCTTAAAAATACCCTACTTTCCTGATTATGATATCTAGTAATAAAAAAAACTCCCCTTAATAGCCCCACATATATTTTTTGTGAACCCATAACTCCTTTGAGAGTCCCTGAAGCCTGAAGCTTGCACGCGAAAAAGAGAAATCTTCATTTCAAAAGCTTTTAACATGAAAATCTTGATGCGGAAGTAAATAAAACACAGTAATATCTCTGATGGAAACATTCTCGTCTGGAATGAAATCACGGCGTCCCACGGGCTGTGGTCTGGGGGTAGCTGTAGTGATGGGAAAGACCACAGACCACTTACCCCATAGACCTGTAACAGGAGGGCGCCCGTGTCTGCCCGCACATGAACGCAAAATTGATTCGCGACCTAGAGATTTATTTATTTTATTAATGGACTGTCATGAATGTCATGTTACAGAAAATTCAATAAGTATATAATAGTCTTCTATGTTCCCCCAGGGGAGCCGCAGCAGCGTCTTCACCCTGGGTAGCCGCGTGTTCATGTCTTCATCCAGAGGAGACGCCGTAGCGTCATCACTCTAGACGAAGCAGCTCGACAGTCACGTTCACTCCCGAGCTTGTAGCGGGAACTTTTGATAAAAGTTTGAAACCTCAGATCTTGCTCAAATTATTCAATAAATTCACCATACTGTCACTCGCGAACATTTTCTGATTAACTTAACGTGATATTAATCACAAAATAAGCACTGTAGACATTACAACAATAATTATCAAATAATTTCGCAACCGCCGTTTCCCGCCATTTTCAAGAGAACCCCCTAGAGATATTATATTAGAGATCGAGCGATCGTCGAGCTGTCAAATGACTGTCAGGCGCAACATTTTGTAGCACAACTACACATTAACGGCCGATCTTTCATATGTGACTCTCAACTTTGTCTCGGCGTCACCTTGGCGTGGCTTGGGCGTGGCGTGGGCGCGGCGCTTTACAACGGACATGTGCTAGAGGGGCTGACACGCGTATTTGTTTTTCTATTAGAATAGGACTGGTATGTATGTTTGTAATTGTAAGACTATTTATTTTAAAAAATACAGAAATCAGTACCTGGTCCTGGTCCTGATTTTTTTTGGTGAGAAAACGTTTTTTCCCCTTCACTAGTACGAACGTGGATGTACGAAGAACTAATCATGTGGAAAAATCTGTCGGAGTAGATTAAATCAAAGTCTGACATGATGAGGGGGGTTGAAATAAAATCTGAATGTTAGAACCGCAGCGTGTTTGGGTATTCACACTTTGTGGGATAATGAAATTTACGTTTAAAATTTTCTAAACCCGCTTTACTTACGTTTAAAATTTCATATACCGCAGCCCAAATCCAGTGTAATTGTATTTTGTAAACAAATATGATCGTCTAATTACCTGTTGTGTGTGATGATAGTAAGGAACTAATTGATTGAATTTGTTCATCATTGTGAAAATAAAGTAATCCGATGTAATGATGTATAAATAACTGTGCAATAATCACAGAATAGTGTAAAATGTTAGTGTTGGTGGGTAGTTTTTGTTTACAAAATAAGACACTTGATTGGGCTGCAGTTTACATACACACATGGTGGATCAGCTCCCTCGATATAAGGGAAGGTCTGTGCCCGAGCAATGGGGACATATAAATAGACTGATGATAATGTTGATGATGATGAGCCTCCTTCTTTCGCAGTCGTACCTAAACATCTCCTCAATCAAAATGCCGTCTCCATATTTCTCTCTCCACGCCACCCCACATACACGTAAGCGTATTACTCAAATTTTCCACACGGCGGCGCTCGACGCACCACCTGCACTCACTAGATACTGTAGGGTTGACACTTGCGCGAAATATGCGCTTTGTGACAGCGAGAGCGAATGAAATGACATTGCCACATTTCAATGGAGCTTTGCCCCCACCTAAAAAACTACGTGACCATTTAAGCTGTATCATTTTGTTGGGGACTTATTACAGGTTTCATATTGCATAATCATAATCAGTATCATTTTCTACTACTCTCGCAACTCCTATGGAAGAATAACGAAAACAATGAATAATTCGCTTCGATTTCTTACTATTTTCTGAATTCTTAATTAAGCTGTTTTTTCGACTCGCTAGATGTACTTACAAGACTTTGTTAAAACAAAACCAATAATTTTAATAAAAAACGGAGATATTTTTACATTTATTCGTTATCTTGTACATCCTGCGGTTGATGGTGGGGCAGAATCTGGCATTGAATAGGTTTCAAGGGTTTGAATAGGTTTGTACGGAAGAGAGGAGAGGAGCGGAGCTGGTCCCAGTTTCCACCAAAGCGGAGAGGAGAGGAGACGAGGATATGTGTTTTCAATAACTAATCAGATTTTGTTCCCTCTCCTGCGTGTAGAGGAGATGTGTAAATAACGAATTGGTTATTCAAAACACATCTCATCTCGTCTCCTCTCCTCTCCGCTTTGGAGATATCGGACCTAATAAGAAAATGGACGTTATTACATTACATTACTTCTATGTTTTTGCAAGTTTTAACAAACGACAACGAAACGCAGCACTGTATATCGGTCAAAATGAAAACGATAACGAAAACCATTGAAGTAACGGTCACCCCCCTGGAACAAGTAAGAAAACGATAGATTATGGTTTGATATACTCTGTAACATGTAAATTGGTAAATGGCAAACTGCCGAGTCAGCCCTACGTGCGGTATCATTTGCTCAACAACATAATTTGACTTCCCAAACATGATCTAGGCGGTGTTGCCACCTGCCGGCAGCCGGCTGAAGTTTTTCAATTGCCTGCCTCCTCGCCAAGTGATCCATCACAAGCACTCAAGCTCAACTTACCGAGTGACGTTCATATGACGTTCAATTTTAATAAAGTTGTATCAAGTAAGAACAGTTCTGCGTCTTCTATTCAGAATATACGTTCATCACTTGGTCTTTCGGCTTGACGTTGATTTGTGGGACACACTGTCTGTATATCCCTAATGGTGGCACTTCACTTGGCTATTCGTATTTGCTATTGGATGTTTGTCGTATTTGCAAATACTTGACGCACATACAAATAAGACGAATATTTTGTCAAGCATGTCAGCATCAGTAGTTATAAATACTGTAGAATGTTAATTTAAACTAGGTTTTTGTATTAACTTAGTAAGTATCTGTTTTGACTTTAAAACACGCGGTATTTGTTTACCGCCACGTGAATTGTATTAAGAAAAATAGATATGTTGAATTGTATAAATACGACAAATAATTAGGTTAAACTAGACTTTAAATGTAAACTATATTTTAATAAGTATTTTGATTTTTATAAACCCGTGTTTATTTGCCGCCACGTGCGTTCGGATTACGTCATACCGATCGCCCGGCCGCGTATAAAAAGACAGTTCGCTCAGCGATCGGGTCATTCCGTTCCTGCACGTTGGCGAGTGAACAACTGTGAGTACTTGAGTAATTACTATGTTCTACTATTGTTTGAATTGTCTAATATTTCGATTATGACTAAGCGAATTAAAACAATAAATTTATTATTGTTGGTAAATGTTTTGTTTCATTTACATCTCAGAAGTGGGATACGAATAAACAAAATATAATACTTGGCTTATTTCTCAGGCATAATTAAAATATAAACTAATTACAATTAGTATTTGATTTAATAGAATTTATTTACATGTATTATAAAATTGAGATTATGACATTCAATTTTTTTTTGGGAGGGTACGATAGAACAAATCCTTGCGTGGTTTTTTTTCCCCGTTTCAGGTTTATCATGGAGGCAGCTGGGTCTCCCGTGCTTTCCATCAGGAGCAACCAGCTACCGATGGAACAGCACAGAGGTCACCAGTTGTTGCAACAAAACGACGACGACGCTGAACGACACCAGTCGCGCCGCCTACGTTCACGGAGCCGGTCAACGAGCTACCGACCACGTCGCCGGTCGCACAGCCGTTCGCGCCGCCGATCCTGTGGTCGCCAGTCGCGACACAACATCCGCCACGATGGACCACGACCCCAGCGATCAAAAGACCGATCTCCTGGACGGTCGCGCAGCCAGCTACGTGGGTGCCCACTGCGCCAGCCCTTACGGAGCATGAGGTCGCGTAGTCCGGTACAACGACGGCGTCACACACCTGAGCATCCCGGCCGCTGCGTGAGCCAGCGCAGTCAGCGGTCACGCAGTCCAGTGCGCCGTTCCAGAACACATTCAGATCGTCGTGTAAGAGGCAGCACCAGATGCCGTCGCTCACCACATCGCGAAGGAGAGGGAGGTAACACCACTGGGGCCCCGAACGGTTTCAGTGGTGATTTAAATTTATTTTTACACGCCTTGAAATCCATTACGTCGTCAGACCCAGAAAGGATAGGCTCACATAATAATACTATTCCCGAATTTGACCCCGCTAGAAAAGAACAAACTATGACAATGTGGTTGCATAAAGTCAATGAATGTGCCACCATCTATGGGTGGAGTGAAAAACAAATAGTGCACTTTGCATTGCCGAAATTGAAAGGAGTTGCTCAAAGGTGGTTTGAGGGATTGTCTTCGGTGCTCTTTTCATGGAAACAATGGCAAGCGAAACTCTTAGCTGCTTTTCCGGCTGACGAGAACTACGGCCAAATGTTAAGTGACATGTTGACAAAACGTGCCCGCTTCGGCGATTCCTTAGAAGACTATTATTATGATAAAATTGCTCTTATCAATAGATGCAATATTGTCGGGAAACGGGCCGTCGAATGCGTTTTACACGGCATCGACGACCGGTCCGTCAGATTAGGCGCAGAAGCAGCTCAGTTTGATGACCTAGACAAATTGCTGACATATTTAAGGAATACTAGAAACGTCAAACAGAATAACGAACGAAAAACTAATAAGAGCCAACCCTATATGAACAATCCAATAGACACCACAACACCCCGCCCTCCTAACTTTAAAGACAAGTTGATTAGATGCTATAATTGTAAGCAAGAAGGGCATGTGACCAGTCAGTGCGGTCAGCCGATAAAAAAATGTAGCAAGTGTTCGAGGGTGGGTCACGAAGCCGAACAGTGTTATTCTAAGGTTGTGCCGACCGAAAAATCTGTAAATACGGTTGCTAGCAATAGCAATATTAGTAATAAGTACTTCAAAATTGCATTAGTAAATAATATACCTGTTCAGGCTTTTATTGATTTGGGTAGTGAGTGTTCTATGGTGAAACATTCTCAGCTTGCCAAACTAAAACTTAACAATGTACAACTAAATGATTTACCATCATTAAGAGGATTTGGTAATTCTGTGGTGAATTCTCTCGGCAGGGTTGACGCTCGAGTAATGATAGATGGTGTCGAGGCTGACACCGAATTGATTGTAGTCCCAGATAGTGCAATGCAAGTCCCCCTGATGGTTGGGCAAACATTTACGGAACAACCACAGTTATTTATAGAAAAGACCAGCGACTATTTAAAATTTTCACAAACTCTTGATAACATTCCTGTTAATAGAATCAAAGTTTATTGTCTTGAAGATTCATCAATATCCGGCATATCTGTATTAAGGGTATCCACAGAACCGCCTTATAAAGGAGATCTATTTATTGAAGGCGGTATAAGAAATAAATTTGGCTCCCGTCATAGCGTTCTGTCTGGAATTTTCAAGTTTGACACAAACGGGTTTGGTCACATTGTTGTTAACGGTTTAGATAATACATTTGTTTTACCAAAGGGATACCTAGTCGCGCGGGGTAGTGTAGCTCGCGCGGGGTAGTGTAGCACACGCGGATACTCAACATAGTGTAATGCATGTATCATCATTCAAGAGCCAAAGCCAGCCTGATCCCATTAGCCGCTCGGATATAAAGATTGGAGATCATTTGGAAGAATAAATTGAGCATCTTCCATGCGTGGTAGAGGGTATCGATCTGGTATGCTTCGTTCGTTTAATCTGCGATAGTCTCCACAAGGACGCCATGTTCCGTCCTTCTTGTTAACCATGTGCAATGGACTTGCCCATTGAGATTTAGATGGTTGTATGATACCGTTGTCTATCATAAATTGAAATTCTTCCTTTGCAGTTTCTAGCTTTTTACCATCTAGTTGTCTAGCTCGTGAATGTACTGGATCACCGGTTGTTTGGATATGGTGTCTTGTATCATGCTTCACTTTGCCAAGAAGAAAGTTTGGTTTAGTGATATCAGGATATGGAGCTAGTAATTTATGATATCTGGATGCTTCGTTTTTTGAGTTAATTATCTCATTTACTTCGATAGATGCTACGTCGCCTGTAGTCGTGTAAATTGATTGTAAGGTTGAAATGTTGTAGAAAATCAGCGCCAAGTATGCCTCTTGTGACTTTTGCAACGATGAATGGCCATGTAAATTTACGTCTGAGTCCTAGATCTAAAGTAAGTAACTTTATGCCATAAGTTTGAATTTCTGTATTGTTAGCTGCAAATAATCTGTATGGGCTTTCTGATTTTGTACATTTGACAGCAGGGATAATCGATACGTCTGCGCCACTGTCGACTAAAAATGGCAGACCAGTGAATTTGTCTTTGACGAATAATCGTGATCTGCGGCATGGTAAAATGTTTGGGGCAGTCGAATGAGCCGCTAGTTCGTCTGCCGGCTGGAGTTTTCCGATTTGCCATAATTGCAAGGTTGTTGGCATTTATCAGGCTTACAATTCTTGCCAAATCTGTAGTGGTAGTAACATAATTTGCCTTTTGGGTTAAAACGGCTGCAACTGCGCGAACGACTACGTGATCTTGACTGCGTTCGGTAATTTTGAGAGTAATCGAAGGTCAATGCATCTAATTTCTTTTCGAGCGCATCAATTTTAGCATAAAGGTCAGTGCTGTTTGATTTGGAAGACGTCGGTTGTGAATCAGCTGCGTAAATAGATGCTGTATTTGGTGATATTTCGACAATCTTATCAGCCATTAATGCTAATTTATCTAAAGTTTCATCACTAACCACCAATATATTTTTAATTTGGTCAGGCATCTTATCTAGCCATATAGTTTTTAGAGCTTTGTTCGAAATTTCCTTGTCTGCGAGACCTTGTAGACGTCGCAAGAACTGGCTTGGTTTGGAGTCACCTAATTCGATCTGCGTAAGAAGTCTTTTGATTTTCTTATCCTCACTTTCTTTGAAAATGTCAAGTAACCGCTTTTTTTTATTCAGAGTACTTGGCTGAACTCGCTGATGTGATGATATCGTAAAGATTTTCTACAATAGAAGGGTCTAATTGCGCAAGAATGTGGTTAAATTTGGTTTCTTCGGTAGTAATTCGATTAATTTTGAATTGAGCTTCTACCTGGTAGAACCAAATGTCGGGCCTTTCCTTTAAAATGTCGGAATTTTAATTGCACAAGATGCCACTTCTAGGTTTTGGATGGGTTCGTCTGTCTCTTCCATTTTGAGCGTAGTTGGTAGGCTCGTCTAGTAAGATTTTCTTTATATCTTTGGATAAATTTTGAAATGTTCGAGATAAATATTTGAAATTATACTTTGCGGAAATCTTCGAAATTATAATTGGACACAAGGGGTCACCAGTTTTAGGCGTTGAAACCTAGAAGAAATAGAAATTAAACGTGTTCACTGTTGTTTTAAAATAAATAATATTTTCGAAGTTATTTCACACAAACATTTACTGACAACTCATTTTTACTCTCTGACATTTGACAAAAGAACTTGGAACTTTTCAAAATGGTTTTCTTTTTCATCAGCACCGTGGAGGCTCTACTCCTACAGTAGAAAGACAAATTCAGGCTACTGGTCAAAGTAAAAAAAACTTGTTCCTAAATTTCAGGGTCATAGTTAAGGTATACGACAATGACCGATACCAAATTGATGACACCCCTCTAACGCGCAAAGGCAATAAAAAGTACTCTACTGTAGTCGCAGTCGATAAATTAAAACCGTGGCTGAACTTTAATAGACCTCATGATGTTATGTCGTGTGAAGAGTCAGGTTCCGAATAATATTGTTGACATTGTTTAAATAGTCATTATTAATTATTCATATTTAGAATTAATACTAATTCTTTTACTTATGAATACTAATTTGTTTTGATTATCATTTGCTAATATGTCATCATTCAGGGCATCATGGGACCTGTTCTTGACTTCTATCAGGACATTCAGGACATTAGGGGCCTGTTGTCCGACTAATATTCTAAGTAAGAATTAACTAAAAACAAATAATGTAATACAATGATATTGCAAATCATGAGTATTCAGGATAACCGAGGCCTGACGCTCTTTGAATTTATTTTTACAGTCAGTATTCAGGACAATATGGGGCCTGTTGTTGACTTCCATCAGGATATTCAGGACAATGGGGGCCTGTTATCCGACTGGTATTTATATTTAGTAATGATATAGTTATAACTGGTGAGTATTCAGGATAACTGAGGCCTGACACTCCTTGAATTTATTTCCAGTCAGTATTCAGGATAATATGAAGCCTGTTGTTGACTTATATCTGATATTCAGGACATAGGGGGCCTGTTGTCAAAACCAATATTACTAAAATCTTTTGTTTTGTTTCAGGATACGTGTATTCGACGCGAGTTACCCCGCTTGCGCTACGCAAATACTGATGCGGCGCAGATAACGCTTGCGGATTGGTTCGCGTTGTTTACTCGTGACGCCAATCATTTAATGCGTCAATATATTCGAATTATATTTTGGTTAATGTTTTTTTTTTAATAAGTATGAATATAATTTGATCTAAAACAAATCATCACTTAAAGCGATAATACCGCTAATCTGTACATCAGCTGTTCGTTTTATAGTATTCTATTGTGTGCAAATATATCACATAATATTTGATTGCATAGATTAATTATTTTGATTTTGAGGATTAATCCTCAAAATATGTATATGTATATGTATGTGTATATGTATTGATTATTAATAATCAATACATGAGTTGTTATTATAATAATTTGTGAGGACACAACATAAAATGTCAATGGCCGAATCTGTCAGCATCAGTAGTTATAAATACTGTAGAATGTTAATTTAAACTAGGTTTTTGTATTAACTTAGTAAGTATCTGTTTTGACTTTAAAACACGCGGTATTTGTTTACCGCCACGTGAATTGTATTAAGAAAAATAGATATGTTGAATTGTATAAATACGACAAATAATTAGGTTAAACTAGACTTTAAATGTAAACTATATTTTAATAAGTATTTTGATTTTTATAAACCCGTGTTTATTTGCCGCCACGTGCGTTCGGATTACGTCATACCGATCGCCCGGCCGCGTATAAAAAGACAGTTCGCTCAGCGATCGGGTCATTCCGTTCCTGCACGTTGGCGAGTGAACAACTGTGAGTACTTGAGTAATTACTATGTTCTACTATTGTTTGAATTGTCTAATATTTCGATTATGACTAAGCGAATTAAAACAATAAATTTATTATTGTTGGTAAATGTTTTGTTTCATTTACAAGCATATCAACCACACATGGTAATTATGACAAATATGTAGCTAAATACGAATAGCCAAGTGAAGTGGGAACATAACAGTCAGCCCCGGATCTTCAAATTTATTTGGGCGGGGCTAAAACTAAAAAATGCCCCCCCCCCCTTCTTATTTATTTTTAACTTTATCATCTTCATCATTTAATTCATCGCCCGTTTGCCTTGGGGGGGGGGGGGGGGGGCTGTTATTAACAGTCAACGGTTATGTGGCATCAGGTATCATGGCATTGAACATCCCTTGTAGCGCGAGTCAGCGTTAGCGATCGACGCAACGCCGCGGAGCTGTCAAAGTGGCATTATTACAAGGCGTTTGACATTAGTTTGACAGCTCCGCGGCGATCGCTAACGCCACTCGTGCTAGCCGCGATCGGCGAGCTGTCAAATGACTGTCAGACGCAACATTTCGTAACACGACTACACGTTTGTGGCAGATCTTTCATATGTAACTCTCAACTTTGTCTCGGCGTCACCTTGGCGTGGCTTGGGCGTGGCGTGGGCGCGGCGAACATGACACGCGTAATTATTTTTCTATTAGCACAGGACAATTAGTTTGGTATGTATGTTTGTAATTGTAAGACTATTTATTTATCATTACGGTAACAAAGAATTTTAGATATTTTTAAATTAAAACATTCTTTTTATAACACTTTTGTCTGCAATAGTACCTTTTTTTGTCCCTGGGTCAACTTACTTGCTGACTGTACCTACTTAGCTAAATAGTTCTCAAATGACATTGCCACATTTCAATGGAGCACCTACGTGACCTAGCACCTACGTGATACCATTTTGTTGGGGACTTATTACAGGTTTCATATTGCATAATCATAATCAGTAGGAGTTGCGAGAGTAGTAGAAAATGATAACAAAGACAATGAATAAATCGCTTCGATTTCTTACTATTTTCTGAATACTTAATTAAGCTGTTTTTTCGAATCGCAACTTGTACAAAACTTTATTTTAAACCAATAATTTTAATAATAAACGGAGATATCTTTACATTTATTCGTTATCTTGTTCATCATGCGGTTGATGGCGGGGCAGAGTCTGGCATTGTCATTTTGTTGGTGTTTTGAGCCAAGAACCTAATCAGAGTTGTCCAACATTCTAGGCTCACAGCAGCACCTGGAGACGAGAACTTTTCCAATCACGTCTCCGGGCCATCCATCACGCCACTACCGGCGGTGACGCGGACTTTTAATAAAGTTCTCGAAAGAATTATTGCCGTCAGTTAGTCCCTTAGTACTTTGCCTAGCACAGGCTGTGGCGATCTGGAATATTTTCCAGATTATTCTAGATAATTTTTAGAAAGGGCTTAGCAATGCCCGTAGGTAACGCGTAGAAATGATTAAATAAACCAAAAAACTCATATGTTAAAATCCATGGAGCCGTTTAGACTGCAGGGCGTGCCAAAGAATTAGACATACATACATACACTCAAAAACAAAACAATCCTTAATGATAAATGGTGAAAAATTTTCATCACGACCGGGATTCGAACCCAGGACCTCGCCATTCCGTGGCACGCTCTATTCCAACAGAGCCATCGTGATTCGTATCCAGATCGTGAATTTTGTCTCCATATTCTCGAGTAATTGCACAATTACTGGATAGATGTCGCTACCGTCCCTCAGACGAGAATATGGAGACAAAATTCACGATCTGGATACGAATCACGATGGCTCTGTTGGAATAGAGCGTGCCACGGAATGGCGAGGTCCTGGGTTCGAATCCCGGTCGTGATGAAAAAAAAATTTTTTTTTTTCTCCATTTATCATTTAGATTTTCGTTTCGCATAGCGCATATGCAAGAAAATATCAAAAACAAAACAATCCTTCTTTCGCAGTCGGATAAAAATATACATTCTTTGGTACCTAATTCATAAGTCATACCATAACTTTACCAGCTCTTTAAAAATTAAGATATAAGGAAGAAAAGAAAGATCATCGATGCTCTGATGGATCTTGTTATTTTAAGGTCCGAGCACATTTTGCCGGGCCCCAGCGTGTCAGGGCGGAGCGCAAAAATTCTCACAAATCGCTTTAATACAATTTGTATGAACTATCGCAAACTTTGTCGGGCCGCAGCGGCTCGCATTATTGCGAGGCGGATTTGGGTCCGTGCGATGCGGCCCGCCCCGTCCCGCTGCGGCCCGACACAGTGTGCTATAGCAAGCGGATTGTAGTGCACGCGCGCCCGTATTCATTTTACGATATCTGGCAGTACACTGTACTCAAAATCCGCCAATGCGCTGCGACCCGGCCCGTCACTAATGTGCTAAGTAAGCAATTTGCGCTGCGCTGCGGCCCGCCTCGGCACGCTGCGGCCCGGCATAATGTGCGCGAAGCATTATTGTCACTTCAAGGAGAGCAAGGATGTCACAGGTTCTCTTGAAAATGGCGGGACACGACGGTTGTGAAAT
This sequence comes from Tachystola acroxantha, assembly GCA_963506565.1. Classification (NCBI taxonomy): domain Eukaryota; kingdom Metazoa; phylum Arthropoda; class Insecta; order Lepidoptera; family Oecophoridae; genus Tachystola; species Tachystola acroxantha. The sequence continues at coordinate 1,319,404 of OY735887.1, forward strand.
TATTTGATAATTTTCCTTTTAACGTCTACAGGCACTATTTTGTGTTTAATATCACGTTAAATTAATCAGAAAATATTCGAGAATGATAGTACGGTGAAGTTATTGGATTATTTATGCAAGATCTGAAGTTTCAAGCTTTTATCAAGAGTTCCCGCTACAAGCTCGGGAGTGAACGTGACTGTCGAGCTGCTTCGTCCAGAGTGACGACGCTATGGCGACTCCTCTGGATGAAGACATGAAGACGCGGCTACCCAGGGTGGAGACGCTACTGCGACTCCCCTGGAGGAAGATAGAAGACTATTGAATATATTGAATTTTCTGTAACATGACATTGGCAAATGACGAACTGTCGGGTCCATTAATAAAATAAATAAAATAAGGATGCCACAAAGGAACCGGCATTCTTACACTGATCATTACCCTTCTCCTTTTCAGTCTGGTAAAACATCCTGTATTTCCTATTGACAACATTTCAATATCAAATAACAGAAAAGTGTTAGTTTCAAAACTCTACCAAGAGGCGAACGTTGTTTACGCGGCAGCCACAAATCACTTGGTGTTGTCAGTAAATTCTCCAAATATGCCACCGGACACTGGACAAGGAAACTGGAAGATATGGTGGTGCTAAGAACCAAGAGGTGGGAATAGTCAAAGTCAAAGTCAAATTTCTTTATTGAAAGTAAGCACGTTGAGTACATTTTTGCACGTCAATATATTTTTTGAATTTACATTTACACAATATACAATCATCATCACGTGCCTTCTTCTTCTCGTGTAGTTTATTTTATTTTATTCGGAAAACAAACAACTACAATGCCAAAATAATTAATTAAATTACATCTATAAGCGAATTATAAGGTTTCACATGTATAGTAGACGACAGAGATAAGTATACCTACAGGGGGCCTCATTAAGGTTGAGATTTTCTCAAAAACTACTGGACCGAATTTAATAATTATTTTACAGTTACATAGACTGAACTTACTAACACTGTGATATAGACACCAGCATTATGCTGCCGGTCTAGCAAATGAATAATAATAATATTTTTTTAATGGAAGTAAGCACGTTGTGTACATTTTTGCACGTCAACATATTTTTTGAATTTACATTTACACAACTTTGCAAGGAAAAGGTACAAAAGACATTGCCACATTTCAATGGAGCTTTGCCCCACCTACAAAACTACGTGACCATTTAAGCTGTACCTATCATTTTGTTGGGGACTTATTTACAGGTTTCATATTGCATAATCATAATCAGTATCATTTTCTACTACTCTCGCAACTCCTATAGAAGAATAACAAAAATAAATCGCTTCGATTTCTTACTATTTTCTGAATTCTTAATTAAGCTGTTTTTTTTGAATCGCAACTTGTACAAAACTTTATTTTAAACCAATAATTTTAATAAAAAACGGAGATATTTTTACATTTATTCGTTATCTTGTACAACTTGCGGTTGATGGTGGGGCAGAATCTGGCATTGTCATTTTGAGGAGATTAGTGGCAAAAAACTTATTCGAAAGCATCCAGCCCTTTAGGGAAGTTTGTAATGTTATAAGTTTTTTGGTTAGGTGCTTATGTGGCGTTTTCGCCGCTTCTATAATCCAAACAATTCATCTAATACCATATCTCTTCGATGTCTATCATCTGTGCAATATGCCAATATTTTCGTCGTGCCGGCCGATAATAAATAACAGATGTGTTGCAAGTGCCATTCGCAAACAATTTCGGAGCTCTGATAGGTTAAAAATGGCTGTTTTTAGTTTACCATGAATTATCACGACATTTACCCTGCGGGCTAGTCAGAATTCTATTAGGGTCTATTACGATTCTTATAGACTCAATTTTGTGCCAAGTGAACCTTAAGACAGGTGTACAGACCTAGGGTCATCGGCACCTACAACTTCTTCTTCTTGTCCTGCAATAAGTGCGTTTCTTGTCCTGCAATAAGTGCGTCTTTCATTCAAGAAGCGCTCATTTTACATTATATGTCTATTTATAAACAAGTTTTAATAAAATATAAATTAAGTTTACTGCCCTAAACTAGATTTGCAAATATTTGTAATTGGCTTTGCTATTTATAGCCTATAAAAGATTATAAGATGTTAAGTAATTTTTAGTTAAAACTAAAATATACTGTAACTAGCATAATTTACATAAATAAAGAACTTAAATACAAAAACCTACAACTAGAATTACTAAATCTTTTAACACTATATCTGGCGAAAAAAATTTAGACATATTTGGCGATTCACTAATATCTTTCAAAAGAAAACTCAGGGCATTCTTTTCCGAGAAATATAAATTATAGATTTCACTTATTTTTCATTTATTATGATCTCATCGAATTTTAACTTACTAAATCGGGCTTTTTGAAAATGGCGGGAAACGACGGCTGCGAAATTATTTAATAATTTTGAGTATAATATCTACAGTGGGTGTTTTGTGTTTAATATCACGTTAAATTAATCAGAAAATGTTCGCGAATGACAATATGGTGAAGTTATTGGAGAATTCAAGCAGGATCTGAAGTTTGGCGCCATGGTCAAGATTCCCACTACGAGCTCGGGAGTGAACGTGACTGTCGAGCTGCTTCGTCCACAGTGATTGACGCTACGGCGTCTCCTGTGGATGAAGACAAGAAGACGCGGCTACCCAGGGTGATGACGCTACGGCGACTCCCCTGGAGGAAGATAGAAGATACATTGAATTTTCTGTAACATGACATTGGCAAATGACGAACTGTCGAGTCCACTAATAAAATAAAATAAATAACTTACTAAATCTAAGTACTAGAGTATAAATATAGTACCTATAAATATTCCTAAAATACATAAAAATGTATTTGTTTATATCATATAAGTATAGTACAAAAGTGGAGTTAGCCTATAAGTAAGGCATTGTATATGCATGTTAGTGAAATAAGAATTTTAACTCTGTTAATTTGTCTTGTTGGCTTCCTATATAAATAAATAAAATAAAATAAATACAAAGTGTACAAGAGTCATTCATTATGCAGCAAAACTAGTCTGACCAACGAGGACAATACTGGCCAGTCTAGTCTGACCATCAAACTGAGAACTGTCCAACGGGAACAATACTTTTTTTTAACCTATAATTGTTTAGGGATTTTTGTACACATAGAGTGACGATGCCAATCCCATCGTACCTATTCTAAATTAACTTAAATTTTATAAAAGATCGAGAACAGCATTTTAGTTGGGCCTGAAGTTGGCTCAGCTAAAATGCCGTGGAATATACCTACATCTAATTTGCATAAACCTAAACTATTGATAACATGCTCTCTTTTAGTCGCGTACCGGACACATTCCATCAAAATGTGTTGCAAGTCTTCCTTGGTCCCACAATCTTCGCAGTTGGGAGAATCAACTTTGCGCATTAGGAATGCAAAAGATCTCGATGGAATATGTCCGGACCGCAATCTATGTGCAGTACTTAATTATATTCTGTCTACTTATTTTACTTGCAGAAAACCAGGGTATATGAGGAACAATACTTACCATTGCTTGACTACTCTGACCATCAAATTCAGATCTGACAAACAAGAATAAAACTTCCCGTTGGCCAAACTAGTACGGTAGAACAAAGAGAAAGGTGTACATGAGAGTTTTTAAGGTTGAGATTTGAATGAAAAACTACTTGACCTTTTGCAAAAATTCTTTCACTGTTTGATAGATAAAAGTTTAAACTATGTAGCTGTAAAATAATTATTAAATTCGGTCCAGTAGTTTTTGAGAAAATCTCAACCTTATTGAGGCTCCTGTATACTTATCTCTGTCTTCGACTGTACATCAATCTGAGATCTGACCAACGGAAACAAAATTTCCCGTTGGCCAGTCTTGTCATACCATCAAAATGAGAACTGTCCAACGGGAACAATACTTAGTACCATTGCCAGACTGGTCTGACCATCAATCTGAGACCTGACCATGGCAACAAAACTTCCCGATCGCCAGATTAATCTGACCAGTGACCATCAATGTGAGATCAGACCAATGGATAAAAACCTTCCTGTTGGCCATTGGCCAGACTAGCTTGACCAACCATTTGCCCACAGGAATATAATAGAAAATATGTTTATTGCCATACACCAATTACATAAGCTTACAAAAAATCAATCAAGTAGTAAGTTATAATCTAATATAGTTATGATAAGTGGTGTGGCAAAAGGTGCATGTTTCAGCTGAGCTGACACCCAGGTGTGCAGCGTTGTTTTTCGACATGCACAGGGAAACACCGCTCTTTAGTCCTGTCAAATGCAGTTGATGAATTTAGTAAAAAAACGTAAACGAATAGCTATCAAAGACCTTCGTCCGGAGTCAGTTTAAAATGAATTCTCTCTAAGCCGTACAAATTGTAACACGAATCGAAAGAGAAAGGCAAAGTGGCCCTAATTTATGACATTTTAGGGGTCAATCTTGATAAAGTTGCCTGAATAAAAATGTCTGAACGCTTTACTTATATATGTACCCTATAAATATATCATCACATTGTGAAAGTGTGAATTTGGGGCTGACTTGGGTCGGGTTGTCGATACAGCGTACCATCGATATTGCGTACTGTCGATGCAGCGTACCATCGATATTGTGTACTGTCGATGCAGTGACCGTCGATATGGTGTACTGTCGTTGCAGCGTACCATCGATATTGCGTACTGTCGATGCAGTGACCCGTCGATATGGTGTACTGTCTATGCAGCGTACCATCGATATGGTGTACTGTCTTTGCAGCGTACCATCGATATGGTGTACTGTCGATGCAGTGACCCGTCGATATGGTGTACTGTCGATGCAGCGTACCATCGATATGGTGTACTGTCTTTGCAGCGTACCATCGATATGGTGTACTGTCGATGCAGTGACCCGTCGATATGGTGTACTGTCGATGCAGCGTACCATCGATATGGTGTACTGTCTTTGCAGCGTACCATCGATATGGTGTACTGTCGATGCAGTGACCCGTCGATATGGTGTACTGTCGATGCAGCGTACCATCGATATAGTGTACAGTCGATGCAGCGTACCATCGATATAGTGTACTGTCGATGCACCGTACCATCGATATAGTGTACTGTCGATGCAGTGACCCGTCGATGGAACGTTTTCGATACAGCGACCGTCAATGTAGTGACTGTCGATTTCGTGAACTAGACCAAAATATTATAGTATGTTGCATTCGACCACAACTTTAAGTCGCGTTTATGGCTAACCGAGCTAGAGTGTGAAAATGACAAAACTTGGTTTAAGGGAAGTGAGGTAAAAGTTATGCACAAAAGAATTCCCTACCTACGTGTGAAAGTGGATAATGTATTTATTAAAATCATTGATCTCCTATAAACAACTAGATACACAAAGGTCTTACTAAAACAATTTAAAAAAAAAGTCCAACTAAGGGTCCATTGTTAACGTCCAAATAATGTCCAATAAAGCAAATGATCATTCATCCGTTTGGACCCTCTTTGCGCTCGGACATTTTTAGATGACATACTGTGTATCTAGTTGTTTATAGGAGATCAATGAATAAAATATTATAATGCGGAACCCACATTCAAAACTTTCAATTTACGCTTTCCTATTTTTTTCTTTGAAATGAAGAAGAAATTAAATTAGCCGTGTCAGAGCACAAATTAATTACTTCTCTGTTATTTTAAGGTTTCAACATGATTAATTTATGAGTTTTCGCACTCTGCTACTTACCGAAGTATATTTACCGAGGGAACCTAACTTAATACTCGTCGGTAGACATAGGGCCTTCCATGAGCCAACTAGCGCCGCCAATCTTAAAAAAAACAAATCTTACAAATTATTTTTATTTATTTTATTAATGGACTCGACTGTTCGTCATTTGCCAATGTCATGTTACAGAAAATTTAATATATTCAATAGTCTTATATCTTCCTCCAGGGGAGTCGCAGCAGCATCTTCACCCTGGGTAGCCGCGTATTCATGTCTTCATCCAGAGGAGTCGCCGTAGCGTCATCACTCTGGACGAAGCAGCTCTACAGTCACGTTCACTCCCGAGCTTGTAGCGGGAACTCTTGATAAAAGCTTGAAACTTCAGATCTTGCATAAATAATCCAATAACTTCACCGTACTGTCATTCGCGAACATTTTCTGATTAATTTAACGTGATATTAAACACAAAATAGTCCCTGTAGACATTAAAAGGAAAATTATCAAATAATTTCGCAACCGTCGTTTCCCGCCATTTTCAAGAGACCCCTTACAAATTATAATTTTTTATTAAAAAAGCTATGTACAGTCGAAGACAGAGATAAGTATACAGGGGGCCTCAATAAGGTTGAGGTTTTCTCAAAAACTACTGGAGCGAATTTAATAATTATTTTACATTTACATAGTTTAAACTTTTATCTATCAAACAGTGAAAGAGTTTTTGAGAAAATGTCAACCTTAAAAACTCTCCTGTACACCTTTCTCTGTGTTCCTCCGTACACAATCTTTATTAGGATAAACACTATTTTTTAATATACAATACATGGCATAATTGCGACAAGCAAAGTTGTAGTTGTCAAATGTGCCAAAAACGGCCGTTTTTGGCACATTTGACAACTACAACTTACCGAAATTGAATCACGTTATAAATAAGCATTTAAAAATAGTATTTATCGTAATAAACATTATGTACACAGCTTTTTTAATAAAATTGATTATTATATTGGAAGATATTATTTTTTTAAGATTGGCGGCGCTAGTTGGCTCTATGAAGGCTCTCAAGGCTGTGTATGCGCGGATTTTCGGTCTATGAAGGCTACGGCACTAACTACTAAAATTAAATTCTGAAAAAAATATATAGCAATCTTGGGGTGTCTACTTTTTACTTTACTGACGAATACCTATACAATACCGATATACGAAATACCCTTTCCATGTCTTTTATAATGAAAATTAGGTTTAAACTGAAATAGTTATTAATTCCATTGACCACTGAGCCACCGAGCTCAAATGAACTCAGGTACGTACATTTACCGAGTGCTCTCAAAACGGTGAAGGAAAACATCGTGATCTGCATGCCGTAGAATAAAAAATTTAAGGCATGTGAAATCCGCCAATCCGCACTGAACCCGCGTGGTGGATCATGGCCCCAGCTCCCTCGATGTAAGGGAAGGTCTGTGCCCGAGCAGTGGGGCAATATAAATAGACTGATAATGATGATGTACGTAAATTTTCTTTGAAAAAAAAAACGAGGAAAACTCATTGGCTGCCCTGGCCGGGGATCGAACCTGGAACCTCCTAAACCTATAACCTATAATGCTTTGCGCACATTATGCCGGGCCGCAGCGTGTCGGGGCGGGCCGCAGCGCAGCGCAAAATGCTTACTTAGCACATTAGTGACGGGCCGGGTCGCAGCGCATTGACGGATTTTGAGTACAGTGTACTGCCAGATATCGTAAAATGGATGGCAATAATGCGAGCCGCTGCGGCCCGACACAGTGTGCGATAGTTCATACAAATTGTATTAAAGCGATTTGAGCGGATTTTTGCGCTCCGCCCCGACACGCTGCGGCCCGGCAAAATGTGCTCGGACCTTATGCAAAATCCTAATCTAACTTTCTATGTAAATACATAAATATTGTATTAAACTATTACTAATGTAAATTCACGGTCGGCTACATCGCGGGCGTCGGAGCAGAAACATCAAATAGGGCTGTGACCCTTCCCGGTACTTTGTTTCCCGGGAATGCGAAGTTATGGACTCAATCCCGGGACGCGGAAGGGTTCTTCCAATTATGATGTGTTTGATACTGATATAAGTAATTTATCAGTTCAAATGTTCGTTATACAGTAAGTAAGTAAGTAAGTAAAGTAAGTAAAACAATTTTATTTATCATTAATAAATAGTACAAAGAAATAAATACATTGTTATAAATATACGTAATACATAAACAGTAGATTACAACTATGAACTAAAATTTAACTATAAAATGGATATAATACTACTACGAGATATAATAAATATAACAATATACAAACAAACATTCAGAAATAATGATAAATAGGGCGCTAGCTCAGCATGGTGCTGCGGCATGCCACAGCGCTGGTTTTCAGCTAGCCCCTGGCAGTGTGGCTACACGGCCATACATGTGAATAGTCTGTCCAAATCCAATTTTCCATGGAGGTAAACAAACCAGAATCCATTGCTTTAGCCTTCTTCTTCTTGCAGTGCCTCTCCACTAATGAAGACTGGCCATCAGCTCCCCATATCTCCCTCTGTCTTGAGCCAGTCGAAAAAACTCTTCGACGCTGGCTATCGCTGTCCACTCTCTTATATTGCTGAGCCACGATTTCTTCCTTCTGCCTCCGCCTCTTCCCCTCAATCTTGCCCATCATTATGAGTTGTAGGAGTTGGTACCTCTTGTGTCTCAGCACGTGTCCGAGATATCCCACTTTCCTCCTCTTGATGGCAGTCATGAGTTCCCAGGACTTCGACATTCATGACTCTCTGGACCCAGCTATTGCTTTAGCCAGTACGACTCAAACGAGTCAGTTCAGAGTGAAATGATCGAAATGACAATGCCAGATTCTGCCCCACCATCAACCGCATGATGAACAAGATAACGAATAAATGTAAAAATATCTCCGTTTTTTATTTTAAAAATTATTCGTTTAAAATAAAGATTTGTACATCAAACGAGTCGAAAAAACAGCTTAATTAGGAATTCAGAAAATAGTAAGAAATCGAAGCGATTGTCTGTCTTTTTTATTATTTTCTACTACTCTCGCAACTCCTACTGATTACGATTATGCAATATGAAACCTAATAAGTCCCCAACAAAATGATAGGTACAGCTTCAATGGTCACGTAGTTTTGAAGGTGGGGCAAAGCTCCATTGAAATGTGGCAATGTCATTTTCAATCACTAATTAGTTTATATTGTTTCTGGTGAACTGTCAAAGACCATGTTTGTTTACATTTAGTTTTAATGTTAATTGGATTCCTTGAAAAGCGCGCAAAACGACATTAGCTACTTTTTTGTGAAAATTCTAATTAAATAGTTTCCGTGGTATTTAGTGATTAATGATCACGTTAAGTTAATCAGGAGATGTCCGCGAATGTTTCTATTAGTTGGAGTGCTCGAAAGAAGTCGTATTTGTGAAGTTTTGTGCTCTTAGCAAGGTTTCCTTTTGCATAACTTGATGCTTGCGTGGATCATTGAGTTATTTCGTTAAGGGGTTTGGGAGGGTTGTGCGTAGGTTTAGGTTAGGTTATCTTAGTATATATGTATGTATTTATAAGAATTCAGACATTCTACTAACATCAGACCAGGCTGTATGCCCTAGTTGGCTTTGCCTTTCCCTCTGGGAAGAATCTAACAAAAAAAATTAATGTTAATTTTCCGGGACAAATTAAAAAGTCGGGAACTCTCAATGGCGTCAACTTAGCGTCTCTATCGCCGGCCATTAATTATAATGGAGCCTAATCAGTCGATTGATCAATTAGTCAGCGGTCGCTCGGTCGCCCGCCACGACTCCGCCACGACTAGGCCACTCTACTAACCCCACAGACCACTTACCCCATAGACATGAAATCGGTACAAAAGACATTGACACATTTCAATGGAGCTTTGCCTCACCTACAAAACTACGTGCCCATTTAAGCTGTAGGTACCTATCATTTTGATGGGGACTTATTACAGGTTTCATGTTGCATAACTGATTATGAATCAGTATCATTTTCTACTACTCTCGCAACTCCTATAATAACAAAAACAATGAATTAATCGCTTCGATTTCTGACTATTTTCTGAATTATTAATTAAGCTGTTTTTTTTCGAATCGCAACTTGTACAAAACTTTCTTTTAAACCAATTATTTTAATAAAAAACGGAGATATTTTTACATTTATTCGTTATCTTGTACAACTTGCGGTTGATGGTGGGGCAGAATCTGGCATTGTCGTTTGCAAGCCAAAAATTATGTCAACGATGAGCGCATAGAGACGAAGCGGACAGGGGTGCCGTATTAAAGAGATGCGTCCATGTCGATAATATCTCTAGAGGTGACATGTGTCGCGAATAAATTTTTCGCTCATGTGCGGGCAGACACGGGCGCCCTCCTGTTACAGGTCTATGGGGTAAGTGGTCTGTGACTAACCCGCACTTGCAATAAAAGATAGGGTTGGACAATTCGTCCCATTCGAATTCGATGGGATCAGTTGCCCCCTTTCTAATGTACTTAGGTAACTTAGTTAGGCATTAGTTTGATTACGGACAACAGTAGATCAATGGTAACACTTGCAGTACGATTTTAAATCTTACGATGCAGATAATAAGAACGGACCAAAATCCAAAGCGTGACACTTGATCTGGTGTTAGCTTTACATTCTAACATAGATAAAAGTGCACAGGAGAGTTTTAAGGTTGAGAATATCTCAAAGACTACTTGATCTATTGCAATAATTCTTTCACTGTTAGATAGATGATAATGGCCTTCCATGAGATAACTAGCGCCGCCAATCTTAAAAAAATAATATCTTCCAATATAATCAATTTTATTAAAAAAGCTATTTACGAAATGTTTATTACGATAAATAATATTTTTAAAAGGCTTATTTATAACGTGATTCAATTTCGGTAAGTTGTAGTTCGCATAATTGCGAAAAACGGCCGTTTTTGGCACATTTGTGAACTACAACTTAGCTTGTCGCAATTATGCCATGTATTGTATATTGATAAATAGTATTCATCGTAATAAACATTTTGTAAATAGCTTTTTTAATAAAATTGATTAAATTGGAAGATATTATTTTTTCAAGATTGGCGGCGCTAGTTGGCTCATGGAAGGCCCTTAAACTATGTAATTATTAAATTCGGTCCACTAGTTATTGAGATAATCTCAACCTTATCGAAGACCTAGTATATTTTTCTGTGTACAACGAATAGGTCATCATTAAACTTTAAAATATCCGGTTTAGACCGGTTTTTTCTCTCCCACATTCGTAGTACGTGATACCCATGTAATGGCAGTGTCGGGTGACCCGGGTGAAACTGGCCCGGGCAATAATTACCCGGGTGGCCGCAAATTGCGTGCTGAGTCGACGATTCTGTACGGATATCGTGTTTATGGGGTGACGATCGAGAGTTTTATTTAATTAAGGGAGGCGAAGAGAAGAGGAAACCTTATTATAGGTAAAACCAAAAGTATGCGAAACATATTTATATTAGTAAGTACCTACATCTATGTGAACAGCTCTAGGCAGACGGACTGCATTTCAACTACAACTACTGCTGCTTTGCAGTTTGAATGCAGTTAGTACGACTGCACGCTGACTGCAAGCTAGTAGTATATGGAACTCAAGCCAACTGCATGCAATGACTGCAATGGGGATGCACGGTTGGTTTACAGTTTTATTACACTCGTACTAACTGTATTCAAACTGCCAATTCGCAGTCGGAGTGCAGCTGAAATGCAGTCCGTCTGTCTAGAGCCTTAATGGAAAATAAACGATTTATTATGATAAGATTCTTAGATTTAGAACATGATGAAAAAATTCTTGCCGTGGGCAGGACTTGAACCTGCGACCTTGTCATTCCGTGACACGCTCTTACCAACTGAGCCACCACAGGCCACGCCCACCGAAAATCTTCATCGCTTTATACATACTTAAAGGGTATATTACGCAGTTCCATCTATCGGACAATAGTAGTATCATTCCGACAACCATGTCTAACATTCGGTTAGAAACATGATTTATGATGATGCGCTCCTATTTTTACTCAGAATTTGAATTACGCATTATCCATCCATGCTCGGTGAATAAATTAGAACATGATGAAAAAATTATATATTATATATTCTTAGATTTGAAACTAAAATCCTGGATAGATCCAGTATTTTAGTTTCAAATTAAATTAAATGAGTTTTGGATGTGTCATTTGAGCTAAGCGCCGTGACAATTAGCACTTTCAGACCCTCATTAGGCATCGAGGCTGAAAGTCCTCTGGGTTCAATCAACGCTCGTCTAATTGCCGAAACCGACTGACCACACCGTACCTTGCGCCGGTACTGTGCCCGCTGACAGAGTCGTAGTCAGGGAGGTTGGACTGTGGGTCGAAGTGACGTCATGACAAGAGAAGCAAAAAGAAAGGTAAAATTTTGAAATATGCAAAAATGAATTTATGATAAAGTTTCTTTTTTATAAATGGTGGTTTACGCGAAGAGCTTAGGTACCTACTTAAATATCTAATATAAAACTGTTGACCAGGAAATTACGCATTCCATAAGTCGATTTACAACTAACTAATTTATTCGTAAATATGAATTGAAAAAAAATTCCAGTACAATTTCTATCTAACCGAGGTCAATAATTATGAGATGAATATTGAATATTGTCTCAATAACACACAGCTCTATTAGGGGTGGGCCTGCGATGGTCTTTCTCCTTTAGTAATTGTATTAGTTTAGGTAAACAAAAGCGAAAACCGATGGGGTTTCTTAAATTAGAACCACCTCGACACTTTATCCTAGTGCGGACTTCGCTGGCAAAAATAATTTGTTTTGTAATAAAATAATAGAATTAAAAAAACTGTAGGTACATCATTTGCTTCGCACATCATCTGAATTCATTGATCTCCTATAAACAACTAGATACCCAGTCTGCCTTCTAAAAATGTCCGAGCGCAAAGAAGGTCCAAACGGATGAATGGACGCTCATTTGCTTTATTGGACATTATTTGGACGTTAACAATGGACTCTTATTTGGACATTTTTTTAAATTGTTTTAGTAGACCTTTGTGTATCTAGTTGTTTATAGGAGATCAATGTCTGCATTACTATAAATACACTTGGGGGGTCTTAACTTATCAAATACTAAATCTGGCCCTGCCGTGCAATCGGGTCACCCGGGCACTGATTACCCGGGTGTGGATTGATTTGGTATTGGTCCGACATTTACTAGGATTTTCTAGGGTCAATGTTCGCTTCGGGAGTTGAGGTTTGCCTCTGATATACTATTTAGAAATAGAGTTTTAGCTAAGGTTAACAGCAGATCAAAGGTGAACATTTTGTAAATAGCTTTTTTAATAAATTGATTATATTGGAAGAGATTATTTTTTTAAGATTGGTGGCGCTAGTTGGCTCATGGAAGGCCTTAATGACGTTACATTTTCAAAAATGGCCGCGAGGGAGATCTATGGTGCATTAGCGGAATTGAAATGGTACGATTGCCTTTTTAATGCACGTTTAAGTATCCTTTGTTTGTAAGAAAATATCTCCCGCTCTTTCATAATTCATTTATTCCTTGCTTTATGCGGTAACATGGTTGTTAGATAGTACAGGAAGTGCTCACATACACCCTGTAAGGGCACCGCAACATTAGACACTTAAACATTAAAAATTCAATTTTGACAGTCAGTCAGTCAATAATACAAATAAATATTCAAGTAAATATAATAATTAGGAAGTAATTCTTATCCATTAAATAAAAAATTAAAATTGTCAACATATAAATTAATTTGCAAAATCGTGTTCGAAAAACTCTTAACTCTTTTAGTCGTCATAGACAGTATTGAGTAAGAGCTTACGATGAGCTCGCTCTTACAAATGTCAAATCACATTGCCACATTTCAATGGAGCTTTGCCCCACCTACATTTAAGCTGTACCCTATCATTTTGTTCGGGTCTTATTACAGGTTTCATATTGCATAATCATAATCAGTATCATTTTCTGCTACTCTCGCAACTCCCATAGAAGAATATAAAAAAAACAATGAATAAATCGCTTCGATTTCTTATTATTTTCTTAATTCTTAATTAAGCTGTTTTTTTCGAATCGCAACTTGTACAAATCTTTATTTTAAACCAATAATTTTAATAGAAAACGGAGATATTTTTACATTTATTCTTTATCTTGTAGGTACAACTAGCGGTTGATGGTGGGGCAGAATCTGGCGTAGTCATTTGCAAGCGAAAAATTCTGTCAACGATGAGCGCATAGAGACGAAGCGGGCGACAGGGGTGCCGTATTAAAGAGATGCGTCCATGTCGATAATAACTCTAGGTTACACGTGTCGCGAAGCAATTTTGCGCTCATGTGCGGGCGCCCTCCTGTTACAGGTCTATGGGGTAAGTGGTCTGTGGTCACGTTAGACTGGCTCTGACTTCAAGCTCTACAGTATAGGTATTAATTCAATAATGACACCATTAAATTATCAAAAAATGGCGACGAAAACCCGATTTATGGCACATTAGTGGAATTGGAACGTTTTCCAATTCCAACTGTAAGGCCGGAGTGTCCTCTGCTTAATTTATGATTATTTCAATTATGTGGGATGAACCACCCGCTTTGCGGATGGAACGATCCACTTGGGGCCGCAGGGTAGTATCGGGTTTCTAACTAATAAAGTAACTCTGTAAATTCTAGACTAACTAAAAATGATAGGTTGACGTTTTTAATTAGTCTAGAATGAGTTAAATGATTATTCAACTAATAATTAAATTACAGCATAATAGTACCTATATATAAAAGACATTGCCACATTTCAATGAAGCTTTGCCCCACCTACAAAACTACGTGACCATTTAAGCTGTACCTATCATTTTGTTGGGGACTTATTACAGGTTTCATATTGCATAGGTAATCATAATCAGTATCATTTTCGCAACTCCTATAGAAGAATAACAAAAACAATGAATAAATCGTTTCGATTTCTTACTGTTTTCTGAATTCTTAATTAAGCTGTTTTTTTCGAATAGCAACTTGTACAAAACTTTATTTTAAACCAATAATTTTAATAAAAAACGGAGATATTTTTACATTTATTCGTTTTCTTGTACAACTTGCGGTTGATGGTGGGGCAGAATCTGGCATTGTCATTTGAGTTTAAAACTATTACTGATTTTGAAAAGTACCAAACATTGATCTCCTATAAACAACTAGATACACAATCTGTCCTCAGCGCAAAGGAGGTCCAAACGGATGAATGGACCCTCATTTGCCTTATTTGGACGTTAACAATGGACCCTTATTTGGACGTTTTTTTAAATTGTTTTAGTAAGACCTTTGTGTATCTAGTTGTTTATAGGAGATCAATGCTATCAAACTAATAATATAAGATGTCTTTGTAATTGAATATTTGTGTCGTAGGATTACATTTGGCGACCACAATATAAATATATATATATTATATGTTTATTAATGAAAATGAGGGGCTCGTAGTTCAGTTGCGAGTACACGTTGAAAACGATCGTACAAGTTAAGCAACGTTGGGCGAGGTCAGCACCTGGATGGGTGACCGCTAGTGACACTTTCATCTGAGCCCCTTCGTGTCTCGGAAAGAACGTTAAGCAGTTGGCCCCGGTTACTGTCGCTCGGCAGCAGTCGTTAGGCCACGTCAAAGGCCTATGGGCGGCTTCAATAACTTTGACAAGGTTTGGTCATTAAACCACACGAGAAAAAAAATATAATGAAGAATGTCAAGAGATTTCAGGTAGTGGTTAAATACTGAGGACCCCAGGTTCGATCCCAGGTCAGTCATGTAAAATCAAATGTAGTGAAAACTATACCTAATTAAGGTTGAGATGTTATCATAAACTACCTATATTTAAGACCGATATTTGAGACTATCTTTCTGAGTTTTTCATTGCATGAATGTAACTATGTCTCCCATCCGAGAATGTAGGTCTCATCCTCTCTCTAAGGCAAGGCAACGGCCAATTTCGGCGACGATAATCAGAAAATTAAAGCCCCAAGTGGAACCAGCCTCGTTCAAGAGCCCATCTTAAAATTGGATTCTCTCTCCTCTTTTTTAGTCTTTGTGAACGAAAATTTAGTATTGATAGTAGATTTCCGGGTCGTTACCCCGGGCCGGATGAAGTGCTTAATGCCACTTCCGGTTTGAGAGCTCTGAAGGGCAACGAACATTGGAAACGGATTTTTTGGACAGGATTTAAGATTGAAGTGGTAATTGTATTTTATTTTGTAGTTCGCGAGACGCTGTAATTTCATTTCAAACCAGACGAGCGTGCATTGATTGATGAATGTGGAGGAAGCGTTAGTGGAGTGCAGCAGATCTCTATCGTCTCTGAGCATATCTCTATGCACTATATATCTATAAGACTGTAAAAAAGTTGTGTCTGTACATTGGATATTTTTTGAAAAGAATAATTGTAATGTGTTTTAGGATCGATACTGATGCCAAAACACTAGTTTTTAAAAGACATTGCCACATTTCAATAGAGCTTTGCCCCACCTACAAAACTACGTGACCATTTAAGCTGTCCCTATCATTTTGTTGGGGACTTATTACAGGTTTCATATTGCATAATCATAATCAGTATCATTTTCTACTACTCTCGCAACTCCTATAGAAGAATAACAAAAACAATGAATAAATCGCTTCGATTTCTTGCTATTTTCTGAATTCTTAATTAAGCTGTTTTTTTCGAAGCGCAACTTGTACAAAACTTTTTTAAACCAATAATTTTAATAAAAACGGAGACATGTTTACATTTATTCGTTATCTTGTACAACTTGCGGTTGATGGTGGGGCAGAATCTGGCATTGTCATTTACACCACTTTGCAAGGAAAAGGTGGCAACGCTGAGGAGAAAAAGTGGCAAAAAGCTCTCAGCAGCACATCTTTTCAAATAATATTATATAATTTTTAACTCGCTCAACCCTAAGAGAACATAATGATGACAATAAAACCTGTAAACATTACTATCAATAGCTGAAACTAACTGAAAGCTGTTTGCGAGTTGCAAACCGCAATAACGCCCGACCGACAAGTCTAACGTTGTTAGCCGTGTTCCGACTTGGCCAGCACTTCGTTAGATAATGCACTTTGTTGCCCACTGTATAGTTGTACCTACATATACACTGGGAACGTAGTTGGGAAACGCTTTACATTCATAAGATTCTGAGGGAAGCGCTCCTACTATGCTTATTAACACTTAGGACTATAGTCAAGTTTTGAATACGAGCTATTTATTTAACACTTTATTGTACACAACATGACAAATAAAAACAAAAATATAATTTGTACAAAGGGCGCACTTATCTCTAAAGAGATTTCTTCCAGCTGACCCATTACGAAAAGAATGAGATAAAACAGAGGAGGATAGGTGCACAAAAAGTAAACACAAATAAAACATGAGACACCACATAATATACTAAGTAGGTAAGTAATTTAAATACATATATAATTATACATATAATACATACGAACATACATATTATTTACATAAAATATACCTATACTAAATATATACTATATAGCACAAATATACGACAATTGATAAAAGGACGACATCATAAATCATGAAAGAGAGAGGCAATGCTCTTTAACACGATTTTTGAAAATAGTTAGAGATTGACTCTCACGGACAGTGGAAGGGAGATCAGTATAAGCAGTGAGCTCTTACAACTATGGAATTTGACATCTGTAAGAGTTTATGAATCTCGGCCTTAGAAGATTTATTACCCACAGACAAAAATTCTAAGGCATGTGAAATACGGCAATCCGCAGTGGGCCCGTGTTCCCTCGATGTAAGGGAAGGTCTGTGCCCCAGCAGTGGGGCAATATAAATAGACTGATGATGATGATGTTGACCCACAGACCTCTTACCCCATAGACCTGTAAGAGGAGGGCGCCCATGTCTGCCCGCACATGAGCGCAAAATTGCTTCGCGACACGTGTCCCCCGCTTCGTCTCTATACGCTCATCGTTGACAGAATTTATCGCTTGCAAAGTTGTATCAATTTCATGTCTATTGGGTAAGTGGTGTGCCCACTGTACATATATACTGGGAACGTAGTTGGGAAATGCTTTACATTCATAAGATTCTGAGGGTAGCGCTCCTACTATGCTTAACACTTAGGACTATAGTCAAGTTTTGAATACGAGCTATAAGCGGTGAGCTCTTACAACTATGGAATTTGACATCTATAAGAGTTTATGAACCTCGGTCTTATGTGCCGCATCCCTACACAAGGTGTTAGTGTCCAGCTACTAAGCAGAAACACTAAGATAAGGATCTACAAAACTGTCATTAGACATATCTTGATGTACGGGTGCGAGACTTGGACGCTGACCCTGAAGGAAGAGAATAATCGAGGAAGATTTTAAGCAGAATTCTGGGACCAGCGAATAGAGAAGACGGAAGCAGGAGGATCCGAAAGCACTGCGAGATCGAGGAGATGATGGCCGAGCCTAACATCATTGGAGAAACCAAAGCAGCCCGACTTCGCTGGCTTGGTCACGTGGAGAGGATGGGAGAGGAACGCGAGCATATGTCGGAAAGCCCAGATGACGACGGCCAGTCGGACATCCAAGATACCGCTGGGGCGACGAGGTGCAGAAAGACATGCGAGAGCTGCAGACACCCGACTGGCGCCAGACAGCGTAGGACAGGCTGCAGTGGCGCTCTTTGGTGTCGGAGGCCAGGATCCACTTTTGGTCACTAAGCCAACGAAGTGAGTATTCTCCTAAAATCGTTCTCTCGGACCCTTCAGAAGAATATAATTCGAGCCAATGGTAGGGTCTAGATACTAAACGCTAACATCATTAGTGTGTAGAGTGCCCCGCCGGGTATTATCTTTGCTGCAACTCGCTAACTGAATACCAATCTGTTAAACGCAGTCGTGACCGAATTAAGTGCACATGTAAGCCGTTAAACGCGTCTAAAGAGAAGGAACTACATCGTCTCAAGATCCTATTTGATTATTAATGGACTCGACAGTTTGACATTTGCCAATTCCATGTTACAGAAAATTTCTATCTTCTGTCTTCCTCCAGAGGAGTAGCTGGAGCGTCGTCACCCTGTAGAGGCTCTCGTCGCCTTCATTTCTTCCTCCAGAGAAGTCACAGCAGCGTCATAGACCATGGACGATGTAGCTCATCAGTCACGTTCGCTCACGAGCTCTGTAGTGGGACTCTTGAATCTAGGTCGAAACTCCAGATTTTTATCCGACTGCGAAAGAAGGAGGATCACGTCATTATGTATGAATGTCTAATTCTTTGGCGGCGTGCCAAACGCTTGAACGGCTTGATGGATTTTAACATATGAGGTGTCTTTAGATTCGTATTGTAGAAGTGACATAGGCTATATAAATTTAAACAAAGCGGCTTAATTTTTGGCAGTCGGGTTCTTTGTTTTTTGAATTAAGCACGAGGGTGCCATCGGACGGTCGCTGGCGTCGGGGTAGACCTCGGCTAGGTGGAGAGACGATATCGTTAGATACAGGGATGGGTGGCTGGAAGAGACTCAGGACAGGGATGGATGGAAGAGGAGGGGGGAGACCTTTGCCCAGCAGTGGGACAATTTATAGGTTTACAAAAAAAAATGTGCACATAGTTCTTCGATAAATTCAACATTTATTTTGCTAATATTTTCTGATGAATTTGACGTGATATTAATTAGAAAACACCCACTTTGTACAACAAAATGAAAATCATCAAGTTGCAACCGTCATAATTGTCGCCATTTCCAAAAGTCCGAGAATTCCTATAGATATTCCTATATACTTAACTGAGTTTTACTCTGTCAGCTAAGTCCGCTGCCGTTGTGTGGTGGGTAAATAATGTGTTTTAATTAACAGTGTCGGTATTCATGTCCGAGCGAATCCGGGAGATTACCGCAGGTGGCGGCCAGGACTTAGTGACTTTCGTGAGGCCAGGAGATAATGGTTGGAATTAGCGGGACAGGGAGCGGAAAGAAGAGTCTGTGGTTTCAACTGTAAACTTACATATATAAATTAACGTCTGTTTCTCGATTCATATTCACATCTAGTTGCGTCTGCTGCGATTTTGAATGCGGTAACTGAGACGGCAGGGACAACGCCGGCCGGGAGTGAGTTCCAGGCCTGAACAACTCCGTTGCTCAGGAAGTGACGAGCGACATCGCTGCTGAAGGTGGTGCAGTCTAATTAGTTGTGGAAAGTACCGTTCTTTTGTCTACGCCATAAGTTTTAAAATACTACAGGGTTCTCTTGAAAATGGCCGGAAACGACGGTTTCAAAATTATTTAAATAATTTTGTTGTAATGTCTACAGTGGCTATTTTGTGTTTAATATCACGTTAAGTTAATCAGAAAATGTTCGTGACAGTATGGTTTCAAGCTTTTATCAAGAGTCCCGCTACAAGCTCGGGAGTGAACGTGACTGTCGAGCTGCTTCGTCCAGAGTGATGACGCTACAGCGACTCCTCTGGATGAAGACATGAAGACGCGGCTACCCAGGGTGAAGACGCTACTGCGACTCCTCTAGAGGAAGATAGAAGACTATTATACATTGAATTTTCTGTAACATGACATTGGCAAATGACGAACTGTCGAGTCCATTAATAAAATAAATAAGTACTTCAGATGTCCCCATTGATGTGATGTTGACTGCACGTCGTCTGCAGCAGATATTGATGAACAAAGATAATTTATTTACTCCGATACTAATTTCATATTCATCCGTCCATAATAGAGATGAATTGAAAGAAAGAATTGGATTTCTTCACAACAATGGGCGTTCGGTATGGGCACGATGTAATGGGGTCAATGAGATTCGTTAGGACAGCTAATTGAAGGACGATACTCAATATTGTTGGGTCCTAACAAGTCTTTTGAAAGGTCAATTGGTTCCAATTGGAGCCAACTAGGCGCTAGTGAGTTGGGTCAATGGACTTGCAATATGGAGGTCCCAGGTTCGATTCCCAGCTACGGCAGCCATGTACCAATGAGTTATCCTCGGTTTTTTCGACGGAAAAACTTACGTACATTTACCGAGTGCTCTCAAAAACGGTGAAGGAAAACATCGTGATGAAACCTGCATGTCGTAGAAGAAAAAAAAAATCTAAGGCATGTGAAATCCGCCAACCCGCAATGGGCCCGCGTGGTGGATTATGGCCCGAGCTCCCTCGATGTAAGGGAAGGTCTGTGCCCGAGCAGTGGGGCAATATAAATAGACTGATGATGATGATGATGATGATGATGATGAGGCGCTAGTGACAGTTGCGTTTAGGTTTAGGATTCGACCTAGTGGCCGCTGCTCCATCGAAACCAGTTACGAAACTCCGGTTACGTAGGCGGCCGAAGGGGTCGATTTCACAGTGGTTGTAAAGTCTATCACTTAGTGGTAATCTTATTAATGGTTTTTAAGAGCTTTCCATGAGCCAACTAGCGCCGCCAATCTTAAAAAAATAATATCTTCCAAATTAATCAAAATTAACAAAAGCTATGTACAAAATCTTTATTAGGATAATATTTAATAGTAGGTACTTCTCGTTGACCTAGAATCATGAAATTTGGCAGGAAACTAGGTCTTACAGCACAAACAAAGGAAAAAGTTCGAAAACTGTAAATGACAATGCCAGATTCTGTCCCACCATCAACCGCAAGTAGTACAAGATAACGAATAAATGTAAAAATATCTCCGATTTTTATTAAAATGATTGGTTTAAAATAAAGTTTTGTACAAGTTGCGATTCGAAAAAAAACAGCCTAATTAAGAATTCAGAAAATAGTAATAAATCGAAGCGATTTATTCATTGTTTTTGTTATTCTTCTATAGGAGTTGCGAGAGTAGTAGAAATTGATACTGATTATGATTATGCAATATGAAACCTGTAATAAGTCCCCAACAAAATGATAGGTACAGCTTAAATGATCCAGGAGTTTTGTAGGTGGGGCAAAGCTCCATTGAAATGGGGCAATGTCTTTTGAAATTACATCCCTCCAAAAAGATTTATTGTTTGTTAATACATACTTATATTTGCAGTAGACGCCCGGTATATTGATAAGCAAAGATAAGTTGGTCTCTAAATCTAGTTTATCTTTTCGTTAGAGCAAAGTTACGGTTAAGTTGCGTTGCACGGAAGCCTCGGGGCGCGAGACCGACTCACATTTGCCTAGTTTTTATTTATTTACTACATATCATAATCAGCGAAGTACTTTACTGTGATTTTACCCATGGGTTTGTAAAACACACGAAGATATAGACAAGTATATAGGAGTCTCTATAAGGTTGAGATTCTTTGAAAACTGGACTGATTCCTAATAATTACCGACCGACCGACCGACTCGCACTTGGCCGTTTTTTTACTTTTAATAGCCATTGAGACGTTCTCTCGATTATCACAGATTGCTAAATTAACACCTCTTCGATCGTAGATAGGGAGTATCAGGGGAGGCATAATGCTCAGTGGAAAGTCGTTACCGCCATCTTGTTACAGCGTATTGGCGGAGACAGAGCTGGCGCTAGTCTCAGCGTATAATTAACTGGGGCGCAAATAAATTGGACTAAAATATATCTTATTATATATAAATGGATATCACTGACTTATATTGTTGAAGTCGGCAATTAGACCGACAGTTTCGACCGAGTGCGCGAAGAAACGTCACCGGCGACGCGGGCGTGGCGCGCTCACCTTGAAAAAGACCGTAGAAATCGGTCGAAATTGTCGGTCTAATTGCCGACTTCAACAATATAAGTGAGTGATATCCGTTTATATATAATAATTTGTAGTAATGGCTCACTATAGTTTTAATTCTAAAATATATCTATAGGAAGACTTTAAGGAAGGAAGACTTTCTTTGGGACATGTCCCGGCGTGGAGTTGATTCGATTGAGAGACTGGTGGTTCAGGGCAAGGTCGCCAACGCGATGGACGGACCAGATCAGGGCAGCTGTGGCCGATCCCTTGCACGTCTGCACCAGGAGGGCAGCCGGCAGAGACGAGGGTACTGCGACTGTGAAGTACTGTGAGTGTAACGACAAAGAAGAAGTGTATCTACTTTATCAGAGCATGTGTGCGTGAACCGCACGGCGCCCGAGTGGCTCGAGGCTCAGACGGGGAGGAGGAAGGTGATGGATAAATGGATTATACGTTGTGGGCTAGTACAGCCCACAATGGGGACTGCTCGGGCGCCAGTCGGGTCGCGGATGTATCACATATCCCGGGGCTCGGCAAGAATGGCACGAGGTGGAACACCCCAGGAGGTTTAGTCGGTATGCTGCCCCTTCAGGGCGGTGAGCTCGACATAATCAACACGCTCCCCCGGGCGTGGTAGTACATGATTTTGCATGTTTTACCTGGGTTAAAAAAAAAGGTCGGTTAGTATATTATCCAAGAGCAGATACGTCCCTGGATAAAGAGTATAAATCTCTAGAGACGTCAGAGCTAATGAGCTTTTTCCTTTCGGATTTAATGCGTTGTCTGTTCAGGATTTCTTAAACGTTTAAAAAGGTTATGGCGACTAATTCTGTGCCTTGATCAGTGGCCACATAATAAACAACGTGAACTATTAGTGGTTGCTTTCCCGCGGCAGAATGATTTGCCATCAGTAGCACTATTGAAGTATAGAGTTAAACTTTAGTGAGCCATTACTACAAATCATTATATGTAAACGGATATCACTCACTTATATTGTTGAAGTCGGCAATTAGACCAACGGTTTCCGCCGATTTCGACGATCTTTCTCAAGGTGAGCGCGCCACGCCCGCGTCGCCGGTGACGTTTCTTCGCGCACAGAAAGTTGAGTGCGCGAAGAAACGTCTACAATATAAGTGAAACGAGAGCAATATAAGTGAGTGATATCCGTTTATATATAATAACTATAGTAACTCACTAGACGTAGGTACCTACCAAACAGCACGTGCCTTGCATTGTGCCTCGTTCGCCGTCCACTCAGCGCTGTTGTCACGCTGCGATATCGCGGTGTTACTATAGATTCGCGATTGCTATCGAGTTCAGTTTTTCACAATTTAAACTGTCATTTCTTAATTTAACATGGCCATTGCAAATGAGGAACTGTCGAGTCCATTAATAAAATAAATAAATAAATGATGGTGAATACACTGTAAAATTACGTTAAGGGCCTTCCATGAGCCAACTAGCGCCGCCAATCTTGAAAAAATAATATCTTCCAATTTTATTAAAAAAGCTGTTTACAAAATGTTTATTACGATAAATACTATTTTTAAAATGCTTATTTATAACGTGGTTCAATTTCGGTAAGTTGTAGTTCGCATAATTGCGAAAAACGACCGTTTTTTGCACATTTGTGAACTACAACTTAGCTTGTCGCAATTATGCCATGTATTGTATATTGAAAAATAGTATTCATCCTAATAAACATTTTGAAATAGCTTTTTTTATAAAATTGATTAAATTGGAAGATATTATTTTTTCAAGTTTGGCGGCGCTAGTTGGCTCATATCAGGCCCTAGTAAGTTTTATCTTGGCAGGTTTTCGTAATTAGGGTTAAATAATACGTATTTTTAATCTGATCATGAGGTATTTATATATACGGGGAAAACACTTTTACTCGAATTCGGACTCAATTTAAAAGTTTAACCAATAACTCAGTTACCAAACCAATCACAACGAACGTTGTAAATTTACAATCTGACATAGGTAGGTGTGGGTTAATTTGGACTTTGTTCACATTTCGCCAACAAATCCGATCCTAAAACAATTAGAGAACTAATTCCGGACATGTTTTGTGTCAAACAAACAGAGCGGCAATGTGTGTACGTGTTTACAAATGTTGCTGACTGCCGCTGAACTAATTTACATTTACTTTTCAATCCAGTTCTATTCAAACCCGACAACAATTCAGTTTAGGTAGATGTTATTACACTGAAATAAACTTCAAAATAGTTTAAAAAACTAAAAAGTGAAAAATTGGTAACTGCAAAGGATTCTGAACTACTTTTGTTTGAGCTGCAAATGACATTGCAACATTTCAATGGAGCTTTGCCCCACCTACAAAACTACGTGCCCATTTAAGCTGTACCTATCATTTTGTTGGGGACTTATTACAGGTTTCATATTGCATAATCATAATCAGTATCTTTTTCTACTACTCTCGCAACTCCTATAGAAGAATAACAAGAACAATGAATAATTCGATTCGATTTTTTACTATTTTCTGAATTCTTAACTAAGCTGTTTTTTTTGACTCGCAACTTGTACATAACTTTAATTTAAACCAATAATTTTAATAATAAACGGAGATACTTTTACATTTATTCGTTATCTTGTACAACTTGCGGTTGATGGTGGGGCAGAATCTGGCATTGTCATTTCTATCTAAAACTGTTTACCTAGAACATTTTTAGATTTTGTAATTTTTAGACCACTAATAATCAACACTACTGAATTTTTTCATTTCTTAATTATTATTTAATTACTTCGAGACCCGTATTAATGAGTGGGTGTGAGTTCAAACCAGCCCTCAAGAGCGAATTCAGCTGACACACTCTCAAGACCTGATCACCATCTCAAGTATGTCATTTATTAATAAACCAATCTTGAGGGTGTATCACGTGATGTCTTTCTCAAGTCGCGATTCGCCTGCAATCAGCAAATACCTACGTTCTCAAGTGTGAGTTTGACAGTTCTCTTGAGAACTGAGTTTTGTTATTACGTCGGGGTTACTCACGTGATACCCGATTCCTAAACTCGCACCTAAGTTACGTTTTGGAACACCATCTTGAGGTGGTTCTCAAGATTGACTTTTGAGCTGAGAGTGATGTATTAATACGGGCCTCAGACATTTATTTATTTTATTTTATTCAGGGAATCACACAGTCATATACAGATAATGATAAATAGAACTTAAATACTATTAGACCTATAGTCCCATAACTTACAAACGAATGTTACATAAGGTCACATGGAGTGTAGCTAGAGCTAGCACTTATAGCTAGTAACCGAAAATTACATAATAATGTACTTATATAATTACACTATGACAATGATTAGCAAAGGGGTCCAACAACCAGGCCCCCCGGACTAGCGCTGTGCACACATAACCATGTGTCCACAGCACCAATCCGGGAATTGGTACCTAGCTGTTAGACTCATTACTTCTATGGCTTTTAGGTAGCAAAGATTTAATTAATTTTGATTTGAATTGATTTAAAGAATTGGAAAAAATGTCGACATTAAGTAAGTTTAACATTTACTTAGTTTCGCTTTATAGAGACCAGATATATTCCCACTAATAGGTATCCCAAATCAATAGCGTCATTAAAGTTATAATTAATGCAATAGTTGATGCACTTGATCAAATTACTAATACTATCGGCTCAATATCAGCCAGGGACGTCTCTTTAAAAGGACGCACGGGGCGATACTATAACCTAAAGCTACGGGGCGCCAATTAACGGCGAGAATCGACGACTTACTAGAGCACAAAAGTAGTCACCGCAGCTCAAAGGATTAGCAAGGTGAACGTACATTAGATTGAAAATACTCTATAGATGTAGAAGAACCGTAATCGTATTTTATTATCTCTTTATTACAAGTAATATTATTAATAGTATTATCAACGGGAATCGGTTGAACTATCTGTAATGCAAGCCATTCAGATAGTTCAACCGACATAATAGTTTAGATTATATTTTTAGGTTAATATTATAATAGTTATTTTTAATTTTTATAGTTGTTTTATGAATAAAGAGTACCCAGTATTGAGTAGATATTTGCACGTAATTTTTTTTAAGCCACTTTATACCGGTTTGCAAGGAAAAGTAATAAGTAAGTTAATCACTTACACATTATCACACACCCTTACACACACATACACCAGTATCTTCACTTAGCATTTATAGTATCCATTCATTCAACTCTTTCTGTTTAATATGTACAATGTTATACCTACTTAATTGTAACTGTAACCGCCAACTCATCTCTTCAAGATGAAGATGGCACTCAGGACCCCCCGGAAGTGACTAGCGCCCACGACACAGGGAATCCTAGTGTGGGTGCTAGTGTACTTCAACTGCACGACCTTATACATTAGCTCTAACATAAATGTAACTTATCATAAGGAATACTATGAACTTGTCAATCTCTTACTTCAATAAATTATTATTATATTAATGCATAATAAAAATTGAAAAACTCTTGGGAGAGAAATTGAGTTTCGTAACTAAAACTAGATACCCGGCATGCCATTCTCATCTAATGCTCCATCCTACATGTCTAATACAATTCCCCCTTCTATTTGCCGCGACTAATCTAAAGATTCTCGCCAAATTATTTCCTTTTCTTGATCATGCCAGGGACATCTCTGCGAGAAGACGCACGGGGCGATCATATAACCTCAAGCTATGGGGCGCTAATTATAGAGTGCTAAGTTATGATCAGAAAATATAATATGAGACGAATATATTTTAGTAAGTACTTTTATTTTTAGTTTAATATTGTAAGTTAGTTTATTTCTAGTTATACTTTGACAACTAGTAGACGAAAGATAAAAATAGGTTGTAACTTGTTAAAGTTGGCAATCAAAGTTGTAATTTGATTTGCTGGTAAAACATTTTAAAATGTACTTATGCCAATTAAATTTCGAATATACCTACGCCAAAAAATGTTCCCTACATTTAATTTGTTATAAATTCTGAAATCTTTTTAGCGGGATCTTAAGTTTTAGTTCAAATTGATTGTTCAAAGTTAAAGCGTCTTTATTGGAATCGGTTACGGGATACAAAGTAGGTCTTAAATTATAACATGTTCATACATAACCTACCCGTTTTGTGGGCATGCAATAGATACTTAATAATATATTATAAGTAATTTTTAAAAGGGTATTTATTGTAAAACATTATATATATTTAAATAACATGATAAAATAAAATAAATACCTAAATACTATTTACAATCAAAGTCCGAACACGCCGTCTAACTCCGCACTGCGCGGCAGGGAGCCCAGCACGCGGCGGCGTGGCCCCGCTGGATAGCGAGGCTCAGCCTTTTTTATAAGTAATTGGTTATTTACAAGTTCAAATATTTTATTATTGTACATTTATTAAGTTCCATTATTACCGATATCGACGAGGTTCGATCTTTGCGTTGCCACAATTTGTATTTACGTAATTTTGGACCCAGGGTGCTATAATTTAAACTTCGGACCCTATAAGCCTAGATACACCCCTGTAGACCGAGGACCATTAAAGCAATCGTTCTGTGGATCTCGCACGACGTTAAGAGAATACTTATATTTCCAATTGGTTAGGGTGGATGGAAAGAGTAGCGTTTAGGGATATTATGAGGAATCTGCTAGTTTTGGAATGTTAACCGAAAGATTACTAACAATAAATAGTTGTGTAATACCTAGTTATTAAGTAATTGTGTATTATTATTATATTAAGAAAGAAAGAAAATACATTTATTCAGGCACATACACAAATACAAATATTACAAAATCCTTAGCTAATCTGACATTGATGTGCAGCGCCGGAAGGGGTCAGCTGCCTCAACATAATGCCACAGCCACGCGGTACATGGCTGCGGCGCTGATTGCCAGGCAGAACCCATAGGTCCACTAGGGACCCCCAGGAGCAGACCCGACCCACTTATATACTTAGATAAAAATAATAAATATACTTCAGCAAAATAAAAAAGCAAAAATAAAATACTCTTAAAACACGTACTAAAATAAATAAATATTACCATAAATAAAAACGAAAAACAAATATTTGTGAATATATTATTTTAAAAGATGTGCTGCTGAGAGTTCTTTGCCACTTTTTCTCCTCAGCCTTGGCACCTTTTCCTTGCAAAGTGGTGTAAATGTAAATTCAAAAATATTTTGACGTGCAAAAATGTACACAACGTGCTTACTTGCAATAAAGAAATTTCACTTGACTTGATTTACGGGTTACCATTTCAATTCAAAATCGCCCAATGTTGCTTAACTTGTACGATCGTTTTCAACGTGTACTCGCAACTGTATGACCGTCTAAATCAGTCTTCGCCAGCGCGGTACAGGGATGCGGGGGAAGGCGACAACGGGGACCGAGAGAGGTGCGGGCGGCAGGCGCATTTCTGTCCCCCCCCCCGCACCTCTCTCGGTCCCCGTTGTCGCCTTCCCCCGTATCCCTGTACCGCGCAGGCGAAGACTGATTTAGACGGTCATACTATAACGAGCTTTCGAAGTAAACTTTAAAATACTTTTTACAAATCGGTCAGTTCTTACGAAAATCTAATCTAATCTTTAACGAAACCCCCTCTATGTATATGCCTTTCCCAGTTTTTGACTGTACGTATCGCCCCTAGATACAGTCGTCGAAGGAACAATCTCATTAGCCGAGAATTTGGAGTCCGCCCATGGCGAGATTTATGCCGTTATGCCCGCGACGAATCTTCGCCACTTGGTCTAAGGCATAAGAATGGACGCATCCATCGGAATTTAGGTAAACGTGCTTATTTATTTATT
Organism: Tachystola acroxantha; assembly: GCA_963506565.1. Classification (NCBI taxonomy): domain Eukaryota; kingdom Metazoa; phylum Arthropoda; class Insecta; order Lepidoptera; family Oecophoridae; genus Tachystola; species Tachystola acroxantha. The sequence goes on from OY735887.1 coordinate 1,348,603, forward strand.
TTAATTTTATTAATGGACTCGACAGTTCGTCATTTGCCAATGTCATGTTACAGAAAATTCAATATAATAGTCTTCTATCTTCCCCCAGAGGAGTCGCAGTAGCGTCTTCACCCTGGGTAGCCGCGTCTTCAAGTCTTCATCCAGAGGAGACCCCGTAGCGTCGTCACTCTGGACGAAGCAGCTCGACAGTCACGTTCACTCCCGTGCTTGTAGCGGGAACTCTTGATAAAAGCTTGAAACTTCAGATCTTGCTCAAACTATCTAATAAATTCACCATACTGTCATTCGCGAACATTTTCTGATTAACTTAACGTGATATTAAACACAAAATAGCCACTGTAGACATTACAACAAAAATTATCAAATAATTTTGCAACCGTCGTTTCCCGCCATTTTCAAGAGAACCCTTTTGGGATTGAAGATATTATTTTTTTAAGATTGGCGGCGCTAGTTGGCTCTATGAAGGCTCTTAAGTTAAAATAGCTATAAGTCAAATAATGATATCATCCGAACCGGCAACTCTCTCCAATCTCTCTCACTATTCACACACACATATATATATAGCCCCTGTCCCCCGCTTCGTCTCTATGCGCTCATCGTTGACAGAATTTTTCGCTTGCAAAAATACCGATTTCATGTCTATTGGGTAAGTGGTCTGTGGTTGAGGGTCACTTAGATTCCTCCGCTTAATTCCCCTGAGTTGCACCACTTCCCAGAATTTCAGTCGGCGATAATCACGCCCTCGGCCTCGGCCTTCGGAATTAAATCGTGGGACGCAATCAATTACCGCCGGACGAAACGGACGGACGAACGGAATATCTCAATATCTCAAGATTGTTAATTCCAATCGACCAGGGAAAGTTAATAGATTTCTTTAGACGTTTTCTTCGGAATTTTTAGAAAGCGTCTTCATACTCTTTCATACATTTTGCCTTAAGGCGCTATGTGGTTGTCAATAGCAAGAGTGAGACACAAGATGCCCCGCAGCGGCGGAGTGAAGAGTACAAATTATATCTAAACTGAAATGGTTATTCATACAAAATATGTATCAAAATGTAATGTTTGCGGGTTGAGAATAGGGTTGCTGAGCCACTCCAAAACGCACGGGCTGTGACTTGGAGGGATAGATCGGCGGAAGTCTAGCACTTAGGTCTAGTGTACAACGCCACAGCGCGGCATCGTGCCGTCGCATGGCGCGACGTGTCACGGCGTCGGCCGGCGCCGGTCACAGGCAGACAACATTCGCGCCGGCGGACGGGCGCCACTGGCGCGATACACGGCGTCGTACTCGGCGTCGTCCGCCGGCGCCGTTCTGTTGTACGCCGTCCCTTAATCATGTACCATGGTGGCCACTAAGTCTAATCCTAAACCTACGCGCATCAGTTACTGTCACTCATGTGCTTCATCTCGTAGAGTGAGCGAGACGCCTCGCTTAGTGACGTTTAAAGTATGTAACACTCAGTAATCGCTACAATTATTACATTCATTCCAAGAAATGTATAAATTGCATTGAACATGGTATAGCACGGGAGTCTGCCTACTAGTTTATATCTTGTAAAAGACATAGATGAATTACCATTACCATCCCTTTTATAGGTAAAAGGGATGTTGACAATTTGTTGAAAATTAAATTAGTTTTAATAATTTTACAAATTAGACGCAAATTGAAGGTCAACTATAGAAATATAAGTAATTAAAATCAGTTGAAAAATTAAATGATTATTGACAGTAAGAACTAAGAAGAAACGTTACTAATGCAAACTCCATAACTAAATAGTTTGTATATTTATATTACATAAATAATTATTTTGCTAAAAATTAGACGTTATTTTAATAAAAGAAAAAAAATACGGGCCCCGAATTTTACCTATATTTTCATAAAAAAAACAGCGGACTAGTCACTGTACTCGTACCGCGCAAGCCAATGGATAAATTCATAAAGTGCAGCTGAATGTCCCTGTGACAGATTGCGGCAAGAAAAGAAGCTTGAAAAAAAAGGATTTTTTTTTTTCATAAAAAATTTAATAAGGGGTATTTGTTTGAACTTTGTCAATTGTCAGAGTTTATCTTTTTGGGTTAAGTGGCGTGCTTTGGGAGAGGCATATGCCCGACAGTGGACAGATATGGTCTAATCATGATGAATGACAAGTAGAATAGAAAGAGAAATGTACATACCAATGGGCTAATGAAAAAGCAAATGTCAATACCATGCACTTGTATTATAATTCTTCTAGCGTCACTTGGTTAGGCTGCCGGTATTACATCATCATCATCAGCCCGTATCAGTCCACTGCTGGACGTAGGCCTCTCCCAAAGCGCGCCAATCAACCCTACTCTCGGCCCTCTGCATCCAGTCCACAATGATATTACATTGCATAGTGATAGTCTTGTAAATACGAGTTAGCTCCTGGTATTTAAAACACAAATGTTTGTGTACTCAAAGATAACACGTCTGCCTGGGTCGTATAGTAAAATTGTAATCAGTGTTGTCACTGTGCTGAGATCAGAGGCTGGGCGACACAGTCTGTGCTAACTAGATAACATCGCGTGCGAAATGTACTTAAATAAAATAACCTATTTAATTATACAATCAACTTGACTGATAAATAGTGAGAAGGACTGTGCAAAATGAGAGTTAAATCCGAAATGTTAATCACATGGTGCCTCATCTTAAGTTACTGGTGCTCTGAAGGATTTCTAGCTACAGATAAGTTAGAAATATATCCAAACGACAGACTGCTACGTATTAAACACGGCAGTGACTTAGAAATGTTCTGTACAAGTTCAGGGAATTCAGAAGATCTTGTTTTTATGACAAGAGGGAAAGTGATACCTTCCGAAGTAATCAATGAAACAACAATAAGGTTATTCATAGAAAGGCCCGAGGAGGACAAGATACTTTATTATTGCAGAGATAAGAAAACGGGTATGAATGCTCTCAAACAAATAGAGATTGGGTCACAACCTGTTGAAGCGAAAAACTTTACATGCATCTCTAAGAATCTCGACTTCCTTAATTGTTCGTGGATCGCGTCAAATTCCGTAATTCCTGCATATTATTACTTGAATTATATTATACGTAATGTAGTAGTAAGAAAGTGTTACCCGACCCAAGTAAAAGGTTTCCGGATAAAATACTGCACATGGGGTTATAGAGACTCACCAGGGTACAGACCAGCAGTGGAAACGTTTGAATTCGATCTTTTATCTGAGAATGGGTTTGGTAAAATTCAACAACATTTCGTTATTGACCATTATGCTGTTATAAAGCCTAACCCACCTATGCATTTACGAATAATAAATGAGGAACCTCATAGCGTAATGTTGCTATGGGAAGTACCTACTAATATGGAAGAATTTTTGTGTTTCAAAATTGAACATAAAGTTGAATTTAAAGCGATAGAACACTCTACAATTCAAAATTACAAACGTGTCAATGCTACAAGTTTATCATCAGTATGTAATGAAATACGTAAGTTTGAACTTACTGATCTCCCATACGCGCATATGAAATATGATGTTAGGGTCCGTATTAAAAATGTCAAAGCTAGCGACGAATTCTGGTCAGATTTCAGTAACATAACCATCCGTACATCAAGTGAGATACCATGGAGACCACCAGAGGTAGCAACTGGAGCATTTTGGCAAACTAAATTTGAGGGCTTCAGGATTGTTTCTGTGTTTTGGAAACCGCTCGAAAGATATGAAGAAGCTGGTAATAATTTCAGTTACAAAGTTGTTGTGAAACAAAAAGATACTTCTTTTTCTCCTAACATTTTACTGATTTCGAACGCTATAGTCATTAAGAATGCATCTGTGGATGCTATGGACGTATTTATTCGGTCGTATAATGAGAAAGGGGCTTCAGTCAACAGCAGTTGGCTTTACATCCCGCCTGAAAGCGAGACCCAGTCCCTTGAAGCAAAATCTCTAAGTGATATTTCATATGATAATGGTACACATGAATTATCATGGATCCCAGTGAATGATAATGTTGACAATTACACTATATTTTGGTGTCAACTTGGTACTACTGAGATGTGTAGAGGCGATTTCGACTTTAAGGTAATCGACCCTAAACGTAACAGTTGTGTATTACAATTGCAAAAAGGGCTAAGGTACAATTTTGCCATATCAACAAATAAGGGATCTAGAAGCAGTGGAATGATTAAGGCTGAATGTTTTGTATCGACAAATGATATAGGCACGCAAGCCCTTAGCTTAAATTTTATAGAAATAGAAAGACACAGAGGAAGTACGTCTGTCAAATTACAGTGGACCTTAAAATGTATCTTGAAGGAAGGAATTATTACTGGTTATAAAATTATGTGTCAGTCCCAGACAGAAAGTTCTTATTTACTTGTTGATGTTAAACAAAGTGAGTTAATTGTAACTAATTTACAACCTTATACAACTTACAATTTTTCAATCGCAGTCAATACTACACTTGGTTGGAAAACTATGGAAAATAATCAAATTAACATAAAAACCTTAAAAGATACACCAACAAGTCCACTAAATGTTCAAGCAAAACTTGATGTAAACGACAACTCAATAGAAATATCATGGGATCGTCCTGAAAATGCGAATAGTGATATAAACGAAATAAAATATGTAGTATACAATTTCAGAAATAAACTTTATGAGATAAAATATGAGAGTGATCATATGACGCTGAATAGAAGTCTGCATAGTTTCATCAATTATTCATTTACGATGCAAGCTTGTAACAATGATTTCTGTTCTGAACATAGTGATGCATTGATATTGAGAACAAGTATTGGATGCCCAAGTGAACCTGTGAATCTTACACTCCATAGTAATGACACATTGATGTGGCATCCTCCAGATATCTCAAGCGGACCAATACATCATTACGATTTAAAAATTATAAAAGATAATAAAGAAGATAATTACACAGAAACAAAGAATTTACAACATTATGTACCATCATGTGAAGGGCAAGGAATACACAATATAGAATATCAAGTACGCGCAGTAAATGTTGCTAATGATGATAACCACGGAGCCGTATCGGATTCACATAACGTCACTCTAGTAAATAACGGCCAGGTAAATAACGGCCAGGTAAATAACGACAAACTATATCCAGGATCGTGGAGCTCAACGTCAGTTGTGTGCAACACAGCGACAGAGTACAGTTTGCTTTGGGTATATATTACGCTAAGCGTGCTTGCGACAATAGGCATAGGATTCGGATTAAAAAGAATGTATATTAAATACAATAAAAGGAGATATATAGGAGATGGACCCACATTCCCAATGGGACTATTGGATTTGAAAAATAATATGCCTGAGAAAGTTGAAAATACACGACATAATAAGGATAATCTACGAATAATTGAAAATGCTCCAAGTCAAGAAGAAGAGGCTATTAAAGACGTGCCTGAAGAGGATACTTTACCCAGTCCAAAACTACGAATGACTGATATTTCAAAAAGTGAAAAAGTAAGGGCTGGTGAAAGAGACAACTTACCAACTCTAAATCCAACAATAAAAGCATGTCAAGAAACAAAGAAAGAAAGTACTAGTTCTTATATCTCTAGACAAGAATCCTTACCCGATCCAAATTCACGAATAAGCGATATTTCAATAAGCAAAAACGAAGCTAGTAACTATGTGCCCAGAAATGGTACAAATCTGCCAAAGATGGAATATCTAGAAATTCAAGAATCAAAGACAACTACTAATGGTTATGTTCCTTGGCATGATTTACCCAGTTCAAAAGCCGCAAATAGTGATTATGTTCGTATTCAAAATACCATAACCAGTTCAATTGATCCACAAATTGAATTAATAGAGGCTACAACTAGGGATTATGTCTCTATACATGACACTTTACCCAGCCGAAAGCAACAAATGACAGTTGCTCCAAAAAGTGAAAACATGCGAGTTTGTAATTATGTACCATTAGATGACATTTTACATAGCGTGAAACCAGAAGTTAGAACAGAACATAAAGTACCAGAGGATGCTATCCCTAAGCAAGATAATTTATTATGTTCGAAGAATGCTCAAGATATAACGGAAGTAAATACTGGTTACGTTGTTATAGACAATACTTTACCTAATTCAATGCCACGAGAAGTAAATCCACCAGAAAGTAATATATCAATTGTGAACGTTTCATTTAGGCCACATAAAATAAATTCTGCGCAAACTAAAGCAGGAGGCACTGGTGATTATATCCATTTACATAATGTGTCTAGCACAACGCCAGTTCTAGAAGAATTAAGTCCACTGGATTCGAATGGCTATGTCAGACATAATGCAATCGATAGTATTTTAAGCAAAAACAAGAGTAGTTAGCGATTAAGAACATATAGTACAGTATAGCGAGGGAAAGAATATAGAGTGCGGTCTCGGTATTAAAGAATATAAAAAATCGCTCAATAGCTTAAGGATATTAGAAACGTTTGAGATGCTATCGGCCTTCTCTATACTTTTTCTGAGTTTTTTTGTTAACCTATAAATTGTCCCACTGCTGGGCAAAGGTCTCCCCACTCCTCTTCCATCCATCCCTGTCCTGAGCCTCTTCCAGCCACCCATCCCTGTATCTAACGATATCGTTCTCCACCTACGCCGAGTTTTCTGAGTTATTTAATATACAGAATTTAGAAATTGTTATTAATTTAATTTGTTACTAAAATACATTATGTGGTTCTAATGATGCTTTATTTCTTTTCTTTATTTTGTATTGTATTATTAAGAAGGTACAGTGTCCTACCCAGTTCTACCTAACCACAGCATCGTCAGCATCATCGGCGCTCTGTGAGCTATGAGAGCTCTGTGGCTCAGGAGAGCTCGGTGGCTCAGTGGTTGGGTCAATGGACTTGCAATATGGAGGTCCCAGGTTCGATTCCCAGCTAGGGCAGCCATGTACATTGGTATTGGAGTTATTCTCGGTTTTTTTCGACGGAAAAACTTACGTACATCTACCGAGTGCTCTCAAAACGGTGAAGGAAAACATCGTGATGAAACCTGCATGCCGTAGAAGAAAAAAAAAATCTAAGGCATGTGAAATCCGCCAACCCGCACTGGGCCCGCGTGGTGGATTATGGCCCGAGCTCCCTTGATGTAAGGGAAGGTCTGTGCCCGAGCAGTGGGGCAATGTAAATAGACTGATGATGATGATGACAGCATCATCGAGCTGTCATAGTTCTTTCTTTATATTTATTATTGGACTCTACAGTTTATAAGTTACAGAGTAATATTCTATTGTTTAGTGTTCCTCTTTTACAGGTCTTGCGTTTAATTATTCGAAAACTTCATCACTATTCACAAAAAGTTTGTGAATAGTGATGAATGATACATCATCATCAGCCCGCATCAGTCCACTGCTGGACGTAGGCCTCTCCCAAAGCGCGCCAATCAACCCTACTCTCGGCCCTCTGCATCCAGTCCCTGCCAGCCATTTTGCGAAGGTCATCCCTCCATCTGGTCGGGGGGCGTCCCACACTACGTTTACCCGTTCGTGGCCTCCATTCGAGAACTCGTCTACCCCATCGGTTATCGGTTCTACGACAGATGTGACCAGCCCACTGCCACTTCAGTTTACTGATTCTATGAGCAATGTCAACCACTTTTGTCTTCTGGCGGATATACTCGTTTCTTATTCTATCTAACAGAGAAACTCCAAGCATAGCTCTTTCCATAGCTCGCTGAGCGACCTTGAACCTGTGGGCCAGTCTCACCGTCAATGTCCACGTTTCGGCTCCGTAGGTCATCACTGGTAGGACGCACTGGTTGAAGACCTTAGTTTTTAGGCATTGTGGTATTGAAGACGAGAAGATATGACGTAGCTTCCCAAACGCTGCCCAGCCCAACTGAATTCTCCTGTCACTCTCTTTCTCGAAGTTGTTCCTACCCAGCTGCAGAGTTTGTCCTAAGTAGACATATTTCTGAACAACTTCGAGGACCGTGGCATCGACAACTATTGGTTCCGGGACGACCAGATCATTGAACATGATCTTGGTCTTATCCAAATTCATCCCGAGTCCGACACGGCGAGAAGCAGCATTAAGGCTATCCAGCATTGTCTGCAGATCCTGCAGCGACTCAGCCATGACCACTATATCATCGGCGAACCGAAGGTGTGAAATGTACTCGCCATTTACACTGATGCCACGTCCATTCCAGTCCAGTGTTTTGAAGACATCTTCCAGCGCGTTTGTGAAGAGTTTCGGTGATATAACATCTCCTTGTCTCACACCTCTACGCAACTGGATAGATCTTGTTTGCTGGTTCTGGATTTGGACGGTCATTGTGGCGGCGTCATACAGGCATCTCAGCACCTCGATGTATCGCCAGTCTACTTGGCATCGCTGCAAGGACTGCAGAACAGCCCAGGTTTCGATAGAGTCAAATGCTTTCTCATAGTCCACAAATGCAAGACACAGGGGCCGATTGTATTCCTCTGTCTTTTGTATAATCTGCCTCACTGTGTGGATGTGGTCTATGGTGCCATATCCTCCGCGAAACCCGGCTTGCTCCGGGGGCTGGAAGTCGTCAAATCTCCGTCCAAGACGATTCGTAATGACTCTCGAAAACAGCTTGTATACATGACTCAGGAGAGAGATAGGTCTATAGTTTTTCAATAGGGTTTTGTCCCCTTTCTTGAAAAACAGGACAACGATGCTCCTGTGCCATGCCTTCGGAGTTCTCCCACTCTGTAAGACGGAGTTAAAAAGCTTCTGTAGCTCCATCAGGACAGGAGTACCACCTGCTTTCAGGAGCTCAGATGTAACCCCGTCTTCACCGGGGGCTTTTCCATTCTTAAGCTGTTTGAGAGCCAGTCCGATTTCGTCAAGACTCACATCAGGCAGGTCTTCGGTAAAATGGCGTGTTAGCGTGGCTCGGGGATCATCGGTACTAGGCTCAGGTTGCGGTGCGTGAGGTGCGTACAATCGGCCGTAGAAGTCTTCGATCTCAGCGAGTATCTCTGGTTTGGAAGTGACGGTTCTGCCATTCGCCGACTTCAGTTTGGTCAGATGGCTTCTCCCCAACTGCTGCATGAATACTTTTGACCCTCGATTTTGCTCAATTGCCTCTTGTATGCGGCGTGTATTGGAGCGACGAAGGTCACGACGTATAAGCTTCCTTACATGCTTGTTGAGGGTCCGCTGTTCTGTCTGAGAGATTTGCGTAGCCTTTTCACGTCTTTCCTTCATAAGATCCAGAGTCTCCACTGAGAGCTTAGACTTCGTGCCAGTACGTTGCGACCTGCAAAACCTTACGCCTACGTCCCTGATGGTCTTCACCACTGTGTCAAACGCCTGGTCAACGTCAATTGTGGTTTCCAAGACATCGAATCTATTCTTCAGCTCCAGCTGAAATTTATCGGAGCCGGTTATGATCTGTTGCAGGTTAGGTCGGAGCGTAGACCTCATCATACGGAGTCTTTCTAGCTTAAAATCGATATTCAGGGTGCCTCGCACGAGTCGGTGGTCACTACCAGTGTTAAACCGGTTAAGTACAGAGACATCCCTGAATATATGCCTTTTGTCCGTTATGATGAAGTCTATCTCATTTTTCGTCATAGAGTCGGGGCTTTGCCAAGTCCACTTCCTCTGAGGCTGCTTCTTAAAGAACGAATTCATTAAGAATAGCCCCTCTCTCTCCAGGAAGTTAACTAGCATTTGCCCCCTATGATTCCTGCAACCAAGACCATATGGTCCGATTTTCGATTCGATGTTGCTCTGTACTCCCACTTTAGCGTTGAAGTCCCCCATGACAACGTTGAAGTGTGTCTTAGTGGTGTGATTGAGGGCTTTGGCTATGTCTTCATAGACAGCCTCCACTTCTTCATCCGAGTGTGCCGACGTTGGTGCGTAGACCTGTACTACCTTAAGAGAGTATCTCTCGGTAAGTTTCAAAATGAGGTACGCTACCCGTGGCGACACACTGGAGATCTCCATTACGTTGTCTACGAGGGCCTTATTCACCAGAAAACCTACCCCGCCTTGGGAGAGTTGATCGCCCTCTCGAAAGTAGAGTAGATGGCCCGATTCCAGGGTCAGTGTGTCCTCCCCCTCTCTTCGGACTTCACATAACCCTAGGACGTGCCATCGTATCCTCTCCAACTCTACTTCGAGTTCCGTGACATGATCGTCCAGCCGCAGAGTTCGTCCGTTGTACGTAGCCAGGGTCAATTTTGTTTGGCAGCCTCCCGTAACCCGGGGATTCTTAGCACCCCCTGCCCCGCCGTTACCGTAGCCGCTGCCTTGGCTAGGAATAGCGGGGCGGCCGGGAACTGGGGGCCGGGGCCTTGTGGTGTCCATCATGTTTGGGAGGTGATGCCCGTAATCGCCACGCTGGGCAAGCGGGTTGGCGATCGCAGAGCCGGCCACCTCGCGCCGGTGACGCTGCTGCCCGTCACCGACCTGCTGCACTTGGCGCCGGCACGGTGCGAGCTGGTTATACCGCCAACTGTCGGTCGCCAGAGCCCCGTCCGTTGGTCGGCAGGGTGCACCACGTGCCGGTGAGGTTGGCATTTGGGTGGCCAATATAGTCGGTCCCCACCCCTTACACCCCCATGAATGATACATAATAAATAAATAAACATTTTTTGATTAATTTAGCGTAACATTAAACACAAAACAATCACTATAAATATTAAGACCAAAAGGATCAAATAATTTAGCAACTCTGTCGCGTTCCTGCTATTTTTAACGCCGTCCAAGTTAATTTCTGTCTATATTCATATTCATATATATTCATATTCATATACTTTATTTCTAACCATACGGAACATTACAGAGCACTTGGTTATGTCAACAACAATTTGGTATCGTACAATGAAACCTGGCGCCAGATTTATTTAGGCGAAGAATATGACTCACATCAGAGATTTAATTTTATTCTATGGATATACCACAGATAAGGGTAGGTGTGGGGTAAGTAGGGTAGTGTTACCATTTCCCGGTCACCCACTGGACAGGGAGGCGTGAAGCTTGCTGCGAAATTAAATAGCGAAAATGCACGCGAACACTGCGCATGTGACCACCCTTTTCAAAGAAAATGGTACTTTATTTATTTATTTTATTAATGGACTCGACTGTTCGTCATTTGCCAATGTCATGTTACAGAAAATTCAATATATTCAATAGTCTTCTATCTTCCTCCAGGGGAGTCGCAGTAGCGTCTTCACCCTGGGTAGCCGCGTCTTCATGTCTTCATCCAGAGGAGACGCCGTAGCGTCATCACTCTGGACGAAGCAGCTCGACAGTCACGTTCACTCCCGAGCTTGTAGCGGGAACTCTTGATAAAAGCTTGAAACTTCAGATCTTGCATAATTCACCGTACTGTCATTCGCGAACATTTTCTAATTAATTTAACGTGATATTAAACACAAAATAGTCCCTGTAGACATTAAAAGGAAAATTATCAAATAATTTCGCAACCGTCGTTTCCCGCCATTTTCAAGAGGTCCCGAAAATGGTACTTGCCAAATTCGAAAAATGTAGGTAAGAGCTAGCGTACAACGCTACGGCGCGGCGTGTTACGGCGTCCACCGGCACCGGCAACCGGTGCACGTTGTCGGACGGCGCAAGTCACCGGCGCGGCGGACGGCGTCGTGCCGGTGGGCGGCGCCGTCCACAGACGCGGTACACGGCGCGCACCGTGCGCCCCGGCGGACGTTGTACGTCAGCCCTAACGGTTTTCGTTAATGCTGCAAAAAATAACTGATGGTCAACTACTGTGTAAACTTAATTGTAATTGCTTGAAAACGAAAACTGAACAAGCATTTCCTCATACACGCGTTTTTATCGCTAATCAAAATCGAAAGTTATGAGCAGACAACGATAAGGCATTTTGTATATCTAAACAATGAAACTTTTTTTCAGAAAAGGTTAGATAAAGTTGTGACATCAATACCTCGTCTAGAAAAACATGTTCATTTAAAAAGTTTACGACGAAGTCTTAATTTAGCACCATGACACGACAGGATGAGGGCGCCCCTTATTTATACACCGGGAGTTACAATATGGTTTCTACCTTACAAATGATAAGGATGAATCCAAGCAAGGTGCGTTTTACTCAAAGAAAAGATAAAAGTGCCCAGACTTAAAATATTAAAAAAATAGGTTAGGTATGTCATTTTTGAGAAAATGTAAAATTTAATGAGGATTATTTTTCTTTTTAGTAAGATTATATAAAATCCAAAACTGATTTATTACTATTATGGTATATATTTATTTATTACACAATTTTTGGAAGACCAACAGCTACGTACATGAAATATGTGATATAATAGTATACCTAGAAACATTAGAATAGTTTCAGGTGTCGTCAAGATTCACGGCTAGACGTTGTCGACAACTTCCTAGCCTACTTTTGAGCGTTTTAATATTGCATTTCGTAATTAAAATTTTAAGTCTGTCAGTCCCGAGATGACTCGAAACAATACCTCAAACATCACAAAGTTAGCGATACTTATTAGAATTTGTAATAAACATTGTAGGTATGTACTTATTAAAAAAAAATCAAGAATTACCTAAGTCTATTTTAATAATTATTATTCAAATTCTATGACATTATATTATTTTGAGATGAAAAAGTATGTGTATTTTATTTTCTAATGTTTGAAAATCCATCAAGATACCACAAAGATCCTATTTACTTACCTACTACAAAAACATTACTCGAGGACTGGCCTCGAGTACAATTTCGTTTCATCTACTTAACTCCCGATTCATCCTTATCTTTATTAATGTAAATATCATTAGCCGACTCTCGCGCTACTATGGAATTGGGCCGCTGCCTGACATAATTGCATTCCTTCCGTCGACGGCCTTTTATATCGTAATACACTAGGGATGCGCCCGGCTTTACTTCCTTGGCTTCCATTAAACTCGCATCGTAAGCTTTATTTGTATTATAATGATAGCACTGGTGGTCCAGGGAAAGGTTGACGGTGCCCGAGCGCGCGGCAGGTCGCCGACGCGATGAACGGACCAGATCAGGGCAGCTGTGGCCGATCCTTTACACGTCTGCACCAGGAGGGCAGCCGTCAGAGACGAGTGGCGACGTGTTGTGAGGCGGGTCACTGCGACTGAAATGACTACCACGACCACTCTGCCAAGAGTGTAACGACTGAGAAGAAGAATGATAGCACACAGGTTCAGGCAGTACACGGCGCAGGTTAAAGTGACGCTGTTTAGAGCATACTGCACGTCGTTGTACACCTGCAGCCTGTGGACCAGCTACACGCAAAGGTCGCTGAGCGCCCTGCGCGTCCAGTATAACAACGCATTCAGGGTGCTGCTGCGGCTGCCGTCCGGCATGTTCGCTGACGCACAGGTGGACGGTTTTCATGCGACGCTGCGCAAGCGCTGCGGCGCGGCGCTCTGCCGGCTGCGCGCCAGCGGCAGCAGTATCCTGACCGTGCTCGCGCGCAGGCCGGACAGTCGATTTCTCAGACACTGGACCGGCCTGCACGCACCAGTATGTACTAACATAGTTATTTAAGTATTTAGGAATAAAATACTAATAAAGTCAAATAGTCAAAGTCAAATTTCTTTATTGCAAGTAAGCACGTTGAGTACCTACATTTTTGCATGTCGATATATTTTTTGAATTTACATTTACACCACTTTGCAAGGAAAAGGTGCCAACGCTGAGGAGAAAAAGTGGCAAAAAACTCTCAGCAACACATCTTTTAAAACAATGATAATACAATGATTACTTAATAACTATACAGTACGTAACTATTACTATTGTTAGTAAGTTTATCTCTCATGCGGAACCGGCGACACACACCATGCATAAAATATGGATGTAAAAAAAAGTCTTATTTTATTAAAATTAAATATGACAAAATAGTATTGTATTTATTCATAAAACAATAAAAATTAAAAATAACTATTATAATATTACCCTAAAAAATATAAACTAAACTAAAAACTATATGTACAATAGGTAGCTTAGCATTACAGATAGTTCAACCGATCCCCGTTGTCCGGCAACGTGCCCAAAATGCTGGCGGCATTTCCCCTCTGGATCGCTAGGCTGATGAATACAGGCCAGCATTTTGGTCACGCGTAGACTCCACGAGCCGCGCCGACAGATCTTTCAAAATGACATTGCCACATTTCAATGGAGCCTTGCCCCACCTACAAAACTACGTGACCATTTAAGCTGTACCTATCATTTTGTTGGGGACTTATTACAGGTTTCATATTGCATAATCAGTATCATTTTCTACTACTCTCGCAACTCCTATAGAAAAATAACAAAAATCTTAATTAAGCTGTTTTTTGAGCCCCAGCTCCCTCGATGTAAGGGAAGGTCTGTGCCCGAGCAGTGTGGCAATATAAATAGACTGATGAAGATGATGATGAAAGGTACCTGCGGAACCCTGAGTCGCGCGTCGTAGATCAGAACCACATCCTTTATTGTATTTACGAAACAGAGAAACCATGGTGAACCTATGGCGTTACGGTATTGTTGGCAGGAAACCGCCCCATAAGCTATCTAGCTTTGCAATCACTGCCTAGATAAGGGCGAAGATTTCGCAACATACAGACTTCTATTGCGTATTGAAACGCATCGTTTTTGTATCCAGTAAAATATTAATAATCGGCCTATTTCGCCACAGCTTACCTTGGGCCATGATCCACCATGCGGACCCAGTACTGAGTGGTAGATTACACACGACTTAAAGTTAAATAATATACTAGTAAAAAATAATAAATAATAGTAGTACTTGAAAAAGACCGTCGAAATCGGTCCAAACTGTCGGTCTAATTGCCGACTTCAACAATATAAGTAAGTGATATCCGTTTATATATAATAATGTACTAGTAAAAACTAAAATATAGAACCGTATAGATAAAAAGTTGGAACTTTTAAAGGAGGTCAAGCGACGGAAACTCCAATATTTCGGTCACATTATGCGGAACCCCCGATATAACCTGCTGCAATTAATCATCCAGGGCAAAATTTGCGGAAAGAGGAGCGTTGGCAGGAGAAGACACTCTTGGGTGAAGAATTTGCGTGATTGGTTCGGCTGCAGCACCGGCTCCTTGTTCCGGGCAGCCGTTCAGAGGGTGAAAATTGCCATGATGTTGTCCAACCTTCGATGACAAGAGGAACGTTGAGAAGAAGAAGAAAAACTAAAATACATAACTTATTATAAAAACAAATACAATTATAAATACTTACCTATATCTAGCCAACACTACACCTCGTCTAGGCCCGTCCCGCGCGGCAGGGTGCCCAGCGCACTGGCCGCATTGCCCCGCTGTATAGCGAGGCTCAGGCGCTGGGCTAAATATTCATGACATAGTTTTCTAATTGTTGAGATGCATGAAGATTGTGAGATTGTGACGGTGAGACTGGCCCACAAGTTCAAAGTCGCTCAGCGAGCTATGCTTGCAATTTCTCTGTTAGATAGAATAAGAAACGAGTATATCCGCCAAAAGACAAAAGTGGTTGACATTGCTCATAGAATCAGTAAACTGAAATGGCAGTGTGCTGGTCACATCTGTCGTAGAACCGATAACCGATGGGGGAGACGAGTTCTCGAATGGAGGCCACGAACGGATAAACGTAGTGGAGGGATGACCTTCGCAAGATGGCTGGCAAGGACTGGATGGAGAGGGCCGAGAGTAGGGTTGAGTGGCGCGCTTTGGGAGAGGCCTATGTCCAGCAGTGGCCTGATACGGGCTGATGATGATGAAGATTGTAAGAGATATGCATATGTAAGAAAATATCAAAACATCGCCAATTTGACTTTTTAAACTTTCACGGTTTGTATACATATTAATTAGATAAAACGGGAATTACCGTGTTAAACATTTATTATTGATGTCTCGATATTTCGACAGCATTGCAGCCATCATGGTACTACTACTATCATGGTAGACTACTCGTGACCATGATGGCTGTAATGCTGTCGAAATATCGAGACATCAATAATAAATGTTTAACACGGTAATTCCCGTTTTATCTAATTAACATCGCCAATTTGGTCTACACATCGATCGATTTCGACGGTTTTTATCAAAGTCCAACGGTGGTGTCTCGTCTTGCTAAAGCGAAATCTACTTATTTGACTGTAGGGCATGAATCCAACGTCAGTTATTATTATTATTAAAAATATCTTTATTTGAACTAATAAGTAATACTACAATATGTTTACAACTCAGTGACTAAGCCTAAGTGTAAACTATCTTAAAGTAGGTAATTTGGTTTAACAGACTGTAAGCGTCTAATATAAACTGTTGGCTTATTAAATAATATTTTTACATATCAATAATTTGGATCAGGGATAAACGCCAGGATTGATATTGGTTATGTATCTTTAGATTTAGATTTACATTAATAGCTTGAGATAAATAGATATAACTAAAATACTAATATAAAATATACAAAAATAAAATACACTAGTGTTTTTGCACCTTGTAGGTAGATCAGAATTCCTACAAGAACATTGTTTACATGCATATTAGGTAGACGCAGCGGACTTTGATTTGATTTGATTTTAAAAATTCTTTATTTAATAAAATGGTGATAAGATAACATTCGTAAAGCTAATGTAGTACTTAAAAGCTAAACAAAAAGTAATATTCTTAAGATAATGTTTTGTTCAGGCTGATATGCCTTTATAAAACTACTTACAATATAATAATTCTATTTAAAAACTATAGATAGGTTAACACTTCAAGTGAGTACATCATTTTAACAGGTTGGACGCCATTTGTGTATGGCGCGCTTATTTCAATATCTTAAATCAAAAAAAATCAAAAAAAAAAAAAAGACGCAGCGGATTAGGCAGCGAGCAAGTGAGAGTTATAAGTCCAAAATCAGTAGGACCAGCTGGAATAAAGTTACAGGGACACCTTTCTTTTCATTCTCCTCAGTATATCCCGAGCATATGCGACGGACGCAATTCGTGACCGTGTGTTCTAAAGTCATTTGACCTACTGCTAAGTCCTTACAAGTGCTTTAAACTTACCAGACTTAAAGACCTATAGTCGCGGTAATACCGATGTATTCGATGCTATTCGTACGGTCTAATATAGAGAAAAATATTAATTAGATAAAACGGGAATTACCGTGTTAAACATTTATTATTGATGTCTCGATATTTCGACAGCATTGCAGCCATCATGGTATAAAAACCGTGAAAGTTTAAAAAGTGATATAGAGAAAAATGTCCTCTGACGAGGTGTTGGTTATTCTTGGTAATGGTGGCACTTCACTTGGCTTGTATTTGCGTATTTGTCATAATTGCCATGAGTGGTTGGTATGCTTGACAAAATATTCGTCTTCTTTGTATTTACGTCAAGTATTTGACAAATACGACAAACATTCAATAGCGAATACGAATAGCCAAGTGAAGTGCCACCATAACATTTAACATACAGACACTCTTGAAAATGGCGGGAAGCAACGGTTGCAAAATTATTTGATAATTTTTGTTTTATTGTCTACAGTGGTTATTTTGAGATAATATCACGTTAAATTAATCAGAAAATTTTCGCGAGTGACAGTATGGTGAATTTGTTGGATAATTTGAGCAAGATCTGGGGTTTCAAGCTTTTATCAAGAGTTCCCGCTACAAGCTCGGGAGTGAACGTGACTGTCGAGCTGCTTCGTCTAGAGTGATGACGCTACGGCGTCTCCTCTGGATGAAGACAAGAAGACGCGGCTACCCAGGGTGAAGACGCTACTGTGACTCCCCTGGAGGAAGATAGAAGACTGTTATATATTGAATTTTCTGTAACATGACATTGGCAAATGACGAACTGTCGAGTCCATTAATAAAATAAATAAAATAACATACAGACACAAACCTGTCGCCTTTCATCACTAAGTGGGATATGGTGTGATGGGTAGCGTACCTCGTCTCCTTTTTAGAGTACTTTAGATTTCCTTGGTCTGATGGTGGTGGTTGTGACAGGGGAAGTACACCGTCTTGTAGATTTAAGTATATTTCGGCACACAAACTCTTCGAGGATTTACCTGAGATGAGAAAGAACTCATATTAAGAGCCTTCCATGAGCCAACTAGCGCCGCCAATCTTTAAAAAATCTTCCAATATAATCAATTTTATTAAAAAAGGTATTTACAAAATGTTTATCACGATGTTATTGTTTAAATGCTTATTTATAACGTGATTCAATTTCGGTAAGTTGTAGTTCGCATAATTGCGAAAAACGGCCGTTTTTGCCACATTTGTGAACTACAACTTAGCTTGTCGCAAAGCTTTTTTTAATAAAATTGATTAAATTGGAAGATATTATTTAATTCAAGATTGGCGGCGCTAGTTGGCTCATGGAAGGCCCTAAATAGAAAATTACTGAACCTTTGTTTCAGAGAGTCTAATACAAAGTCATTACCATGAATGTTGCAGGCCGACGGTATCAAGAGTCGTTGATTTATGCATTTGTGAGGTAATTGAATTTTAGAACTTGGCTGCGCCACTAAATCACGGGATTATTCTCGACTACAGACTGACCTTCAGGCTCCACGGTATGCATGAGGCTAACTAAATTAAATATATATTATACAGGGTGTAACGGAAAGGCTATATGAAGCCGAAGGGAGGGTGTTCAGAATCGGTAACTGAACAACTTTTGTTCTACGAATAAAAAATAAAAATAAATTATTGTCTCATACAAATCGGATCAACTGACCGGTGCGAAATGTATGAAAAGTCAAAAAATAAATTCGCGAAAATGGAAAAGTCGTAGAACAAAAGTTGTTCAGTTACCGATACTGAACACCCTCCCTTCGGCTTCATATACCCTTTACGTTTCACCCTGTATTGGGGACAGACCGGAATAAAAATTATCCGACCCGTCCGCCCACAGACCACTTACCCCATAGACCTGTAACGCCCGTGTGGGCAGACACGGGCAGACAGATGCGTCCATGTTGATAATATCTCTAGGTTACACGTGTCGCGAAGCAATTATGCGCTCATGTGCGGGCAGACACGGGCCCCTCCTGTTACAGGTCTATGGGGTAAGTGGTCTGTGGTTATGACTCACAAAGCCAAGTCCGCTGCGACGTGTTACCGTGTTACGAAACACCGTAACATGTTTCGGTAACCAATTTAATAAAGGAAAATTGTTACACTACGCCCCACGGTAACACGTCGCATCGTACGCAGTTCAATATTAACATAGGTATTAATTTTTTTTAAACCTGACATAATAAAAACGTAAGATCTCGAGGCTATCTGGCCGGTCATCATTTCTTTATGTCTAAGGCCTAGCGTACAACAGAACGGCGCCGGCGGACGACGCCGTGCACCGCGCCAGTGGACGGCGCCGTCCGCCGGCACGAATGTTGTCCGCCTGTGACCGGCGCCGGCCGACGTCGTGCGCCGGTAGACGGGGCCGGCAGACGCCGCCCGTGACACGCCAAGCCATGCGACGGCACGGCGCCACACCGTGACGTTGTACGCCGGCCCTAAGAACCTTCTCGCCAAAACCAACTATCAACTGTTAAGAATCCTAAAATCTAATTGAATTGATATTAGAAAAAATGATGATGACGATGGAAATGCTATAAGGCTGTATGATCTTTTGCCGCATTTGCCTTACTAAAAAACGCAACAACAACTGTCATTCTCGTGGTTCGCCTTTCGCGCGAAAAACCGGTGGTGGTAATTGTGATTCGAATTGGTTAGAAATGTGGTGCTCATTGATGTAACTCAGAGAATATTGATGTGGGCAGTGTGGCTGTGGGATAGTTCAGGTGGTCCTAACTTTGTGACGACAGCGGAGCTGCAATTCGGTGAGATCAATCCAATCTAGTATTCCTTGCCATCTCCCAGAGACCATACCTCGTAGGGTGGCTGCCTTTTACACAACCGAATATTTTTTTTCAATCGGACTATCCGTTCAGGAGCTACGATAACGCAGACACACACAGACATCCCATCGAACCAACTGCTAGCCAATTTCAATTAACCACAATTGCATAAAACGTATACGAAATTAAAATAAATTATCTCAACTCCATACCGGTACCCAATCAGATTGCGCAAATGACAAAGGAAAACTTCCCCTCATTTTGTTCGATTTTATTAATTCAAATTACCGATTTTAATCACTGTTACCGTAAAAGTTGAAATTAATGTAATGCCCAGGTTTTCCGCCGACGTAATCATCGTCAAACGGCAATCGACCGCGCCAATTACCCACTGGGAAACGGTAAACGGTAAAAAGTAGAATAGACCGGTAAAAAGTCGGTGAGGCGATAGAAATTTAATTTTTGTAGGGTCCCGTATGTCGGTAAAAATAACCTGTATGGAAGGTAATATATTTTATTTTATTTTACTTAAAATTAATTATTTTATATTCAATATAATATGAATTATGATAACATTTGTATGCCTCGTAATTGGCTGAATACCATGACATTTTAATTTAATTTTATAACATCTCATATTTTGTGTATTCTAACAAATAAATGTATTTGATTTGAATTGAAAACACATTGAACATTGATAGCAAAGTACAATATACATCGGACAGCCAATTAATGGTCTTCACTAATAACACACCTATATAAATACACCTACTTACATAGATACATGAACTGACGCAATTCTCCGATATTGGTTGAAGCGACGACAGAATTTCATCTGCCGTATTCATTGCAGTAAAACGGCTTACCGACGAGGTCCGATTTTCACCATTGATGGATAAAGAATAACTTATACTTTATTAACCTTATCGCAGTCTCTTTAAAGCACTATTAAAGTGCTTTATAAATTAATCTATAATAGATATAGGTACAGGGCGGCGAATTAGGGACCTCGGTCTTGGACCTCGCTCTGAATCGTTCCTGATGCAAAGGCTGTCCAATGTCCATAGCTATACAGCGCGGTAACACCGCCGGTATTATGGGCACCTTTGCATCGGGAACGTTCAGAGGGGGCTTATTCGATTAAGATTTTATTATTACTTTGTACACATTGTTTAATAATAGATTCTCATTATACATATATGTAATAGATTAAAAAAAAACGTGCAAAAATGTACACAAACGTGCTTACTAGCAATAAAAAAAAATATGATTTGTTTTTAATGGAACTGTGTTATATGGTGTTTCTCCTCTTTTAACCCGACTGCCGCAGAAGGAGGGTACTGTTTTTCTGGCGTATGTATGTAAACCGCAGCCCAAATCAAGTGTCTTATTTTGTAAACAAAAACTACCCTACCTTAATAACATTTTAATCTGTTCTGTGATTATTGCATAGTTATTTTCACATTTAATAATGTGAACATGTTCGATCAATCAGTTCCTTCAGTGTTACATCACAACAGGTAATTAGACGATTATGTTTGCTTACAAAATAAGACACTTGATTTGGGCTGCGGTATAGGTATGTCCATTCCTTCCTGCCATCCTGTAGCCTAAACGGCTCGATGGATTTTGGTGTATGAGGTATCGTTAGATTCGTCTTGATTACGGGAATGTCATGGGGTACAAAAAAATTAATCAAAATGCATTGATCTCCTATAAACAACTAGATACACAAAGGTCTTACTAAAACAATTTAAAAAACGTCCAAATAATGTCCAATAAAGCAAATGAGGGTGCATTCATCCGTGTGGACCTTCTTTGCGCTCGGACATTTTTAGAAGGCAGATTGAGTATCTAAGTTGTTTATAGGAGATCAATGTCAAAAGGGGATATTTTTTTTTTAAAATAATTTCAGCTTGTTTCCTTTATTTCAGTAGTTAACTACTGAACCCTAATAAGCTACAAGGCAGCCCCACGATGGCTGCACATGCAAATTGCAGTCCCACTGCAGTTTACGGAACTCTATTAGTGCAGCGGCACTTTATTTTTAATTAACTGCAACGAAGAATACTTTTAAACTATGTTATTTATTTACGTATACCTCAGCCCAAATCAAGTGTCTTAATTTGTAAACAAAATATTATTCAGAATTTGAATTACGCATTATCCATGCTCGGTGAATGAATTAGAACATGATGATAAAATTCTTGCCGTGGGAAGGACTTGAACCTGCGACCTTGTCATTCCGTGACACGCTCTTACCAACTGAGCCACCACAGGCCACGCCGAGCCCACCGAAAATCTTCATTCGGAATTGCGTAACATACCCTTTAAGTATGTATAAAGCGATGAAGATTTTCGGTGGGCGTGGCGTGGCCTGTGGTGGCTCAGTTGGTAAGAGCGTGTCACGGAATGACAAGGTCGCAGGTTCAAGTCCTGCCCACGGCAAGAATTTTTTCAAAATATTATTGTCTAATTACCTGTTGTGATGTAACACTGAAGGAACTGATTGATCGAACCTGTTCATCATTGTGAAAATAAAGTAATCCGTTGTAATAATGTGAAAATAACTATGCAATAATCACAGAACAGCTTAAAATGTTATTAGGGTAGGGTAGTTTTTGTTTACAAAATAAGACACTTGATTTAGACTTCGGTTTATACAAAAACATCATCATCAGTCAGACCTTCCCTTACATCGAGGGAGCTCGGGCCATGATCCACCACGCGGGCCCAGTGCGGATAGGCGGATATCACATGCCTTCATTCATTCATTCATCGGAGGACGCAAGCCGCGGCATTAGTTTTCTATCGCAACCAGTTGCGAAAACCGGTTGCGATGCGGCTGGAGTTTTTTTTTCAGTGTAAACTCGTAGCAATACAAGATCTTGTTATGCGAACAATTTCTTTCACTGAACCTTTGTCGAAATTCTTTCTTCCTACTTTGATTTCTTACAAGCCATTCGTAGGCGGTCACCCAACTCAAATTGAATTTGTATTAATCGCGCAAACTTCCCGGCCGGGCCGAGCAAATCATCCGCGTTGAGCCGCCTGTAACCGGTTCGGACCTGCTCTAACCAGTGGCAAGGGCTGTCACAAGACGAAGAAGATAGATAAACACTTTATTTAAGATAAGATAGATAAACAATTTAATATATGTAAACTTACCATGATTACATATTAAGTGTATTAAGTAAGTGCTAAATGACATTGCCACGTTTCAATGGAGCTTTGCCCCACCTACAAAACCACCACCTATCATTTTGTTGGGGACTTATTACAGGTTTCATATTGCATAATCATAATCAGTATCATTTTCTACTACTCCCGCTACTCCTATAGAAGAATAATAACAAAAACAATGAATAATTCGCTTCGATTTCTTACTATTTTCTGAATTCTTAATTAAGCTGTTTTTTTTCGAATCGCAACTTGTACAAAACTTTATTTTAAACCAATAAGTTTAATAAAAAACGGAGATATTTCTACATTTATTCGTTACCTTGTACAACTTGCGGTTGATGGTGGGGCAGAATCTGACATTGTCATTTAATTAAGTAAATGTTAAGTTTAAAATGGCGCCACTACTGGCGACCTCTTCCTCTCATATAATCTCTCACAAATGAGATTGAGAGACCGAAAAGTGCTATAATTTATGTGACCTTTTTTTCACTGAAATAAAGTTTTAATTTTTTTTTAATTTAACAAAGAAGCATACTTAAAATAGAAAACATGTAGCAAGTGTGTACAAAGACGGCCTTATAGCTCAGAGCGATTTCTTCCACCTAAGCCGTAAGGAGGGTGATCAGTATCGCTGGCAGAACAACTTTTGTTGTACGACTTTTTGATTTTCGGGAATAAAATTCTATCTTTTCATACATTTTTTCATACTTTTCATACTTTTCACACACATCACACAGGTCACATCAATTTGTATGACAATAATTGATTTTTAATTTTGTTTCCAAAAGTCGTAAAACAGTGTGTTCAGTTAACGATACTGATCACTCCCCTTTAGGCTTACGGAAGCCGTTACACCCTGTATATTATAAGATAAGATAAAGATAAATATTATTTATAGCAAAAAAAGAAATATGCTAATACAGTTAGTATTACAATTGGCGGTCTTATCGCTTAAAGCGATCTCTTCCAGACAACCTTTGGTTAGAGAATTCAGCGAATGAATAGGCAGCTTGTTGAGCAATAATTAAATACCTAACATTACATAACTGGTACTTAAATACATATAAGTAACAATTGACATACTACTTGTACAATAATGTAATAATTAGATATAATATTTCATTTTCCCAATTATTTGTTCAATAATTGTAACCACATGAGTTGTCAACCCTGATTATCGTTATCGTCCGGAATTGGTATGAGGGATGAAAGGCCCGGCCGGTCAATACGAACCCTAATCGCTTTAAAATTATTCCCCTTTACGCTTCACCGCCGCCGAAAGGGGTAAGGGTACCAACGTAAAAAAGAAGAAATGAATATTTATATACTTACTACTTCTGTAATACTTTCAGAATCAGTTCTGCTACTCTCTTCTAGGTAGCTTAATTTTTGTTTTTTTTATATACGGAGCTGACTTGGCGCTGTTCAGCGGGGCTAGCACACGCAGCGGTAGCGATCGACACAACGCCGCGGAGCTGTCAAACGCCCTGTAATAACGTCAGTTTGACAGCTCCGTGGCGTTGCGTCGATCGCTAAGGATATGTGTGCTGTTGTATGCCAGGATATGTGTGCTATTGTATGCCAGGATCGCTATGTGTGCTATTGTATGCCAGGATCGCTATGTGTGCTATTGTATGCCAGTATCGCAGCATATGGAAGCCCATCGTCTCTGCCTACCCCTGAGGGGAAAAAAGGGAGTGAGCTTATGAACGAATTTAACTCTATAATACTGCTGCTACTGATGGCAAATCATTCTGCCACGGGAACGCAACCACTAAAATGACATTGCCACATTTCAATGGATCTTTGCCCCACCTACAAAACTACGTGACCATTTAAGCTGTACCCCTATCATTTTGTTGGGGACTTATTACAGGTTTCATATTGCATAATCATAATCAGTATTATTTTCTACTACTCTCGCAACTCCTATAGAAGAATAACAAAAACAATGAATAATTCGCTTCGATTTCTTACTATTTTCTGAATTCTTAATTAAGCTGTTTTTTTCGACTCGCAACTTGTACAAAACTTTTAGAACGGCCAAGCCTTAGTTTTAGTTAGCATGTTGGGCTGTATGTTCAATGTGCTCTTGCCTGTATTACAAAAAGTAAAAAACTTCAGTGATCACCAACGTTCGCTAACCGCCACAAGTCATAAGAGACATATCCTTTATTTCAGCTTATTTTATTGACTATTTATTGTTAAAACACTTCAAATATACATACATACATTTAACTCACCGCAAACACAATACACACCGCAAAATAACATTTGTGAAAGTGTCTTCATCTTCGAAAACCGCTAACCGCCCGCCGCTGGACGAAAAGGTAAGTTTACCACTAAAAGTTTGCCTAATTGTTCATCCACGTGTATAACTTTATTTTAAACCTATTATTGTAATAAAAAACGGAGATATTTTTACATTTATTCGTTATCTTTTACAACTTACGGTTGATGGTGGGGCAGAATCTGTCATTGTCATTTCATGTTGTATAATTAATACGAAGGAACAGAGTGGATCAGAAATCATTTACCCCGACTAAGTACAGACATTTACCTGTCCCACTTGTTAAAGGTAAAACCTATAAATCATTAAGTCGCAAACAACTAAACGAGCCACAATAATTAATGGGAACACAAAACTTTACCTGTGAATTTATAACGGGTCAGCGACAAACATAAATACTACGACGGGCTAATACCAGGCATTAGTTTTTGTCTATTATTATTTTTCGAGAGCTCGGTGGCTCAGTCGTTGGGTCAATGGACTTGCAATATGGAGATCCCAGGTTCGATTCCCAGCTAGGGCAGCCATGTACGATGGAGCACAGAGAAAGGTGTACAGGAGAGTTTTTAAGGTTGAGATTTTCTCAAAAACTACTTGACCTATGACAATAATTATTTCACTGTTAAATAGATAAAATTTAAAACTATGCAACTGTATAAGAATTATTAAAATCGGTCTAGTAGTTTTTGAGAAAATCTCAACCTTAATGAGGCCCCCTGTATACTTATCTCTGTCTTTGACTGTACCAATGAGTTATCCTCGGTTTTTTCGACGGAAAAACTTACGTAAGTACCTACATTTACCGAGTGCTCTCAAATCGGTGAAGGAAAACATCGTGATGAAACCTGCATGTCGTAGAAGAAGCAAAAAATCTAAGGCATGTGAAATCCGCCAACCCGCACTGGGCCCGCGTGGTGGATAATGGCCCCAGCTCCCTCGATGTAAGGGAAGGTCTGTGCCCGAGCAGTGGGGCAATATAAATAGACTGATGATGATGATTATTATTATTTTTAACCTTGGACGAATTAACCAATGGACAGATTAACCCCTTTTGCCACATACACAGACCACCTACCCCATAGACCTGTAATAGGAGAGCGCCCGTGTCTGCCCGCACATGAGCGTAACATTGCTTCGCGACACGTGTAACCTACAGATATTATCGACATGGACGCATCTCTATAATACGGCACCCCTGTCCCCCGCTTCGTCTCTATGCGCTCATCGTTGACAGAAAGACATTGCCACTTTTCAATGGAGCTTTGCCCCACCTACAAAACTACGTGACCATTTAAGCTGTACCTATCATTTTGTTTTAACAGGGTTCATATTGCATAATCATAATCAGTATCATTTTCTTCTACTCTCGCAACTCCTATAGAAGAATAACAAAAACAATGAATAAATCGCTTCGATTTCTTACTGTTTTCTGAATTCTTAATTAAGCTGTTTTTTTTCGAATCGCAACTTGTACAAAACTTTATTTTAAACCAATAACTTTAATAAAAGACGGAGATGTTTTTTACATTTATTCGTTATCTTGTACAACTTGCGGTTGATGGTGGGGCAGAATCTGGCATTGTCATGTACTAGTAACTACGTAACAAATGATGAATTATAAGAAACAATATTTTGCATGACGTAGGTATTTGTTATTCCTTGATACCTTATCAATAGTCAATACTC